>JAAGEH010000045.1:13098142-13239184 GCA_011751065.1 Lasiurus cinereus | reverse complement strand
TCTTTCTTTCTTTCTTTCTTTCTTTCTTTCTTTCTTTCTTTCTTTCTCATCCTTCTAAAAACAAGAGATAGTGCATTTAGAACCATAAACTGAATTCTAAAGCAATGGGGGAAGCAGACCAGCAGTAAGAATATTTCTCAGATGATATATGGCCCTCTCGGCCTATTTTTCCACATTTGAGAAAGGTATGGGTCCTTAGAACTATTATGTTTTTATAAGAGTAACAACAGTGCAAGAACACTAATAAATGGCAATTGGTGCTCTGCCTTAGCATTGAGGACACGTAGGGAGTGGTGGGGACTGTGACAAATGGAAAGCTCATGAGCAGAATTGCCCTGTTGACTGTTGCCAAGCTGGAATGGGAGCCAGGATTGCAGGTCTTCAAGTTTTTAAGAGGAGTCAGATATGTAGTGTTTATGTTAAGTCTGATTTTTTTTAGTGTTGGCAAGTAACGTGAACAGACTAAAAACAGTGGAATGTAAGCACATCTAAAGGCCCCGTCCAGCTCAGGGGCTGAACGTTTTCATTTCTGGGTTCCCAGCTATCCTAGCGCCTCATTGCTCCATGATTCTGCTCCCTCTGACAGAGAGTACCGCTCTGTGAGCATGGAGAGGTTCCTTACTGATTTCCCTGGACTCATTTTTAAGAAAATACCTATTTTCTCAAGAGTGTGATTTAAGATATTGACACTCCTTCCAGCATTACCAAGGATGAAAATGATAATGCCTACAAAAGAAGCTTGACATTAAAAAAAATGTGCTTTTATTGATTTTCAGAATCGTAGATAATCAGAGGCGGTGTGACAGCGTAGGGCAAGCTGACAGCGTGGCATATAAGACATTGGCTGGCTAGAGGGGACAGGAAAACAACTGGAGGTGGCCAAGCTGAAGAAATGAAGGGGACTGGAAGGAAGGGGAGATGGTGAACCAGGGGTCTGCTCTTGGATCTGCTGTTCACAGAGCACCCAGAGGAACAGTGCTGTGTCTCTCACACACTTCTTCTGCCTTTAGGACTGCACATTTGTTTTCAATTTTCACAGTTACATCGCACGCTTTCATTACACCATTGTCTAAAATATTGCCGAGGCCCGAACCGTTGTAATTTCTCTTTTGTGCCGTATAATTTGGAGCCGCTCAGGCCAGAAGGGAACATCTGTATTGAAAGGTTGAACTCGACACAGTTGAGAGTCCTACACTGGGCCCGCTCTAAGGTCAGTTTCCTCATAAACTTTGTTATCGCTGCCGGTTTCATTCATTCTATTTGACATATTAAGCTTCTGTATCTTGGCATAAAGGACACAATATTGCAGCATATTGGCAAGCTCATTTGCTTCTCCCAGCTAGTGTTGTGTCCAAATATCAATCCCCAGGGATAAACACGTGTATATCGACTGCAGGAAAATGAAGCTTAGCAGCAGGTGGCCTTTTGCTGCCTAATGAACATGGCAATCTGTTACTATCACCGCGGCGCTTTTCACCAGACAATTAGGCAACTAAGCATGTAATTATTCAGGCCAACGAGAAGAGGCTCTCCTCTAATTTCATCTTTTCATTGCTGTTTACTCACCCACACTCCCCTCATTAGTGAGAGATTTTCCAGTCTATGCTAATTGGTTTCAATAACATTCATTTCAGTTGAAAGAGAACGATTCCGTTAATTGAGAATCGAAAGAATCTTTTCATTTTAAGTGCGTCCTGCTATGGAAATCTGAATACTCTCAACAGGTTCGAGCTAATGAAATTAAGTCACACAGCCATTAGTGGTGTAATAGAAATAAAGTAATTTATTTTCATTGAAGCATGTGCTATAGGTCCAGAACAATTAATACAGCCCGAGGAGAATAGTAACTGGGGGGGAAAAATAGATTGAGGGTAAACGAACTGATTTCCCTTAGAATGGCTTGGTAAATTCTTGGTTCAAGCCCCTTGTCCGTTTGGTACCACTTCCGAAGTAACGTGAGGAGAACTCATTTGTAAAATGACACAGCTCATTGTATAAGGAAAGCTGCCTTATTTCCGATAGCAGCCAGTTAAACATGTCAAGATGACTCACTTGGTTGGCTGTGTTGGATATTTTAAACTGAATGTGCGTATGAAACTTTTACAGTAAAACAGTTAGTCAGCCTGAGCATGCCAGTCTTCTTTCTGTGGCATCAGCACGTTTACATGTGTGTGATTTAGAATCGTACTGAGCCCCATGTCACAGCTATTATTGTTTGACGACCCTCAGAATCCATCACAGCTATTGTGATCTTCAGACACTGAAGAAACAGGGAAAGACGGAGTTGTAGAAGTGTGGGGCTAACAAATGTATTTATATATAAAATGCAACTCAAGCAACAAACTAAATTATCAAAGAAAAACATGGACTGTAAATGAAACAAATGACTTTATTTTGGACATCTGTTGTAATTCCATATTGACAAGCTCCCCCCTGATTAGAAGACTAGTATATTTTTGTGGCAGCAAGAATGTATTTTTAAAACAAACCTCAGTTTCAGAGGGTGAAACACTGAATACATTACTTTGACACATACAAAAACGCACCTATATCATGACACTCTTACCAAAATTCTCATCTCTTATTTAGTTGTTATTTTTTTAATGGAATAAGCAATATGAAACCGAAACCGTTGGGGTTGCTGTCAGACTAGCTGCCTGGGTATAAAATTCCCTTTCCTTCTCACGCATAAGAACCAGAGTTCTGCTGTGGCCATTAGTATCTATAGTGCGGGTCTGTTTCTAGAAGTTCCTGTGGACGTGGGTGGTGGGTGAATGGGTGGGCGGCGGCGGTGTGTTATGTAAATGTTATGTCTTTTTTTTTTTAGTTAGATTCAAAAATGCATAACGGGGACAGGCTTACAAAATAATACACTGCATAGCGTTATGAATATTTCAAAGAATTATTTCTTTATTTTGTGCATAGCCCAGAGTGCTGACATTTGATTTATAGCTGCATGGATGTACCTGGGGTTGCTAAGGTTACCCAATTTCATTCACCCATAGATATTTGAGATCTACATAATGCCATCACATCCTCCACTGCATTTCAAAGTGATGTTGATAAATGGTGCCTTCCTTAGATGATATTTCCATTTAGATGTGATATATCTCATGATTTCTGTCTTTTAAAATATTGTGGTTGATGAAATTTTACATTATGTGCATATACAGAAAGCAGGGATACATATTTTTTCAGTTTTAAAGGGTTGAAAAACTATGAAGTGTGGGCTTCCCCTCCCTTTCCCCCACCCTGTACCTATTCCCATATGTTGGGGCTTACTGTGACTAATATTGAGTTTCTTTTTTTTTTTTCTTGAAAGAAAAAAAACACAAACTTCATGTTATTGTTTGTCTTGTGTTTAGAGATATAACAAAAGACTGGCTAGTCACCTGCAATCGTTTTTATGATGTTTCATATCTTTGCAACAAAGGCTTAAGGTTTTGTAAAAAATGAAAACATCTTTTGAGATTTTGATAACAAACCTAGGGAAGTTATTTTTTTTAGAAGTAAGCACTTCTGAGATTTTTTTCTCCCTCCCCTCCCCACACACATATGCACACTCATGCATATGCATAATTTATAATATAAACTTTATTATTGCTTACAATGATCATTGACATTTTAGCTTGTAATGTATCCCAGTCCTAGAAAGAAGCCAGGTTCGGAGCCTCCTAACTTCAAAGGCATAAGAGACCAGACCTATGGAAGAAGACAGTTAAAAACTCCAAATATCCATAAATTTTTGTGAGAAAGCATAGATCTGGCTCCATGGGCAATAAAGTTTCTGGTGGAGAGATGAACACATACAAAGAATCATAAGCCCCATCTTATGAAGGACTAATCTGTGGATTACATGGTTTCGTTTTTCCCTAACCAGCTGGGTAGCGTTCTAAACAATTAGTTTTTTATTTCCCTCATCTGAGTGAGAATACGGTAATAGAAAAGACTGGGAGGATGAAACGCAGGCAGGATTTATGGGGGGCCATGGTTAAGGCCTTTGGACCATGTTCTTTGGAAGGAAATACCAGTAGACTCAGGCTGGTGAGGAGTCAAGGAGGGTGGGGGGTGGTTGGGAGGAGACTGCTGGACGGGGAAAAAGCCACTGGAGAGGGTCAGGGTGGTAAGGCCCCAGGCGTGGAGATGCCAGAAGGGGTACATTTTCCAAGGGGCTGAGGGGAGGTTGCAGTGAGAGGCAGGCCACCCATACCTAACCAGGTGCTGTGTGATGAAGATTACAACATGCTCACCTGCAGACCTGCCCCGTTAAACTAGGAAGAATATTTTGAATTAGCTACAACATTTAAACATGAGAAGATTCACAGAAAAGTTCCGAGTTTTGGATTCTTCCACAAAATCTGAAGATCTGACAGCATCGGGTCTGTGTTCCCTGGTGGAGCCGAGTAGCGTCTGACTCCTTTACAGGACTGTGCCTCTCCAGGTGCCACAATCCCCTCCGCCCCCTCCAAGCCCCACTCCTTACCTGAGTATACCTAGTTCCTCTGGCAGGCGAGCACACGCCTTCTTGCCTCCTGTGCTCCTGTGACTTTACATTCTTTGTTCTGCTCTCTATGCCCGAAGTTTGGCAGATAGTAGATGATCAATAAATATTTGTTAAATGAATGAAAAATAGAGCCTTGCCATAGCATGTACATGGGGACCTGTTCTCCATGGGAGATTGTGAGATGTTTTAGGGTCAGGATTGTCTTATTAATCTGTGTACCTTCAGGGATGACAAGGCCCAGTAAATATTTAATAAACATTGGTTCAATGTTGCACACAGATTGAGGCTGAGCAGTTGCTCTCCTACAGCAGCGGTTCTCAACCTGTGGGTTGCAACCCCTTTGGGGGTCGAACGACCCTTTCACAGGGGTCGCCTAAGACCATCGGAAAACACCTATTTCCCATGGTCTTAGGAACCAACAGACCGCTTCTCGGTGTAGCAAAGTGTAGCAATGTAGTTTACTGTTGTCATATGAAGACTGTTGCCCATGCTATACCACTAGTCAAGACAAAATTTCGTTTATTTGTAATTAGAAATAAATATTTCACAATATATAATTACATATTGTTTTTGTGATTAAGCACTATCTTTAATTATGTTCAATTTGTAACAATGAAAATACATCCTGCATATCAGATATTTACATTACAGTTCATAATAGTAGCAAAATCACAGTTATGAAGTAGCAACGAAAATAATTTTATGGTTGGGGGTCACCACAACATGAGGAACTGTATTAAAGGGTTGCAGCATTAGGAAGGTTGAGAACCACTATTCTACAGGGAAAAAAACCATGCAATTGGGAGCTGGAAGACCCTGGGTCTGCTAAGCTGGTGGCTATGATAAGTCAACAAGAGCATCGCAGCCCAGGCCAGGGTTGCTGGCCTTCCAGTGTGGAGCCTGGTCCTCCAAGTGTGTTAATCTGTTTGGTCTCTAGCTCTCAGGCTGCCAGAGAAAGGCTTCTGGAAGTCCTACCCTTTGTCCGCCTTGGTTATCCCTCCTCCCTTGGTTTCATTTCTCTTGGCCCTACATCACCTGCCCCGGGAACTCTTTTCCTTTTAAGTTATGATTCACTTTTAGCTTTTATTTGCCCCTTTCCCAGATCTGATTACTCATCCCTTCACTTTCCTATGTAGCTCTCTCCAAAGTGATGATGCCCAATTTTGAACTTTGCTGTCATTTGCTGGACTAGGATTTAAAATGGAGAAGAGTTAGTTATGGTGGAGCATGGAGGAGCAGGAGGAGCTAGAATTGTACGTTCTCCTTTAGTGTTACATTCATAATTCCTGAACAAAACACTTGGCAATAAAACTGCTTCAGAGGAGCCGAGACCAGTTTGGCTCAGTGGATAGAGCCTGCAGACTGAAAGGTCCCAGGTTCGATTCCAGTCGGGGGGATGTACCTTGTTTGCGGGCACTTCTCCAGTGTGGGATGTGCAGGAGGCGGCTGATCGATGTCTCTCTCTCATCGATGTTTCTGACTTTCTATCCCTCTCCCTTCCTCTCTGTGAAAAATCAATAAAATATATTAAAAAAAAAACTGCTTCAGAGGAAATCAGGAGCATGGGGCTCAGGCACCAGATTTCTTGGGTTTGTGTTCTGACCCTGCCTCTTATTGGCTCTGTGACCTTGGATTAAGTTATTTATTCTCTCTGGCGTCAGAGTCCTCATTTATAAAATGAAGATCATAAAATTACCTACATATACTGCTGTTGGGAAGATTGAGTGAGAAAATATAACATACAGTGCTTAGAACAGTGGTGGCATATAGTAAATGCTCAATAAATTTCAGCTGGTATTATCCTAGTTACTTGTTTACCCTCACTCCCAGGCTATTTGGGTGGTTCCTTTACTACTTCATCACCAGTTTCACAACTCCCGCCGCCCTCCCTACATATTTTATGATCTTTGGGCATAATAAAACATATTTTTGAAGAGAAAGTAATTAAGCAATATTGAATTAAAAGAATGAAAGATAACTATGTATCTATGATATTTATGTTCAAAGGGTTGTTCAGGCATTAATGGTGATGTATCTGGGTCTTCTAGAAGTCTCCTCTATGGTGTTTTAAGTACAAGTTCAGAGTCCCTTATTTGCAATATAGAAATCCAGAAAGCTCTGAAAATAAAAAAAAATTTCCCTCCATAATCTTTGTCAACAAGATCTGACATGTATTTATTTGTTGGTTAAATCTTCCCTGAGCTAACAAAGGGCTATTTTAATTCTCTATGTCACTTAGGATAAATATTCTGTATTTTCTGCAAAAATCCTTTATAATAAAAGGGTAATATGCAACTTGACCCTAAGGTTGGAACAGCTGGCAACAACCTGTTGCTATGATGCACACTGACCACCAGGGAGCAGATGCTCAATGCAGTTGCTGCCTGCTGGTGGTCAGTGTGTTCCCACAGGGGGAGCTTTGCTTAGCCATAAGCCTGCCTGACAGCTGTGAGCACAGTTGTAGTTGGAGCTTCTTCTGCCTCCTTGGCAGTGCCACTTTCCTGGGGAGTGGGCCTAAGCTGGCAGGTGGACATCCCCCAAGGGCTCCTGGGCTTCCAGAGAGATGTCTGACTGCCAGCTGAGGCCCGATTCCCAGGGGAGTGGGCCTAAGCCTGCAGGTGGACATCCCCCAAGGAGTCCCAGACTGCGAAAGGTCACAGGCCAGGCTGAGGGATGCCCTCCTCTCCTAAGTGCATGAATTTTCATGCACGGGGCCTCTAGTATTACATATTTGATCTTGGAGTGGTGTCCCAACTCTACTATGGGAGTTACATGATTTATAATATATACACTAGATTATCTTTCTAAAATATAAAAAAATCTGGATTCCAAAGCAATCTGTGTCCAAGGGTTTCTAGGCTTTATAACTCTCTCTGCACTCTTGTTTGGATCAGAGGTACACTATCTTTTTGTACCTCTTACTTCTTTTTGATCCACCCATTCCTTTCCTATCCCAAGTGCAGTGCTCTGGATCACCCATTCATTTAATCAATAGTTACTGAATGATTGTTAAGTGTCAGACATGTTCTAGGCTCTCAGATACAGCGAAGAACAGAGTGGTCCTTATTTTCATGGACTTTAGACTCTATCTGGAGAAGATGCTTAATAAGGGAATTGGAACCTATCAATGTTTTAGAGGAAATAAAATACAATCATGGGGTGACAGTTAATCAGCTTGGTGTCAGTGTGTGTGTGTGTGTGTGTTTGGTTAAGACATCTCTAAGGAGTAACATTTGGACAGAAACCTGATTAATTAGAGCAAATCAGCCATGCAATGAGCTGGGCAAGAGTGTTTTAGGAGGAGCATATAGTGACTGTAAAATCCCCAAGGCCAGAATGAGCTTGACAGGTTCCAGAAGTGGAAAGAAAACATGAGTGGTTGAGGCAACATTGGTGCCAAAAATGGGCAGACAAAATTTCACAGGGCACCAAAGGAGTTGGGATATTATCCTGTATGTAATGGGAGCTGATACATCAAAAAAGGAAGGAAATTATATAATGGTTTTATTTTATTTTTTAAAAATATATTTTTATTCATTCCAGAGAAGAAGAGAGAGGGAGAGAGACAGAAAAATCAATGATGAGGGAGAAACATTGATCGGCTGCCTTCTGCATGCCTCCCCACCCCAGGGGGGATTGAGCCCACAACCTGGGCATGTGCTCTGATCGGGAATTGAACTGTGACCTCCTGGTTCACAGTGTGATGCTCAACCACTGTGTCATGCTGCGGCCATGACATAAAGGTTTTATGTTTTCAAAGGAATCACTCTGTTGAGTGGCTAATATACATATGTGTTGTTAATATTTGTGGAATGGATAATTTACATGTTGCGTACAATGCATAAATCATTTGCAAGTAACAAGAGTCCCAAATAACAGTGACTTAAATGAGATATTGTATTTCTCTTATGCATAAGAATGTAGAGGTAGGTAACCCACAGCTAGATGAAAAACTCAGAGCACAGCCCACTTTCAGCTCTCTGATCCACTATCCCTAGGTTAAGCCTTTTTCCTTATGGTCCAAAACAGCAGGGAGAGCTCCATCCATGGCATCAAACTTGTAGGCTATATAATAGATAATGTGGGAAAGAACAAACTTAAATTATCTTTCAAGGGAGATTCTTGAAAGCTGACATATGAGACCTCTGCTTATATCTCATTGGCCAGAATTTAGTCACATGGCCACGCTTAACTGCAAAGAATGTAGTCTTTATTCTGGTCAGCTTTGTGAGCTAAAACTGAGTCTTGCCCTTAGGAAAAAAACATGTTAAAGCATTTTAGTAATGTACTAATGTCTTTAACCTGAAGTTAAAACTTCTGGGTAAAGGTAATGCCTTACAGCAGTGGTTGGCAACAGAGCGGCAAACCACAGTTTGTGAGCTGCATGTGACTTGCGAGCCGCAGTTTGCCGACCACTGCCCTAGCCAGTTTGGCTCAGTGGATAGAGCATCCGCCTGTGGACTGAAGGGTCCCGGGTTCGATTCTGATCAAGGACACATGTCTGGGTTGTGGGGCTAGCTCCCTGGTAGGAGGCATGCGGGAGGCAGCCGATCAATGACTCTCATCATTGATGTTTTTCTCTCTCTCTCTCTCTCTCTCTCTCTCTCTCTCTCTCTCTCTCTCTCTCCCTCCCTCTCTTTCCTCTCTGAAAGCAAAAAAAAAAAGTATACTTTAAAATTGAGACTTACTGCATTAGGAGAAGAGGGAGGGCTGATATTGAGGCCCACTTAGCAATCTTTCTGGCATATAATTTTGTAATTAAACTCAATCACAGTTCCTTAAATCTGGAAGTGAGTTAAAGACCTGCTGAATCAATCCCTCTGGTGCTACCATTTATACAAGTCTTATTTCTTACAGGTGCATTAACTGAGCTCTGGAGACATGATGTGAAGCTCCCAGAGTCACATGGAGAGGCAGCAGGAGCTGAGTTGTTCTAACCAGTGGTAAGTCTCCCCAACCCCCAGCCCACCCAAATTCTCCCACACAACCAACACAGCCTGTAGAAGTGGGTAGAATGGGTGGATTCGAGTTATATTCTAAAATGCTAACCTGAACAGCCTAGGAAACATTGAGCTAAAAGGTTACTATTAAGGAAGCTCATCTATCAGTTCCGTAAAGGAGTATCTTTGAGGTCGAGGTTGGCAAACACTAGGTTTAGACCAGCGATGGCCCTTTAACAAATTCTAGCTCTCAGAATCAGTTTTCATTTCCCCCCTTTTCTTTTTTATTTTTAAAAATATTCATGCTCTGATGAGCAACGAATTCCCCAGAGCAGAATGGAGATGACCCCACAGTGCACTGGGCTCTGTTGATGGGAACTGCTTTTACCTTGTGGAGAGAGAATGGGCCACAAAGGATCAGTCTTTCTTTCTGTTGTATCTCTTTCAAGTTGAACTGCATTGGACAATGAGTGGATTAAAAAAAAATCCTGTGGCCTGGTGTGCCTCAGATGCATTTGCCAATTTTAACACCATTCTCCAAGTTCTATAAAACTAAAGAATAAATGCCCGCACCGTCTGTATGGTGAGCAGTTTACTTCCCAGGCAGGGATCATATTTGTAACAAATCTCCTCAGAGATGTATTTTGTAAGTGAAGTGAAGAAATCATTAGCAAAGCAATATTTGAAGAAGCAGACTGGCCCAGTTCTGAAAGCAAGTCTATTTTAACCTTTAAAAGATATCATTTTACTTACCAGACTGCTTATTACAATTACACAGTGTTTTCCTTGGCCCCTGGCTCCATTAAACATATGTTTTATAGCAAGTTCTCAATTACATTATCCTGACAAGCTGGCTCGTAAGGGCATGTTATAAAGTAGAGAGACTGCAAAGCGGTAAACTGGCCCTCATTAAGTTTATAGTTTTATTACCTTGTTTAGGACACTTTTTCTTCCTTCCCTTCCTCTCACCGGCTTTCTTTTTTGTGTGACATTAAATTTATAAGAAGCAAGGGGACACGTTTGTCCTCTCCACGGGTGAACGTGCTTGCAGGAGGCCTGGGAAGGATCTGCATTTGGCTACTGGGCTCATCCCACCTCCCCCGATGCTCCCTCTTAGCATAAAGTCTTTTTCCTCCCCCAAAGGTTATGTTACATGTTGCTGCCCTTTTGGTGTTAAATGTGAGTGGACAGTGCATTTTGGTTGCTCTTAGATGGGTATGAGATCTTCATAAGCTTGTAAAACACACAAGATCAATGAACGTTTAATGAATGATGTGCATCACTGCTTCCAGCTGGTCTGTGCGAGACAGTCCTTCGCACCAGTCCACAGTCAGCCTCTCAGAGAGGTGAAACTGGGTTGTCTCACCGCAACGCTCAGGTCAGCTGAGCTATTTTAATTTACAGGGCATTACCCACACATAAATATAGTCTCTCTCCATACCCCGGCAAGGGAATTGAATCAGCTTGAATTTATGCAAAATGTTCCATCGTTATTGGACGGGGAAGGAGTGTTGTGCGAAGATGCACAAACATCTCCTGGCCACTGCTAATTATAGGCAGGTAAAAAAAAAAAAAAAGGCTGGTGGTTGCTTCTGATCCCGGGCGGAATCTGTGGAAGTTGATTATGAAGAGCTCTTATATATTGATAGTTTAGGATTTATTACTGAAAGTATAAACCGATTGCTCCGGATTGGATGCTAGTCGGACACTGGGGAATCGGTCTTAGAGCTGTTAGACCAGGGTAATCTATCAGGAGGAGGGGAGTGTATTCTATCAATTAAGGAACAAGCAATTCTACTGATTTGCTATTGGCAGACTAATAGAGATAATGGGTTTTCCTAGACAGTCCAGGTACTGTACAGCCGAGTTGGGGAAAATAGTGACATTAGACAAATAGAAGAGCAGTTCATTAATCCTGAATGAAGGCTGCACTGGGGCAAGAGGGCTGGAGGACCCTCGGCTCTGGTCAGTCTTGGGTGGGCCTCTCCGACAGGGAGGGGCGACTGAGCCAACAAGAATGTGGATGCCTTTGCCACTGATGTGTGCCACCAACTTGTCTTCCTGGATAGTCCCAGGAGCCCTTTGGTGTGGCAGTGTCTTTGCAGTGCGCATCACTAGGCTCAGTGCCACAACAACGCTGCATTAAAAACAACCTCGAAGTTCAGCAGCTTGACCAACACATACGTACCGTTCTTGCTCATGAGTCTATGGGTCATGTGGGGTTTGGCTGGCGATTTTGGCTCAGGCTGCAGGGCGGGTTTGGTTCCATCTATGATGTGTGCCACTCTAGTGCCCAGGTTGGCAAGGGCAGCAGCCAATCAGAGTATGTTCTTGGCAGCTGCACCAGGTCCATGGCAAACTCTGCCAGAGTCATACCCTCCGACATTCCATTGGTCAGAGTAAGTCACATGGTCACAGCCAAAGTCCAGAGACAGGGAAGTAGGTTCGGCCGGTGGCAATGGTGCGAATGTATCATTTTATTACAGGGAGAGAGGAAACGCGATCAACAATCGAATCCCCGCCAACTGTCCCCTTTGTTATATGCACTTCCTGTAGTTGCTGCTGGGGTTGGACCCTTCACCCTGTTCCTCTTTAGCCCCACCTCTGGGCAGAGCTTGTTCTTTAACCTTGTGAAATGTGAAAAGTGAAGTGGTACGCGTGATGTTCCTCTGGGCAGGATGATTTCTGTGTACTTGTCCAGTGGAGTGGAAGAAGGAAAGCACAGACAAAGGTGGTTTAGTAAAAGATGGAAATTTACTGAGAAACAAGCACAGACTCCCATGTAGGGAGGAGGAGGGAGACCCACTAAGTCTCTTTTTTCTATGTTTTATAAAGGCTGCAGGTCTTTGTGTCCTAATGTCCCCTCTGATTGGTCACTGTAGCAACTTCAGAGCTCAAAACTCACGTGAGGCTCCACTCTTCTTCTCCCCCCCCCCTTTTTTTATTTCTTTGGGCCTTCCTCCTCCCTCTCCGAATGAGGGACTTCCTTCCCTTTATTCTGTAAATGTGCAGCTCCCAGCTCCCTTATTCTATGGAAATTACCTTCTGCAGCTCTCAGCTCCCTTATTCTATGGAAATGTGCCTTCTGCAGCTCCCAGCTCCCTTATTCTATGGAAATTACCTTCTGCAGCTCTCAGCTCCCTTATTCTATGGAAATGTACTTTCTACAGCTCTCAGCTCCCTTATTCTATGGAAATGTACCTTCTGCAGCTCCCAGCTCCCTTATTCTATGGAAAAGTGCCTCCTGCAGCTTCCAGATCCCTTATTCTATGGAAATTTACCTTCTACAGGTCTCAGCTCCCTTATTTTATGGAACTGTACCTTCTGGCAGCTCCCTTATTCTGTGAATGTATACCTTCTGCAGCTACCAGCTTTGCAGCCCTGTAGGTTTCCCAGGGACCCTTTAATTCCTGAAATTTCATAACCTTGCCAATTTTACCTCTAAAATCTCCTTTCACTTGCTCCTCTGGAATAGACTGCAGCATATAAACCAACATGGCTTGTAAGTTGAACCCAATTTTTTTTAATGCAAAATTTTTATAATGCAGTACTGCCACATCTTCTGCATGTCACCCCAGTGAGTCCTTTTGCTTTCAGGAGGAGCCTTTGAGGGGCCTAGGGTTTGTCTTCTGCACACACCTTGCTGTTTCTAGGCTGAATTGTCAGCTGCCTTTTTTGCCCGGGTAGCTTCTGCTTACCCATCAGTCCCATAAGCAGAGGCTGACAAACCAATAGTTTAGCTGCAGCGATCGGAAGTGGGGCAGAAAGGACAGTGAGGGCCAACACAGGGGCCCTGGCTTTGGTCCTTGTCCTTTCTTGCTGATGTGATCACACCCCTGCCACCTGGTCCCCTGCCTCAGGTCTTAGCCTTTTCCCATTCATCCTCTTCCCTGTTGCCAGAGGGACTCTATTAAACATGTAAATCTGGCCAGTGGGTTCCCTATCTCCCCTCACCTCCAGGTCTGTGTAAGCTCCTTACAGACACACAAAGTCCTTCCTGCCCTTCCCACCTCTCCAGCTTCATCTCCTGCTGCTCCTTGACTAACAACCACCGAGCACCGCCTGGAGGCTTTGGAGGACTCATGATTTGTTTTCTGCATGCACCTTGCCATTTCAAGTCTCTCAGCTTCTTCTTAGGCTGGATCGTCCTCTTGTCAGCTGCCCCCCCCCTTTTTTTTTAAACCTGGGTATCTCCTATTTATTCTGCAGTTTTCAGTCCTAGCTCCACCTCCTCCAGGGTCCCCTTGTGTATGTTTCAACAAATTAAAATAGTATCTTTTATCCTTCTGCCAGCCTCTCGAGGCTATAACCCATGTAAGGGCAGGGACTTTTTCAACTTATCTTCTTATTTCCAGCATCCAGCATAGCATCTATTGCATGGCAGATGCTCAGTAAATATTTGTTTGAGCTGACCTGACTTGACTGTGCACTTTCTTTGTCTTTCTTCTCTCTGATTTGCCAGCCTTCCATGGGGGAGAAGTCAGTCTGAAGTTGAGCTTTTCTTCTGGAGCCTAAAATTGCTACATTTGTCATTGTACACTTAACCAAAAAAAGAGAAAAAAATCAACTTTGATGTTTTGGAGGCTACGTTTGAAGTTGAAAGGTTGACGTATGCATCATGATATAAAGTAGTGGTCTTTTCAAATGATTTTGCTTCAACCTTCCCAATAAAACAAATGAACTGTGTTCATGGGATTTTGACATGCTGGTTTCTCTTTGACACTAAAATGAAATGAATGTGCAAAGGTACAAAAACAGTATGTATCCTCAGTTGGATAAAAGCTCACCTTTATCTCCCTCTGACCCTTTTATTTTCACAATACTAAAGAAATATTAAAAATGGTAGGGGCCGGAGAATTTTTAGAAAAGTTATCACTTTCCATTCCACTGCCCTAGTGTCACCTTGACCTCCTCTCCCTCTGACCTTTGCAAACACTTCCAGAACTGGCTCGCTTCTGCTGTCTGAAGCCCTGCAAGCGATAGCCACACAATGGAAAACCCTCTGCTACATGGTGTTTTCCTTGGAATTAAGTCCCCTGGGGCCTGTGCCGGCCTGATCTAATCATTGATCAATGTCTCTGTGGGGAAAGCTGCCACCAGAACCCCAGTCTGCCTCTCCAGCCCCCCAACCAATTGGAGCTTGGAGCGGAGGCACATCCAGGTTCTAACATCAGGAAGGCGGGCCTGGATGGCATGGTGGAACGCCCCATTTGGTGGTGTGGAAGCAAGCAGAAGGGAGGACCCATCCATGTTCTGTTCACGCTTCTTTTATACTGTTTTATGTCAGGATCACAGTCAATAAGCGCCATGGCCACCTTTTACTTAAAAATTGTTGAAAAGGTATCACTTTTGCAGAATGAGCTTAAGGGAAACCCCAGGTTCCCTTGCTTCCCTCTAGATTTGCTGAGGGGCTGGGAGATTGGGCTTTGGGTGTGCATTTGTCTGAGTGCAACAGCGTGCCTACCAGTATTTGCGAGTCTGTGTGCTTATGGGAAAGTATGTGTGGGTTTGTGGGTTTGTAAGTGTGTGTGTTTCTGTGAGTGTTAGATAAGTGGTATGTGGGTATAAGTGTGTGTATGTCTGCATGTTTGGGGACACAATGTCTTGAGAAGAAACCCCCTCCCTCCACCTCCCATGGTTTTCCTTACACAGTGTTCCATGGTGGCAGGGCCACATGCCTCTAACTCCCTCACGATCCTTATCACCCCCACCTCCATCCTCCAAATAAGTCTATATTCCATGTACAAGCAGCATGCTTCTGAATTCCACTTCCAACCGTGTTTACAGTCTCCAGCATCTTCTCATAGAGACATGCTAGGACTGCCTCTGGTCTTGTAATGAGTTATTAACTACAGGGATGAGGAAGAGAGGAAGTATCTAGGTACAAATCCTAGAATGCTACTTTAAAGAGTGAGAAAACTTGAAATAGAAGGTAGGGCCGAAACTGGTTTGGCTCAGTGGATAGAGCATCGGTCTGCAGACTGAGGGGTCCCAGGTTCAATTCTGGTCGAGGGCACGTACCTTGGTTGCAGGCACATCCCCAGAGGGAGCATGTAGGAGGCATCTGATCGATGTCTCTCTCTAATTGAATTTCTAACTCTCTATCCCTCTCCCTTCCTCTCTGTAAAAAAATCAATAAAATATATTTTTATATATTCAAAATAAAGACACGGTTCCTCCAAAAAAAAAAAAAAAAGAAATAGGAGGTAGGATGTAAGGCTTGGGGCACATTTCTGGGAGCAAGAGTTGGTAGCTGTAAACTTTTATAGATGCATTGTAGCTATAGGTCTTGGTCGGGTGGGGAAGAAAGGTGTCCTTAAAAGCACTGACTAGAGCAAGATACACCTGCTACCTGTGTTTCTAAATGATATTCCACAGCAGTATCTGCCCTCCTATGTTCTTTTGGAATGTGACCTGGTTAATTGTCTACTTATCCTCCCTTTGAATTTGGACTGACCCGTGACCTATTTTGACCAAAGTAATGTGGTAAAAGTGACTTTTGAGGCAGGGTCTTAGGAAACGTGCATCTTACACCATCATCACTTGGAGTCCAGCCTCTATGCTGTGAGAAGCGCAAGTCACGTGGAGAAGCCCATGTGAAGAACCAAAGTGTTCCATTAGCAGCTCAATCTGAGCTTCCCGCTGACAGTCAGCACTGAGTACTAGCCATGTGAGTCAGCCATCTTAACACTACAGCCCATGTGAATCTGTGCAAAACTACAGCCACAACCAAACCACCTGGAGCAGAAGGATAGCCCAGCTGAGCCCAGCCAACCCACAAATAGTATTATGAGCAATACTAACCGGTTGTTGTTTGTTGAAGACACTCATTTTTTGGTGGTTTGGTATACAGCAACAGATAGTCAATTTACCAGGGGAGTTACTGCTATGGATTGAACTGAGTAGAGAACAGAGTTTCTTCACAATTGCCAGAACATCAACAGGAATTCACTTATGCAGAAGGCAAATGATATGATAAGTCATGTGTTTTTTATGGAGGAGCAGTCTTCAAATCTTTAACCTTCGTATGGAACAAAATAGTTAAAGGAAAATGTTAATAGTGATTATTTTTTAGTAATGGCTGCTTATATATATTAAACATTCCTACAATGAACATTTATTATCTCTGTAATGAGATGAAATATTATTAAAAATAGTTAAAAGACTTCTTATTTAGCTTTTCTGCAAATGAAGCAGCACCTAAAGGCATGGTGTACCTCATACTGTGAGGAAGGTGAGGGAATTTTTTTTTTTTCCTGAGAGCATTCGCTTTTACTTAATTATTAGAAAGTTATAATGAGGATCTCATTTGCTTTCAATACTCAAAAGTTCTTTTTATTTAGAGTGAGTAGATTTAAATTACACTTTGTCAGCTTGAAATATGAAATCCTCCTTTTGAGTCAGTCTTGGTTAAGTTAGATCATAGATTTAGATGTTTCAGAGAGAACAGCCCTTGGACTGGCAGGGTGCAAGGCACGATGCATTCTCTTCTTTCTGCTTTTAGCCATTTACTAGCAATACCTTGTGTCATTGAATGCCAATATGCTTGCTTCCTGTCTCTTCCTGGGAACATGCTTTTCCAGCCAGTGGCAGGTATATTGGGCCGATTTGTCTGTTTTTGTTAGTGGGATGGCCCAGTAAGACTTCCATGTACTTCCATCCCTTCCAGCGCCTTGGTAGTCGCATGATGAAAATGGTAACATCACCAGATGGGAAGGGAGTCTCTGAATGGTAAGTAGAGCACACCAACGCCCGCATTAATCTGCTGTGGACTATGATTGGAGCATGAAATAAATCTTTGGTATGTTAAGTCACTGAGATTTTCTTGTTATAGTTGTTAGCATTTCCCCAGTAATAGACATTTACAAATGTAAAGTGCTTTACATTTATAGTGCTTTCATTGGCATTATCTCACTGGATACCCACACCAGCTCTGTGATCTAGAAGGATGAGTATTGTCCCCATTTTACAGAGGAGAAAACACAGATTAAAAAAATATTTTTAAAATAGGTTTTTATTGATTTTAGAGAGAGCTAAAGGGAGAGGGATAGAGAAAAAGAAACATCAGTGAGAGACAAACATGGATTGGTTGCCTCCTGCATGGTCCCCACTGGAGATTGAGCCTGCAACACAGACATGTGCCTTGATTGGGAACCAATCTTGTGACCTCTTTGTTCATGGGTCGACATTGAGCCACACTGGCCAGACACAGAGAAGATTTTTTTTTTTTTTTTGCTCAAACAATGGTCTCTGGACAGTAATGGCAAAGTGTAGATTTGCCTTCAGGTTTAACTCTGTTTTTTTTTTTCTTTCCCCTACTACCTCTATGTATCTTAGGTCTTGTTTTCTATGTGAATTTCACTTTGACTCTAGTCTCTGGAGCAACACGCCACAGACCAGTGTGCTTTACTTTCCTCTTTTCCAACGAAAAAAGTCAAACTAAAGTAATTTCTCATTGTAAAGTTAAGGTAAATTTGACAATCGTTTCATGTGCTCTCCAAGTAGGTCAAACAATAAAATGGATTGTTTATGCTAGCATTTCATAAAATGTGGTCTGGTAACCATAATCCTGAGGGATGGCTAGTGTAGAAAGGGTTCATGATCAAACACTTTTGCTCACTTCTGGCTAGCATATCCATTTTCGATATCAACAATGTACATTAGCATGCAAAGGCTCTGAAAAGTTCTTCAGTTAAAGTGTCTATTCTCTAGTGTGACATTTCTAAATATTCTCTTTTGCAGAACATAGCATTGCTAACTGATTTAGATAGCTACTTCCCTCAACACAGCAAATGGGATTAAAAATATTTTGCATTTCTCTTTCATTCCATCACTGCATTATATGATCAGTTTCTCCATTCCCTTTATTTTTCTTTATTATTCTCTAACCAATATTCTCCCCCTATGTTGCTCCTCCCTCCTTCCACTTTTATTCTCTCATTCCTCCTCTTCTGCTTTGTCTTTGTTGTCTTTATCTCCTAAAATTATTAGCTCCTATTTTGTCTCTTCAGCAGCTATAACAAAATACCGCGGACTGGGTGATGTACAGAAAACAGAAATTTATTTCTCATGGTTCTGAAGGCTGGAAGTCTGAAATCGGGGTGCCAGCATGGTTGGTGGAGGGCCCTCTTCCATGTTGCAGATGACTTCTTGTGTTCTCACATGATGGATGGGGCTAGGGAACTCTGTTAGGGGACACAGAGAGTGACTTCCTCCTCTAGTTGACCAGAGAATGCTGCAGACAAAAAATACCTGAATTTCAGCAACTATTTGACAGATTGTACCACATCATCCTTGTACACAAAACAGATAAAAGGAGGTTAAATAGGTCATGGTGATTGACAAACTATGGGGGAGGTAGAGATGGTAAACTTTAGCCCCACCCAATTCAACAGTTTTAGCAGTGATTAGATGAGCATATTAACAGTAAAATGGGTGGATTTATGAATGATAGGAAGATGGAAGAGCTGGATAAATATACTTTATGCCAGGACTAGGATCCTTTAAAATCTCGGGCAAGACTGAATTTAACAAGACATCATTTAACAGAGATAAATTTAGAGTTACACTCTTAAATCCAAAGAGTCAACTGTATAACTATAGTATCAGATGACATGACAGTGGAACCAAATTAAAAAAAAAAAATCCTGGGGTTTCTAATTTGATTGTACATTCAATATATAATCTTGTGGCTTCCATTTTAAAATGCCAAAGTAAAACATTTTAACCCTCAAAACCCACTCAAAACTTCAAAGAAAAAGAAAAAAATGATAGAGGAAAAAAATCCTCTTTATTCAAAGAATAATGACACAACCCAAGCCACAAAGCAAGGAGCACACATGGTAAATGCTGTGGCTTCCGGGCTGAGATGTGGGTGCTAGCTGAGAGTACAATATGGATCCTTGGATCATTCTTGGGTTAAAATCTGAGGTTAATGTACCATAAATCTGGTAGATGTAGACAATGATGCTTCTGAGGGCAAAGGCAGGTCAAAGGAGAGGTTGAAAATGCCTCTAGAAAGATCTCATTTCACACACTGAAAGGTGGGAAAGGTAAAATTGAAGGAGAAACCATGCTGGCATGCTGTTTCTGTATATCATGTTATAGTCCAGTGAGATAGGGAATGAACTATATGCTGGAGGTAAAGGATAAAGGGCAAAAGAAGGTAAGAGAGGGAAGCGCACATGGTTTCCATCTTTCTGCTTATTTTTCAAAGGAGTCACTACCTGCTTAAGAATATTAGTATAGTGGAAGACAGAAAAAGAAGTCAGAACTGAGAGAGCTTGTCACTTAATAGTTTTACTGTGAATCTCACTGACTAGTTGAAGCCCAAAACAGTGAGGAGGAATGGCCCTAGGATAGCAAAAACCATGGATTTGGTAAACTTTGCTGAAGAAAAAATGTATAATCAATTTGTTAAAGGCAATTGTGGTATTATTTACTTTGTCCTTTGATGGAATTATATGTCTACTAGAGGCCTGATGGAATTATATATCTACTAGAGGCCCGATGCATGAAGATTCTTCCTTCCCCTGGCTGCTGGCAAAGCCTGTGCTCTGGCCAGAGCCACCTTTCTGCTCCAGCCCAGAGCCTCCTTTCCGCCTTCCTATGCTGCCCAGAGGCCCAGAGTGGCTGGGGTGGTATGGAACGCCTGTGTCATTGCCATGGCAACAATGCAAACGTCCTGCACTGCCCCCGGCCACTTGATGCCTGCATATGCAAATTTACCCGCCATATTTGTTGGGTTTATTTGCATACTCACTCCTGCTTGGCTGGTGGGCGTTGTGAAGGTATGGTCAAGTAGCATGCTACTCCTTTATTAGTGTAGATGCTCTTCCATGGCTCAGAGTGGCAGAACATCTTTCTCATTAGTTGACTTTGGGCTTGGTCATGTGACTTGCTTTGGCCAAAGGACTATTGCAATGATGATGCAAACATAAATGTGCTTAGTTTGGCTTGCTGTCTTATGCTCCTGTGATTGTCATAAGAAAAGTATTCCCCAGGAAGCTACTTCCTTTTCACTAGCTCCAGAGTGAAATGGAGAATCCATTAACCATACAAGCACCATGCAGCCAACATAGCTGAAGCAGAGCTTTTCCAGCCAATTCACAAACTCATCTATAAATATTTTGTAAGACATTGAGTTTTGGAGTAGTTTATTAAGCATACTCAATGCTGCGATAGCCAAATAACACAATCACAAAGTTAAGTAACAACTCTGAATTCCCTAGTTTCTTTTTCTGTCTTCCACTAAACTAATATTCTTAAGCAGGTAGTGACTCCTTTGAAAAATGAGCAGAAAGATGGAAACTGTGTGTGAAAATCTTCAAAGGAAAATGAGTACAGCCCTAGTCAGTTTGGCTCAGTGGATAGAACATTGGCAGGGGACCAAAGGCGGTAGGCAAGTGCTTGTATCTTGGTTGCCCTGATCAGAGCATGTACAGGAGGCAACTAATCAATGTGTTTCTTTCACATCGATATTTCTCTCTGTTTTTCCCTCTCTCTTACACTCTCTCTAAAATCAATGAAAAAAATATCCTCAGGTGAGGATTAAAAAAAAGAAAGAGAATGAGTACAGAAAAATAAACAAAAGGAAGATAAAGAATATGCATCCATATGAGGAATCATTCACAGATAATAAAGGAAGATTTTAAATAGTTCTCTATACTTCAAAGAAATGATCTCTCTATATAAAAGGCTAAAATGCAAAGTGTTTCCCTCAGGAGTTCGACTGGGAGACCAGTATTTTACTCGCTCGCTATGACATGTACTGACCACCAGGGGGCAGGGTGGAACATGGTGGGCAACTAGTGGCAATGGCGGGGCACTGAGAATGCAAGGGAAGGAGGAGGTTGGGAAGTGGGGAGATGGGGAACCTGATAGGCTCTGATTGCCAGCCTGGCTTAGGGACCCTACCCATGCACAAATTTTTTGTACCAGGCCTATAGTATACAATAAGATCTTTTAAAAATAATAAGTTATAAGAAGTGATACAGGGATTGAATGCAGAAATTATGGGTCAGATCAATGGAAGGAGATAAAAAGAAAACTTGCAACACAAAGAAAAATAGAAAATATTATGAATTGAAAATTACATACATCATAATCTAGTATGAAATTGACCAAAGATAGAGTAACATTTTGTATAGGCTTGTGAAAATAAACTACAAAAAAAGTAAGTTTAAAATCAATTCTAGAGAAAATTGTATATGAAAATTCAATAAAAGAATAAAGAAATTTCAAAATACACATAATTGGTATTCCTAAAAGAGAGGAATAATGGTACAGATAATTTATTTAAAGATATTATAGAAGAAAACTTTTTTTAACTAAAGGAAGAAATAAATCAAAGATAACAGTGTGTTCCAGGAAAAATCAATATAGAGCATTCCATACCAAAAACTTACAGTGAATATATCACATTTCAGGGATAAAGAAACATACAGAGAAGCAGGCTTAATAAAATGAAAGAGAAAAATACAAAAGGTATCAAATAAAGCTGAATAGATGATGTCTAATAGTTTTGCTAAATCCTCGCCTTTATTGTTGAGCTTTGGGTATTAAATTACCACCCAGTAAAATATAAGCCAATCTTAATCAAAATTCCATTGGAAGTCGTAAAGCAATTTTAGTGTTTATTTGTAAATATGAGTGTGGAAAAATAAGAAAGCATTTGAAAAAGAAGTGTATGAAGGAAAACTTGGCCTACCAGGTATCTCTCAATATAATAGAGGAATATGCAAATTATCCAGAATGCCGTAACTTCACGACCTGACAGCAGGGACCTGAGGCTGCATGACGCCTGGCCAGGGCCTGGGAGACCTCAGGGCCTGGGAGACCTCAGGCCATGCCCCTTGCCCTGTGGGGCTTGACAGGGGACCTCAGGCCCTGCTCCTGACCCCAGTGCTGGGCTGGAGGACCTCAGGCTATGCCCCCTACCCTGTGGGGTTTGATGGGGAACCTCAGGCTGTGCCCCACCCCAGCACCGGGCTAGGGATCCTCAGACTGTGCCCCTGTCTGGCGGGGCTTGATGGGGGACCTCAGGCCATGCCCTTTCCTGGAGTGGCTTGATGGGGGATCTGAGAAGGTGCTACCCACCTGATGCTGGGCTGGGGGACCTGAGGCTGCTCTTCCTGCCAGGAGGTGCTTGATGGGGTGGGGCCAGCTAGGTCTGGGACTCTTGCATTTTTGAAATGCGTGTGTGTGGTGGGCAGGGACTTGACTTTAGGTCGTGTGGCGTGCCTCAGACCCTGACAGGAGGGAGATTTTCATATACATTTTAGTAATTTTCTTTCATCTCTGACACTTCTATTATAGAGAAAGGACAAATAGCAATATTACAATATTTCTCCTAATTAATTATCTTTTAATGTGCACAAATTTCGCACACTGGGGCCACTAGTTAACATATAAATTACAATATCCAAAATAGTGAGATACTGGTGCCAGGGAAGGTGAACAGAGCTCCTGTTTAGAAGAGAAATTCCTGGAATACCATCCCTACTCTTAACTGCCTGAAGATAGACTAGTCATCCTTCATATTTTAGTTCAAAAGTTCATCTGCCCTGGAAAGTCTTCCTTTCCTATATTTTCATTGCACCTTGTACACACATTTGTATTTGCTTTAGTCATCTGTCTAGGCTGTAAGATTCCTAAGAGAAGGAAGAAGGCTTTTTAACTTACATCTCCAATGCATGTATTTCAACGTCTGGCATGTGGTAGATACCCAATATTTATTGAATGAGTGAGAGAAGAAGTGGTACATGGAATAAAATAATCTTGAATTATAAAGACCTCCTCAGAAAGGTATGGGTGAAATTAATAGCCTTAAAGTCTCAATTTTACATAAATTTTGCAGCTATGTGACAGTTTCTGAAAGAAAAAAAAAAAAGATCAAACAATGAGTTATTTATTCAGTGCTGGATTATCTGTTGGAAGCTCAGCACTTTTTTCCCTTTCCTTTGTTCTTCCTGAATTGCAGGAGCTGAAAGCTGGAGAAAGGCTTTTTCCCAGAATCATTGCAGCAGGGTTCCAGGTTATGAGTTCACCAAAGAAAGTTATGGGATTTGGAAAGCCGAAGATATGCAGAAGCCACTATTGCTCCTGTGACAGAAGTAGGTAGGTCTCAGGCTTTGGCAGATGACAGAATGGTGAAAGTTTTGCCATTGGCTTACAGATACCTGCTGTAAACCACTCACTTTGGAATTGTAGGTTTCTTGCATTTTGCACTTCATGATTTCTGTGTGTCAAAGTTTTAGTAAGCCCCTAAATCTCTGAATTAAGTCCCTTTCTGATTGGAACATCCAGAGTGATTTCTTTTCACTGACTGAATTCTGACTGATACATTACAGAATTAAATAGATGACATGTCTTGGCATATGTTAATTTATGAAAGGCTTTACTGAAAACTTCATAAAATTTTTTTTATGTAGATTATAGTAGATATTTAATTTTTAAAAAAATCCATCTAGCAGACATTTTCTCTATTAACAGCACTTTGACTTCCTTTTGGAGAATAAACATTTCTCCATAATGTGTATCATTTTATTAGGAGGATAAATTAGGGATCCTGCTCTATTTTGTAAACTAAAGTTTCCTCGCATATTTTTCTTCCCACCACATGATATAGACCTAGTATGGCCCTGTGGGCTAAGCTTAGCAGCAATCAGTAATTTTCTCTTTGGACTTTAACACTTCTTGATTCCTGCACAATTTTTTTAGCTACTATTCAGCCTTCTTTTAGTGAGTTTTCCCATATCATCACAATAACATCCAACACCGTCCTTTTATCCAAAGGTACTCTGTTTCTTGCAATCAAACATCTCTGATATACCATATGCATAATCTGGGAATAGCCTTAAATAGGCATTTAAATTTTGTTTCTCAAACACTGAACATTCTGGAGCGATACATCTTTAATTATTTTATCAGTGGGAGGAATAAATAATTAATTTATTCATGATCATCTTCTTCCTTCCTATCCCATGCTTATAATAATGGTAAAATGTTAGCCAAGTTAGTGATCTAAATTAGATTCAAATTCAGTAATCTAAATTTAATAAAACGTTCTATCACAACTATTAGAAATGGCAAAGGAATTTGCAAAGTACAAGTGGATGTATTTTATTTTCACAATTAGTGGTCTCAATATTAGTGAGAACCTGATCCTGATAATTAATGTTTGGTCATGCCATAGGTGTATTATGAATGACCTATTTCATACACAGGGACAAATTAATAATCCCACTATAAACCAATTAAAATGCACAGACTGCAAGAAGTATAGGTTAATAAAATGCCCAATAAATAAATTAACATATTGGCCATAAATTATTATGTCCTATCAACATCAACTTTGTTAGGCACAGTACAG
The DNA here is from genome assembly GCA_011751065.1 of Lasiurus cinereus. Taxonomy (NCBI): domain Eukaryota; kingdom Metazoa; phylum Chordata; class Mammalia; order Chiroptera; family Vespertilionidae; genus Lasiurus; species Lasiurus cinereus. The sequence continues at coordinate 13,214,367 of JAAGEH010000045.1, read as the reverse complement.
CAGAGAAGATTTTTAGATTGAATTAGTGCTATAGTTGAATGAAGAGGAGGGAAGAAAGAGGGTGTGAGAGGGAGCAGTGGTCCTAAATGAGGAAAGTTACCTCAGTGAGTTAGAGTTGTGCAGTTATGAAAAGTGTATCAATCAGCATGAGTTAGGTTATGCTGCTGTAACAAAAACCCCAAATATTATCCACCTCAAGCAATATGGATTTATGTCTCTCAGATATCACATATCCATCTCCACTTAGCAAGATGCTCCCCATTGCTTCTTCTCATTTATTTTTAAAAATATATATTTTATTGATTTTTTTACAGAGAGGAAGGGAGCGGGATAGAGAGTTAGAAACATTGATGAGAGAGAAACATCTATCAGCTGCTTCCTGCACTCCTGCTAATGGGGATGTGCCCATAACCAAAGTACATGCCCTTGACCGGAATTGAACCATGCTCTATCCACTGAGCCAAACTGGTTAGAGCTGTTCTCATTTCTGGACCCAGGATGACAGAGCAATCATCTGGAATATTGCCAGTTACCACTGGCAATATGCCAGAGGGAACATGAAATCTCTGGGGAATGATTCCAGGAATTAAATGAACAACTCAGATGTGACATATGTCATTTCTGCTCAGAAGTTATTATTGGTCAAAACTAGTCCCTGGCTTCACCCAACACAAAGGGGGCCAGGAAGTACAATCCTTCCATGTACTCAGAAGTTAGGTCAAAATGTTTGATACATAGATTAACGACTATAACTTACTTTAAAAGAAAATGGCAGACAGCTTCTTTTGAAATTCCTTGAAAATTTTCTGGTTGGAATCTAAATGCTTCAGAATATTAAATCTTGGCAACGAGAAGCTTAACGTAGAATTAGCTCTCAGTAGGTAAGGGATGAGAAAGGTTCTTCTTACAAATTTTTCCTTTGTATGTCCTCCTGATCATTCACACCTCAGTTTTTCTTTATCTACCCCAAATAGCTTAACTTCTTTTTATGCAGAATTCTAAAAATAAAGCCCAATTACCTTAGGTGGTGTAACTCAGCCTCTTTATATTTGGGGAGTTGGGGAAGAAATGAGGGAACTCATTTAAAAGATTCTTTTGAATAGTAAACAAACTCCAATAGCAAATAATTTGTTCTTCAGCTTTCTGGTCACATGAGTGATATTTGCATTTCTTTTTCCAACATGGGATGCTTTAGGCCATTTTGAATAACAGTGTTATTTCAGGTTTTTAGTTTTATTTTTACTCACTCATCCCTCCACTCCTCTTTAATTGTATTTATTTTTATCCCCAGGAAGTAAACTGTTGACAAACCCTAAGGTTACTTTCTGGTTACTAGGCTGTAGATGGTCTCTAGCAAAAAAGCCAATTGAAAAGAGCTCTAGGTACCTGCCCTTGAAATGAGAGCAATAGAAAGTTTTGCATGACAATATTACATTTTACTCCTGGGTTTTTGAGTGTAAGAGCAAACCAGCTTGTCAAAGTTGTTGTTAAAGTTCATGAAAGGTGTGGTACCTCTTGTTAGACTCCTAGACCAAAGTAAGCATTAAGAAATATACTGGATCTTAACCTTAAAGTCTGTACACTTAAGATATAGTGTACACTACAGACTAGGGTAATAAACAGAATAATTCATGCCTCCCTGAGGGGGCTGGGCTTGTTTTCCAGGGGCAGATGAACAGGAACAGAATGCCTCAGAAGCCCTTGAGGGAAGACCGTATTGTGTAGCTAATTCTCAAGGGCACAACTACTACTTTAGTCAATGGGAAATTGTATTTTTTTTATTCAACATCTGTTTTATCACTTTTCTCCCCTTAATCATTTCTTTTTCAACATTGCAGACCATTTAATCATGTCCCAGGCATGGAAAAACAATTGCTGGCGATCAATGATTTGTATCCTCTCTGTTTTGATCAGCAGAGGAAAATTAATAATAAACTAGTTCACAGAGGTATTAGGGACATTATTCCAACTGGTTATTGGGTGCCTAGAGAACACAGATGCATCACTGTGGAGCCAAAAGTACGCTTTTGATATTTTGAAACGGTTTAAAGTATATGTAGGGCAAAACTTTCTGTAGATTTACTGAAAAAGTTTGAGTATTATGCTTTGGGACAAAGGGTGTAAATTGGTACAGAATAAGGGTCATATTTGTGACAGTGACCATTGACGTAACACTTAATACCAGATACTTTCCTAAATGCTTTTCTTCTATTATTTTCTTTTTGGCAAGAAATATTTTGTTCTTCCAATTTATAGATCAGAAAACTAAAACTGACACTTTAAAGGCACTAGGTAACTTGTCCAAAGTCGTGCAGTTAGTAAATAATTGAATTTTGAATTCTGGTCTCTGTAACTCTAAAGTTGCTTTCTTTCCTCTGTTCCTCTTGTGCTGCTCTGGAATCTCTAAAATATAGTTTTGTGTGTGAACTCTAGATTTCTGAAACCAGACAAAAATAATTAAGCCAACACTGTTCAGTCTTTCTGTTTATAAGTCACTTATTATTTCAGACTTTCAGACACTGTCACTGTGGAGTGCCTGGATCTGGGTCAGGAGGCAGGATTCTATAACTTGCCCTACTCACCTGTGGTTGGCTAGGTGACCTAGAGCAAGTGGGCAAATGGCACTAACAGTTGTCATCGATCTTTCTCACAAATGCAATTCAGGGAAAAGTTCCTGAAAATGTTTAAGAGGAAATTGTCACATACCTAAGAGGTATCCAATCTACAAATATCGATTTGTTGAGGTAGAGAAGTAGTGGCTAATTAGAAATTTCCAAATGATCTTCTATCTTATGTTAATTCAAAGCCAACCCAACCAACAATAAGCCAATAGAAATCAGCAACTTCCTACAGAGGGAAGAAGATAATCTTGAGTGGTTGCCTCCTATGCTTCTGGTCCATCCTACATCAGCGTTCCTCACTACGCAGACTACCTGCCATCTTCCAGAATTCATCTCCTAGGTTCTGTCTTCTCTTTCACCATCATCTGTTGTCATAGGCCATTTTAGATCCTGAGCACCTTATAAGTGCACTGGGCTGTAGCTATACATAAGTGGGTAAGTATGATCAGCTGTTTTTGTGGGTCAGTGGTTCTCAACCTGTGGGTCGCGATCCTTTTTGGGGTCTAACGACACTTTCACAGGGGTCGCCTAAGATCATCGGAAAACACAGGTATTTACATTATAATTCATAACAATAGCAAAGTTACAGTTATGAAGTATGGTTGGGGGTCACCACAACATGAGGAACTGTACTAAAGAGTCGCGGTATTAGAAAGGTTGAGAAACACTGTTGTGGGTGAAAAATGAATCTTCTAGCATTTTCTAGACTTCTCCAATAACAGTGATGTTCCCAAATAACAGTCCTTTGTTTGAATGAACTTCTCTAGGGAAGATATTGTATCTCCCTTAGCATGGAATATAAGGTTCTCTCTCATCTGGCCCTTCTGGAATCACCTTCTGCCATTTCCCACTTCTCTGCACTGTACATTCCAGAAACACTTTGGTCCTCTCTATTGTCCAGGTTGCTGGTGACCTCTGTGTCAGTGCTCTAGTTGTTTCCCTTGCCTGGAAACCCCTATCTTCCCCTGGCTTACTCCAGATTACTCTCTGGATTTAGTTGAGGTATCACTTCTCCCGGGAAGTTGTTCTTTTTTTATTAATCCTCGAGGGTATTTTTCCATTGATTTTTAGAGAAAGTGGGAAGGAGGGAGAGAGACAGAGAGAGAAACATCAATGTGGAGAGACACATCAACTGGTTGCCTCCTGCATGTGGCCCGAGTACTGCCTGGGATCAAGCCTGCAACCTAGACCAGAATCAAACTCATCCCCTTCAGTCCTCAGTCTGACGCTCTATCCATTGAGACAAATTGGCTAGGGCCCTGGAAGTTGTACTTGATCTCCCACTTCCTCTGTGCCCCTACTCATGGAAGCATAAATCTCCCATATGTATTATCAGAATACATAGAAATAACCTCTTTATATTCTCGATCCTTCAGACTGAGCTGTGTATTCCCTCAATAAAGATAACATTATCTTTCTCATCCTATGTCCTTCACTTTTACCAGTGCTATTAAGTGCTAAAAATGTGTGTCAAATAAATTAATGTCTTCATTTAATTTTATATATTGAAATTAGAAAAATCAAAAACAACAAGACAATGGCTTTGGGTGTTCATATGTCCAGCCAGTAAAAAGATTTCTGCAAAAGCAGTTATTTTCAGTGATTTTCTACGCTATTAAACCTCTCTTCTCCATCCCTGCTCAACCTGCCAAGGAAAAGATTGTTGTAATTATCTTCATGATTTGGAAAGAGATGGGAGAACAGAATATTGAAATTATCTAATTAAAAACTCATATAATTGTAAAAATCTATTAGGTTGAGTCTAAAATTGGGCATTCCTTTAAAATGAGAAAACGGGATCTGGCTATGACTTTAATTTGTTATGAAGGGATGGAGGATAAGAAGCATCAAGTCTCCAAGAACTAACATAGTCTTTCTGTCATGGGTCCTCAGGGCAGTGTCAGGATTTCAGAGGCTTTAGTTAAGCTTTGTGTTACAAACTAGAATCGTGTAAAACAAACCCCTATCCATCCTATTTACTTCAAAATATATTAATATTTTATCTCTCTTATACTTGGGCTCATAAGTTCTCCATTGGGTTTCCTTGGATTTAAGACCATATCCTGATATATAAAAACCCTGGATCCATCACATCCACAATGACTGGAGACTCAACCAACTAGAAGTCAGTCCTACAGTCAATGCTGGGTTGCCATGGTGACCCAGCACTGACAGCTATGGCTGTAGGTACGATGATCCAGTACTGACTGCTGAGGGGCTGTGAATCAGGCCCAGAGAGAGGCCTGAGGATAGAAGCAGGGCCTGATCTGTAGCCTCTGTGGCAGCTGTTGATCAGCACTTGCCTCTATCTTTCTCTCCTGGCCTGGCCAGTGGTGGCATCTCCATTTCTCCTCAAGCCTCCACTGGGGCTGCTAATCAGCCATGGCTTTCTGATCAGGTCCCGTTGATAGGCCTAGAGATGCTGACTGGCATAGAAACTGACCAATCAGACCCAAATCTGGGTGAAGTGTGAGGAGCCAATGGCTACCTAGGAGGCGGAGCTTTTGATGTGGGCTGGCATAGAAACCAACCAATCAGAACCAAATTGTCTAGCAGAGGAGGCAGTTGGGGGCGAGATCAGGCTGGAAGGGGAGGGCAGTTGGCAGCAAGATTAGGCTGGCAAGGGAGGCAGAGGCAGTTAGGGGCAATCAGGCAGCAGGCAGGTAAACGGTTAGGACCCAGTGGTCCCAGATTGTGAGAGGGATGTCCAACTGCTGGTTTACCACTGTCCCTGTGGGTTGGGGCCTAAACCGGCAGTCGGACATCCCTCAGGAACCCCCCATTGGAGAGGGGCAGGCTGGGCTGAGGGAACCCCCTCTGAATTTCATGTACTGGGCCGCTAGTCTAGATATAAAAAAATAACAAAATGATTTTTTGGGTAAGTAAGGCTCCACGCCTCTCTTTGGCTGGCCTAAAACATCGGTGGAAAGGAAAGTGCTGGCTTGCAAGAAGGTCTGGAATGAAATAGCTAATTGCTTTGACTCCTCACCATGTGCCCTGTCCAGAAAGGCACAGACTAAATTTTCTACAGAAGACATTCATCCCTCCCTCTTCTTGCTCTTTGAGTTTTGCTTCTTGTCTGTGCTAAAGCTGCCTGCCTCCTCCCTTCTCCAAAACCATATTTCACACTTGAATTTGCTTTCTTCTCTGCTTTTAAAATTTTTGGTAATCAGATGATGATTTTATAGTCCTGATTTATGTTTTAGAAGTTACTTTTCATAAATATCCCAAATGAGATCTATTTGGCCCCTGCTGCAGACCAGATGCTGGTCAGATCTGGCAGAGCTATTGATTTAATCCCGTACATTTTCATAATTGGTAGGAATCAGTTTTCCCTTTTATACTAACATTACAGATTTGTAACAATATGTGAAACAGGCTCCATGCTTTCCCTCGTTGCTTTCATGTATGGTATGGCCTTAATAAACATTTAGTAGTTTCCTGCAAGGGCGTCACATACATTAAGACATTGGGCTTTCATTTTGTTTTCTGTTTTTAGTAAACGAATTGGGTTAATAGGAGAGATTATTTTAAAAAGCGGGGTAGGGTATCAGGAAACTAGAATGTATTTTTTTCTTATTGAGTCTTTGCATTCTTGGTATGCATCTGACTTTCTTCCCATCTTTGAAATTTCTCTTTAAGATTCCATTCTCCTGGGAAGCTCATCATGAGACTTATTAGGAATTTCCTAGGTCACTCAGGCAAAACCAGCTTGTTCTTAATTTTAGAAGACAATTTCAACTCTCGAGTCCATTTTGACTGAGAAGACGTGGCAATGAGTGTGGGGCTGAACTCTTCTGACAACGTTACACTGGGTGTCAGGCCAAGCCGTAAACTTGCAGAGAGAAGGCCTAGGCTGAATCTTTGCCACTCACTTGCTGTATGAACTTGCACAAATATCTGAATGGCTTCCAGTCTCAGTTTTCTTCTCTGTGAAATGAGATCATAATTCTAATCTCTGAGTTACTCTGAGGATCAAAATGAGACAATTTATCCACATGGCTATGCCTAACCCAGTGCTTATTCATGGGCATTCAAACATATTAACTTTTCTCCTTGTCACTCATCTCCTGTAGTGCTACTATAGGGGACAGTGTTGGCCTAACACATTGTTGATAATGCCTGCTAAGTAAGAGGGAGCAGGGTGCCATGGAAACATGATCGTTTCTAGGCGGCAAGAATCACTTTTTGAAACATGATGTGCGCTGGTTTTCCTTTCCAAATTGCAAGGCCTGCGAAGGCTGGTCTGTGAATTGACCTGAAAAGTCACCCTGAAAAATCAACGTGGAGTGTTAAATAAATACAGACTTTTAGGACTAGACAGCACTTCAGAGGTGATTTAGACAATGTTAGCTGAGAAAATTCAGGGCCATAGAAGTGAATGACCTGCCAAGGTTGGTTATATCTGTTCATCAGTTAGGGTACCTAGTTGCAAACAGCAGAATCATCATTAGGTAGTTTAAGCAGAAAAAGAATTTTCTAAATAACAGTAGGTGGTAGATAAAGCCTCCAGAAGGGCCAGACACTCAGACTTGAAGGCTGTATGACCAGGAGTGATTCAAAAATTGCCCTGGTGGAGGCTCCACTGGAGACCCAGCACTGCTGTTACTGGGAGCAGGCATCGTGGTCACTATACACAACCCTAGCTCTAGGCCCATCCTACCACACCTCTGGAGGCTGGATGACTTTCTGCCATGCTCCATCTGCTGTCAGTATGGGCTCCACATGGAGATTTCTTTCTTCTCATCTCTCTCTTCCCAAATGCACCTTATTTGACCATGGCTATCTAATGGTCCCAAGCGTGGGCCATAGGCTTGGGCCTAGCACCAAAGAGGTCCAGGAAAAACAGTTTCTGGCTTCTACCTTGGCAAGGCAGGCCTCCTAAGGTAAAAAATTTCCCAACTGCAAGAGTGCTAGGCAGCCCTATTGTGCATTAGTTAAATGTTTACCACATTAGAAGATCCAGAACTGGGGCCAGAACTCAATGCATCAGTTATTAGCACTTAGAGAAAAGGAAGTGATCACTATTATCTGCATGAATTTGCATAGTGGGAATTTTGTGTTTTCAGACTTATTGGGAATAGCCTTGTGGTCTATGTCAGATATAGAATACATGTGTTCTACTTCAGTGTTTATGACAACTTAAGCTTGAGAGAGAATAAGGATAAAAAGAGAGTCGGAAATGTAGAAGAAGAGAGAGAGATTGGTAAATACTCAGGAGCAATATTGACCTCTCATAGCCATTTGGAATATGACTACTAAAAATTTTAGAGCTGTGTTCTGGGCACAGGTATGGATTTCTTCATTCTATAAATTGATAGCTTAGTATGTACTAGAGACTATGCAAGGTTCTTTACATTATTATCTCATTTAACCATCACAATAAAAACCAAGTAAAAACCATTATATATTGTCATAAGTCACATTATACTTTTTTTAATAGATCAGGAGAATACAGCAAACTGATTCTCAGAAAGGTTTATAAGTTGCCCAAGATGAATTGCAGAACTGTCACTGTGTTTCTGAAGTTATTTCCCCCATCTATGTCACACTGCCTCTCATGAATCCCATAGGAAGAAAAAAAAACTAGTTTAAATGGGGACCAGGACAGGAGAAGGGGCCACATTAAAAATGGAATTTAATATGGATCTTGAAGCAGGAGTTAGAGATAACCAAAAAAAAAAAAAAAAAAAAGGGGGTGGGGGTGGGGGAAGGGGAAACTATTTAGAGCAGAGAGAACACACAGCATGAAACAGGGCCTTATATCTAGGCTAAAGATTTTTCCTAGGCAATAAGATGAATAAACAGGCAAGGTTATGGATCACATATTTGAAGTTGGTATTTTACCTACTAACCAAATGAAATAAAACCAAAAATCATATCTAGATCATGAATAGGATCTCTACTACAAAAATGATAACCTAATATGCCACTGGCTGGCATGAGCTCTGCTGTATTTTCTAATGGTGGAAGGCCACTTTGTCCTACCCTCACCTCTCAGCCTCCCTCTGCCACTCTTGAACACCCCTACCAATGTGAAAGATGGAAGCTAAGGAATGAACAGACCTCAGAATAACAGTGACCTGAGGCCTTCCTTGTGTCTCCCCACAGCTCTTCGGCTACCCTCCATCTCACCTGGCTGAGCTTGTCTGTGTGAAGCATTAGCAGGTGCAAACTCCATTTTCCCCTCCTGCATCCTATTCCAGTAAAAAAATGCAGGAACCTGAATATTCCACTGGGGTGGCTGTTGGTTTGTCACTATGGGGCTTGAAGCTCAATTCTGAGAACTATGAACTTTTGGGGAGATTTGCAGGCAAATGTCTTCCCTGAAGAGATAATGCTACCACACTAGTTTGGATGAAGTATTTTAGCTGAGCCACTTACCAGAGAATTCCATGCCCAGTGGCAGAGTGGTAAGTAGCCCTCTCTGGGAGTTAGGGAACTTTGGGCTTGTTCTAGTTCTACCATTCATGAGTTCTGTGAAGTGAGGGTTGCTTTCACTTTTGGCCCTTAATTTCTGTATATACTGACAATGCTTAATGTATGTCTGAATTTTTATATGAAAACTAGGGGCCCAGTGCACGAATTTGTGCACCTTGAAAGACCGTGAGGCTGCAGTGGGCACAGGGGCAGGTCTTGGCCCATCCTCTTCGCCCCTGCCCTGCCCCTCCTGCTGTGGCCCCTGGTCTTCCATCTGCCAGCAGCCATCGCTGCCCCCACATGCTGACACATTCTGATGGCGCAGAGCAATTGGGGCTGGCACCAGCAGCCGCTCCTGCCCCAATCACCCCTCCGGAGCCAGGGGAGGTGGAGAAGCCCTGAAGGGTGATCAGGGCCAGCAGCTGCCACTCTCACCTGCTGAAGGCACTGACGGTGGGTGCAAGTGGTGGCTCTGGCACCGACAGTGGTTGTGAATGGGGCTGGCAGCAGGTGCATGTGCTGGGTGGGACTGTGGCACAAGGAGGCAAAGAATTTTCAGTAACCGCCAGAGGCTCTCCTCGATGACAGTGACCAGCACCATGCCTTGGACTAGTGCCCCTACTCACCTGCTGCACCATCCCACCACGGCCAACACCCACGATGTTCCACATTCTGCTGCCTGCTGCCGATGCATGCCATGTTCCATGCCTGTCCCCTGATGGTCAGTGCATATCATAGCGACCAGTTGTTCAGTTGTTTGATTGCTCCGCCTTTTGGTCTATTTGCATATTAGGGTTTTATATATATAGATTAGAGGCCTGGTACACGAGATTGGTGCCCTTGGGGGGTCCCTCAGTCCGGCCTGCACCCTCTTGCAGTCCAGGATGGAGAGTGGGCCTAAGCCCTCAGTCGGCCACTTTTAGCACTGCAGTGGAGGTGGGAGAGGCTCCTGCCACCGCTGCTGTGCTCACCATCTGTGAGCCTGGCTTCTGGGCTTCTGGCTGAGTAGTGTTCCCTCTGTGGGAGCACACTGACTACCAGGGAGCAGCTCCTGCATTGGGTATCTGCCCCCTTGTGGTCAGTGCATGTCATAGCGACCGGTTCTTCTACCGTTTTGTCAATTTGCATCATTACCCTTTTATTATATATGGTTATTTGAAAACAATATCTTATCTGATCCCTATGATAGTAGGTGGATTTAGTCTTAATTTAATATGAAGGATTGAAGTCTCAAGTCTTAGCCAAGATTATGTGATCATTAAGAGGCCAAATAAGAAATTTGAAACCAGGTTGTATTCTTTTTTCATTAGTCTATTTATTCATTCAAAAATTATCTATGAAACACCTACTGTGTGTGTCAGGTTCTGAGGACAATACTCATTTACATCAGGAGTAGCTCCACCCATGAGGCTCTTACACTGAAGAATCACACCAGACCGCCTCTGTAAAGTGAGGAGGTGTGTTAACTCAGGGTTTCACACATTTGCCTGGTCATAAAAATTTCATAGGGCGCTTGTAAAAACATACAGATCCCAGGGCCCCGTTTCAGTCCTGCTGAATCAGATTCTGGAGGGAAAGTATCTGTCTGCCCTGTAACATGAGTCATCCAGTGATTCTTATCCAGACAAGTTTGAGAAACCCTGTTTCTCATCCCTGGTTTCACTGATTCGTTGAGGGGATCTTTACAAACACCATTGCCTGAACCCTATCTACAGAGACCGGGATGTGTAATTGGTCATCCTAATATACATCTAGAATCGAGGGCCATTGTTTGTAGTCCATCATTCAAGCACTGAAGCTTATTTGGGGTCAGTTGCCCCCTCTGAGATCAAGGAGAGCACCACCACCCCAAATTACCACCGGCATGTGGATGTTGAAAGATATTGGTAGTGTTGTGGTTTCTAAAGTATAGCTGGTTCTTATGCCTTCATTCATTAAGAGAAGTTTCCAGCACTTTAGGAACCAGCCCATCGATGCTTTTTGGAGTCTTCCAGCTTGTAGTAATTATTTTTAGATTTTATTTGATCAAGCTATTTGATCTATTTTTAGATTGGATCTGTACAGCAAGTCTTCACTATAGTCAGTCCTAAAAAAACCTCAAGTCTCCTTAATAGGTATTACTGTCAGGGGGACATGGATATTAGGAAAGGTGGTGTTTTGCCTTTCCTTCTTTCCAATGCAAAAGGAGTCCGCTAGGGAATGGGGAATTTAATATTTCACTTTAGTATGTTTCGAGGGTAATTTTTAAACCCAATTCCATCAATAAAATTGCCTGCCCCAGTGATTGCTGCTCTCACCTGTTGACATCCGAGCTGCAAGTGACTCCCTGAGGTCACGGGGACCAACCTGCACCTGGCTCAGTGGCCCCCAGGTGCTCCTGGAAGTGGCCTTTCTTGCGGGTAACACATTTGCTCTGGAATGTTAATCGCTTTTCACAGGGCTCAACATTTGGATCCCCGGGCCCCAGTCAGGTACCTGGAAATCACTCTGCAGCCCCGGCAGGTTGGAACAGGAAGCAGGTCAAGAGCTCTGGGAAATGAAGAGGGCTGGTCCTCTCCCTCTCATTCCCCCGTTCACGTGTTCATGGGCAGGTCAAGCTGGATCCAATATGACCTGTCTTGCTTTTCTCTCCATCAGCATTAAGTGCCATTAGGTTGTAAACTGATAATGACGGTGGTAATCGTTGGCCCCCAAAGATTTAAACCATCTTGTTTCTTCTCACCTGGCAAGGAACCGAGGCAGTAATACCGAAAAGCCCCAGGTAGACTTCTACAGCACCAACGCTTGTGGGTTGCTAAGTAAGCGGGCCAGCACATGCCTTTCTGTTTAAGTTAAAGGTTAGGGTGCTATAAACCCTGAAGCTTGTCAAGTTGAAGCAGCGCTGTGCAGGGCGATGTGCTGCAAGCACCAGCCTCTGCTTATTGGGCCCAACCACATTGTAGTGAAATGAGATTGCCTCGCTGGAGTTTCATTTGTGGGCTTGTACATAAGTGAAGGGTGCGTGGCAGATGCTATGATTAAGATTTCATTTCCTGGTTGATGCTACCACAGTGATCACAGCAGCAGCCGGGGAAGCTCGTATTTGCTGGCAGGGTTAAATAGTGAGTAGTTCTGAGTTTAATACAAAGATTAAAAACAAAAAGGAACTACCACTGTCACCACAACAAAAACTCACCCGGCTTCATTAAGGAAACTGTCTTTCAGATTTCTGAAATGAAGACCTTATGTTAGTGTCTTCCTATCTTATTTAAAGATATGCCCTCCTCCCACCCCCTTCTTTCTTTCATTCATACATTTATTAAGTTTTAGATGCTAGGGATTCAGTAGTGAACCAAACCACAAATTCCTTGCTCTCATGAAGAAAGAAAAACTCTTAAAACAAACAAACAAACAAGTCAGGTTATGATAAGCACTATAAAGAAGGCCCAAATAAAAAGGCAGAAAGTGATGGGGGAAGCAAATTTACAAAGGTCAGGGAAGGCCTCTCTGAAGAGATGACATTTAAGCAGAGGCCTTTGGGCAGTAAGGGATGATTCTTGTGGATAGCTGGAAGAGTGTTTGTTTGAGAGAGGGGAAAAGGTAAGGTAAGAGGAGTTAATGTGGGAACATCTTGACATGTGGAGGAACAGTAAGGATACCAGAGTAGCTGGCCTGGAGTGGGCCGAGGAGGGACAGTGGGAGGAGGTGTGGCTAGAGAGAAAGAGTTGGCACCTTTGGGAGATTTTGAGCAAATGAGCATGATGTTTGTTTTGCTTTAAGACGTTTCTTCTCACTGTTGTGTGTGTGGAAGGGTGGGAGGTTAAGGGTGGAGCGGAATAGGAATCCATTGCAATAATGTAGGTGAGAGGTGATGGCAGCCCAGAGTCTGATTTGGTGAAGGTGGGGAAATGTGTCTGGATTCTGGGTATATTTGAAAGGTAGACCTGCCAGGGTTTGCTCATGAATTAAAATGTGGGGGTGGGAGAAAGAAAGGAGGCAAGGATGTTGCTGGGTGTTTAGCCTACAAACCTCACCAAAAATAAATGCCACTTATTGAGATGGGGAAGATGAAGAAGAGCAAAATGTATGTGTATGTTGTCTGGTTTTAGACATGTTGGGTTTGAGATGCCTAATAAACTTTCAGGTAAAGATGCTAAGTAGGAAGTTGGGAAAGGGGTCCGGATTCAAGGGAGAGTTTGAGGTTAGCGGTATCAATTCGGTGGCAGCCAGCATAAAGATAGATATTTCAAGTCACAGGACCAGGGAGGGAGTGAGATGAGGGAATTCTGAAGCTTTTGCTGCGGGAGCTCTGACATTCACAGGTGAAGGAGATGAGGAGAATCTGGTACAGAGGTCTGAGAAGAGCTGCTGAGGGTGGTAGGGGAACCGAGAAAGATGCCTCAAAGGCAAGAGAAGGTGTTCAAGGGGTAGGAAGTGGTCCAATGTGTTGCTGGGATGAAGAGAAACACTGATAAGTCCCCACTGGATTTGGCAATGTGGAGGTCATCAGAGACCCTATCAAAAATGGCGTCACTGTAGAGGGAGGTGGGGAGCCTTACTAATGTGGTTTCAAGAAAGCATGAGAGGACAGTGGAATGAGAAATGGAGACAGTGAATATGGACAGCGCTTTTCAAGAAGTTTTGCTATCAAGCAAAGAAGATACCTTGGGTAGTAGATGAAAGAGTTATGAGGTCAAGGGAAAGTTTTCTTCAACAAATGTTCAGCACCTAATGCAGACCAATAATCAGTGTTGCCATAATAGTGCCCGCAGTTATGGGGGTGGCCAACCAAGCCCATCAGAGTGTAATTGCTAAGAGAGGGGCAGGCCCAAGAGGCTGTGCCAGCCACACTAAGGTTTTAATGGGATCCATCCAAATAGTCCAGGGAAAGTGTCCAGAGGAAGTGATGCTGAGCCAAACCAAGGGGACTAGTCTTCAAGAGGGTGTAAGTACAGTTGAGTGGGCACATCCACTTAGATTACCCTTTTGGGGCTTTTGGCCACTGTTAGGTAGTAATTAAAGGCTTACTTATTGGTCAGTGTTACCTTGCTTCTGTTCCATGCTGCTAAAGGCTAAAGTTTAACCCTTACCAAAAACACAGCCCCTGCAAGCTTCCCTAGCCTCTCTCTCTTGTCACTTTCACTTCATACTTTTACACTTGATACTTTTTGATATGACAAACCTGTGCTGACTGCAGTTCCCCTACATACCATCATGCCATGTTCTTGCACAGTGGAGCCCTCTCTTTCTGGAATACTTACTTCTGCTTCTCCTCACCTACTCATTCTCTTCCATTCACCTGGTGAACAAAAATGGAAGCCCTTGTCAAACTTTCTAGTAACAGACCTGAAGGTATTCATACGTTATTATTATTATGGATTCTATTTATTGAACACTCATAATTATCAGTTATTCTAACAAATACATTCCCCTACCTTGTACTTTTGTAAGGAACTTCCTCCAAATTCATTGTGTTTCTAAAGCTAAAGAGCAATGGACTGATTGACTTTTCAGAGAGGTCAAGCCTGGAAATGCCCTTCCCCTCCCCCTCCTTTCTCCCTTCCTTTCCCCACTCAAACCACAGGCCATTTGCACAGGGCCCAGGAAGCCAGTTTTCACTACACACTACATTATGCATTCTCAAAATCTCTCACCTGCTTTAGATTAAGTCTCCATCTCAGAGCCCTAGGTGGTAGGTTGGTGTCCAGAGAGCCAATGGTCTTCATGATGTACTGATGACTAGGCAAATTGGGTGTGGGAAATGCAGGTCTGTGCAGAGCTCACACTGGGAAGTTGAAGGCAATGGTTTGGAGAGACCTGATGGAAAAGCCAAGTCTAAAGGACAAGGAGCAGGACTGTAAGTGAGAAAGGAGCAGGTAGGATGCAGCAACTATCCTGGAGACACTTTCCCAAATGCTGGTGGTGTGTTTGCAGTGCCCCATTGGTGGTTCTGAAGATGTGTTGGGTGGTTGAAAGAAAAGCATCTGATGAATTCAACCTCAAGAGCATCTTTCTCGCTCATTATGGCTTAATTCTATTAGGTCTCCGAGGCTGATCTTTTCAAAGAGAGTGCCTAAAGAGGAAAAAAGTTTTCACAGTGCTGGAATTTCAGGTAGTGGTAACAGCCAGGGGGGATGACATTGGTAGAGTGACTTCCTCAAGACCTCCCTCCCCCCAAATCAGATCAGAGAGACATTTGCAGTAGCAGATGGCTGAGGAAAGCTATGAGGATGGATGTCTTAGCTGAGGTTACTGCTCTGATGTTGCAGAGGCTGGAGTGAGAGCATGAGCTGGTATGTATCCCGACATACATTTATTATGGCTTCCTCCATTGAAATCCAGCTTAGGATCTGAGTAGAGCAGGTTGCCTGGTCTCCAGGAGACCTGGCCACTTACTTGTGTGGTGTGACCTTCGGAAAATCACTCAAGTATGGCTTAGCTCATTCATTAGATGGGGTTACACCTGGTCTCCTGCCTCACAGGGAAGTGACCATCAAATGAAACATGTCAAATCACTTTGTATAATGTAGAGTTTTACACAGTGGTAAGGAGTTACTCTTCTACTGAACTATGAACTCTTTAAGGATGGAACCCTGTCTCATTCATCACTGTGTTCCAAGCCCTCATTGTGTCCCTGCCTGTGCAAGGAGGGAGGCTCCCTTTCCTGGAGTTGGCCTAGATGAATCCAAAGATTGCTGCCTGACTGTGTGGGTCATCCTTGAGCAGGGAACCTTGTCACACCTTGGCTGACTGATAATTGTTCACACTTTCTCTTCCCCCTCACCAATGACAGGTCCATGTTTTTTCCTATTGAAAACGCCATTTGGGAAACCTGTTGTCTCCAAGAGAATCCATTAAGGTTACTTAACGATAACCTCCTTCCCTTAAAGGCTCATTATTTAAATCTTTGCTCATTATTAGCAGTCCTATTTCCCCTGGCAGCTGTGAGGTGCAATGACACTTTCAGGTTTCTCAGAGCATGCTGGGAATGACCCTGCAAAGTTGAGTGGCTCCATTGACATGGTAGCAATGGGGAATGGTGGAAGGCATTCCCCACCATCACATCAGGTGGGTGACAAAGAAAGAGGGTCTGATGTCTACATGTCTACACTGCGGGCTCTGCCGGAGACAAAGCCTCTTTTTCAGCAGAGCCTGGAAGGAAAAGAAAGCCAGAAGGAACCTGGTTATTGTCCTGTGATGTAGTGAGCTCTAACTGACAAGGCTGGACCAGCCTGGCTTCTTTTGGGTTAAAGTATCAGGAATAAGAGGTCACAGGCAAGGTGGGAAAGAGAGAAGCAGAGAAAATCTGTCTGTGGTTTAAAAAAAAAAAGAAAGAAAGAAAAGTTCCTGCTTTTCTTTCCTGTGTGAGAAAAACTATTTAAACTGGCACAAAATATATTTAAGAAGCATATTCTTAGAGTTACTTAGAAAAATGCCCTGTATATTCTGGCAGCAGCAAAATGTATCCTTAATAGAATTCATATGGGGCCTTCAATGATCACGATGTTTGGAGAGGAGCCAGATAGTAAGTAATTTAAACATCACAGGAAATTAAATTTTAGAATTCAATTTTGCATAAAGTTTTCTGTAATGAAAATGTCACACATAAATTATGGAGTCTGATTATATTCTTTTTTGACTTTTTAATAAAATAATAGAGGTACTTGACAGTCAAGAACAAATGCATATTTTATGTGAATAGTATTGCGTTCAACCAACGTCCTCTGGAAATAATGGAACAGATGTTAACACTGCTCTATCAGCTATCAGGTGCTCTGTTAAACACAAGTATTTATTAAAAAATGCTAACGGGGTTGTCTTTTAGGGTTATCTAATTGTAGGCTTAAAATGTAGATGGTTAATGTAATTAATTATACATGTAGAATTATATAGTCGGGCTATAATTTATTATATGCATGCATATATAAATTATATAATATTCTGTTGTAAATTAATTTAATATGGGCACAGGGAATGACTTCTTGAAAATATTAAATAGTTCATAATGTGGTTATAAATCAAAACTAATCTGAATTTCCACTTAATTTTGAATTTTGAGAAGGAGGATGCTTTAACTCACTGTGGGGACTTTGGGGGTGCTGATTGTGTTTTAGATTAAATCCACAGCCTGTAATTATTTTTAATAATATTCAACTAAAAAACACCCCAAATAAAAAGCCTGAGCACTCTTAATTTGTTTAAGGCCAAGCAACATTTTTCTTCAAAGGGTAAAATATAATGAACGTTTATTTAGAAAATTGACCTACTCCATCATGACTCCGGGGCCCTGAGCGGGTCTTTCTTCAGGCTCACAATGAACTCTTGCTGAATGCAGAGATCATGACCCTACTTTCTTCTGGGGGAGAGGAAGGTTTGCTTTTGGATTTTCTGTTAAATATTTTCTTCTGTGAATCCTGTTATGACTTTATCTACAGGCTTTCTCTTGGGGGAGGGGCCACCACATATTTTAAATTTTAAAAGAACACAACAAAGCTTTCTCACTTAATCAGAGTCACACAAAAATGCGGGCCCAGGCTGTTTAGACAGGAGCTGTGGCTTATTTTGGAAAGCAGGCCATGCCCGTTCACAGTGAAAGGAAGATGAAGATGTCTTGTTTGACTTCCAAAGCAATTTCTTCAGACCGGGGCATCTTTCTGCTTTTGTCTGATGGTTAAAGGGAACAATGGCCGGGATGGTGGAAGGGGAGGGGGCGTGGGAGGACTTGGTCCAGTTTGCCCGGGACTCTCCTGGTTTTAGGACTGAAAATCCATGACCTGGGAACCCTCTCAGTCCTGAGCGAACTGAGATAGTTGTCACCCTAACCGTGACCCACAAATGCTTATAAACCAATACTTTAAAAAGCAACTATACTTCAATAAGCATAGATGCTTCCTCTACAAAGGTGGCATAAAAAGATAGAGGTGCCTACATCCACTGAGGCTGGACTTCTGCCCCTTGACTGTTAGTGTGTGCCAAAGGTCTGGCTCTCTTCTTTACAAGTTCAATACTTTCATAAGCTAGCCCATTGGTGGTGATCAGGCTCTCATGATGGATGGAGGAAGCTTCCTCAGTTACTGAATGGAAGTGAGTTCCTACAGTTTTGTATGTGGCATTATGGGAGCAAGTGAAGAGTTTATGTTGGCTCAGTCTCTAAGATTTTGTATGTTATGACATCTTGTGAAAATGTAGAAGTTGTTGTCTTGAAGTGGGGTGCTTCCATTATAAAAACCTGAAATACAGGGCATTGTCTCAGTCTTCAGGAGTGGGTTGTGAGGAAATTAATATTGGAAGCTGGAAAGATGACTATGCCTGTTATGTTGTGACATGATATTTAGATAAACTATTGCTTCTAATAACCAGGCAAGAATTTGTAGTTCTATGAGAAGAGAATAGAAAAATAGAACTTTAGGACTAGGTCATGTTATTGGCTATATTTGGCAAGATATTGCAAGAAAGAGACAAGCTAAAGAGGGAAGTAGTTTATAAAGCAGAAAAGAAAAGGGAATGGAGAGAGTTCAAATTCATGCACTAGAAACTTGGAAAAGTTAACTGTTTCTAAAATCCACACAATATGAGATGGTATTGAGAGGGAAAATGCCTCAGGGTTGATTAATATGCCTCAAGGCAAACTTCCTCAAGATGTGGCCTTCCCTTTCATGGCTGATTTCAGTAGCCACTATGAAACTGAGAGGAGGCATGGAGGCGAGGAAGCAAAGAAATTAAGCAGAACTGAGTACAGGCTGAAAGTCCTTTGAGGATGCCTACTATCCAATGACATGAGAAGCAAAGAGAGTTTTTAGGAACAACACAGCTAAAGCAACCATGAAAAGATATTTGAATATTCAGAGCCCCAAACAGCTCTGTAGCCCCTAATAGTAGGAGGCAAGGTGAGGTAGCCAAGAGTGTAAATTCCTCACCTCACTTTGAGTGTAGCCAAAGAAAAAGCCAGAAGAATCTCCTAGAGCAGTGGTTCTCAACCTGTGGGTTGCGACCCCTTTGGGGGTCGAACGACACTTTCACAGGGGTCGCCTAAGACACAGGTATTTACATTATAATTAATAACAATAGCAAAATTACCGTTATGAAGTATGGTTGGGGGTCACCACAACATGAGGAACTGTATTAAAGGATCATGGCATTAGAAAGGTTGAGAACCACTGTCCTAGAGGATCCACCTAAGAGCCATGGAAAACGATGGAAAGGGGAGCTCTTGTTAGAGAACAGATCACAGTCTAACCAAGGAGCCTCCCTTCCCAGGGGTGTGAGGTCTTCCCAGGGTCTGCCCGGCTTCCAGAACTGCTGCGGCTCTGGGGCTGCTATGTTTCCCCCATTCTTCCCTTTCCAGATGGGAGTATTTACACATACCTCTGTGGGTGGGTATGTATGCTCATGCATATATGTGAGTGAGTAGATAACTTACTTTTTTAGATCAAGACTTCAGAACCTGAAAAGTCACATGTAACCGAATCTGATGGAGAGAGAATTGGACATCACCCCCAAAAAATGAACTTGGAGTTGGATGCAACAGCTGAATGGAGCTTTGGTTCATTTCCCTCCTAGAGAAATTATGGATATTCTGTGTAGGAAAAGGAAACAACATATTTGGTGATAAGAAGGGTGGGATGGGGCAGACTTAGTCAATGATGACCAAATATTCCATGTGCTCACTTATATTTCCCAGCCTCTCTACAGTTAGATTAGATGTGGCGTTAGAGGACTTTCACTTAGTGAAAGTGGCTTATCCTGCGGGTAGCCATTCTCACTATTTCCACATGGATTCTTTCTTATTTACTTTTATTTCAGACAACATTTCCTAACTCGCCTCTCCATTCCAATACATAGCCTGCTTGGAACTTGCATCACTCCTCTTCGCTATCAATAAATACTACGTTGTTCTCCTGCCAATTATGTTGTCCAGCATTTAGGGACCAAAACTTAGTTTGCATAAATCTGACACTGGGCAGGCTTCTCCCCACATCTACTCATCTTGGAAACAGACTCTTGTTTTTACATTCTTGCCATTTTTAGAATCAACGAGAAATGCTACATACGGATGTGAGACATTTCATTGCCTCCAGAACACTGTCTATATTAAACTCTCACCATATCTATCAAACGGAAAGCTTGGTCTCAGTGAGCCTTTGCAGATACTAAGATTGGTAAGGATCACAAGTTTTCAGTTTTGAAACTCTTCTCCAAAGTGTGTACCCTGAGGATTTCAAACATTTTATTTCTTGGCCTAGAAAGAAGATGACTCATTAAACTAGAATTTTTCCTTGAGTAAAAAGTCACAGGAGAGACTATTGCTGACGTGGTGGCCAAAAGGAAGACCCTTATCCAACTAATTGCTTCTGACCCCAAGGCCTAGCGCTCTAATTGTACTGACATCTCTGGTTGTCAAGAATACCAGCGGCATTGCTAATGCAATTGGCCTTATCTTAAGATGTACATTCCTTTCCCCTAAACTGCCTTCCATAGACACACATGTAAACCTGTCTCTATTTATGGATCATAGGAGATGGGGCTAGAGGTTTCTCTTCCTCTTATCTGCTAATTCCTATGAACTACCATCTTCACTCCTAAGAGAAACCAGGTTTTGTGTCTCCAAGGGACAACAGCACTAGGAGGAGTGACAACGTGAGCAGGCCCATGGAACAGGACTGATATCCTGGGATGGAGACCCGTGTGAAGAGTTCAGGTCTGCACTGTGACTGTGATGTCTCTTACAAAGCTTGGGACGTTAGGGAGTTTCTTACTGGGGCTATTGAGCATCCCCCGCATGTCTTTACCTGTGGGATTGTCCTCAGATGGTGAAGAGTTGTGACTTTGCATGGAGAGGTTGGGTGGTGCTAGGAAGAGGCAGCTGTTGTGCATAGATAACTTAGATTCTCCAGATCTGGGCATATCATTCCACACTTGGCATGTAAATGCAAGAAAAAGGCATTACAGGAGATTTTTCATCATCTGAATATTCAGTAGCTATTTCCTTATTTTGAGTGAAAGTTATATCATAAAACATTAATAAAGTGACCTCATAAAATTAGCACTGCCCTCCAGCATTAGTGTGTGTCTCTGCTCATGGCATCAACTTCCTTGTCTGCTGGTTTCTGAGGTGGCAAACATCTGACAATAAAATGCAAGCAGGGAAATTGATTGCAGGGGGAAATGGGAAATTTTGCAAAAGGTGGGAACTTGAAGCATGAAGTTGATAAAAGTGATGTTGGGAAACTACTTCAATCATGTAAAATTATTAAAAAATGAAGGTCTGTCAGAGTTGACAATAAGTCAGGAGGGATGGATTTACTATGCACATTCAAAAGAGAACCATTGAAATATCAACTTTTTCTAAGAAAAATTTCTGACATTTCTGGGTCTATTTGTGAAAATAACCTTTCCTAGGATCTTCTGGGCATGGATAAAGTGAAGACTGATGTATTTTTACTATTAGTTTGATTGAAAAAGTTATGTGAAATCCAAACTAACCAATCAATATTTGACATATTCTCTTTTCCTTCTAAGAATTAGCAACTAGTTGCAATTATCATCTATGCTTTGTTAAATATAGTATACATTTTATTTTCATAATATTATTTTCATTTCTTTTTTAGGTTAAAGTTATAATAGAAGCTTTTGTTCCTCACTGCTTATAATGTCCTTATTTTAAGAGGACTTTAAACCTTCCAGGTACCGCCCTGACTGGTATGAGCATCAGCCTGTGGACTAAAAGATCCCAGGTTTGATTCTCATCAAGGGCATGTGCCTGGGTTGTGCACACATCCCCAGCAGGAGGTGTGCAGGAGGCAACTGATTGATGTTTCTTTCTCATCAATATTTCTAACTCTCTATCCCTCTCCCTTCCTCTTTGTAAAAAAATCAATAAAATATATTTTAAAAAAACCCACAAAAACCTTTCAGGTACCAATAACTTCAGAGACAAAGGAGCTCCTCCTGTATTTGGAATAATAAAATAGAAATTATTTTATTTCATTTTCATTGTAAACAATTCAAATAGAGAACAAGGAGTAATGCAACCAAATATCTATATTAATAAAAGAGAAACATACATATTAACCATCACTCTGCTACACCCATAAGCCACACCCACCAGACAATCAGGAGTGAGTATGCAAATTAACCCAACCAAGATGGCGGCCAGCCATGGAGGGAGCAGGAGGCTTGCGTTTCCCCAGTGATGGATGAAGCCAAGCTTTCCGCACACTCTGGCTGGCCCTGGCTTTCACTCAAGGCTTCAAAGTTTCAATTATAGAAGATAAATAAATCCCAACAAAAATGGCTGCGGCCGGCCATGGAGTGAGCAGGAGGCTTGGCTCCACTCAAGGCTACAAAGTTTCAATTATACAAGATAAACAAATCCCAGATCCCAGGGCCTCTGCTTGGGTCGTTGGGGCATGTGGGTGGCCTGGGCGAGGGCTTGTGGTGGTTTGCAGGCCACCCCATGCCCCAAGGGAACCCCCACCCTGATCTGGGACACCCTTCAGGACAAACCAGCCAGCCCCCACTCATGCACCAGGCTTCTATCCTATCTAATAAAAGAGTAATATGCAAATTGACCATCACTCCAGCATACAAGATGGCTACCCCTATGTGGCCAAAGATGGCTATCTCCATGTGGACACAAGATGGCCACCACAAGATGGCCACCACAAGATGGCCAGTAGGGGAGGGCAGTTGGTGGTGAGCAAACCTGCAGGGGAGGGCAGTTAGGATGACCAGGCTGTCAGAGGAGGAAAGTTGGGGGAGGTAGGGCCTGCAGGGAAGGGCAGTTGGGGGCCCAGGCCTGCAGGGGAGGGCAGTTAGGGGCAATAAGGCTGGCAGGGGAGCAGTTAGGCATCAATCAGGCTGTCAGGGGAGTGGTTAGTGGGTGATCAAGCTGGCAGGCAGAATTGGTTAAAGGCAATCAAGGTGAGAAGGCAGGCAGGTGAGCAGTTGGGATCCAGCAGTCCTGGATTATGAGAGGGATCACAGATTGGAGAGGGTGCAAGTTGGGCTGAGGGACACACCACTCCCTGCATGAATTTCATGCACCAGGCCTCTAGAATATAAATAAAATGTTACATAGATATGTGACATATATATCTTATATAATGAGGTAATATGCAAATTGACCTTCACACTATCATAAGATGGCTACCCCACACAGAGTCGGGGTTCCCATACACAAGATGGCTGCGCCCACATTGGAGGCAGGGTTCCCATAATGAGCGATCAGCAGGGACCTGAGGCTGCGACCCCAGCTCATCAGGGCTTGACTAGGGACCTCAGACTGCACCCCCTGCCCCAACACAGACCGGGGGACCTCAGGCTGCACCCCTCACCCAGTGGAGCTTGACAGGGGACCTTAGGCCATTCCCCCAACCCCCTGATGGTGGGCTGGGGAATCTCAGGCTGTGCCTTTCACCCTGGCACTGGGCTGGGGTACCTGAGATTTTGCTGGGGGACCTGAGGCTGCACCCCCACCTGGAAGGGCTTGACAGGGAAACTCAGGATGTGCCCCCTGTCTGGCAGGGCTTGATGGGGGACCTTAGGTCATGTCCCCTACCCTGGCTCTGAGCTAGGGGACCTCAGGCCATGCCCCCCACTCTGGTACCAGGCCTGGGACCTGAGGGTGCGGCGGGGACCTGAGGCTGTGTCCCCCACCTGGCACTGGGCCAGGGGAGCTGAGGTTGTGCCCCCCACCTGGCAGGGCTTGACAGGGGTGGGGCCGGCCTGGTCTGGATCTCACCCAATGGAGGTGGAGCTGGCCGGGTCTGGGTCTTGCATGATTTTGAGGTGTGTGCAGATGGGCTGGGACTTGACTCCAGGTCCTGCAGCGCACCCCAGACTCTGATAGGAAAAAGATTTTCATATACATTTTACTAATTTTCTTACATCTCTGACATCTCTATTATAAAGGGCAAATAGTAATATTAAAATATTTCCTCTAATTAATTCCCTTTTAATGTGCATGAATTTCATGCACCAGGCCACTAGTATATATATATAAATATAAATATATATATTATATATATATATAATATTTCTGACTTCAAAAGATATGCTATTTAAAAATATTCATTATATTTACCAGATTGTGTTTCCCTTAGATTTCCCCCTCTATGTGGTCCTTGTGTTTATTTTCAGCCAATAAGTAGTGTCTCAGTGTTTAAATAACCCACTATTTACTTAGTCATTTACCTGGAGCTGCTTAGTTGAATTTATCTGCTCTGACCCTTTCTTATTTCTCAGGAACCCAAGCCTGTTTCCTTGGGTTTGAATGTTGGAGCAAATGCCCTGTGCTGGTTTTCCATAGGTGAAGCAGGAGAAGACTTCAGTTATAAGCAAAACCATCCTACTGGGTTTGCAAAAATCACTTAATTCGGTAAAGTCTTAGTTTCATAATCTCCAAAGTGGAGTTAACACTATCCTCTTACTTCCCTTGCATGGTTGTTACAAGACTTAAATGGGACAATGTCCATGTTTGGGAAAACACTTTGTATGCTGTAAATTGAACTAACACTGACAGAACCTCTGTTAGGAACTGTGTTCCTAGTGTATTGACAGATCTTATCTCATGTGGTCAAGTGCAGGACTGGGATATTATTATGATGATGCAGCGTGACGGTCCTAATAGTTTTTGATGCTTGTGAAGCAAATTCCTTGCTCTGGTTCTTTGACCCTCACAGTGGTGACCTCCAATCCCATTATGTCTTCCCGACTTGTTTCTAATAGACTCACTCAGGCTGTTCCCTGGCAAGTAACTCATTGTAACCCTGTGACCTTGGGGCACAGCCTGCCCAAAGGAAAGACCACCCAGTAACTGAGACTCCAGATCACAAAGCCATTTCAGCATGTTCTCTTTCTCTTACAGCTCCCCAACTTCCAGCAAATTAGAAATCTGTCATTCTACCTTTGTAATACCTCTTGAATCCATTTCCACCCCTTATCTCCTTTGTTCTTGGTTTATCTCAGGCGGTTGTTAGATCTCACCCAGACACCTGCCATGGGTATTGCCTGTAGGCCTCCTCAGAGGCTGTAAGGCCCCCTGCTGGTGGGCTGGGTGCTGGTGCTCCTGTGCCCAACAGACAGTTTGAAAGGCAAAAGGGCTGAAGTAAGAATTCCACCTGGGGCTTGGGTCTCAGAATCCATTTTGACTTTGATTGACTTCTGCTTCCTTAGACATATTGGCTGTGCCAAGGAGGTGACTTATTGACATGGGTTGGGGGAGCTTTATATTCCCTGTAATTTCCATTAGAACCCACTAGACCCACCAGCAAATACAATCCAAGGTTACCATGCAAATACAACTTTAAGATGCAATAGCCCTTCTAATGAGATCCCTATTCCTGGGGTCTAATGTAGGGATTCCAGAGCCACTGAGTCCTGCACCTGGATTTGTCTAGCATCCTCAGTGCCTGATTTGACCCACTCTGCCTGCTGGATCCAGCTCTGCTACTTCTTTTTCCTCCCCTGACTGCCTGTTCCTAAGACTTGATCTCATTAACCTTTTAGACTCGTGGCTTATTCAGTTACCCATGGCCTATCCCAAGCTCCAGACCTCTCTGATTCACTTGCATCTGAAGGGAAACAGGTTTGCCATAAAATTGAGCATAAAAAGTGAAAATAGTGGACTTAAAATGATTTTGACTATTTTATATTAAGACCAATTGAATACACACACATATTCATCTATAATTACTGAAACTAATGTTCACAAAAACAATATTCACCACTAGCACATGTGATTGAATATTTTCTATTAGGTTCTATTTCTTTTCTTCTTCTTTTTTTTTTTTTGTTAAAGAGTCACTGCTCCTGACCCACCAGCTGTGCCTGATCGATTGAAGGAGCTCAATTTGCTCTTTGAAATGTCGATCTAAGGAATACTTCATGGGAAAAGTGGAATTGAACTGGGTAGGCCTTATTTATAAAAGTAACCCAGGTTTTTATCAGAACTTCGGCTTTTTTGTGAGTTTCCTCCTCTTCTTTAACCTAATATGGGTGAATTTTGGGAAAAGCATCTTAATGTATCTCTTTTGAAAGCAGGTGTCTGAAGCAGAACATTTTTTTTCAATCAATGTTTTTGTTATTTTTCAATCAAAGGACTTAGAATGCAAGCACTAGGCCTGCTGCCTCTGTTACCAGTAATCAGGGATTAAGAAATACAGTGCAATTGCTGGGGGTAATTTTGTCATCTCTATGAGCAATTTCTCTGGAACTGTCAATTTTATTGTTGGAGAATTTAAGATCAGGATGTGGATTGCTGTCAGGGCCTTCAGCTCTAAGTTAGAAGAGTTAGGAGAAGCAAGAAAGCTTTGCTCTCAGCCTGGGAGGGGATCTTCATGGAAATCTGACAGTGATAGCTGACGGAGTTGAGGACCCAGGAGGAGAGCTCTACTTACAAAGAACCTTGTGTCTCAGGAGTCCTCAACATGGTACACTGTGGAATTGCCTGAAAAGATTTTATATTGACTTACTTTTAACTTCTTATTATGTAAGCTTTCAAACACACATGAAAGTAGAAAGAAAAAGACAACCAACTCCCATGTACCCACAACAGGACTTCAATTGTTATCAACTCATTGGTCAGTCTTGTTTCTTCTGTACCTTACCTACAATGGGCACATGCCTATTATTATTTTGAAGTAAACCCCAGACATAATAACATTTCATCTATAAATATTTCACTTGTATCTCTAAAAGATGAAGACTATTTTTTAAATATCACCACTCAGGGAGTTTTTGGAGAATTCCAAATGCCTGGATCCCTGATCAATTAAATCAGAATATCAGGAGGCAGGACCCAGGCATTGGTAGTTTCAAAAAGCTCCCAGGTGATTCTGATGTTGTTATAATAGTCAGCAGAATTGAATGGTCAAGGCTAAGGCCTATTATGGATGATGGTCAAAAATAGGGAACTGCAGCATATGCCTTTATCAGGGTAAGGGTCATATCTGCTCATCTCTCTGCTTATTTTTACCTTTCACAAATTTTTTTCAGTTCAGTTTTCACCTCTGATGTCCAACATCAATATATTCTAGTCCTGACCTAATTTCTGAACCCCAATCTCAGATATCTCACTTGCTGTAGGCCAATTCCATTAATATGTCCTACCATCATTTAAACCTTAATATGTTTAAGACAGAGTTCTCCCTCTGTTCCACAAACCAGCTCCCTCCTGAATGGCTCCATTTCTGTTATCTATTGTTTTTCCTTGCCATTCATATAGCAATCAGAGCCTAAATTTGTCAGTTTTCCACATTTGGTGCAGCTAACATCTATCCATTATTTTTGTTTATACACTCACCACCCTCCTTCAGTCCCCAAATTCCATCCTAATTCTGTAAGCAGGACCTTGAGCAAGGTACTTTCACTTCTTTCTCTATGAAGCCCAGGGGTTAAGACTGTACTACATGCTCTCTAAATTTTCCCTCAACTAGAATATTTTAAGACTTGATGTCACTTTTTGCACCGTAGTGCATGTGACAACAGAACTTGAGTTTACATAGAGAATAATAATAGAGGCAGCACTCATGGGAGATTTAGGCTTCAATGGCAGTAAGTAAGGCAAGGAGTACATAGGGTCAAAGTTTCCTCTCTTCAAATCTCTTAGGTAGATTTTTCTTCACCTACACATCAAGTAAAGAACTGAGACTGGCTTGCACTTAGGGGACATAAAAAGTAACTTGAAGCACTAGAGAATCCATTCAGTATGGGGAGATACTCACACAAGGAGAAGCTCATGAAACTTGGGCCCAAAAGAGGGAATAGCAGATCCAAACCCTCATCTACCCTAAAAGCTGTTGGAGTGGCTTTTACAATAGCCATGTTTTATTTCTGGTCTGTGCCTGAATTTGCTCAAGTTAAGTGACCATACCATGTGTGTAATATCAGGGGCAGAGAACCACAGACCAGAACATGCTTCTAAAAGAATTAGGAGAGAAGCTTAAAATGCCTTAGATACAACATTCACTGTCTTCTTAAAAATTTGATGGTAAGGTGAACATCCACCCTTACTCCCTTCTTCTGCTCCTACGTCTCTTTGGAAAGTAGCCAACACTCCTTCTCATGACTTCCCAAGGCCAAAGAAATGCCAGTTCAGTATTGAGGGTCATCAGGAAGTGATTGAGAGGCTGGCAAAACCCCAGATCTCATATTTAAGACAGAACAGTGTGAGGGAGGTCTCTTTATTTCTCACAGAGAGATGTCAAGACATTGTATCCCTCAAAGAAAGCAAACGTTGAAAATGAGCATGTGGATTTGGATGTAGCTTCTGGACTAATGTAATTTGGTTATCGCTGCTTGCTTTTTGAAATAGGAGTCTTATTCCCAAGCATCTCCTCCGAACTAAGTCTCAACATTTTCTTGCTTTCATCATAACCATCTCACCTTCCAAACTAACAAATTTGACTATGAGGAGAGGGTATAATTGTAATGAAAAACAAAAACAAAAACCATTTTTAGACTAAAGTGTTTCTAAAAAAAGAGTGAAGAAAGTATGTGCTCACCTTCTCAGTATTATTTGAGACTTAATGAAGTCAATTTTAAGTCCAAATAAAACTGGGAGCTAAAAATCACAGGTTATGGAGCTTCTTTAAAAATAGGAATCATGGAAAATCTAGGGTTCTGGGATGTGCCATTACTCAACCCGTTCTTCTTAAAGAATCTTCTAGGACACAAAGCTGTATTCTGGGAGTTGGCCCACAAAGATTGGTTATTAGGTGAGTATTGAAGAGAGGGCAATCTGCCTAGTGCAAATATTATAGATGTGGGGTTTGAAGTTTGCTTTACTTCATCTTCTCTTTAATGCCTTCCCTTTTTATCTCTCATTTTGTACCTGTACTTACCTCACAGTTAATTAACCTCTCAAAAGCATTAGCCAAGCATTTCTTAAGGTATTTTCTCTCCTATTCAATAATTAAAATTTCAAAGGATTGATTCTCAAATAAGGAATTTTCAGGTATCAGAGGAGATAGGGCATCTTGTCCATCCATTCCTCACATAAAGGCTACTTTTGAGCAACTCATTCTCCTTGCTATTTATTACTCATGAGCAATCCTATGAAAGTGCCTACTTTCTACGATAAAAAAAAACAAAAAACTCCCTGAGGGCAATGACAGTGCTCACCATTATATCCTCAGGTAATAGCACAGTGCAGGGCGTGTAACATATGCTCAAAGAGAGAAATTGAGGAAGGTTCTAGAGTCAAGGAAAAGTGGAGGTAGCAGGCCATTTGGAATTCATCTAATACTCATAATACAGAAGAGAAGACTGAACACTAGAACAGTAAGGGAAACAGACATTCTTGGCACCTACCACATGTACTATTCTAGTACATATTTCTTTGTCATATCATTTCATACACCTAATATGTTTTTATGATTAAAATTGTTATCCTCAGTATAGATAAGGAGACCAAGCCTCATGGAGGTGTAAGTTACCCAAGGTCATGCAGCTGGCAAGGAACAGAGTTGAGATTTGAACTCTGACCTCCCTAATTCTAAAACACATGCTCATTTGGTCTCACCCATCTGTCTCCTGGGAAAATATTTCAAGGTAAGTGACTATTCAGACCCAAGAACACAGAGCTCATTAGAAGCAGAGCCAGCATTAGACCTGACATCACCTGACTCCAATCCAGTTTGGGCCACTAATTGACTGTAAGTGAAATAACTATTTTGGATTTCAAACTTATTTCCATTATACTAGTCTATTTCAAACACTGTTCCAGAGTATAACAGTATATAGTTACCAGAAGAGTCCTTCCATGGCCCATGTCTTCTGCTGCCATGAGAATGGACCCACATTTCTGATCACCTGAAAGGGCCTTTTTTATTGATTAGTACATCTTCACTCATTCTTTGGCCTCTTCTGCTGAGTTGGCAGCTGGTCTGGAAGAATGACTTGACTGTTGAATAACTTTTGAAAAATCCTTGACACAATTGAGAATGGTTTCCTAATGATGATATTCATTTTGTTGTTGTTTTTTGGATGTGTTCATATAAATTGGGCCAAGTTTCTTAAGGGTTAACACTCTGATCATGTTAAAGTTCAGTTTAGTGGTTACTGTTGGGTCTCCACTGCCTACAGAATAAAGCCCAAGGTCTTAACAGGTCACACTTCTTGCACAGTCTCCACCCTGCTCACTGGCTTTATTCCTCTCTGCTCTCTGCCATGTATCCCTGACTTCATGCATAAAACATTCCTGAATTTCCAAGTCCTTCCATGACTATAATAGCACTTCTCTTTCTCTGACAGGAAAATTCCAACTCATTTTTCAAAAGCTCAAATTCATCACCTTTATAGAGTCTTTTTCAACTCCTATAGGGCAGTGCTCATGACCTCTGCACTTTACATAGAGAACTTTGCACAAATCTCCCTGAGAAGGAACGTAGCAGGGTACCAAGCTTGGGAGCATCCTTTTGCATTCAAATCCTGCCTCTGCCTCTTTTAAGCTGTACAACCTTGATAAAGTTATTAACTTCTTAGGCTTCAGTTTCAGTATTTTAAAAACAGAGATAATGACAGGACTAACTCCTGGGTTCATTAGGAGGGTTATGTTGATGATACACATGAGATGTTCAAGAGAATGCCCAACACACAGCAGGTGCTCAGTGAACCATATCATATTATGATGTAACCTTTTTTTTTTTCAACCTGCTTGTGTCCTCTGCTAGACAATGATCTCCCAGAGTCCAGGGAGTTGAGTCCTATTTGTTTTGGGGTCTCCCCATGTATATTGTAAAAGGGCTTTCTACATGCACAAGTGAACAATGCTGCTGAGTAGGACCCCTTCTGGGGTTTAATGTTCTACAATCACTATCTTGCAATTATTAATAATTTTACATTCGAATTTGCATTTGTCTTTGAGTTTATGTAAGTGAAGTGTGATGGGGCAATGGAGTGTGTGGCGGAGGGGCTTGGAGCCTGGGCTCACATCACCTCTACGTTCCTCGAGGATGGCTTCTCCATGGCATGCTTCCTGCCCCTTGTGCCCTGTCTCACCTGGTATCCCTTCTCTTGCTTGCTCCAAGACTGCTGCCACCCTCTGCTGAGGGATAATGACTAGGTCACATTGTTGAGATGGAGGGGTTCTGGCATTGCATTGTCACTCTCAGTCCCCAGAGGGGCATAGATATAGGTGTGGAGAAGGTTTGAGTTGGAGTGTATGCCCCATAATATCTCGCTAGGGTAAGGTAGTCACCATCCCTTCCCTAGGCTAGCAGCTCCATGATGTATTGGGCAGGTGTTGCAGTTGGGGTTTCTCTAAATCTTACCACTAATTCAGGGAGTAGAGCGTCCAGAGCAAAGTCTGTAAATCCTTGGGTTGGGTGCCCTTCCGCTGTGGGTTGGGATGACTAGCCCATGGAAGGGGCGACTGACTTCATTTGTCCTGGGTGGGGCCCTACATTTTCGTTTTGTACTGGATCTGCACATTGTGTCACCAGCCCTGCGCGTAGATGCTCCACACACGCACACATGCTCATGGAAGAATCACAAGGTGAAGAGGCCAGAAAGGATAGAAGGAAGATGGAAAAAGACAGTTTCTGCAAAGACTAGGCTCTTCATAAAAAAATCACACACTTAGAAAGACAGATGTTAGACTGCTAGACAGCTGGGAGCTGGAAGGGAACATGCTATTTCAGAGTCCAACCTAGAATGACATGTGCTTTTCCATGTTCAAGTACACAGTTCACTGTTCCCTTCTTAATTCAGTTTTACTTATATTTTCCCTTCACTCAAATTATTGCAAAACCCTCAATATCTCCTGTTTTCTTTTGCCAGGATGAAGCAAAGATCCACATTTGGGAAATGGTGAAATAGTGATAAAATCTCATTAGAAAGAGTTCCTTATCGCGAATATAATAACGATGCTCAGACATGTTAAGTGCTTTCTCTTTAGCAGTCACTGCTCATAATGAAAAAGCAATGGGTGATAAATTCTCGGCAGCTTTCAACACAGTCTTTGCAGAGGAGTTCTCACAGTGAGAGGAGAGAAGGGGCCCTGGCTGAGTGTTTTACAGATCTTTGCTCTGCCTCTAGCAGCTATCTCTTAGTTGTCCTCTGTTTCCCCAAACACCCATAAATATCCCAATCCCTAATTACTGTGCCAGGAAAAGTTCATTTTAGTTGCTGTAACTCCTTACCATATGTTACGTAACTTGAAAATAAAAGAAGATTGAAGTACACTTGGCTATATAATATCAACAAATATTTATTGAGACCCAGTGCCTTACAAACTTCTCTTCATTTGCTAATTTAATTCTGGAAAGAGAGGCAGGGGTGGGGGGGAGGGGAGAGGGAGTGACCAGACGTCAATTTGATATCTTCTCAAGCATATACAGACTAAGAAGATGATTGATAGCAAAACACTAATTAAAATGAAATCATTGAAAAATATTTGGGAGCCCAGTGGAATTCTTTATAACAGAGTGTGATCTTCAGCAGACAGAAGATACATCAAGTCATCCAACTTGCGTGTTAGGGAAAGCCGGGGGGGGGGGGGGAGGCAAAAATGAGGGAGAAAGAGACCTTGGCAGAGGCTGTTTTGCAAGATCCAGTGTGAGGTTTCACATCCACCAGCCCCCTCAATAATGCTGAGTAAGCCTGCAGCTCCATCTCAAAGATTTTCCAGCTGGTAGGTTTCAACCTTCTTCCCCAGTTTGCCTGCCTGAGGCCACTGGCTCCCATTCAGCGCCCCCCACCCCCATCCTCTTTTCTTCCTTTTCCTTCCCCTTCTTCCTCTTCCTCCCCCTTCCTCTTTCAAAACCGGGACAACATGTGCAATGCTAAATGTGCCATGTACCTCCAGGCACAGCAGCAGTTAATGTGCTGCGTTTTCTTAACATGAATTTATCAAAACACAAACAGCAAAACTGCATGGCTAATATAAAGTATCTATTCTGTCATTTTTATTTTTTTTTTTAAGCGCCCAGTGAAACCACAGAAAACAAACCCAGGTGGCATTCAAACTGCTTTGAAAATAAAGTGGGATATGTTTGCAAGGATTTAAATTGGTAAATGATTTGAATTTCTCCACCCCTAGGTGAATGATTTAGATGGCCTTGACCCCAGTCTGACTGCAGGGATTAATGTGGGATAATGATTGCTGAGGCTATCATTGCAGCCGGCATCATTAATTATCCTTATTGATTGTAGCTTTCAAAGATAAAGCATTATGCTGACTGGAAAATACCCTCTTCCTGCAAGGTCAAGGCTAAAATAGGGAAGCTAAATAATTGCATTAACAAACAAAGAAATAAAAATAACCTCTCAGAGCATTGTGTAATTAAGATCCAATTACAACGTTTGTTCTTGTTTACAAAATGACAGAGTTCTTGTCAAGTCATTTTCCCGAAAATTGCTTCAGTACATGATAATTGCATTATAGCAGGTAACCAGAAAGGAACATTAAAAGGGGGATCAGTTTCCTTGGATCGTTGCCACCACAGCTCTTGCTGTCTGACTCACCTACGAAAGTGTGAGCGTCCCCGGGGACTTGTCTAAAAATACTAATGATATGTTAAATGAAGGGGGTTAGATGGAGGAAGTAATAATTGGGCCTCAAATCCTATTATATTTCTTTTGGATAGTGTAATGGAGCTTCGAGATATCCCAAGGATGTTATCGCAGACGTTTTTCTTTACCTCCCCCCTCCCCTCCCTTCTCTGGCCACATCATTTTCATTGCTGTGAAAATCTTGGCTCTAAAGCCCTATTTGGTTGTAAATTTCTCTGGCAAAAGGGATCAGTATTACAGCTTCCCTGTTATTGATCAGATTTTGGACTCTTAAAAAAAAAAGAGGCTTTTAAGTGTCGTACTCAAAGCTACATGTGGAACTATTTCAGACAAATGCTTGGGTTTTTCTTCTGCTGAAGGTCTTCTGCTCCATGTTCAGAAGCAGCACATACTAAGGTCTTATGGGAATAATATAAGGTCCTATTGGAAAAGGCATGGACTTGGGGGACTGGAGCTGGAATCAGAGTTGGGTAGCCATGCTGCAGAGGTAGGGCTGATGACTTAGGCCAGGCATTTGGTCTTCTGGGGACTCAGTTTCTCTATCTGAGGAAGTGGGGATCATTATTAGAATCCTGCTCTAGTCAAGGTGAATTGAAAACTAAGGACATAACAACAACAACAAAAATCCTCTATGTAAGTTGTTTCTTATATAATGGGATCCTTGAATAGAAGATACTGTCAAAATAGAGGGTGATGGCTTATATTTCCCTCATTTTATAAAAAAAAAAAAAGAAAAGTGAGAGAAAGTCACCATTCATTACTCTCCTATAATGGGTTGGACACAGTGCTGAACATTTTAATTATTTAATCTCTACAACCACTCTGTGAAAGATACTATTTTTATTTTCATTTTATGAACAAATGGGGAAAGAAGCTCAGAGAGGCTAAGTAATTTTTCCCACTACACACAGTTGGGAAGTGGTAAAGATTTGAACTCAGGTCTCTACTAACTACTAAGTCTGTGCCTCGTTTGGATCCATAAATAGTTCCAGTTAAAGACTGTCCTGCCCAGTCAGCATGGCTCAATGGTTGAGCATTGACCTATGAACCAGGAAGCCATAGTTTAATTCTTGGTCAGGGCACATGCCTGGGTTTTGGGCTCGATCTCAGTAGGGGGCATGTAGGAGGCAGCTGATCAATAATTCTCTCTCATCATTGATGTTTCTCTCTTTTTCTCCTTCTCCCTCTCTGAAATCAATAATATATATTTTTTAAAAAGACTGTTCTTCTAGGCTTTTCCAGCTTCATCTATGAGCCTCATGCACCCTACATTTCTTAATATTAAAGTGAAAAATGGAACATCCTTATTGTGAAAGTTCATGGAATTCTTAGGTTCATAGAACAAAATGTGGGAGCCCCCTGTCTTGGCAACTCTGAACTCT
Source organism: Lasiurus cinereus (assembly GCA_011751065.1). Classification (NCBI taxonomy): domain Eukaryota; kingdom Metazoa; phylum Chordata; class Mammalia; order Chiroptera; family Vespertilionidae; genus Lasiurus; species Lasiurus cinereus. The sequence continues at coordinate 13,179,449 of JAAGEH010000045.1, read as the reverse complement.
TAGACTCCTACATGTAGCAACTGTTAGGTCTGGCGCATAACATTTTTATATCTTTCTCTTTGTATACATAGATACATAAGCATTTCTTTATTTTACATATAATGGGATTATAAATTTTATTCTGCAACTTGTCTCTTTTCCTTAAGAGTATACCAAAGAGAGATTTCAAGCAGTATCTATAAATGCATCTATTTATTTATAATGATGACATAGGAATGTATCATAATTTATTTAACCTGCCTCTTTGGAGCATTTAAGTTGTTTCCAATTCTGCAATTAAAGTCAGTGCTGCAGAGCACATCTGTGTACATCGATCTTTGTGGACATATGTGGAACATTTCTCTCAGCTATATTTCTAGAAGTCAGATTTCTGGGGCAGAGAATATTCACATTGTAAATTTTGATAGTAATGAAAAATTTCCCATCAAAAAGACTGCACCAATCTATGCTACATAGATGTATACATCATGGGATGTGTCTGTTTTCTTCCATTCACAACACATGATCTTTTTCAGTCTTTTAATTTTTCTGTCAGTTTTTTTATGACAAATTATTTCTATTATCCTTATAATTTGCACTTCATAGTGGGTAAAATAACTTTTATATGTTAATTGGCCATTTGTTTTTCTTTTGGTAAAGTAACTGTTCATATATTTTGATCATTTTTCTACTAGGATATTTAAGACATATATTTTTGTCGTTGAAACATTTAAGTAGCCTGGCTTGGTCAATTGGTTACTCTTGCCTAAGTCACTGAAGCTTGAGGAAATAATGCAAACCTAGAGGGACAGTGGATGAGTGAGCTGTCTAACGCATCACCAGTGGTACGTCTGGTGGTGCCAGTGGCCAGTGTCCTCAGCTGCCGGCTTGTGCAGGGGGAGCCTTGGGCTGTTTCTTGCTGTTTCACCTACCTTTGTTCCTGCTCAAGTCCCATGCTTCCCATTGATATGAAAACATACCCGCTGACCTTCCCAAAGATTCCTCTCACTTAAGTTAGCCACAGATGATTTCTATGGAGAGCAACAAAAGAATCCGAAAGTTCTAGTTATCAGCAAAAGAGTGGATCACAGTCAGAAGACTTTCAGAGAGATGAGGAAGATATGGAACTGGTTATATAGCATGAATCGGGGGAAGGATATGAAAATCCTATTGGTTTTGAATTTGGCAGTGTTTGGCGAGAGATGGTCAAACAATTTTTACTGTGTAAAATTATTAAAATGATTGCTTGTGGTGACCTGAAACAAAGTGTCTATTGAGGAGAAATAGTGTCTGATAGGGGACTTTGCCTGCTCTGTAGATAACACTATTGAAATCCAGTTGTATATAATGGACAGTTGAATTAACATCATAATCACCACAATGCAGCTAGGATAGTGTTGTAGTGTGTTTTTATTGTCTTGTCTCAAATTTGTACATCCTGTAAAAAAAAAATGCTATGACTGTTTCCAGTTATAGAAATAGAGAAATCAGCAGCAAGGAGTGAGTTTTGGTTAAATTGCTATCAAATTGCGTTAGAAATGGTGGCCAGATATCCACATGGGTTTGTACAGTAAATATTCAAGATCAAGGCAAAAAAATGTAGATTTAAATATTATCACCAAGAAGTTAAGGAGACGGTTGGTGGTAGGGAGAGAATGGTTAGTGAGATCAAGTCTTAGAAATCTGGAAGTGGAAAGAAGGAATGATGCAGGAAGATAGCTAGAGGCAGGCGACGGCCAGGTGAAGTGTTTCTTTTCTTGTTCCCAAAAGGTGGGGAAGGCTTGTGAAAGTTTTACGTTAGAGCTAATGAGGAGGAATTAAGGTTACTTAAGAGCAAAATGTAGAGAGAGGACCACAATGTGAACTATGAAGTCAGGAGAAGGATGACTGTTTGCCTTGTCATTTCCTATCAGGCTTGGGCGTGGCCTATAAAGACACTTTGCTCAGAGTAACTAAGTTTTGGTGAAGTGGGAAGAATTTCATATATATTTTCTAACTTTTCCTTGGGTAAGACTGTCCGAGCTATTGCTCCCTTTGGTAAAACCGATAAAATCCCAAATCGGGATTCTTTGTGGTATAGTGTTTATAGGTGATGCAATTTGCTTCTTCAGTTATCCTGGCAAATAAGGGGGGAGGAGGGGGAGGAAAGGGGAAAGGCAAGCATCTCTTGGCAGAAAATTAGGAAAATGAACTTGTCAACTGCTGAAGTATTGTGAGAGTGCTGGGGTTTGGATTTGCAGTGTTTGATGTCACAATTAATTTATCATTGTCAAAGTATGACTTCCTGCTTTTGACCCCACACCAAAAAGGCGTAAAAGAGTTTGTGAAGAAAAGCTTCTTGGAAGTCAAATGGCTCATCCAAAACAGCATTTTAATGATTTAAGTAAAAATGAATCAGAAACATGTGGGTTTAATTTCCCTTAGAATTCACATGGGTTTGGGACTTAAAGGAAAATAGTACTTGGCATAATGTGTTTAGGATTTGGTTAAACTCAAAACATTTGAAAAACTCTTTGGAACACTGGATGACTTCGAAATGTGGGCATGGTTACAAAACCCTCATCCTTAGTGGCACTGTTTAAACATTCTATCAACGTGCTTCAGTTTTCAAAAGGCTTAATTAGAATAAAGTCAACAAATTTTATTGATTGCCTACTATGTGCAATCAATAAAAGAGAGATCCACAGTTTACCCCATTTCACAGCTGGAAATCCCCACACAAAGTCAGAGTGGGCCACTCGTTTTGGTCTTCAGGGAATTAGAATTCTATTACATCAGCCATTCCTATTCATATTGTCTGCTGTTGTAGGATTCCATTTGATCTTGGGAGCATGAAAGAGAGAAAAGTTATGCTATATGGTACTGAGCTGGTAATCAAGCATTGCTTTGGATTCTTAAACCATTACTTTAAAAGGTCATTTTGGCGTGTGCTGAAAAGGAAATACATGCTTAAAATGTTACATTGGGGACGTCAATTAAAATATGTAAAGACCATGAAAATGAGGCAAACCAGTGGCTGACAAAGTAACCTCTTTGCCGTTGCAACCCCAACGAATCCAAATAGCAAGCCCAATTGTTAGCATCTCAGTAGCAAGGGGATTTGTAATGAAACCCACAGAGGTTGTGCCCGAAATGTACTCGTATTATTTATAGCCAATTATATGAGTCCCAAAAGCTGAGTGACACCTAGGGAGATAATTGAATTTCTTAGACTTCTCTCTTTACACTCACTGCCATGATCAGAAAAACACAATTTTGAATGCTCCTCTCTCTTAGGGTGAGACCATGCAGTCCCTGTAATTGGATAAGTCTCCAGGGAAAGCTGGCTTCTCCACTGCATTTTATAAAAAGCTTTTTTGGAAAGTTTGCCTCAATTTTTTGGGAATAACTTTTTCAAGAGACAAAAAAAAAAGCAACTTGAAATAATCTCTCTCTCTCTTATTATTATTATTATTATTATTATTATTTTTTTTTTTTTTTTTTTTACCCAAGGAAGTTTATGATCCTTGTCCATACAAAAAGCACTGCTTAAGATAGTTGCCTTACAAGGTCTAGACTACATGAAAAGAGTCTTTAGGAAAGGAAAACATTAGTTGTTGGAATAAACAGTAAAATGCAACTCCAAGAAAAATCCCCCGAACCCCTACCCTCAAAAAAAGAAAATCCTAAACGATTGTGGTTGGCAAACAAACCCTGGGAGAGGCTGTCATATTCAGTGTCCCAGGTAATTGTGATGAACTTAGATAACCAGTCCACAGGTTATAAAAAGACAAAAATGACAGGCATGTTGACTTGTGAGAGATACTGGAAAATATCTATCTACATTCACATAAAAGTTTATATAGCTCTTCTAATCTCCCTTCATAGTGGTGCTCTGCGATGACCATCTGACATTCTTGGCAAACTTGGGAGGAAATCAACTGTAGATATAATATCCATCACTTTAATTCAGCAAATTTGAGATCCTGAGATTTGAGACTATTGGAGGAAGCAAAGCAGTATGTCTTTCATTAAAGGAGGCAGAGAGGTTAATGGAGACTTCTGCATTACTCAGCGCCAGGCTTCTTATGATCCTTAGCTGGAGCTATATTATTCTCATCTGCTCTGCGGAGGAGAAGTGAAAACATCCCCCACAAACTTGAGTAAATAGACGGGTGTTTAGAAGGTAAGACCTTCCTTGGTGTTGCTAAAATCCTTATAGAATCTTTCTGTTTGATTTGCTGCTTCCGCTGCTGCTGTGAAATTGCCAAGAGAGGTACCAGTGGCCTTTACTTCAAGGAGAGAGAGAGAGGGAGAGAGAGAGAGAGAGAGAGAAAAAAAAAGCCAATGAATACAATACAGGCAATATGCCTATGTACCAGTTATAGAAAACATTTCATTTCTTCAATTAATTATATAATGAGTCTAGTTGTTCATGGCACTGATTATACCCATGAAAGGCTTTCTTTTAAGAAAAGAATATATATGTATTTGGGTTATGAGTTAAAGCCTCCTTTTCCCCTCCTTTCTTATTTCCACATAAATTAATTCTAATTTAATATACTAACAGGTGGTTCCACTTCAGGCTGAGCAGATGTTAGGCTGAATGAATGGAGACCCCTCTGGTGTTCAATATATCCCTGAGCTCTTTCTTTCTTTATCTCTTCACTTCTCCCTTTTCTTCCCCCCCTCTTCCCGTTTCTGCCAGATTGATGAGCAGCTATAGTATAAGCTGTTTTGTTTGAGCAGTATGAATATTGATGACTGACATGTGCTGATTTTAGATGTATTAGTGATATTCATAATCCTGAAAATGTAGACATTTTTCACCAGATAATGAGATACCAGATTGCCATACCAGGAAATTTCCTTCACGGTGCCTGTAAGTAGATAATTTCTATTACTCTGCAGATGGAAACTTATTCCTGAAGAAGTGAAGGGAAAATATAATATTAGATCCACAATTCAGAAAACCCATATGTGGCTCAGAAGTCTGACATTCTACTTCAGTGACATCATTGACCCCCTTCTTGGTCATTTCTGAGAAATAGGGCCTCCAGTTTAAAAAGAAAAGCCTCCCATGCCTTCTTTCTCTTTAGGTTTAACTTATAAATGATTTTTTTTGTTCTTTTTCAGTTTCACAGAGACTTTGTAAACAATGGGGCATAAGAAGTGAATCAAAAGAGTTGATTTCAATGCCAATGCATCCTCTTATAATTGTTTATCCATGAAAATGCCTTCTGACCATATTAAAAACTAGAGGCCCGGTACACAGATTTGTGCACTGGTGAGGTCCCTCGGCCTAGCCTATGGGGATTGGCTGAAGCAACGGATAGCTAGGGGGGAGCTCAGGCTAGGTGCTGTGCTGTTCTTGCTCATCCCAGCCCTGCTGTGCCTGCTGCCACCACCACTCGATAGGCTCATTGCTACTCCTCTGCAGTCTCTTTGCACCTGTCCTAGGGTGACACTGGTGGGTCCGTGACCGAGAAGTGGCTGTGGGCTCGCACCCAGTCAGTCCTGATGCCAATCCCTATCCTGGTCCCTGTCCAGATGGAGGAGGTGTCTGCAGGGGGAGTGTCTGTGGGAGAGGATTGCACCCCCACAGCTGCGCCCACCAGCCATGAGCCCAGGGTCTGGCGCCTCTGGTCAGCTGAGTGGTGCTCCTACTGTGGGAGTGCATTGACCACCAGGGGGCAGTTCTTGCATTGAGGGTTCGCCCCCTGGTGGTCAGTGCTTGTCATAGCTACCCGTTGACTGGTTGAACTGTCAACTGGTTGACTGGCCACTTAGGCTTTTAGATATATAGGTAATGATCTTTAGATAAAAACTATTTTTTATTTTTATATTAAAATCACATATATATTTATGCTTCTGAGATAATTTCAGGTTATATTTAAGAAAGATGTGTTTTCTGGATCCTTCTTCTGATGCTTTGCTAAAATACACCTGTAAGCTTACAGCATGTTCTTGGCTCTTATAAACTTTAATAAAAGCCATTTTCTTCTCTCGGAATCAGCCAGATATAGCTGAGACACTGCTGATGAGAGAAGTCACCCTTAGTCATTGATCATCAGGATTGGGACAAGACTGATACTATCCATTCCATTCTTGGCTTTCTCAGTTTCATTCTCATTTTTCTGGCTTAGCCTTCAATAAGGAAAGGAAAATATGAAGCAAAAAATATAGCTGTGATTTCTCTTAGTGTTGGGATGGTTCTCAGTCATCTTAGATTTTTCTTGAATATAACCTAAGTGTAAATTCCATTTCTATCACTGTCTCTGGGAAGTTTCTGATAGTATCTATATACACAAATCTGTTTTTTTCCACTGTAAAATGGAGTTGTCAGGACTTGGGAAGAGCAAATGCAGAGGGTTCTAAGAACACCAGGTTAGTGTGTGAGCCAGAATGAGGTGTGGGAGAAAATTCTGCCAGGGGCCAACTGGGTATAAAAGCCCATAATCCCTCTACTTTCTCTGATTTTATTCTGCCTCTAAAATACCATTTGTTTCAGCAACTTCATTTGTCAACCACACTCTGATTTCTAGTGTTCCTGACCTTGACTTTACCTGTCAGACTTACAATATACCTGTTGTTGATTTGAAGGTGTGAATCTCATCTCTTACATTCCTTACTTTACTTTCAGTTTGCTGTGTCAATTGTTTTTCTAAATCTTGACCTGTGAGTTCTTGACTCCAGGCTTATACTGGACTTCAGTTCTGATCAGTTTTTCCTAACAAGCTCAAGATCCAGGATCTGAAATCTGCCCCCTGGTGGGGGCTAATGTCATCTCAGATGATCTATGTATATAAAAGGCTAAGTAACAGTCCAACAGTCTGACTGTAGATCAGGCTGAAGGATCTCACCTGTTGGAGGGACCCTGCTCCCTTCACAGCTGCCCTTCAAGCCAGGGGAGGGACCATGGGAGATTGGCTCCAGGGCATGTCTGGCCCATCTCATCCAGTCCTATCCTGCCAACCACTTTCTAATTAATTTCCTTTCAATGTGCACCAAGGCACTCGTGTAGAAATAAGGACACTATTAAGTACCTGCAATGTTCTAGACTTTGTAATAGGAATTTTGTATACATTATCTCTAGTCTTATGTGATATCTCTAATCTAATGAAGTGATGTAGTGTAATGGTAAGTGGTGTTTGGATCCCTGGATTTGAATTCTGGTCACACTTACTAATGGTGTGACATTTGGGCAAGTTACATAAACTGTTTTCAGTTTTTTCTTCAATTAATCTGTAAAATGAGGATAATAATTGTGGTAATTATCTAGAGTTTTTTCTATGATGAAATGATTCAAAACATATGATTGAAATGATAGTCCCTGGCACAGAGAAAAGCCTAACAAATGTTAGCTTTTATTATAACTATTTTGATCAATGCTCTTTGAAAGTATAAGTGCATTAAAAAAATCACCCTTTATTTGGTAAAGTTACTTTGTTTAGATTTATGTTCAACTACTTATTTAAGTAAAGAAAGTGTAGATTCTGTTTTATTTTGAACAGCTATGTACAATTATTTTTTTTACAATGGGAAGTGAAGAAGTGAAGTCATGATGATATCCCAAAGAAATTACTATTTACATTCTTTCTGCGCCCCATGGACGTCTTCAGACAAATAGGAATAGTCTTTGTTTTAGCAAGAAAAGAATTGGAAAACAAAAGCACAAGATCCAGGACCTAAAAAAAAAAAGCTGGCAATTACCTACATCTATAGCAAATTTGATTCTCTGGATGGATTTAATTAGGCAAAACTCAGAATCCCATTTAGTGGTATCAAGTATCTTTCTTCTGTTCTACTGACATTTCTACTCCTAAAGTATCAGGATCCAATTGTAACTAAACATAATCAAAAGTGGTGAATTTATAAAATTCTACAGAAATGATGCATTCCACAAGTGTTTATTGAGCACCTATTCTGACCGAGGCACTGTCCAACTCTGGGAGTTTAGCTGTGACTAGACAGGCAAGGTCGGTCTCCTCTTGTTGCTTTCATTCTGAAGGGAGAAATGTTACAATGAACAGTAAAAAAGATGGTGATGTGATGGTGAGGGGTGCGATGGGTGGTTGGGCACTCCTTTTGATAGGATGATCGAGGAGATGATGAAAACTAGCCAGCCATGTGAAGACATGGGAGCTGAAGGGTCCAAGCAGAAGGGTCACATTCAAGCACTTGCCCTGAAATAGAAATGAGGATGGTCTATTGGAGGAAAGAAAAGACATCAGTGGGCTGGAAGGACATGAGAGGTGGGCTACACTAAAAGTTTAGATTTTTAGTGAAATAAGTCACTTGAGAATTTTAAGCAGAGGAGTCATATCCAATTCTTTACTTCTTACTAAGTTCACTTAGCTGTGAGGGGAATGGATGGTAGTGGGGCAGGTGTATAATCAAGAAGACCAAAGAGGCCCAGCCAGTGTGCCTCAGTGGCTGAGAACCAATCTATGAACTAAGAGGTCATGGTTTGATTTTGAGTCAGGGCGCAAGCCCAGGTTGCGGCCTCTATCCCTTTAGGGGTGTGTGGGAGGCTGCTGATCAATGATTTTCTTTCAGCATTGATTATGTTTCTCTCTCTCTTTCAATCTGAAATCAATTAAAAAAAAAAAGGACTAAAGAGGACTCCATGGCAGCTGTCCAGCAGAGGCACTCGGGTCTGGGCCTAGAGCTGTCATGTGGGAGACATGAGAAGCAAAGGTTCAGGATACACACGGAAACAGAGCTTGGCAATGAACTGGAATTTCAGAAGTCAGGAGAAGGACTCAAGAATGATTCTTGAAAATTTGGCCTGACTGGTGGGGTGGAAGGTGCTACCGTTTCTTTATATAATGGAACAGTAGGAGCAAGTTTGGGAGGAAAATAAAATACTTCATTTTGATTCACTTATTTTTAGAATGTTATGGACCAAACATATCCATGACTAAACATAATACTTTTGCCTAATCTATCTGTAGTAGAAGGATAGATTTAGGGTGTGGAGTATATGAATAACCAAATAGCTTAGGAATAAAAGTACTATCTATACTTGCCAAATAAAACATGCAATTAAAATCTATTTATGCTTTTAGGAGGGATAAAATTGTCATGTCACTTGTTTAAGATAATGTACTTTCTTTTACAGTGTAGCCATTGATCATTTCAGTGTTTTTCCTACCCACTTTCACATACCTATTGTTCTTCAAGACTTACGTTGTTGTCAGATTTTATTAACACATTTAATCCTGAATCTTTTTATTTTATTTTGAGTTGATGTAGATATCCATAATTAGATAGCAAGTGGCTACTAACAGTGTTAAGATGCAGTTCCTAGTAGACAGGTACCAATTTTATAGTAGTTCTGTCTTCATTATGTTCTTTAGGGTGAATGTTATCATTGGACCCATCTAAGCAATAAGTTCAGGAAGGTTTTGAGCCCAATGCATATGTTACGTGTATCAATGAACTAATTTGGCAGTCATCACTTCATCTATAGTTTTTAGCTGCCTTTGATTTTATTACATATGTTTTCTAAATGTACACTCAAATGCTACATTATTTTGTATTAACTTTAGATATTTACAACTGCTTTTGGTATATTAAAACGTACAGAAACAATGAGCTCCTATCATTTAGAACATAATGAAACACTACACTCCCCTTATTCTCATATTTAGGTAAGGATTACATTACAAGCTTAATTTACTTCTTTAAAAAAAATCCCATCTAAGTAGACTGCAATGCATGCAAAGATATGTGCTGTTTATAGAAATAGCATGGAGGTTAATTCAGACCATTTCATGGAAATGGTTTATGTATTGCAATCATGAGTCAATACACAGTGCTCTCTAAATTTAAAACAATGTAAATTAGCCAAGCCAATTTAATTCTTGCCAAGAAAAAAATATTCCTTAAAGCCATGTTTTTAAGTTTATTAGGTTATACTCAACTATATTCTGTAACTAATAAGTGAGAGGATTTATTGAATTTTGAAACCCTGCTGATTATAAGTTATGTTTTTAAAGTTATTTAAACAAGCTAAATATGTTTATAATAATTTCATTTCTGATGTGACATCTAACTAATGAGAAAAAAATAAGGCTGGAAAAAATAATGAGAAAAAAATAAGAGAACCGGAGTTGGTTTAATGTTTTTCTGGCCAAAGCCAAGTTTAAATCCTGCCCAAATGCCACTTCTCACTCACAGTTTTAAAGGATTAAACATGATTATAGTGGTATTTCTTCCCTTCTCTGATACACAAGTTCGTGATAGGGCTATCTTGAAAGCTGCCATTGAGTTTCACCCTTGAGGTGAGAAAGTAGCTTGCTGAGTGGGTATTTAGTTCAAGGAAGAGCAGATATATTTGCTTAATATAAATTGGGTAGCACTTACAGCTAATGTGTTCAACTTCCGTTATGTCAAATTTATGTGGATATTCTGGACTATAAGCAGATGACTTATATCAGCATTTTCCCTTTTAGATAATATTTTGCAGATTTGAATAGAGTTTTCTGTGCTGAAGATATTTTTCGTAATAAGTCTAGTTTTCTGCTTGTTTCATTTAGGAGAAAAGTCTAATTTAGTTACAATGATTTTAAAACTGATCTAACCAAGCATATAATATGCAGTAGTTTCTTTACATTTTGTTAAAATGTGGGCTCTTAGATGGAAAATTTGTGGTTTAGGATTTTTGTTCTCTTTATGGTTCAGGGTCTAATTTAAATACAGTTTCTCTACTGTGATCTTTCCTTTTCCCTTTTCTCTGGCCTCTCCTGTGAGGAGAAGCCTGTCTTTCCAAGGACAACTTCAGTTTTATTTAGTTCTAAGTACTCTGAATCACGGTTGTCTCCAGTTCCTGATTAAAATGTTTGGCTTGATTACCTCCCAATGTGCACTTCTATTTATGTAATAGGTATTTTGAGTTTGGATTCTGAAAATATGGGTGCTGTATTCTGAGCTTGTTTTCTCCATCTCAGTGTGAATGTGACCGAGCCTTGGCCCGCGTCCTCTGTGCTTTGTGTCTCGCTGCCTACCCTGATGCCTCACCTGGCCGTTCTGTTCCCCTGCCCTTCTGTAAGCAAGCCATTGATATCCTTTCTGGGTCAAAGGCACCCTAGACCAGAGTCCCGTCAGTAGCGATAACTGTCTGCTTCAGTGTTCATGGAAGAAGAGAGTGTTACTCGAAGTGCTGACTCAGCCAGCCTCATGTGGTCTTTAAAGGAGACTTTGGAGAAATTAGCTGCTGGGAAGCTATTTCTTAAAGAATTTTTTTTGAGCCCTGTACTGGTGATAAACCTGCCACCTGATAAGTACTAAACAGTAACTGTACATTTTCAAGATAGGCCATGGCAAAAAGGTGTTCATTACATGCCACCAAAGGAAATGAGTTTGACTTGGGGTTTTAGATATGAAGCTCATTAGAAAGCATACTTTAAGGGTGCTGGAGGGTATTCTACAATAGCCTGTTCCTAGTAGGAAAGATTCTTGTCCTAGCATGGGAAGTAAGTACTTGGAATAATGGATAGGAAGATATGCCATATTCCCCTTAATTTGTTATATAACCACTTGCTACATGCTCTGAACTGTGCTGGGAGTAGGGAATAGGATATACAGTAATAAGTCACAGATTCTGCAAGAAGTTTCACACAAAAAGGGAAAATCAGGAAAATAAATGAATACAATACAAATGATCAGATATCAGGTTAGAAGTATGCATAGGAAGTGAGAGTATATTGAACAACCATTTTATTTGGAGCAAAAGGAAAATCAGGAAATAGTTTTTTGGGGGTTGGGGTGTCAGACTTGAGGTGAGCCCTGGCAAATGCATAGTGTGGGCTCAGAGAAGGAGAATATTTGGGAAGGGCTGCATAAGGGCCAGTGGCTCATAGATTGGTGAGGCTTAGAGTCATTTTATAAAGAATTTGGTGGGAGATAATAATGAAGAGGAAGACAGGGGCAAGATCATAGAGGACCTGATAAGGAATCAGCTTGACACTGAGAAAATTAGTTAAGAGTCCAATGCACCAGCCCAGGAGAGACCATGAAAGCTTGTACTTAGGTAGTTGCAGAGTGCGGGCAGGAGAGGTGGAATGGTTTGAAGAGATGCCATGGAATAGAATGGATAGGTTTTGCCTTGGTGACTACATGATTGCAGGAGGAGAGAGACTAAAGTCTTGATTTCTGGTCTGAGTGACTGGGTACATAATGTAGTCATTTACTAAGATGGTGATACAGTGGGACAGGCTTGGCTATGTTATAACTATTGGATAGAGTCATATCAAGGGTGTTAATGCATTCAATATAAGATTAACAGAAATTCTTTTTTCTTCAAGGGTGCTTAATAACTTGATAATTCAAGGCTTCTCAGCATTTTCTTGCCTTCTTCCTCTGCCAAGATGTGCTGGTAATTGTAAATGGATGTATTTATTTTGAATTTTCTGGTGGATTTCATCTGTTCTTCAAGTATGAGTGTGTGTAGTATGACACAAATATTAGCTCTGAAAATACTGCTGTCTGCATTCACAGTGATTTAAAGTCTACAATGCTTTTTTTAAAAAAGTCCGAGATCTAATAAGTGAATATAACTAAATCATAGTGATTTGTAATGTATTATATGTGTATATATCTCTTTAAGCTTAAAAAAATACATGAAAGGATGTGAATTGTCTCCTAGGATCCCCAAAATGGAAAGCAATAGTAATTAAGTAAAAAATAAATAAATTGACATGGATGCATTGGAGCTAATATAAATCCTGTGCAATTGGCATAAAGGAATTTGTTATTTTCAAAACAGAACTAAATCTCTTTTCCATTATAGATTTAATTTAAGTAACATGATAAATAGTAGTAAATTGAACTTTATTATGTATTCATGAAATGCAGTTTAATACAATTGTTATTTCTGGCATTTGTGGTTTAAAGATATTCCCTTATGGGTAGATGTTATTTTTAATGTGCAAATTCAGAAATAATGACCTCCAATTCCACTGGTGAATTAGGGCTGATATATACACACAGACAATAAGGGTGAAATAGTCTCTGAATTCTTGGCTTTGTGAACATTTCTAGTGAAATCTCTGATCCTTTAAAAGCGGACATTACACAAATTATTTTAAGATTACAACTATATTGCCAGTGAAGAAGAAAGTAATGGAGTAAATGTTTTCAAAAGGTTTTTAAAAGAATGATTTTTGACAAGGACATGTCTGAAAGGGGGAAACTCACCAAGAACAGATTATTGAAAAATGTCTTCATTATTTTTGTTAAAAAAAAAGAGATTAACAATTCATATGAAATGACGGCTTATTGGCAAGTTCAGAGTTCAAAATTGGAAACCCAAAAGGAGTAAATAAACAGATAAATAACAGACACTAAATAATTTCAATAAGCCTGTCTTTCAGAGAATCAGTAGAAAACTATTCAAGAGAAAGAAACATGCGTTATTTGTCATAGCTTTATATTTAACTTAATATTTTCAGTGCTGAGAAGTTTGTTGGATAGATAAACCAATAGGAAGAACAGTGTAAATGAAAATACAAGACTTTAGGAGGCCCTCGGTTGGTGTGTATAGTATGAATCCCCACTAATTTTTTGTTGGATCAAGAGTAACTTCTCTCCTGAAGCTTAATGCTGATGACTATTTAATCTACTTCTTTTAACTTTTTAAATATATTTTTATTGTTTTCAGAGAGCTGCCTCCTGTACACTCCCCCCACCCCCATTGGGGATCGAGCCTGCAACCGGGGCATGTGCCCTTGACTGAAATTGAACCCAGGACCCTTCAGTATGCAAGCTGATGCTCTATCCACTGAGACAAAATAGGTAGGGCTAATCTACTTCTTTTTAAAAAACCTTGTCAAGAGAGTGTTGGATGTTTGAGTTTGACCTTCATCTGACTATTTATTGTAATTTGTAAAGATTAGGTCAGGCATGTGTATAAACTGAAATCTACAGCAGTTCTTCAAGAGTGTGTGGCCTGAAGTTAGAAGAATGGAGATGCTTGGGGCTCTCCACTTGTGACAGGTGTTTGTGGAATGGGAGGCCTATTTTGAGCATTAGGATCTTCCTTCTTCAGCACAGCTGTGGTCATCTCTGGGGAAAGTCCGATGTCTGGATGTTGAAGTCCCGTTGCAGTTTGAAGGATCATGAGCAAGGTTTCTTTAGATCTGGGTGGTTATCTGCAGGTTACGTGACCACTCAGGTGGTCCATCTGATGCGAAGGCTGACGGAGAGGAGGAAAATGCGTTATTGGGATCATCACAATGTTATCATTCTCTAAGTTTCTCTTTGAGCAGCAACCTCAGATTCATGAACCAGAGAGCAGTTTCTTTCGTGAGGGGATAATTCAGCACAGGTCCCAGAGCACATCCACAATGTAGACCCCAGAATTCTGGAAAATGGAAGCTATTTCCATAATTTTTGTTGTTGGCAAAACCAGAGCCCATCTGGACTTACTTGACAGAATAAGCTGGCCTGAAGTTACATGAGGCTATGTATAGCCTTTATCTCATTTAGTGTAAATATGCATGCATTTTGATTGCTGAGTGCTGCTCAGACTCCACTCAGGCTGTAATCTAATATATGATATGTATACTTTATTAACTTCCTAAAATTGGAAAAATTCTGAGTTCTGAAACCCATCCGCATCCCAGGGTTTTAGAGAAGAGAAGGGACTGTGGGGCTGTAACCACAAACGAGCCTTAATTTTCCTTTTTCTGCACACAAATACCTACTAATAATGTCCTTAAGGATAATTTGTTTGGGGAACTTAATAGTCTTTCTAAAATTTGATTTAAACTATTAATTTGCTTAGTAAAATCACATTGCACATCGGCACATTCAGCTCTGTTGTGGTAAAATTATCACAAGTTATAAATTAGTTGCATCTGAATTAATGAGGTTTTATTATAAACACAAAACAGCATTACTTCCAATGCCTGATTTTCATTAGTACAAAAAAAAAAGACCAAATAAAGCTGAAGAAACAGAAGAAGAAGAAGCAGAAGAAGAAGAGAAGAGAAGGAGGAGGAGGAGGAGGTGGTGGAGGAGGAGGAGGAGGAGAAGGGGGGGAGGGAGAGGGGGAGGAGGAAGAAAAAAATTTTTATATTTTGGACTCTGCAAGCATGCGAAGCGGTGCAGGGTATTTTATTTGTAAGGGGCTGCAAAGATGTTTGCAGTGCCTGCCCCCAGTTGCTTTGGATTAAGGCTGCCTCGCAATCCTTTTAGTTCTAGCGGCCTGTGCATTACTCCTGGACACCCATTTTCTTATTTTGAAGTTACTGAGGCTCAGCTTATTCTCAAAAAAAAAAAAAAAAAAAAGAGGAGAAAGATGATTTTTTTAAAAAAGTTTAAATTAGAGGGCAGGTGGTACAAAGGGCATTTTGCAAAGTGCAGAAGCAGGAGAAGCTCAGGCAGGTTGAGGGGAGGATGGCGGGGCTGAGGAGAGGTGGGTTGGAGGGGCAGGAGGAGGCTGGACTTGGGCTGGGAGCCCTGGAATCCATTGAGCTTTAAGATCCGTACGCTGCGCTCTTGCTTATATTTGCAAAGAGGCACCGTGTGCTCCTAAGGAGAAGGAGGTTTCCTGTCTTTTAACGGCAACCCCCCACGCAACTACTACATACGATAATCCCTTTATGAGACCAAAGTGGTTTTTTTTTTTTTATCTGGAAGCCCTCAGGCTTACTTCCAGAGCCCTGCCTCTTCTAAAGCCTCGGCCAGCTCACCTTTCTCTCCCTCCCCTGGCTGTTCTGGACTCTCTCTTTGTGGTTTCTCTTTCAAGGGGATGTGTTGTCACTGCTCGCCCCCCCCAAGCCCACGCTCAGGCAGCGGGGAGGTCAGGGGCTGCCCGCTCCTCGCTGGAAGGATGTGAGGAAGGCGTGGATGTCCGCAGATCAGCTGTGTGTGTCCAACACGCTGGAGCCGGGGGCCCCCCCGCCCCAGGACCTCCCAACTGCAGAGGAGGCCTGGAGGATGGCAGCAGACCAGCTCCCCCAGGGAGAGGCTGTTAGGGCTGGACCGGCTTCTGTGGCGGAGCTGTCTTCAGTTCCGGGGAGACAGCAGGCCTGGCGAGGCGGTGCACACGGGGTGCCGGTGCTCCGCCAGGTAGTTGTTGGGAAGCCAGAGGACACTGTGCGGGCCTGGGCCCCGCAGCCCCCATGGTTCTGATGGAGTCTTTACCAGGCTTTCTCCTACGAAGGATGGGAAAACCCCTGCCCACAAAGAGGCCGTGTCCAGGGTCCCATAGACGCTTCGTTATCAGAAGTGGACAGAATATAGGCAGAGCAATATGGTCCAAGATCTCAGCGGGAGGTTATGCCATGAGAACTCATTATACTGTAATTAAAATAAGAGCAAATTTGCCAAAAGATGTAAACTAGTCATGGGAGGGAGGGTATTAAAGAAAGAGAGCAAGGGTTGGGTTGAAAGCAGGGGAGGCGGGCACTGCTGGGAGAGTTTGGCCCAGGCCCAGGCAGCCTTCAGCTTGCTTCCCACACTGCTCTTGGTTATCATTTGGAACAGAATCAAACAGGCTAACTTTGTTATGTCTTATTTACAAAAATCAGCGGGTCCCCGGTGGCCTCCAGGATGGAGTCTGGCATCCAAGGCTCTTTATATGCTGATTCTAACCCAATCTCTGCCTGATCTCCTCTCGCTTCCTCCCTGCCCATGGCCGAGTTCCTTTGCACAAGAAACTATGAGGTCTAGGTTGCCAGCCCTTTGCATGCCTTGGACATAAATCTTGTTTTTTACTCCTACTTTCCCCTGCTCTTGGCATGTTCCATCGGAATCCTTCAAGGCTCTGGTTCAAATACCACCTCTTCTGTGGAGTCTTTTCATTCATTCATTCATTCATTCATTCATTCATTCAAGAGAATAATTAAGCAGAGTCAGGCAGTGTGCTGGGACCCAGGGTGAAGGACAGTGATGCACAAGATGGTGCAGTGTCTGTCCCTCTGGAGCACTGGTTTTATTAGGAATCTTGCCAATCAGGAAGAGAGTGCTGGAGGAAATGACTGTCAAGATGAAAGCTGAAGGCTTAGGAGGCCCTCTCCAAGAGAAGGTTTGGTGGCATGCACCAGACAAAGCAGCATCACAACCCATCGCCGATTGCTTGATGTGATCCAGACAGTCTTCTGTCATGCCATGTTGTAGTGATCTCTGTGTTGTCCCCAGTTTCATTCCTACTCTGTGAGCTCCTTAGTAGTAAGACCCAGGGCTTAGCTTCTTCTGTGCCCCCAGAGTCTAATTCAGTGCCTGGCATCAAAGACTGTGGCTCAGCTGAGTTAGCAGGAACTGGAGAGTGCCATAAATTCTAAGATGACTGCAGTCATATCTTGGGACCGGCCAGGTCACAGTATTAGCAACTTCACATTTGTGAGATGGCAACCTTACTTATTTTTGCTTTATTTCATCAGCTACTAAAATAATTTTAAAAAGTTTTCACCATTTGGAGATGGAGACACTACATCTTCAATCTTTGTGACTTTATCCCACCACCTGGATTTAGTAGTCCCTTGATAGCCACTGCAGGGCCACCAGGGAATCTTGCATCAGATGCTGTTAGGAGAATGGTAACCACTGGCTGGATCAGGAATGGAGTTATGAGACTTCCCATGTTATGAGCTAGGGATGCCTCCAAATGCTGTAGGTGTCCTGAATGGACAGGAATGAAGAGAGGATCCGCAGACCAACAGACACACAGGTGACCTGCCATAGCATCAGTAGATGGTGCCAGTAAATCATTGGGCTGCATGCTCTGAGAAGCCTCTGAGGAAAGAGTCTTTTTCTGGGAATAGACAGTGGGGTTTGGCCAAGGGGTGGGTGGATAGATGTCTGAAGGATCCAGCCGACTGCATGTGCGTGTGCATAGTTGTTCTAAGAGTCATTTTCTTATAATGGGAGTCTGCCTAGATTTTTATTTTTATAATGGCCCTTTGGGACTTAGCTTTTGTCCTGGGATGCAAGAAAACCAGCCCTTTTGAAACTTTGCAGAGAAAATGGTAGAAATTTCATCTTATTCCTATGGCCCTTTCTATCTCCAACCCAGCAGCTGGGTTCCCCACCCTCAAGGAACACTCTCTTTTCATTCATATTGGCCTAGTCATTCCAATTGTTCCTGATTTACTCTCAGACAGGAATAAAACACACACACAAACTTTTGTTCTTTTAGGTAGCCTTGGGATTTTAAAATCCAATTGAGCTAAGCTCAGTACAAGAATAAAATTTACCAGGACAACTAACTTAACACACAAATGAAGAGGAATTCTGTCATTTATTGAGTCCATGAAATCCATGAAAAGTAAAGAAGGGAGGATTGAGTTTCTATTTTGGCATAGGTACCAAGGATCCTTTCCTGACTGAAATGCTTGTGTGGCCCTCCCACTTGAGGATCATTCAAAGTTTCTCTATAAAGAGTGCAAATTGGGTGACACCTACTCTCTTCTAAAGTTTTGTGAGATCCTGGTTAATCATTTGCTGTTGTTTCTAATAGGGAAATTGGAACCAGAGTGATTTTCTGACTGAAGTCTCTGGGTATTCTAATCAGCAAATGTTTTTCAACTTGCTGGTTGAAGCATTTAGTGGCTGAGGTGTAGAACCATATTTAGTGGGATGAGGAAATATGTGATAAACTTTTAGTGTTTAATTGCATAAATAAATGAAAAAATGCAAATAAACCCCAGCTTCAGTGGGTTCTCTTTCACTAGGAATGCAAATTTGCATTTTGAACATGAAGGGGTAAAGTCTGATCATTGGAGAGACACACATTTCAGGGATCTCAGGATCCTGACATCCCAAAGACGACAGTTTTTTTTTCTTAAAGGGTTAAGGTAGTAAATATATTTGCCTCCCTGGAATTTTACAAGAGGAGAAGAGTTAGACCTCTGGACACTTCAGGCATACTTACAATTATGTCAATTCAATAGAATGGAGAACAACTTATTCCTTGACTGAAACTATTTGTAAAGGGTATGTGTGATAATTTAATAGTGATTTTATGGTGGAAAAATTTTAAATGAATGAAGAGCCAGGGTAGTGTTGGGCTGAAAAGTGTTTACTGGCCCTGAATAGCTCCTAGGATCTTGAATCTGTGAATCATTTATATGCATGGTTGTACTGTCCAGTACACATGTGATGCTGGAGGGAATTTTCTGTTCCATAGTGCAGATTTTGTTCCTGAAAAGTACACATGTGATGCTGGAGGGAATTTTCTGTTCCATAGTGCAGATTTTGTTCCAAGCACACACAATTCAATGGTTTCTTTTAATATTTTATTTCCTTCAGAAATAATAATGCCTCCTATACAATTTGGGTTTCCATGGAAATAACACATATTGCTTGGGATTCAACCCTCTCCATCTAGATGCTAAGCCTCTACTTCTCTGGGCCTTAGTTTGTTCATGTTTGACCCCTGACCTCTCTCTCTCTAATCCTCACCCAAGAATATGCTTTTAACATATTTTTATTGATTTCATAGAGGAAGGGAGAGTGAGAGAAACATTAATGATGAGAGAGAATCATTGATCAGTTGCCTCTTGCACGTCCCCTACTGGGGATCATGTCTGCACCCTGAGCATGTACCCTTGACCAGAATTGAACCTGAGACCCTTCAGTCCACAAGCCAATGCTATATCCACTGATCCAAACCAGATAGGGCTGCTTTTATTGATTTTAGAGAGAAAGGAACAGAGAGCGCGAGAGAGAAATAGAGAGGAACATTGATATGAGAGAGAAACATCGATAGGTTGTCTTCCCTATATAACTCTGACCAGGTATCAACATCACCACTTAGGTATGTGCCCACACTGGGAATTGAACCCACAACCTTTTGGTGTATGGGACGATGCTCCAACCAACTGTGCTACAGGGCCAGGGCAACCCCTGATAGCTTATTTGGAAAGTTGGCCAATCCCTCTCCCCTCAAGAAGTGCTTTTCTTCTGGCCTCCCTGAACTCTGTCTTCCCCATGCCTTTGGTTCTGAAGATATAATTTTTTGGGATGTCTTCAAAAATTATACACTTGATTAAAATTGAAGGAAAAGATCATATCAGAACAATATTTTATTTCATATGATTTTTCATCATTTCTCAGAGAAGCTTCTGGGGTTAGGCTCCTGCATCCTCTTCAGACTCATACATTATGGATGAGGTACAGCTGTGACCAATAAAGATCTTTCTTTCAGAGTGAAAACAGGTCCCCTCAGCATGGCCCAAAGGCCTGGGTGAGACAGAGGAGGGGCTGACACCTTCTGGCACATCTCTCTGATGGGTCTTCCAAAAATGTGCCTCTTTTGTTTGGTTCTTACTTTATCTTTTCTCCTGTTGTGTTAGCCCCTAAAATCACCCCCCTCCAAGCCTCAGTCCTGATACATTTAAAAGCAACATGAAAAATATAAAACAATAGCAATGCTCATGCCTGCAAATGAAGAGTCAGAAAGCACCGAGATACCCTTCTAGCCACAGAATTAATTCTGAGTTCTAAATTTTTTAAGTCACTGTGCATGTGGAAGGGCTAATGCTCTCCTGACTTCAGGGACCATTTACATTGTGGGCAATGAAAAGAGAGCCCTCTGGAGTTGTGCAGTGCAGCTGGTCCTAAATCCTGTATGGTTTGAGTTGATTGTAGCTTTGATCAGTTGAGAGAGCAAATTAAGAGAAACCGTGCCATTCACTCAATAAATATTTATAGAGTTCCTACCATGAGGTGTTATTTGGGATAAGTAAGAGTTCCTGGCTGCAGAACCTTTCAGGAAAAGGAAGGGATGAAATACAAAACAGAGTCTATGGGAGCATTTGCCTAGTAGAACAAACTACTCAGGGAGCTAAGTAGGTATTGCTCTTCACAAAGGAGGCATGGAGAAGGTAGCATTTGAGCTGAGAATTGGGAGGTGGTAGGGTTTCCCCAGGTAATAAGGGGTTCTGGGGGAAAGGCAGGAACTAAGGCATAGTAAGCAGGTGGGGAAATGCAGAGAGTATTGGGGTGAGTGGCTCAATTTGTTTGAGGTGAAGCTTCCATAGAAAAATACCTAATATTTAGTTGGGGGAACTGCATTGCGGCACCACATTTGACCTTACCTGCATGGCCGTTGTTAGCTCCAGAGTTACACTTACTTTCAGATCATCAGGAATAAGGGAAAGGAAGCATGGATGATTGTCCCTGACACTTCATTTCAGAATAAAGGGCTGCAATCATTCAAGGAGTTGTCTGAGAAGTGATCAATTTTCCATCCCTATTTGAATAGCACTACTATCTCATTTCTGGATAGGAAATGATCATGCATATCCAACAATCTTCTTTGCTATATTCCCATCCTGGCAGAAAAAATATACCCTCACCCCATCATCCATCTAGAAATATCCGCTTGGTTAGTATTCTTCCAGTGCAGGGCTATCACTTATCTGATTGCCACTGCACTTGAGATAGCCCAGAAATGTCTTTTATTCTCAGTAAGCAAAGACCTGATCAATTTAATCTGGCCAACATCAACCTGAAAAACATATGCCGCTTTATAGGAAAAACACATGTGTATGAAACTGCCTGATCCCTCACCTTCTTCATCATTCGCAGCTCTCTTCCTGTAGGTGAGGCAGAGATTTTGCATGCCTCAGAAGTAGGCTGAATATGTTATTCTACCCAGGGAAATTACTGCTCATCCAGAAAAAGGGCCTATTTATACTGAACAGGGAAAAGCAAACACTGAGGCCATTTATTTGCTAACTGGGAGCCCCTTGGGCAGAATTAATTTGAAGATTTAAAATTCTGTGTGTACTGCCTGGTCAAGTTTCTAACTTGTAAGATCATTTTCTGTGTTGGTTTCATTGCTGATTCATATTTATTTTATTTTATTTTATTTTGTTTTGTTTTGTTTCTAATGTTCTGTGTCAAATGCCATTGACCTACTCAATGCTCCCAAGCAGAATATGGGATGCCATTGAATGACTATTACATTGTGTTAGTCAGTTTGGGCTGCCATAGCAAAATGTCATAAACTGGTTGGCTGAAACAATAGACATTTATTTTCACATTTCTGGGGGCCAGCAAGTCCAAGATCAGTTCCTGGTGAGAGCTTTCTTCTTGGCTGATAAACAGCTGATTGCTTGCTATGTCCTCACATGGCCTTTCATTTGTGCATGTGGTGGTGGTGGTGGTTGGGAGATAAATATTTCTTCCTTTTCTTGTTAGGTTACTACTTCCATTATGAGGGTCCCACCTCATGACCTAAATTACTTCCCAAAGGCTCCATCCCCAAGTATCATTACATGGAGGGTTAGGATCTCAACATGTGAATTGGGGTTTGGGACCCAAATGTTCAGTCCATAACACACCATAGAGGCAGGGGTTTCCTAACAGACATTGCAGGGAGATGTGACCAGGCTCAAGTCTTCTGAAACTTGGCTCATTCTGTCCTGACAGGGATGGGCACTAGTATATCATGAATTGAAAGAAAATGAGGAAAGCCTGTGAAAACAAGATACTACAGTGAGGTGATATTTGTTCAACATGATGATGATGATAATAAAAACCATAAAGCTAATATTGAGTACTGAGCACAGGTTATATCAAGTACCGCGCAAAGCTCTTTCATCTATGTCACTTTAATCCTCACAGTGAGATATGAAAGTAATTTTTATGTTTCCCATCTTGCAGAAGAAGGAACTAAGTAAGGTTCTGAGAACTAGAAACTTTCCCAAGGAACATATCTAGGAAGATCTGTTTGACATTAAATCTGATATTCTTTTGTCTATACCATGTAGCCTAGGAGGAAGAATAACATCCTTCCCGAAATGTAACTGGTAGACTTAAAAATAACTGTTTTGAATGTTGGATGGGTGATGGTTTTAGGTCAGTTAAAAACCCAGAATTCCCTTTTCATAACAAAGGATGTAAAGTAAGGGCTGTGGCAATGGAATGACAGTTGAAAATGTTGGCTAGAGAATGCAGAGACTACAGTGGCATCAGTGTGACCGGTGGAAGAGATGCAGCACTAAAGCAGGATTGCCACTCACCACTGGGCTGGGGTGCACTGCCCAGTGCTGAGGGAGGCCGCCTGATGCCGTGTTCTATGTGAAGGTTCACGCTGGAGCTGTGCAGCCAACAACCTGTGGGGACAGGAGCAGCAGTCCTGGCAGAGTCCCGAATGCTAGCTGAGGCTCGGCTACTGGAGCAAAACTGATCTGGACAACTCATTCCCTTCCAGTTTTGGTGTCCCATTACAAAATAACTATGAAGATTGGCTTTAAACTTGTACTAGACAATAGTTTTGAAGGGCAAGTGAGAAAAGAACATGGTTAGCTTTCGTGGTTTATAGCATGATAAATAGAAAATGAGGTACTGATATAAATTAATTTTTTTGGTATTTTTCTTCATAAATATAAAATTATACATTTTTGTGCCCTGTTACTCATATTTTGTAAGCATTATCCCTTTAGTACCACCAAATTCTTGTTTATGTTTTGTTGTTAGTGTTTGATTGTTATTTTATTTATTTAAACATTTTTTTTAATCCTCATCTGAGGATATTTTTCCATTGATTTTTAGGGAGAGTGGAAGACAGAGGTAAAAACAGAGATAAGTGTCAATGTGAGATTGACAGAGTGTCATTGATTGATTGCCTCTTTCACTCACCCCCACCAGAGCATGGGCTGGGGAGAAGCCTGCAACAGAGGTACATGACCTTGACCGGAATCAAACCCAGGACCCTTTAGTCCACAGGCTTATGCTCTGTCCACTGAGCCAAAATGGACAGGGCTGATTCTTGTTTTAAATAAATAATAGAGTTGAAGTGATTTTCTATATTATTTTGTAAGGCAAGGTTTTCCTTGAGTTGAATTAGCAGTAATGGGGAAGGAGGAGATATGTATTTTAGTCTCTGTTGCTATACTTGGAAGCACACATTTATTAATTGAATGAAATGGTGATGGGAGAAAAAAAATGTTAATCTCTAAGATAAATATGTGATCAAGAAATAAAAATTACTTTTTAAAAGAGTGATGAAAATGACATCTTTTCTTTTGGATAATATGAAATAAAATTTGGCAATGAGATTTAACACATCTTAAAATTTCCTTAAAGGTGGAAATAAACTATTCAGGCTATAAATTCAATGCTCAGTAATGACCATGAGGCAGGCTGCAATAAATATTCCTTCTGTTTTCATAAATTATTTTCCTATCAGTAGAGAAGCTTTCATGACAAATAAAAAAGCTCAGAGCAAAACTAATTATGATATTTATATCTTTGAGATTGACTTGATAGTCATTATTTTTATTGTTTCTGCCCAGCCCCTTTAAAGGGAAAGGAGATTTAATAATAAAGTATTTTGTAGCATTATTTATGGTCACCAATTAAATCTGGCACAGTTGAGATGGCTTTATTTTATAAATTTCATCATTAGAAGACAGGTTTTCATGATTTTTCTATTAATATTCCAATTTGACTTGGAAATTTTTGTCCTTGAAATTCTATGTTATTAATTTAACTGATGTAGTAATTGGGGATCCATTTCTCTTATCTTTGTAATCAAATAACTGAGGGTTAGGTGGATGGTTAGCAGAAATCCAAGAGAGGGGGTCTAGCTCAGAATGAGAACCCTGTATCTTTTGTGACTATCCTCATGAGCCTTCCTTCCCTCCTAGTTGCTCTGGGGCAAGGTGTGTTAGCACCCTATGCCAGAATTGGTCATCACAAACTCTTAAATTTTGATCTAAGCTTGGTATCTAATTTTGTAGTTTTTGGAGAGGGGGGGTTAATCCTTATCTGAAGATATTTTTCCATTGATTTTTTTATAGAGACTGGAAGAGAGAGGGAAAGGCAGAGGGAAACATTGATGTGACAGAAACACATTGATTGATTGTTTCCTGCATACACCCTGACCAGCCTGCAACGAAGGTATGTGCCCTTGACCAGAATCAAACCCAGGACCCTTTGGTCCACAAGCCGACACTCTATCCACTGAGCCAAATGGCTAAGGCTAATTTTGTAGTCTTTTACGTGCTAGTTAACTCTAAACAATCTAAGGGTCAGTGATAGCTATGTTAGGGCAAAGGCAAAAAATAATTTATAGTCTGATTCAGTTGGTATCTTCAGGCCAGAAGCATAAACCAGAAGTTGATGAAGTAATTAGACAAAAGTATAGAACACAATGCCAAAGTCTACTGATATCACAATTTGAATTGAAGGAGAATAAACCTCTAGGAAGGCTTTCTTCCACTTTTTGACCTTTTCATATTGTGAAAAATAAGAACATCTAACCTTGTCAGGCTTTAAGGAGGGCTGTTCAATTTGTTTCCATATAAGTAAGGTACAACTGAGGTCAGAATATAGTAAAAGCCTAAAGTGTCTAACTTGATGGGTAAACATTCAGTAGCCTTTTAACAAGTTGAAAAATGCGTTTTCTGGAGACTCTTGACAAAGGAAGTATCTAGTAGTAGATTTTGTTTTTCTAAGACAAGCACAGATAAAGGTCAGCAATCATTAGTGATTTTGACCTGCTGTTAGTAGTTGGTTATTCTTCATAATGGTTGGAGAACCAACCATTAAAAGGACCATTTTCAGTCTTTATCATAGTGTCTTATGTATTTACTGTCTTCAGCTGCAAAATAAAATTTTCAAGAATAATTAGGAATTGGATGCCTAACATATGAAGGGAATGATACACAAGTATACTGCTTCCACTGGCACTGTCACTAGCAGTTGAAGACACATAGCTTGTCCCATCATGTGTGTCAACATTACCTATTTGAAAAGAACCAATTTCTCAGTCAACAATTTTGTACCTTGGGAATACTTCAGAAATAATAACCACCTTAGGAATATCTGTATTGAGGCCAAAGAAAACAAAGGGATATGTTGGGAGAATAATGCAAACATATTAAAAAAAAAACTAGATAGGAAATGTGATTGTGGGAACTGTGGCCTGTTACAAAGCTGTGAGAGGCAGCTGCCTCACAATGTGAATCAAGGTGGTCTTTACCTGAACAATATTGTTTGACCTTGTTCTCTCCTCTTCTCAATATTGTTTCTCCACTCATGGGAATCTCATCAATGAGGGAACTAAAGTCAAGAGAAAAATAAAACATGGTCTAACCCATAAAAGAACTTTGGCTGAGCCCATAATAAGAAAAGAACTTTGATTCATTAAAGAAGTTTAGGATGGGAAGAATCTTAGAAGCTATCTATCTGATCTCATTTTATAGATGAGGAAACTGAGGTTTATTGTTAATTAATTCACTCGTCTATTCAGGGATTTGACAAGTGGATATTGCCCTAATCTAGGCACTTTGTGAACAAGAGAGATAATGTCTATGACCCACTGAGTTTACATTCTAGTGGGGAGACAGTCAAAACAGAGAAGTAAGTTTAGATTGTGATATGTGCTGGGAAGAAAACACAGGATGAGAGTGACTGTCATCTAATTCTAGAATGAATGGTTGAGGAAGCTTTCTTCAGGAGCCAACCACAGAGCATTCCAACAAGAGGGAGCAGCAAACACAAAATCCCAGGATAGGAATGAGCTCAGTAAACTTGAGTAACAGAAAAAGGTTAGGTGGTTGGAGCTTGGTGAACAAGAGGGAAAAGGAGAGGATACAATCAGAGAAATGGGCAAGGGCAAGATCATGAAGGCCTATTGGCTGTGGTCACAAATTTAGCTTAAGAGAATCTAATCAGAAAAACTGAGTATGATGGGTTTTAAGCAAGGGAATAGGACTGTGACTTCCCCAAACAGAATCACCTGGTTAAAACATTTATTCAAGAAGCATTTACTTATTGTCTTCTCTGTGCATAGAATAATGCAACATGCTATGTGCTGAGGAGTTATAGAAAGACAATTTTGGACACTCTTCTTGCCTTTTAGAAATTCAAAATTTGGTGAGACTCTAAGACTCACAAATGAAACAATTGATGCTTTACCTATACAACATACCAAAACATGAAATATTATGTGGCCCAATGGGAAGGAACTCTGGGTTAAGAATTAGAAAAGCTAATTGAATCTGCTTCTCAAAGTTTTGGTTTTGTCTTCCAATAAAAGAAATAATAATACCTGCCCTGCTTCTCTCTTCAGAGTAGTGTGCAAACATGCTTTGGAAAGACACTTTGAAAACTATCAAGTACTATATAATTGTGATGAGAGTGTATTGGATAAGGGACCAGATTATGGAGAGTCTTAAGTAGATTAAGAATTTATTATGAGAGTAAAAGAGAGCTCAGTAAAGGTTTTAAAAAAAGGAAAAACATGATCAATAGTAATTTCATTCATCCATTCATGAATATATGGAAAACTGAGTAGGGAGGAAGGAGAAAAGGAAAAAATTGTTCTCAAGGTTTTGAATTCTAATTCCTGAGAGAGGGATAATGCTATTGCAGGAAATTCTGTGAAGAGGCCACTATTCATAGATAGATAATGATCCAGGGTCTGAAAACATTGATAACCAGAAGATGGCATACCCATCAGGCAGGGCTGTGCTGCAGGGAGGTGAAGATCCTAAGCAGATGACTCAGATTTGACGAACATCATATCTTGCAGTTAGTTGAATTAGGAAGTAGGCTCTGTTAATGAGTGTAAATAAGTAGAGAAAGTACTGAGAAATTAGGACTCAGTATCTTTTATATCCAGAAATCAAAACAAAAGAAGAAGACAGAATGACAGGTAGGGAATAGGACTAAGGAAGCACAGATGTTCTTTTTCCTAGGAATGCCTTGCCTGCTTTTCCTTCCTTGTGAATCTTGACCTTCTGAACACTACTTGAACTTCTGGACCCATCTCACATTCTCCAGGACATTTTCTTTGGCTTGGTTTGTTGGGTGAAAAGGATCCAAGACATGTGACTCTGACACCTGGTCTATCTTCTAGTTACATGCCATGCCTGTTTGTTAACTACTGGATTCTTTTCTGACTTTCCTACTGGATTATATATTTCTTAAAGGCAGAGATGGTGCCAACCCCAGTGCTTAGCATAGACATGACTTCATCAATAAATATTTGGCAAGTGACTGTATCCAGAATCAAGAGAGAAAGTGGCTTTGAGAAGAAGCAATGGTGGACAGAAATAATACACAGTGTGAAAATATCAAGTATTGATGGGAATGTTTGATTCAAGGTTAGAAGTCATTAGAGATCTTTAAGAGGCAGAATTAGTAGAATAGGACTGGAGTGGCCTGATGGAGAAGTCATTGTAGGGGTGGGGTGTGTTGAAGAAAAGAATGGGTGGTGATCAAATAGAGATGAAGAGGTCATTTGCACCGAAAGCTTGGTGGCGAAGTAAAGGAGATTGGGGAGAAGAAGAGGTTTTGTCCATTTTTAATTTCTTTTTGTTTTTGAGATGAAGAAAAGCAGAAATCATAGATAAATGCCCCCAAATAATAATTAGCTTTTACTCCTACATAATGTCAGACATTGAGACATTTTTGACATTGTGTTATCCACCTTCATCTGGAAAATGCCCCTCCGGCACAAATTAGAACAGAACGTGGTGGCACCATATTCCATCCCGAGCTATGACTAAATGCTCTGCCGATAGTCAGTTTATGGGCTTTTTAAACCTAGATGGCAACTGCACGTTTTAATTTATTATTTATGAACCTCTACAGCTGTACTTCCATGAGAACGAATTGCTGGTTCATTTATCAGGTGTGAAGGAGGGGATGTTAACAGGTAGGCCTGAGAACTAGGGAGAAAGGATAACCTACTTAAATCATTGTTGGTGAAGGTGTGGAGAGGTTCCTGACAGGACAGTGAGGTAAGGTAGAGGGAATGCCAAAAGCTGATTGATGTCTCTTCTTTGGGTCAGAAAGTGTAAATCTCTTTCACAGAGATTTGAGGTTGACAGAATTTGCTCCTTCAAAACTTTATTGGCAGCTATGTTAAATTAGCCATCCATTTATTCCAATTAAAATATGCCCCTGCCTCAGGTATATCTCTGCCTGGATTTTCAGACTGATAAACTTCTGTCCACCTTTCAAGACTTAGTTAGAAGGCTATTTCCTTTCCCTAAGTCTCTTAGTAGATGCAGTGGTTTTCTTCTCTATATTTCTTCAGTACTGGGTGCTGTGTACACTGTGTGGTGTCATAATCTATTTTGGACACAATGTCTTTCCTGGTAGACTGAGGTCTTCTAGGCCAGGGGTCATGTTTTAACACTTTCTGTATCCTTTGCATCTTGTACAAATCAGCCAAACAGGCACTTAATAGCAGTTTGACTGACTGAATGAAATGAAATGAATGAATGAACTGACCTTATACAAATTTAGGTTGTTTTCAAATACATAGTTGGGTAGATAATTTTCTTTTTAAGATCACCTGTGCCAAAAAAAGAGGCAACTATGGGGTGAGGATTAGGTAAGAGGAGATAAAGAATCCAAATGATGAGTAGTAGTTTCAGGAGAAGGAACCACCAGGAGGCAGGTGAGGGAATGGGTAAAGGAGGCTGAGCGGACTGGCCAGTGTTTTTTGGACTCCTAGATGAGTATGTCAGGGAGGATCCAAAGTTATGAATTTGTGTGGAACAATGATGAGGATGGCTCTTTTCTGAAGCCATCAGGCTCATCTACACAAGGCCACCTCTGGTGAAAAAAAATTGAGCTGTGTGGAGCAAAAGTAATTTTCAGTAGTTCACGAAATGATGCAAAGAAAACAAAGGCTGACACATACTTGTGTGTGGCAACAGCTTTATCATTAAAAATGTTTTTCTCTTTTCTGGCAAAAACGGTGGTTTCTTCTCTCCTACACTGGAGGACTCTGCCCAGAAGGTATAATAACCTTTGGTCTTACTGGAATATAATATTTCATTTATTTTACAAGAGTTTGCTTCTCAGAAGTTCAAAAATATTTAAACTAGCTAAACTGTTTAAAAGTTGGCAATATAAGGCTACATTTATATGAAAATAGGATACATTTAAGTGTAAATTCAATTAAACCATTGAATGGTTTATTTGAACTATAGTGAAACCTATTGATTATATGAACAAATCAAATTGCAATTGATATAGTTCCTGTTCCATAAATTAATGAGTAATTAAGCATTTGTAAAGGTTTAACAAGTCA
The DNA here is from genome assembly GCA_011751065.1 of Lasiurus cinereus. Taxonomy (NCBI): domain Eukaryota; kingdom Metazoa; phylum Chordata; class Mammalia; order Chiroptera; family Vespertilionidae; genus Lasiurus; species Lasiurus cinereus. Next base: position 13,149,472 of record JAAGEH010000045.1, on the reverse strand, counting down.
AACCTTACATATGGTGTTTGGATATATTTTCTCTCTCCAGTACAGTACATTTCCTATTTCTTGAAATTTTCAGGGGATATGTCATCATTAATTGATGTGAACTGAGAAAGGCTGACACATAGTTTGGGTGTGGATTGCTGAAAGAAGGGAGTTTCCTGGCCTGGCAAGTACATGAGAGTAAGATCAGAAATTTGGAGATAACCCTGTGACCTAGAAAAATATTCACTACAATGGCTTCTCTGAAGACCCAGGTGTGTTTTTGTGTCTACATGGCATATAGTATGTAATTGTCCCAGCCTTTGGTGACTTCTTGGAGGCCCTAAAACAGGGGGTAATACAAAGAGCATTGGGCTTGAGTCCCAGCTTTGTCACATATACTCTGGGTGATATTGAACAAATCATTCATCCTTTTCATGCCTCAGCTTTATCATCTCCAACATGAAGCAGTGGATACTTGCCCTATCCACTTTCAAGTACGAAGTTATAAAAGTTATAGAATGCTATAACCAAAAGTAAACATACCAATCAGACATAAACTCTTCATTTTCTGGGTCAATCCAAGAAGACAAAATGGGACCTCTGAGCACTGACACTGATAGAAAATTCCTCCTCACCAAGGAGGAATCAGGTGCATATTTCCCAGACACAGATTCTCTTTCTTGGTGGAACATCTTCTGGGTCTAATGTTCCAAGGAATACACTTTGGGGAAATGTTGGTACAATGCCATCATGGACAAAATACACTAGGATTATAGGAAATTCCGACAAATGGAGGAATTTTGAGAAAGACTAATTTTTGGAAAACAGGCAAATGATTAATTCAGTCATGACTTATAATCACAAACATATGGAGACTGGGTTACTGGTATATGGATTATAAAATAAGAAAAATTTAATATTTAAAATAGAACCATTTAGCCAGATCTATTGACTGCTATCTCCTATGAATTTTTAACTGCAATGGAAAGCATCATAAGACTCTACTGAGCCACGTAGATTATTTTATGGCTTTAATGTCACACTCATGGTTACTGTTTCTCTCTTTCTATGTGATGATGGCTCCTACTGCAGAACGTCATCGCTGCTCCTTGACCAGTTCTTTCACCTGAAACCATGTGGTGGCTCGCCTGTCATAGTGGTGATCAGGCCTACAAACACTGGTCGGAGCTCCTACTTGAGACTCACTATTCCTGAAGGAATGGAAGACTAATTCAATTCCTTATTTTAAAAAATCTTATAAGGTTGTTGGCAGTTTGAGTCCACATAGCTAAGAAATATGGAAACTAGGACTCCAGAGAATTTTTGAATTTGGAAAATTGACTTGACTTTTCATTGTTTTAGTGAGATGGTTAGGTGGTGATGGTTAATTTATGAACCTGTTGAAAGCTATGCACCTTCTCCATAGAAAAATGCATAGAATGAGTAGAATCTGGTGACTCATAAAAGCCCTGTTTGTGATTACTCTTTGTTTAAAGCTGGAACCTTTTTATTTAGAAATACTCTTTGTGTTTCAAAACTAACCTGACCTCGTTTTATTTTCCCACAGAAAACTTTAGAGCAGTGGTTCTCAACCTTTCTAATGCTGCTTACCCTTTAATACAGTTCCTCGTGTTCTGACCTCCAACCATAAAGTTATTTTTGTTGCTACTTCATAACTGTAATTTTGCTACTGTTATGAATTGTAATGTAAATATCTGTGTTTTCTGATGGTCTTAGGTGTCCCTGCTAGTGGTTCTTAACCTGTGGGTGGTGACCCACAGGTTGAGAACTGCTGCTGTAGAGCCTAAGACCATCGGAAAACAAAGATATTTACATTACAATTCATTAACAGTAGCAAAATTATGGTTATGAAGTAGCAACAAAGATAATTTTGTGGTTGGGTCACCACAACATGAAGAACTGTATTAAAGGATCGCAGCATTAGAAAGGTTGAGAACCACTGCTTTAGAGTATTGCATTAGGACGATCGGTTGGGGGAATACCAGGTCTCTCCTCCAAAGTTATTTCTGTTAACTGTATGTTGGAATTGACTACTTTATATTTTTCTGGTTTGAACTGGAGGCTTGCTCTTGATGACTTCTTTCCTTCTCATGGGAAAAGAAAGTTTCCCTTCGAAAGAAAGAACTTTGAGAAATCTTCATTTGATTTTTCATTTGCAATAATACCCTAATATATTCCAAAGGAGAAGATTTGGATTCACCTGTCAGAACAAGGCTTGACTATTTAACAGTGACTAGGTTTGAAATCATACCACTCAGTTGTTTCTGAAGATGTATATCTATTAACCACTCCTTTCAAAGTGTCTGCCAACAAATGTCAGGGGGAGCTATAATTTACAAGATCAGGAAATGTTTCAGAGATGATCAAAGCATCACAGACAGGGAGAAGAAATTTTAGAGGTGTCTTTGAGGCAGCATAAATTTTTCTTTCCTGCTTAAGTTAGCATCGCTGGGCTGCAGAAACATGTTAAACCTCACAGTTCCTGGCACATACCTGGTGTATGTGCCCTCTAAAAGTGAGATCTACTTATGATGTAAGTTAGAAAATTTAGGATAATGTCCAGAATACTGTAATGGGTATAGTTGTTTTATATTCCACATAAAATTATGGATGCATCAATATTTTACAAAAATGTAATATCTACCTTAACTTGGCACATCTGATTATAGAAACATAACATAGTACAATGGGGGAAACCAGCAGGACTCAGTATGCCAGATATGAACTAAGCAGCTTTACTTTAGTGCTTAATAAAATAATTGTATAATGGAGGAACTGATGAATCTAAGACACATGGAAATGAACTTGAAGTTAGGTCTAGTCTTAGACACAGAAGTAAAATGCAGACCAAATAATTTCCTATAGCTTTCCAGGAAAAGTGAAAGGTTCAAGTAGAGGGGCCATTTATAACTCTTTTTTGACTTGTCTCTCAATGAAAAAACTCCCTTTCTGTTTGAAGAATTACACACCTTATCAGTTCTAGTGGAAATAGAGAACATATTCTACTATGAGTGGGAAAGGCCAGATGAGCACTGTGCCAGCCCCCCTGAGAGCCAGGGGCAGGCAGGTGACCTGGCTTCCCTGCTTTAGGTTCCGTAGGTAGCGTGACATAGAGGCAGGGACTGCTAGGACTCCATTCTGGTATGTGTGTGTATTGGGGAGGCCTAGGAGAAGGGAGTATAGCTATAGGGTCCTGCAGCCTCCTTTGGAGATACCAGTGGTTTAAGTGGCTGGTCCATGGCCAGCGTTTGGTGCACAGCCAGAGCCTGAGAGCCAGGGGTTCTCACAGGACAGTGTGGAAATGGGTTTGGGGGCACCATTCGTGGTTCATAGCTTCAAGCTTGGTTCTTGACTTAAAGCCTTTTAAGAATTCCTATTCTGCCTAAATAAAAATTGTTTCTGTTCTACTAAGAATCCTGACAAATACAATCCTATTTGATTGTGTCATATTTCAGTTCCCTGCTGAGAAGCCACAAAGCCAGGCTTTCTCAATGCTCCATACTGAGCATGATGGTCCATTCTGCAGAGAAGACATTGAAAAACATTGCCAACTTGATTGTGGTGCTTACAATAACGTATCTGCAACTTACAATTTTGACATTTGAGTCTTACTCATGTTGTGTGACAACATCATATGTCTACTGTGACGAACATTAGGCAAGAACAGAAAGTTACACTAATTTCCAAGGAAATGATACACATGTACCAGTGAACAAAAGCCGGAACCAATTAAGGGCAGGAAAAAAAAATAAACTCTTTTTCTGTTTGAAGAATTCCACACCTTATCAGTCCTAGTGGGAAAGAGAGAACATATTCCACCATGCGCGTTTGTTGCTCCAAGGTTTTTCCAGACCAGGGTCCTCAATGCTAGATGCTCATTAGAATTTCTTAGAACAATGGGAAACATTCTTCATGCCCAGGCCCCACCCATCCCAGATCAATTAAATTGGAATTCCTGACATGGGGACCTAGACATCAGTATTTTATTTTATTTTTTAAGTTTTAAGTATTTACTTACTTTTAATCCTCACCCTAGGATACTTTTTCCATTGATTTCCAGAAAGAGTGGGAGGGAGGGAGAAAGGGGAGAAAGATTGGAGAAAGATGGACCTAAGAGAGACACATTGATTGGCTGCCTTCCCGACAAACCTCTACTGTGGCTAGGGCACCTGCAACTGAGGTAGGTGCCCTTTCCAGGAATCCAACCACAATCCTTCTGGTCCATGGGCCTTCTAACTACTGAGCAAAACTAACCAGTGCTCGGCATCAGTATTTCAAAGTTCCCTAGATGATCTTACTGGGCAGCCAGATTGTGATCCACCCTAACCAGAACCTTTCCCTTGCTCTAAGCTTTGGGTGTGGTTTCAGTATCATGTGTACAGAGAGGTACTATCGACTTCTCTGTAACGTATATGCCCTGAGATAGCACTGACCTTTTTGACTTCCATATCATATTGCCCTGCTATCAGATTCGGTGAAATTGAGCACTATCTTTGACATGTCTCCTTTTACCTTTGCTGCTTTCTAGGTTTCTCTGGCCTGCTGAATGGCTGGCCTTGGATGCTTATCTGCATATAATAAAATTCAATTCATTTTCCAAACTATATTCCGTGGACTTATTTTCCAAATACATTTGTCTGCCCTTCCATTTTAAATTTCTGTGTCTTTAGGCCATTTAGATAATTAAATTTTATGTGTGTGTGTTTTTTAAGGCACCAGAGAATATGTTACTGTGTTTAATTTTAGACATTAATTCATTCTGTGTGTTAATAGGGCAGTCTTAAAATGTGTCAGTCTACCTTTCACAATGATTGGCTTTAGTTGGTTTTCCATTTTAGAGTTTGAGTTTGGATTAAAAATTAAATATGCTTTAACTCTTCTCATTATAACATTTTGCATACATCCAATTAAATTTTACTAATTAGCTTTCTACCATCATTAATGTTTAAATGTTGTGTGTTCAGGCAAAGTCACTGTTAACTTCCAACTATTCATGTTGCCAATTATCTTACAATCAGGTTTTATTTCACTGTGGATATATATATATATATATATATAATTCTGGATTGTCTCTACTGTAACTGGAGTGTAACTTGAGGTTGAAGATGCATTTATAAGATTTACCACTTAATCAGAAATGTTAGAGAAATAAAGATAATGTCTTTAAATCCTTAACCAATGAAAACTGGAAATTTGTTCATATCCCCTATTTAATAAAAATCAGAATTTCTGATTCAAATGACTCATTTTTTATATCCATATTCAACACTCTAAGCTCAACAGAAATTTTACTCTTCACTTGTACACAAAACCCATGTGAAATTGAATTTATACTAAATATGAAACATCTAAGGAGTGAAATTCATTCTCCAATAGGGATTCTTCTGATGAGATGGCTTTTCCCACTTTTTGCTTAATTATTTCACTAAAACAACAGAGTTTAACCATGGTAGAAACTCTTCAATAATAACTGAGGTGCCAGAAATGCAAATAGGGGGAATAAAGGATGAAAAAATGCCATTGGTGTATCTTTTTTTCACAGAAAAAAAGAAAGCTTTATAAGTTGAAGTTTAGTTTTATCCTGAATACACATATTTATGATACATATAGGGTATTCTTTGAGTAATTGATGGGTAGTCAGTGCACATTACATTGTCATGGGATCATTGAAGTTACAATGAGATAATACATTTCTTGAGGATTCAGACTATGTCTTTTCCTTGGCATTTTTTTAAATCTCTAAAACAGGAGGATAGGACAAGATGACGGCTAACATCTTGCCAATCACCACCACTCAAGTTCTTGGTCTTGCCCTCTAAAGCCTAGCACAAAATTGAATGGTTAATAAATACTTATAAATATACCAGTGTGAATGATGTTACTATATTTCACTGATTCAAAAATAGACTTTCTGTTTCACATTTATCATCTCTGGAACAAAATGCATCTTATTATCAATGATGTATCAAAGTTCAAGTGATAGTGGGTTCCTTGTATTTTTGCCCCACCCTTGGTAGTATACACTAATGGTGCATCTTACAATAAAGAGGGGGCTTAGATTCAATAAAATGGGGCATTTATTCTCACTTTTTCCCCAAAAAGAATTTGAAGCAATTTATCAAAGTACATAAAATCAGGCCAGATAAGTAGATAAAATAAACTAAAATAAAGCCAAGATAAAGTTAATTAAAAAAATAAAACAAACATATTATAAGGGCTTGTGAAAATGCAGCTGTGGGTTCTGTATTTGGCTAAATTTTAATGGTCTCTGAGGCCAAATGGGAAATTAGAATGGTCCTTCCTTTATAGAAAAAGCTTAGAGTAGAAGTCTGTGTAAATTCTTTAGCATTTGATAAACATGTTCTCCACAATTCAGTGATTCACTAGGATCTTAAGAACCTCCCTTCCTGCTTTCCCAGGTCCCAACAACATTTTTATTTCTTTTTATTTTTTTAAATATATTTCTTTATTGATTTCAGAGAGGAAGGGAGAAGGAAAGACAGAAACATCAATGATTAGAGAGAATCATTGATTGACTGCCTCCTGCACGTCCCCCACTGGGGATCGAGCCCACAACCCAGGCACTTGCCCTTGGCTGGAATCGAACCTGGGACCTCTCCATCCCTAGGCCAACGCTCTATCCCCTGAGCCAAGCCGGCCAGGGTCCAACAACATTTTTATTTCTTCTATAAATTTCTTACCCTGACCACACTATGTCTCATTTGTCCCTGCCTATTTTTTTCAGCTTATCAGAAAGCCAATATTTAGTGTGTTTCACTAACGAACCAGTAATTGGAATTGCATGTGCTACAAGAGCAAACACATCCCCAACTTTATGTGTTTTTTTCCTCAACGACAAATTGATAAGATTAGGATGATGTTATTTGAGACCTAGAAGTCAAACAAACGGTTAATGTTTAGAAATAACTTGACGTGTTGCATGTATCATACAGATTATCACAGCAGTAAGACTATTTAGAATTTGTGGTTATTTCATTTTTCCCCCCTCACTGGGTGTATTGATATATGTGCCTAGGTTCTGGTGTTTATCATCACTTTGACAGTGTCTATTAACAGGCCGTAGAGAAAAATATCTGTCTGGATAAAAGTGACAGTATCATAGGCTGATTGTATGGCTCAATGTTATGATGGAGCTATGGGGCTGTCCTGATGAAGCAATCCTTCCCTTGATCTGTTAAAAGAGAAAATTTCCATTTTCCATGTTAAGTTTAATAGAATTATGAGCTGATTTTGCTCACAGGATTTTTACCTGCCTTGAAATTTTTTTAAAAAACAACGTTGGGTTATTACAAGTATTTCTATACAACCTTTATCAGCATCTTGATTAGTTTATTGGTTACATTGTTCGTGATTATAATTATATCCAATTAAACATTTGATGTGTTTAAATACACTCCACTTTTTGTAAGTGTGCTAGTTATGTATCACGTATGAGTGAAAATTCTTGTGAAGTTTTGTGGGAATGCATAGGAAGCTGGCAAGGCTGAGTGGCAGTTAATACAACTCTACAAGATTATGAAAACATTGAAAAATCATTTATTCCTAATTTCACAGGGCTTGTTGTATAGTCAGGATGCAATCTTGTTGAAGGGTCAGGAAAACCATTTGACTCGGTAATAAAGAAACTGAGGATGTTTTTCTATAGAACAATTAGTTCTTGAAACAGAAGCATGTGTCAGTTGACATGCATCTGCGATACAAGCTCCGCTTCTGTTCAACGTAAGGTTATCTGAGAGTTGTTTTAGTTGGACATGAAATGGGATGTCCATGACAATTCGAGGCCAGCGGTCCATGTGATTCTATAATTACTTTTGCCACTTTGCTTTTGTGGAGTCGTTCATTATGAGGCTGGTCTTATCTTGTCATACCTCTGTGTCATTAACAATGTTTCAGTGTATTAGTGACCAAATGCAGGTTTAACGGCTGGCGATTAGAGTGTGCCAGCTGCCAGCAGACTGAGTGGCATTTGAAACTTTGTCATGGTTTAGTGAAGTTTTGTTACATTACAACAATAATATTGGAATCATGAGAAACAAGCTTTTCTCTAATGCATAAGATCCATGAAAATGAAAGGGTTCATAAACAAAGCCAACCGGGTAGATAACTAATTATAAGTTATTATGTATTTCCATGTTAAAATAAATTGGGAATTTAACATCACCCTAACTTTTCATTGTAATAAAAAAAAGTAATAGTCTCAGCTTTTAAAGGGGAACAGAAAGAAAAATAAAAGCCTGAACCAAAACTCAACACTGAGATGTGATGGTTTGATGTAAAATAGCATCCAGTTAAGCTCAACTGTTTTGGATCATCGGTTCATGTGTATGAACTTAAGTGTTTTGTTTGAATAAACTTTAGTAAATGTGTTTTAGCTTCCCCTGCCTCTGCCTCCCTTTCACCCCTACTTTCTTGCTCTCCAATGAGCACTTATTTCTCAGTTGGTCTAAACTTTCCCTGGTGAAGGTCAAAGTGAAGGTGTTATGTTAAGGATAGGGTTGAATTTAAGTAATGTTTTCTGTTACAAACATAGGGGATGGTTCGTTTCCTTCTAAAACACAATTTATCTTTTTCTGGAAAAATTACATTTTCAGCCAGATAAAAATAATGTTTATTTGTCAGGGTTTTAAAAAACTTAAATTAGGATGCCTCTTCAACTGAATTAAGCATCTTTAGATTCATTTATTTTCAAAACTATAAGTTGTTTTTGCTTTTGTGGGTTGGACTGTAAAATATATAACGAGGTAATTTCATGGTGGCCTTTTTCCAAACCCTGAAAAGATTTATGAAAATGTGGGCCTCTATTGTTTTAAAATAAATTATAGGAGAAGTAATTTTAAAAAATTTAAATTTAGTCATAGGTCAAGGAAATGAACTTAAGCATTTCATAGCTACGTTAGGAAGATTGCATGAGTATAAAATTTGGAGTGTTAGACATGGAAATGTGAACTTCACCAACCAGCTTAAACAAGATAAACAAGTTGCCATTGCAATGAAAACCAGTTCTGTGGTGTTCTGGGCTTTTTGTCTACATTGGCATCTATGAAATCAAATGTTTTCAGGTCACTAGTAAAAAATGGAAGCATTAAATCAGGGGGAAAGAATTGAGTTAGTTCAAATTGAGTCTTGATTAACTTGAAAAGATATGTTAACCCTTTTAACCCATCCCCAGCAGAGGACTGCGTGTCTGACAATGTGCCTGGGGACTTGGAAAGCATTGAAATTGCTGAAGGCATTCCATCCCATTTTGGAATACAGATCTGCCCACAAACAACTGGGTTAAAATTAGATTTTATAAATGCTCCCTTTTTTTTTGATAGGAGAAATAAAACACTTAAATGTTGCATGAAAGAGGTAAGATCAAATAAGAAACAGTTTCTAAACCTTTTGGCTGGAAATAATGGTTAGATTTTGTCTTTCTTTGTCACATCCCACAAGTAACCATGAGGTTCACATAAGAATTTTGACCCTAATATGATCTAAAAGTGAAAAGAATTGATTCAAACTCTTCTCCTGCTGAAAGCAAGTTGCCCCAGATTAAAGGCCAAAATCTTAGGGATTTTTGTGCATGTAAAATCTTTTAACGTAAAATCATGTGTTGTATTAAATTAAATACATGTTATTTTGATCATTTTTTACATTGGTGAATTTACTGAAAGGTTTATCATTAAGCATAATAAATTCAATAAATGTTACATCATTTTTCATAAAAGGCATTGCAGAGAAAGTTTAGTCCAAATAATGTAATAATAAATCATAGTGAACAAAAAACACCAAATAAATCATATATATATATATATATATATATATATATATATATATATATTCTAGATCCAGACTGATGTGTAAAGAGAAAATTGTGGAGACAGTGCAATTGGACCATGTAAATCATTTTTAAAGAATCAAGTTCACAGCTGGCTGTCTGGACTTGGGCCATACGTTATTATCTGAGAATGTTCTTTTCTTCTTTCATCAAATTTTGCAAATGTATTACAACATTTCATCTGTCAGTCCTAATACTGAAAGGCCATCTAAGCCTTGAAATTAACCACATTCTGTCTTATAAGTAATATCATGTGAGTGGGCAAAAGTCTCTGCCAGCAGGCCCCAAATCCTGCATAAATGAGAGAACAGCTCATTAATAAATAGTTGATTCAAAGTGGGGGTCATGTGCATTACAGTAAAGTTATTCAGTTCTGTGATTTTGGGTTTGGGTCATATCTTTAAATGTATATACTTTAATTTAAAGAGTTAGCCAAAACCGGTTTGGCTCAGTGGATAGAGCGTTGGCCTGTGGACTGAAAGGTCCCAGGTTCGATTCCAGTCAAGGGCATGTATCTTGGTTGTGGACACATGCCCAGTAGGGGGCCTGCATGAGGTGGCTCATTGATGTTTTTCTCATTGATGTTTCTAACTCTCTATCCCTCTCCCTTCCTCTCTGTAAAAAAATCAATAAAACATATTTTAAAAAAGAGTTAATAAAATATTATCTAGCTAGAAGTCTATTTTTATTATTGATAATTGCACATGTCTTCCTTTTAAATTAGCAGACAATTGTGAGTTTTTTCAGCTTTCATTATTTTTTCAAATGGCTTTTTTTTTTCAAGTTCAGAGTTTGTCAGTTTGTCTATGGAGCTGTAGACATTGTTATAGATTGGACAGAATGCCAAAAAAAAAAAAAAGACAAATAAACCACTGTCTGAATGAAATAAATTAGCCAAATTAAACAAATGAACGAGCAGGCAGTGAGAGAGGTGTTTGCGGTGGCTGCTAAGTAGTCCCGTGGCCTCGGTCTGGGGAAACCAGGCATGAAGATCACGAGACAGAAACATGCGAAGAAGCATCTCGGCTTCTTCCGCAACAATTTCGGAGTCCGCGAGCCGTACCAGAACCTGCTGGATGGTACCTTCTGCCGGCGGCGCTGCGGGGCCGCATCCAGCTGCCGGAGCAGCTGCCCCGCTACCTCATGGGGGGGACCCAGCTGTGCACCAGCAGGTGTGTGTTAAAAGAGTTAGAAACATTCGGACAGGACATATAGGGAGCAAAAATGGATCGCACAAAAATGCCAGGTTCGAAATTGTTCCCATTTCAAGAATGCAGTGAGTGGATCAGAATGTCTGCTTTCCATGGTTGAAGAGGGAAATCCCCACCATTATTTTGTGGCATCACAGGATCAGAATTTATCTATGAAAGTAAAGAAAAGGCCTGGAGTTCCTCTTATGTTTATTATTCAGAACACTATTGTCTTGGACAAACCTTCTCTCAAAAACAATTGCCTTTGTTAAAGCAGCAGAGTCAGGTCAGCTTGTCTCTCAGTTCATGAGAAGCAAAGTATCAAGCAACTCAAAGAGGAACAGGGTTTAGTGAAAAACCCTGAACAGAGAAGAAGAAAAAAGCGCAAGAAGATAAGTGGCCCCAATCCCCTTAGCTGTTTGAAGAAAAAGAAAAAAACAAAACAAAACAAAACATAGGATACAAAACCATCTTGCTCTGAAAAGAAAAGAAAAAGAAAAAGAATCCGGAACAGATCGACCTCAAAAGTACTTTCTGGAAAGGAGAATGCAGAAGGATAAGGAATCTTTTGGATGCTTTGAATGACATTCAAATGTAAAAAGTAAATTTCTTTTTAAAACTGTGATACTACTTAGAATAAAAAAAAGCAGCATAAGAAACTAAACTTATTTTTGTAAATGAACATTGATCTATAAGCCTTTGACTAAAATTATCTGTAAATAAAAAAACAAAAAAATGAATAAACTGAAAACAGTGACATGCAGTGAGTTAAAATAACAAAAAGGTAAAAGAGATAATAAGGATAAAAAATTTTTTTTAGCTAATAGACAGTATCAAATGAAATGTTGAGAAAACTAAGTAGAGGAGGTTGATGTTTCTTTATTCAAAATCATTTAGGAGACAGTCAAGTGTGTATTGCCAAGAAAATGGAACAGTGAACAAACAGATATTAAACCTTTTTATTTACTGTACCAAGTTGTATTGGGAATTATAGCCCATGGATACAGTGCTGTTAAAAAAAAAATGTCTCATGAAGAGCAACAAATTATAACAGTCCTGAATTATAGCCAAGTGTTTGCATTTAACTCTGTGCAGTTTTCATACCAAACCAAATTCAACAAGTATGGTTCCCCTGCCATCCTTCTAATATTGCCATGCTTGCAAAGGAGGAGAGCTGACTTCACTTTAGGGAAGTTATACAGATGGAATTAATGCACCTATTAGTCCAGGCTGTAAATCTTACTCCCGTCTCTTTTTTTTTTTTCCCAGAAGACAGGTAGAATCCATACGAGCAGTTCTCACACTTCAACATGTGTCATAACCACCTGGAGAGAGCTCGCTGATATACAAGACCCATCTTTGAGTTATGGATTCAGAAGGTCTAGGGTTGGGCTAAGAATTTGCATTTTTAATAAGCTCCCCAGTGTTGCTGTCTGGGGACCACTGATATACTCTTACCCTTTTTCCACTCCAAAAAAGGGGTGTGTTTTTTGGGTATGGTTCATTTTTTTAAATATATTTTATTGATTTTTTACAGAGAGGAAGGGAGAGGGATAGAGAGTTAGAAACATCGATGAGAGAGAGACATCAATCAGTCGCCTCCTGCACGCCCCCTACTGGGGATGTGCCCGCAACCAGGATACATGCCCTTGACCTGAATCAAATCTGGGATCTTTCAGTCCGAAGACAGACGCTCTATCCACTGAGCCAAACCGGTTTTGGCTGGTTATGGTTCATTTTTTAAAAATATCAAATCATTATTGTTTTTTATGAACCCAAATCAAGGTCTGGGACATAGATTCTGGACTTTTATTGGCATGAATTATTGATGTGATCAGGTTTGCCTGTTGAAAGAGCTCCTGAAAGATGAATAACTATATGGTAACTGTATGTAGCTTCTCTTATTTCAGGGGAAGATAATTTTCTAAGGGAGACTGCCCACTAGAATATTTGTTAGCATTAAATATTCTATAATGATTCTGCTGATATTTGCTGTGCTCACTCCTGAGCTACATATTTTGTGTTCAACTAATCCCCACAATGGAAGATGATGTAGGTATTGTGCCTCATCAGGGTGAAGTGACTTGTGGTCAGTAAATGCAGGACTGGGCCTTCTAACCATTCACTAATTTTGTTTCTACATCCCCATTCTGTCTTGAGAATTTAGGCAAATACCTCTTGGGAATTACTTAAAAATCAATCAAGAAGGTCTTGAAAGCAGTAGTTAAACATCTATGCTGACTTTCCAACCTTCTTTGCTACCATGGCAGTATTCGAAGTAAGAGATAGCACTGGAATCAGATAAGTCACTGGAATGTAGAAAAGTTATACAGCATGAATACTTACATTAATTTACTTAAAAAAAAATCAAACCACAAATTATCTAAGATACACCAGCCCTCATAGTAGGTGATCAGGTGACTCCCCGGGGGCAGGAAAGGAAGAGGTTGCTGCCATGTGGAGTGGCTGGATACCATGGTGTGTTGGGACCACGACTCTCATGTTGGTCTTCTTTGTACTGCATTTTAGTCAAGTGTATTTGTGATTAAAAAAAAAACTCACTACTCACAAAACAGATAAGTAGTTAATAAGGATTCCTGTAAAGGAATTAGTTTTAATCTAGAACCAAATATGCAGATCAAGCAACTAATCAGAAAACTGCCAAGTTGATCCTCTTCCTGCCCGATGGGCTCTTCTTCAGCCACTTCACACAGTAAAATCAATGTGAGCTGCCTGGCCAGGATGGCTCAGTGGTTGAGCATTGACCTAGGAACCAGAAGGTCATGGTTCAGTTCCAGATTAGGGCATATACCTGGGTTGTGGATTCAGTCCCCAGTGGGGGGCATGCAGGAAGCAGCTGATCAATGATTCTCTTCATTAATGTTTCTCTCTCTCTCTCTCTCTCTCTCTCTCTCTCCCTGAAATCAATAAAAAATATGTTTTAAAAAATTAATGGTGAACTAATTATACTCTAGCAAGAAGTGCAGCCCAAAGTATTTTTTTGTCATATGAATTTACATCTAGTATTTTAAAACCATAAACTTTGCCCTAAGCTGATATTATGTCTTGAGATATTGGCTATTGACAACGATATATAACGTACATTTTATAATTTCTAATAAATGAACTTGTATGTATTATGAGTGCATGCACTGAGGGTTTTTTTTTTCTGAGAGCTGTATGCAATTAAAAAAATTGAAATCATTTATTGCAACAATGAATTTTTCCAGCTGGTAGGAAAGATTTTCAAGTATTTCTGTATGTATGTTGATTTTGCTATCTTATAGACAGCTTTTTGGTCTGACTGAAGTGGCCCTAAGATTGGTTCTGTGTAGGTAACTCTACTTTTCTGTAAAATGGAAATATGCATATGGCTGGTGTGAAGATTGAACACATGGATGTGGGAAACATGCTTAGCATAATGCCAGCCACATGGTAAAGGTGCAGTAAGTTCTAGCTCCCTACCCCCTCTATTATATCACTAGAAGAAGAAGTTGTATGATTTGAGCAGGGACTTGATAGACAAGTTCATGGTTCCCATGGCCCAATATTCTTGGGACTCTCAGACACGACTCTGGGAACAAATGCTTTAATGACTGAGAGTGTTCTGAGTTATCTGGATCATAGAACTTGTTTCCCATCTCTAATTCTCCTGTTTCCCATCTCTAATTCTCCTGTTTTACTTATAAAGAAACTCCCGAGATGCTCAACATATCCTAACAATAGGTAAGAGAAAAATAGAATATGGAGAACTCATTTAAAGTTACACCATACTTCAAAAGAAATTGTTTCTAGGGTCCTAGAAAGATCTAAAGGGTTATGATTAAATTTCAAAATGACTAGTACATCTCTATTCTGGAAGAGTTGTCTTTTCAATCAATTTTGAATTCACATAATCTGAAAAAGATTAGGTTCTTGCAAAGTAGAAGAGCTCAATACACTGCTATCATATTTGCAGACTTAGCTCCATGTGCTGACTTTCTCCCCCTATCCCCAGCCTTATTAAAGTATAATTGACATATAACACTGTGTAAGTTCAAGGTATACAAGGTGATGATTTGATATATTATGAAATGCTTGCCACATGAAAGATAGTTAATGCATCCTTTACAATTAGCATTTTTTTTTTGTTATTGTTATGGTAAGGACATTTAAGAATTATTCTGTTAGCAACATTCCAGTATACAATTTAGTACTGTTAACTATAGTCACCATACTGTGCCTTAGGTCCTCAAACTTATTCACCTTATAGCTGAAAGTTTGTATTCTTTGTCCACCATCTCCCCCTCCCCCCCCCCCCCCCAGCTTCTGGTAACCATCCATCTGTTTCTTACTTTGACACTTTTAGATTTCACATACACTGGTAAGTGAGATCATACTCTGTCTGGCTTGTTTTACTTAATATAATGCCCTCTAGGTCCACCCATGTTGAGACAAATGGGGGAATTTTCTTATTTTTATGGTTGAATAATATTCCATTTTACACACACGCACACATACACGACATTTTCTTCATTCATTCATCCATCTGTGGATACTTAGATTGTTTCCATGTCTTCGCTATTGTGAGTAATGCTGCAATAAACATGGGAGTGCAGATATTCCTTGAAGGCAGTGATTTTATTTCCTTTGGATATATATATATATATATATATATATATATATATATCCAGAAGTGGAATTGCTGGATCATATGGTAATTCTATTTTTAATTTTTTGAGGAACCTCATACTGTTTTCCACAGCGGCTGTACCAACTGCTGACTTCTTTGAGTGGTTTTGACACTCTGTCAACACTGTGCCATATTTCGTCATAACTTTTGGAATTTTTATGTTTAAATCTTGATTGCTTTTATTTCTCACTTGAGCTGACTTTTTTTCTTTTAACATGGAAAGCTGTACTTTATTTACTGTTTAATCTAATACATGTACTATTTTTTTTGTCTTTTTATTTGTCTCCAAAACAACCCAAAATATTTTGCCTCCAAACAACCCCAAATGTTTACAAACATAACTATTGAGAAAATAACTTTGGCACAGGTCGCCTAAGTAAGCCCTTCCTTTCTGTAATGGATCAAATGCAGGCAATTGTTAACATTTGACATTGGATTACACTTCATTGAGTTTACATCTGAACAGTATAAACCATCTTGTGTTCCAGCTAATAATGTAGTGCTGCTTTCTAACAATTTCTCAAATAGCCCTCTTTTCTTCTATAGACATACATAATACTTCCATACTGGGATTGATTTTTAAGCTCATTGTAAATAGCAAGATAAACAACCTATGGACTAAATTCTGTGTAAGTGTGCATACTTTAAGTGGGTTAAAGAACTCCTAATGTTGATATTTCTTTGGCTTGGCAGTAAAACAAAATCAATTCTAATTTAATAGGAGCTCACAAACCAAGTTTTGCTTTCATTGCCCTTTTAAAAAGAGTAAAGGGCTGTAGTTATAAACAGAATTAGTAATTGCTTGGTTGATGAGCCTGTTGAATAGCAGATGATTTTTATTCAATCTATTCCTTTTAAAATCCATTACCTTAATTTTAGATATATTACTTGATAACAAGTACTTGATCAAAATGCTTGCATTAAACCCATTTATAATTTTGCAAAGTGATTTTTAATTCCCCCTAAACACCCTTGTTCCTGGCAGAGGAAAAATATTGCTTGTAGGCTATTCAAAATTGGCTCTGTTTTTCTTAGATGATCTTTAATTACACTTTAAAGCAGAATTTCTTTATGGGGAATTGAAATTCTGCTTGTTAGAAAATTACAGAGGGTATTTGGGGATCTGCTATTAGCTGCAGGAACAAATAGAAAGATTAGTAAGACAAATGATCAGTGGCCTAAAAAATTACCTATGGGAGACAATTATTAGCCCAGGGAAGGTCTGATTGTGGTCATGAAAGCTGCCTGTGTTATGAGCTTATCAAACCTGTTTTAGGAACTGCTGGGGAGAGAATAGAAGGTTTACATTAGCAACTAGGAATTAGTGGAAATTAATAAATTTACTGTGACCTGTTATCATGCCTCAGTTTATACCCAGGCTGGAGTTAGAGATGAAGGAAGAGAAAGCAGAGGCCTATGAGCCCCAGGCGATGGAGGAGCCACACGCTAATGGAACCAGGGAAAAGGTTTTATGGTGATCATTTGGAGTAAGAAGGCAGAGTGGAAGGTGTACAAAAAGCAGACAAAATAAATGGAATGCTTTTTCTCTTTCAAGAAGTCCAAAGGTGATCAGAATTTGGGGTAACCATCATGTCACTAGTAACCTTTCTGAGAGTTTCCCATGTCGTGGCTGCCTAAGCTGAAAGAAACCAGAGCTGATATGCCACGCATGTTGGGCAGCAATGTTATTGGAAGAATATGACCATTTCACGAAGTGATTCTTTAGCTGTCTTTACAGATGTTGCTATTCCCAACATGCAATGTAATAACCTCTGGGCTATAACTAGAGCTAGCAAAAGGGAACTGAGTGAGAATGAAGCAGATAGGGCTGGTGAGGAAATGACCAGGCCGTCTAAATACATTCCTGTCTTACCCCTGAGGTTTCACTCTAGTGCAGAAAGCACAAAGATCACCCAGAGGCAGGTATGTCAGCCAACTTACCCATCCCTCTGAATGCCCATATGAAAACTCTATACCTTAGTAAAAGATCAGGACATAGTAGATGTTCAATAAAAATGTGTTGACTCAATGAGTCAATAATTGCCTTTATAAAGGATTGCAATAAGTAAAGATTAGTCTTATTTATACACAGATTGATTTTGAAAAATCATGTTAACTTTTTTACCTGCATTTTTTTTCTTAAGTTAGAAATGAGTGTGCCTCTTATTACACTATAGCTAAGATTTACAATTTATTTTCAGTCATTGTTTAGGTATTTTGAAAAATGCTGACTACATCCAAGTCAATTTAACTACTTGTTAAACTTAACTACTTGCTAAACTACTGACACTACTCTGTATAAGGCACTTCATTAGGTTCGGGAAGAGAAAATAACCTCAATCGGTGTTTTCAAAGAACCTTTAAAAAATGCACTAGTGGTATCTGTATTCCAGTTCTAAATTGGAATCACAGGAAATGACCAAACATGAGGCTGTGGGTGAATATGGTGAAAAAGGCAGATGTTGTACCAATGATAGTCAGGCTGAATGAATCAATAGTCTTGATCAAAATACTGTAATGGCTGATGATGCTATTTATAGCTCTTCCTTGAGTTCATTGCTGTGCTTCTGGGTGTTGTCTGAGCAAATTTGTCTTTGTAACAGAGGTCATAAGCACATAGGTCAAGGAAAGCTTATTTTCCATGGACCGGACAGCATCAAATTCTCTGCCAAAAGTTTACTAGGAAGAGATGATAAGAATATTAACCAAGTGGAGGAGGCAATTCATTGACTTCTTTGTTGTTTATTGATGTTCAACTTGTGGGCTGGCACTACGGTTTATACATCTCTGTTTCAGTCTTGTTTAGTGCACAGAGTGATAGAAAATTAATATTTTGATGAATAAATATGTGAAAGGCCGTAGATAACTGTTTCTACTCATTTATAAGTTTATAACAAGGTCATTTGTAAGAGCAAGGAAGCTTTTTGTGGTTGTTGCTGTATGTGGCCTGAAAAGGCTGCAGCGAGCACAGGGGCAACCTTGCAATCACTTCTGCGAGATCCCCAGCAGAGTTCACGTTCTTCAAGGTCAGAGGCTGTCCTGGGCCACGGTGCCTGTTTGCTTCACAGGTGAAATGACCTGCCTTCCTGAATTTTGAATAAAATGCAGAATGTGAATGAGGAGATTATGGCCTCTTAATTAAGCCATGGTGTCAATACCTACTCATTTTTTCTTTTCCTTCTTATCTTTTTAATTCTCACCTGAGGCTATTTCTCCATTGATTTTTAGAGAGTGGAAGAGAAAGGGAAAGACAGAGAGAAACATAGATGTGAAAGAAACACATCGATTGGTTGCCTCCTGCCTCTGCTCTGACCAGGGAGGAGTCTGCAACCAAGGTATGTGCCCGTGATCAGAATTGAACCCAGGACCCACAGGCCAATGCTCTATCCATTGAGCCAAACTAGCGAGGGCTCACTTTTTCTTTTAAATGAAGAACTGGCTCACTGGGGTTCACCTAATCTGTCTTATTTTTTCATCCTCTGATGGGAAACCTTAGAGAGACACTCAGCTCTCTCACCATATTCACACAGGTGTGTAGGTACAAACATATATATATATATATATATACACACACACACAATCACACCAATACACAAAGAGGAGACAGAGCAAGTAGTATGGGAGTGGGGTAGAAAGACGTTAACTTTTTTTGTCAGTCTTCTTGAGTCTGAAAAAATCACAGTGTGCGTATCTGCCCAAGGCCATAATGGTGTCCTACTCCCTAATCACTAGCTTTATCATTTCATTTCTGGGTGATTTAACTTCTGGAATACATAGGAACTGGTTAACCGAATGTACAATTCCTGAAAGGGAACAGTCTTAAAAAAAATTAGGACAGGCCAACTTGAACCTTAAAAACTTTAGTCTGAATTACTAAAGGGACGTTATCTTTTACATCACTATGCAGGAGAGCAACACGATTTTAGTTTAAGCCGTAGCTGGAATTGTGCTTTAAAAACCTGACATTTACACACCTCCAAATACCTCATTTTAAACAATCTCGAGATTCAGTCCTGTTATTGTTCATTTATTCGGTGCTATAAGAAATGGGACACATCTAGTGGTAGCAAAGCATTGAGCTGACAGTGGGCCTGAGACACAGAATTTCTGGCACTTACGTGGTTATTTTATGATACCCACAAACTTTAGTTAAAGGTTCACAGTTGCACAACATTCTATTCAAAGTAACCCAGAAATACTTTCTTTGTTTGGCAACTCCCGTGACCCTCCCGCACGGCACCTTCGGAATGACCATTGGTATTTCCAGAGTTTGGTGGAGGTTAGAGCTTTGATGAGTCACCCCCAAATATTGGCTGTATCTCCCCAGGAGACCACTATGCATTTATTGTTTCCTTTCTTTCTTTATGATATCCCAAGGGAAATATACCATCTCTAAAAAGCTATAAAAGTCTCCCTTGCTTAAATAGTAGTGGCAGAAAGAAAAATAAGATACCGTGTTTACCATCCGTGATTTCCAAATTGTTGTGTCTTCCAGATGGCTTCATGGGTTAGATTACTACGATGAATACCATTTTGAATTGGATTTTGGTTGTTATTGTTCTTCTTCTTCTTTTTTTTTTTTTGTATCCAAAGGCATCAAATTAAAATCTTAGCTTTCTGGAATTTTAACATGACCCACAGTTTGGTGGAGGTGGGTGGGGGAATGTCACAAAGAGTTTCACTTGTTGTTATCTCCAAAAGCTGCAATGCTAACTGACCACCAGCATTGTTTGCTTGGGGGAGATAATGTCTTCCAGCTGCTCCGTTAGCACCCCTTCCTTGTTTCTCCTATATGAGACAGGACTTGCTTTTCATTGTAACCAAATAGTTAAATCCGGAGTGGACTATATCTCTAGATAAGAAAGAACAGACTGAGTCTGTATTAGGGAGCCTCTCAATCAATTAGAAATCAACTCTTAGCTTCAAGGTGATTGCCATCAAGGCCTAGAAGAAGCGACCAGCAGAGAAGAAGCCAACTGCAGAGAGGTCAGTCTTCTCCTGCAGTGTAAAAGCTCTCATAGATTATTTTTAACTCAGCTAGGTTAATTATTTACTATTAATGTAGATATGGAATGATAGCAAACGCAGATGGGTACCTACATTCCAATATTGGCCTGTTTTACTCAATGCAGAGTCAAGAGAAGGGACAGTTGCCCATCAAAACGCTGTACTGTAACAGAGCTTTCCATATGCACCCACCAGGGACGCCCTCCGCATACTCCATATTAGCTTTGAAAATATGTCTTCTTTAGGCTCTCACAGATTTAATAAAACCTCCATCAAATGTTGGTGTTGCTGCAGCCCCAAACAATCAAATTTTAAGGACTTGCGAGGGCTCACCTGGATTTGCACGGCCCCAGAGCCAGACGGAGTTTTATTAAACCCGAGCTCACACGGTTGGAGATGTCTGTGGAGTCAAGTGAAGGAGCAACCGGAGTCACCCCTTGGAGGGGCAGAGCCAATCGGCAACCCTCCTCACAGGCATCCTTTCAACATTGCTTTCCTGTTGTAGGTTGCAGTGCTTACCTAGAGTTTTCACAGAAGGATTCATTTAGGATTAACCTAATTGGATAAACACAAAACGGCATAATTTATGGACCAAAATAGTTTTCCCTGGTTGGGTTGCTGACTAGCATTTCCTGTCTCCCTAATGCAGTATTGCAAAGCCCCATGCTGTTATAATCAGAATTTCATCTTTGAGTCAATCCAGTTCATTTGCATGATATGATTTCACTATAAGCCAGATGTAGAAATAATTGTTCATGAGGATAGCCTTTTCTTCGAGCAAAGGAATGGAGATTTATGTATGGTTTCCCGTCCCCTCCCCTCTTCTAATGGGAATGGATAAGTCCAGTAGCAGATCTTATCACTGTGGGAATTATACTGAATTCTTGTTACTGCTTCAAAAAAAAAAAAAGATAACTTAGGAAAATAATAAATATTGTGGTTTAGATCTTGCTAATGGGATTGGATAAATAAAAGAGCACGTGCTGGGAAGATGTTAGCCATCATGGTACGCTCCTATTTAAAAGCCCACAATGATTCCTGGTCGCCCATCTGTTATATCAAGTGTAGGCTCCTTTACTTATGATTCTAAGGCTTGCATAATCTGAGTCCACCCTTACTGCCCAATCTGATTGACCCTGCTCGTTACTACATGCCCTCCACCAGGGATTGATGAGCGGTGATAATCACTCCCCATGGACCCCGCATATGGCGTCATGCCTCATTTGCTGAAAACACATGATGGCCTTTGCACTTGCTGGCCCCTTCACATTGACTGTCCAACTTCTTCTTCCTGCTGGTTAAATATCAGCCATCTTTGCAGGTGCTGCTCAAAACCCATCGTCTCAGGGATAAGAAGCAAACTCTGTTCTGTGATAAACTTTTGCTTCTGTGGTAGGCTGAAAAATGACCCTCCGGATATACGTCTACACCCTAATCTCCAGAACCTGTGAATGTAATCTTATTTTGAAAAAGGTTTTTGCAGATGCAATTTAAGTTAAAGATCTCGAGGTGAGGAATTTATCCTGAGTGGGACCAATGCTGTCACCAGTGCCCTTATAAGAGAAAGGGAGAGGGAGATTTGAAACACACAGTGGAAAAGGAGGCAGTAAGACCATACATAGAGCAGTGGTTCTCAACCTTTCTAATGCCGTGACCCTTTAATACAGTTCCTCATGTTGTGGTGACCCCCAACCATACTTCATAACTCTAATTTTGCTATTGTTATGAATTATAATGTAAATACCTGTGTTTTCCGATGGTCTTAGGCGACCCCTGTGAAAGTGTCATTCAACCCCCAAAGGGGTTGCGACCCACAGGTTGAGAACCACTGCCATAGAGGGAGAGATGGGAGTGGTGTGGCCACAAGTGGAAGTATGCAGAGAATGAATCCCCCCTAGAATCTCTGTAGGGAATGCTACCTGCTGACACTTTAACTTTGGACTACTGGCACCCCAAACCATGAGGAGATAAGTTTTTGTGGTTTTAAGCCATCAGGTGTATGGCGATTTGTTACAGCAGCCACAGGAAATTAATTCACCTACTCTGGAAAGTACTGTGCATTTATTCTGGTACAGGTGAGCTCCAAATGGTTCCGTAACACTTCCTGTGTGACTACGCTCTTCCAAAATAAATTATAAATTTCTGGCAGGCTCTCGGAGGTAACTGGCATATATTTGGTCCTAGAATATAGTTGAATTCTTTTGAAATAATTATTAGTTGTTTATAATATGCTGGGAGAGATAAAATGCTGTTTGTATCCCAGTGATCTACTGACAATTGATGTTCTTGCTTCAGATAAATAGTTCACCTCTAGAATGAGATTGTGGGTCTAACAGACTGTTTCCTCTGAAACTGGCTATTGCAACAGTGTGATAAATGCAGGTCTTTGATATGCATTTGCTCTCTAGTTCAGTCTCTTTCTCATCTGCAAATCCTCTCCAAGGTGGTGATTTTCTGATTCCATGTTGCTAACCCATCTGCTGTCCATTCTCATCTGTTACAGAATGTCAACATTGTGACTTGCTCCTGCTCAAATTTCTCCTCTTCCCACAAGAGAGGGACCAGAGGCTTATGAGGTTGCAGCATTGTATTTCAGTTTAGCGAGCCGGACTTATGCAACTAAAACAGGGCTGGTAAACTTAGCAGGAAGTACACAATGCTAGACTTCATGGGGCCAATACCTGAATTCCCTCTGATGCCCAGGGCTCCTTGGAGCAGTGCTCACTGTGACTCAACATTTTTTCACACAACATGAATGGGTGGGGAATGAAGCTCAACACTCTATGCGGTACGTCTTCTGACAATCCTTCAACATGATTCATTTATAAGGAAGCTGAATTTTCAAGAATTCGTTCCTTCAAGTTCAAGGTTTTTGGCCTCATTTTCATTTGTTCGCTCACTGTAACTTTTATTTTGTCACATCTGTAACTCTAATAGTCAAAAGTATAGGCTGATTTTACCCTTTAGAACCTCCTCTGAGGTGTATAAATATTTAGGAATCTGAGTTGCAGAGGTATAATTCATCAAAGATTCATCTGGGAGATCTGAACTAGAAAAATTGGTTCAGCACATGGCTAATTTCTGGAGACATAGAGATAGAGACATTTGATCCAATTAACCTACAACTGCAATTTAAGGGTATTAAATAGTAACCCATGGGGTTGGTCTAAAGGGAACTTCAATAATGATTCTAAACATGGGGCTACTAGTATCAAAATAGCTAGTGGTTTCCTCTCTGTGTATAGGAGAAGGGCAGTTTAGATATTGTAAAAAGTAACCCCATCCCTCACTCTGCTCTTTATACTTTCCCCAAGTGCATCTTCTTGGTAAGCCTGTGTACAGGATCTGGGGGTTCCTGAGTTGACTTCTGTGAGAGGAATCATGTGTGCAAAATCCTCTATTTTTCCTGATTTACTGTTCCCACAATTTATATATTAGAACTAGGCAACCATAGTCAGTGTAGCACTTTTGTTAATTTTCCTTAGATAAAGAAAAACCTCCCTGGGTGGAGTTCTTTAGCTGCAAAATTATTTTATCCCTTTTCTGAGTGGTGACCCAGCTGGTTTACTCGTAACTCTTCCAGATATAGTTAAGGTAGAATGGATACAGAGAAGAGTCATCCTAACTTACAAAGAACAATAATGTATGATAACCAAAGTCCTCCCATTGGCTTCTGAGTCTCTCCTCCAAGTTCTAAATTAAAACTTTCTTCTCAGCAAACTGCAGGCCTGAGTCTCTCAAATCCATTATTCTGTAAGAGGAGCCTAATAGGCTAATGTCTCAATAATTTTTACCACTAATCAGGACCATATTCAGGATAGCCAAATTTAAAAAAATTAGAGATAATTTTAGACATTTTATAGCATTTATTGATTTATCAATGTCCTTTGATTCACATACAGAAACTGTCAATTAAGCATGCCATCTGTTCTTGATCTAGTCTTTTAAAGTTTCTTTAAATCTTTTGTCAACACACCACATCAAGAATCACAGTGGGCCAGCTCCATTTTTAAGAAAGCACAAGAAAGGGCTTTATTGTTTATAGACATTTCTCAGGATTTTCTGTGGTTCTAAGATGAATTGGATGCCCACTACCAAATGCAATATGTACTTTATCTTCTGCTGATTTCAGAATGTCACCTAGACTTAAAATCACCCTAGGATTCTGGGATGACTTTAGAGAGGAGGTGATTCTTGAAGAGTGACTTTTTCAGGCAGAAGAAACAGCATATTGGAAAACCTGGCACCTTGGGATACTGTAAGTGGTGCATAATGACTATAGCCCATTGTAGGTCCAACCTGTAGCCCAAGCTCAGCCTAGGAAGTTCTCAACCCAGAGCTTTTGCTCCTTAAATAAGTGCAACAGTCCCTTGCTTCTCAGTTCAGAGAATTGCTTTGGTCTCTGCTGTTCATTTTATGTCGTAAACCTGCCTTTACTTCTTTGTAGGTTTTCTGATTTTGTTCCTTTGCCATTCAGACAGGCTCCTTCCTCCTTCCCAGCCTTGGGGACATTAGCCAGCATGAAGGTTTCCCACGACTTTTTATTGAGGCTTTCCCCAAAATGATCTTTTTTTTAAATTAAAAATTTGTTTTCATTAATATTTAGAGAGAGAGGAGAGAGAGGGATAGAGAGAGAAAAACCTCGGTGAGAGAAGAACATCATTGATGAGCTGCCTCCTCCACATCTCCTACTGGATTGAGCCCACAACCCAGGCATGTGCCCTGGCCAGGAATTGAACTGGTGACCTCTTGGTTCCTGGATTGAGCCACACTAGCCAGGCAATCTCTACTGTCATTGAATTCTCTTTGGGGACCATCTGCAGTCTGAAAATAAGTGTCATTAGCTTCTGACTGTCACAGGCTCTGACTCAGATCTCATGCCTGAGGAATCTGTTACTCAAGAACTAAAACTGGAGTGTCAGGAAAAGGCCAGATTGCTGAGACCCTTGCTTGATAGGTTAAGGTATTTGGAATCTTCACTGGGGTGGTAAACAGCTGGATGAATTTACACAGTGTAGTGAGAAGATCAATATCTATTTTAGAAAGATGATTGTGGTGGTTTGGTAGAAAGTGGACAAGGTAGGAAGAACTATTAGAAAACTGCATTAATACTCAAGCTTGTGATAATGCTCAAGTGAAAACTGAAGAACAAAGGTAACAGCAGAGAAAATGAAAAAGGAAAGGGATTAAAGATTTTAAAATATAATAAAAACTGAGAGTTGTTGACTTGGATTTAAAAGTGAGGGATGGGAAAGAGAGAGAGGCTAAGGGAACTTGGAGGATGATGGTTTCATATTCCCTGTCACTGGGCACCTAGAAGGGTGATCAGGTTTAATAGGAGTTAATGGGATAATAATGGACTATAAGTCATATACTTCTTGAGTTTGGGGCTCCTGAGGAATCCAGTATAGCAGCTAAGGAGGCAGTTAAAAGGATGAGGAGAGAAGGCTGAAGGTTTAGGTCTATAAGTTGTCATTGGCACCCATATGTTGTGGTGGAATATTACTTAGCCCTTCAATTGTAATTATTAAGATTAAATAGCAACATGGGAACATAAAAAGAGCAGGACACAAAATTGTATCTATTTTCTGATTTCAATTCTGTAATTGACATTTATTTTTTAGAAAATGAATAAAAGTGAGAAGGGGAAATGAAAAAATTAAAAATAGCAAATTTGTTAAGAGAGTGGCTTCTTTTTAAATTTATTCAGATCATATCCTGCCTCTGTTTTTCAAAAAGAATTTGTTAATTTTATAAAAAAATTACTTCCATTATTATTTGCATAATACATTAAAAATTAATATGAGCTAGCATAAGAAAGAACTTTGTAAACTTCCATTTGAATGATTATTATAATAGGAATACTATTCTTTTTGTTTAAAGGAGTGACATTTTCATAACTAGTTCCTAGCATTTTCTTCTCATTATTCACATTAGTATATGCATTCTCAACATCCTTTTGAAGATTACAATGAGCCAGGGAATTTTCTGAAAACTCAGAATATGAACAAAGCACAAGTAAAAAAAAAGATCTGGATGAAATTTGCTTAAGTTATAAGACCTATTTATTGGACAATTTCTGAATGTCAGGCACTATGCCAATGATACATAAAAATAATTAAACATATTCCCTATCTTCAGGGTTGGTAGAGTTTGGTGTAGGAGATGAAGAGTAAATAGGCAGTTATTCTACAGGCTGGTGAATATGATCATAGGACCTTAATAAAGGCCTTATTATGTATTCTTAAGGGGATACATAACAGGGGCACTTGAGGGATTCCCACAGGAGGTGGTATCTGAACTAGGTCTTGAACTACATAGAGAAGTTGGGTAAAGGGGCAGGAGAACATACTTTCCAAGAAGGGGAAAACTTCATGTGCAAGTGATGTTTTCTTACACTTGGAGTAAGAAAGTGCAACAAATATGGTAAATTTGTAGAAGCACACTCTGGTTTTTCAAAGAGCTAGTGGAGAGGGCAAGAAAAGCTGGAGGCAGAGATGGTCCTGAATGGTCTTCCTCACTATGGATTTTGAACTTGATCCTGCAAGAGATGGGGAGATGTTGGAATGTTACTTTCCTAAGTAACATGATTAGAAAGGTGATTCTGGATGCAGTGTGGTGAATGGATTGGGTGGATTGGGAGGGGAGACCAAGAGACCTGTAGCTATTGCTATGACATGGAAAGAGGAGTTAAAGCCTGAGCTAGGTAAGCAGGACAGGAGAGAAGGTAATGGAGATGGAAGATATCCGTGCAGAGAAATCAGCGATACTTGGTGAATGAGTGTAGGTGAGGGAAAGAGAAGAGTCAAGGATAACACCCAGGTTTCTGGCTTCGGAAATTGGGGGTTTCCTCTCCCCTGAGATGGGAAAATCAGGAGGAACAGGTGTGGGTGCAAAGATGGTAAGTTCAGTTTCAGTGCATTGAATTGGAAGAGTCTGTGGGATAGCCATGTGATGGAAATGTCTTATGGGAAGTGATATATACTGGTCAGAAGCACGGATTAGAGATCAGGGCTAAGGTTACTCAGATGAGGGGAGTAAAACTGAAACTGATCGTTGAAGGACCAGTCAGTGCTGCTCTGTGTCTGGCACATGTAAGATGCAGATGTCAGTTTAGATGTATTGATGAGCGAATTAAGAAATATAATCCTGTTTTCTTTGGAATCAAAGAACTTCAGGGTCCCTCTAGTCTTTAAGATTGCCAATGATTAGTGAGAGTACTGAAGTTAGAAAAAAGAGGTTTATCCAATGACGCAAGTTGGATTCAGAAACGTGGGCTTTATGAATTTACACCCAGTTCTCTTTCTGCCCTATTTTGCTGCTGGAATGGAGGTAGAAAAGAGAGCTGAATTAGGAAAATCATGAAAGAGGAAACTGGCATGGCTAGAGTAAGATGCAGAATGTTAACTCTAAGTAGTGGTAAATGAAGCCACCATCCCTGACCCTCTCCATCCCCTTCACCCCTTCCTAAATGTCAGCCATTCAAGTTTTCATGGATTGGCCACTATCTTAGAGTCCAGATTTCTCCCCCTTTCCGTAGGTTAGGGGTCATTTAGCCTCTATGTGAAAGTTATAAAAGGCTGCTTTGTTCTGGGAGAAAATTTGTCACCTGTATAAGTCAAAAGTCACGACTTCCATTGATCTGGGACCCAGGAAAAAGGATGGATTTTCAAAACGAAAGATGCGATTTGTGTAATAGCTCTTTCAACGCTGCCATACTTTCAGGGCAACCGAGCTGTAATGTCATTTCCATGCTTCCAAATTGTTTCTATCGTAGATGAAATGAAATAAAGCTGTTAATGACAAGCCGAATGGGAAATGCATCTGGCAACTCCGCGAGGCATGCACCGGGCTGCCCTCTCTTCCGTGAGAGTGACACCTTGCTTTCATTCTGCCGAGGTCTTCAAAGTGAACTGGCAAATGGCATTAGCAGATCAGGCCGGGAGGACTTGAGTCAGCTTTGTAGTGAAGCTTGGTGTTCCTTGGCTGTTGGACACATTTGTGTTAAGTGGCCCAGTCTGTTCAAATATCAGATGGGGCGTTTGGGGGATTTGAATAGCACTGTCTCTCCCAGGTTGGTGGACAGTGTGCAGGGCAGGTTGCACATTAAAGAAAACCAGCCATTTCTTAAGGTTGGCCTCACGGAGGCTTGGGTAAAAGGTTAGGAAGACAGATCTGGCTGGGCTGGAAGGTGTTTTCTATTATCAAAGCCAGAGTTCCCAGGGCAGTTTGTTTTGTCCGGCTGCCTGGGGCAAGATGAGTTTTCTAAATGACTTAACTAACTTCTTTTTTGGCATACTTTTGCCATTGGTTCATTTCCAGGTACCAGAAAGAATGTAAATATGGAATGAATCAACTTTTTCCACATTTTTCTCTAGCAGTTCTTTTATGAAGAACAGATTTTCCATAGAGGAAATTAAAAAATACATAAAACTGAGAAACTGTGGTGTTGTTGAGAACGGCCTCATTTTCCATGTCACTTTGTAACCGGCGGTGCCCCCCTGTATTCAAATGGCATGAATATAAAGTATGGGGTTTGTTTCAATTAGCTTCATTTTTCTTCGAGATGAGGAATTAGCATAAATCCCTGAAATAACAGTGACTCACGGAGATGCTTGTGTCATTGCCTTGGGAATTTTTCATAGCTTCTTCCTACCCTCCCCCCCCCCATACTCCTCAACTACACATACTTAGAGAAATGATTAAACGCTGATTTAATGCATTTGATATAGGTCTTTTGCCTAAATTAGGAATGAGGAGAGAAGAGCAATGGTATAACTCATTTCCCAAAGACAGACAAATTATTCTTTTGCAGTAAATTTGGGAAGAACGATTTCCCTCCACCCCCATTTTAGAGCTTTTTTTTTTTTCTACACAAAACACAAGAATTTTTATTAGCATTTGGTTTGGATTTTTTTTCTTGGATGCTCGTCTTTTGAATGAGTTGAAAATATTCTCCTGGTGCATCTGTAAACATCTGAAAATTAGATATTTGGTAAATGACAATTGATACGGACAGCTCAGAAAGCCAGAACTTTCTGTAAAGCTGTATCTGGATTGCCGTCGAAATGAAAACCGCATGTCCAACAGATGACATCAATATGAATCCAGACAAATGGCCATTGAGAGTTTTGCCGCGGTGCGTCTCAAGAAGGTTCAGCGAGTGGCGGACGGTGTGAAGCGCAGCCTGTTGGGTACGCTGAAGGCAAGTGAAAGTTCCTTCCCTTTCTGTCGTGACACTCCAAGTCTAACCCTTGTTGTCAGGGTCTCCGCCGAGTGTTCCAACAGCAGATGAGAGGGAATTCGTGGAAAGAGCATGTGTTTCACCAGTTTCCTTTATTTCTCCCCCAGGACAGGCAGCTGTCAGGTCGGCTCCTCACTGCGGAGCTTGAAGCCATCAAGAGCAGGGATATATTTGCCTTGTTCCGAGGGCAGGCTTTCTGCCAGCCCGGGAGATCACATAACTACCTTCAGGCCAGCATATCTGAGTCATCAGTGAGTGACCTCCCTGACAGGCTGAAACCACAAAGTGCGGCTGATGAAGCAGGCTGCCCAGCCCCGGGTTCAGCCGAAGCAATAAACAGGAAGGGATGAATTCATTCGTGTTCACACCCCCATTTCTCTCCATGGTAGGAAACTAATTCCAGAGAGTAATAGTAGCATAAAATTGCAGCCACATAACTTTTATAACCCCGTTGGCCGTTTGCTCAAGTGGTTTACAATGAAACCCAGAGTCTTTGATAGAACTTGTTTCATATCCCAAGTTCTTAATGATTATAGCTAGACATAGTTTTGGAGAGAAAACATGACTTTTTTCCAATATGAATATAAATATAATGGATTCTTTTTTTAAATCCTTACAGGAGGATTAATTTTTAGAGAGAATAAAAGAAAAAGAGAAAGACAGAGAGAAATGTAGACAGGGCCTAAGGCTGGGAAGGAGCCTGCAATCAGTGTTCCCTTGACTGGAATTGAACCCAGGACCCTTCAGTCTGCAGGCTGATGCTCTATCCACTGAACCAAACTAGCTAGGGTGATAATGTCTTTTCATTAGCAGACCTTACTTGCGTGAGGTGAGGAAGGCCAATTTTGTCATTAATTTACTTTATTTTTCTGAGTCAGGGGAGGTGAGCTTCTTGGAATGAGGGAGGAGGAAAATACTGATGGCATTCTTGTGTGAAGACTGAAAACTTATTTACTTTATGTCATTTAAGACCATTGACCTTCTGTATTTCTTTTCAATAATAGCATGTAATGTTTACTTATCGCTACATCATTGCATTTACTCTTGAAACAATTCTATGAGGTTGATATTAATATTATTTGCCCCATGGTGAAACCAAAGCTAATAGGGTAAAGCCAGTAGTCATGCTAATTTGAATCCTGGCCATTTGACCACAGAGTCTGCATTCATATTCATTCATTTAAAAAGCCATGAAAGAGGAACCAAGATGGTGGCATAGGTAAACACTGGAACTTGCTGCCTTGCACAACCACTTCAAAAATACAACTAAAAGACAAAACGGATATCATCCAGAACCATGGGAAGGCTGGCTGAGTGGAAATTCTACAACTAGAAGTAAAGAGAAAAGCCCATTGAGTCCAGTAGGAGTTGCAGAGGCGTGGAAGTGCGGAAGTATGAAGGTGCTTGTTGAAAAGGGCTGGCAACTGGGTATACTGTTGTCTATTTCAATCGGGATAGAGGTACAAGCTCCCGAATGCTTTAAACTCCAGTTCTGGGTGAGACTCTGGGGATCCAGGCTCATATGGGGAGAAACTGGACTGTCTAGTATTGGGCCAGAACATGAGGGCAGCTTTCTTTCAGAGGTGCTTTGCAGTGATCATTGTTCCTGCACAATGCCATGGGGCACAGAGTTCCAGGAACCTCTTTGGGGTAGGACTTACAGGCAGCCATTGCTGTTTGCTCCACCCTGATGATTCCCTGAGACCCTGCCACACTGATTTTACAACACCACCCAAGCTGTGCACAAAAGCTTTTGCATATGAATGGCCTGGCCTTTTGCAATATAAAACCTAATATACTACAGCTGGGTCAAAGAGCACCAGAGCCTCCAAAGGAAGGCCCAAAGCTGGACAGCAGCTTGCATTACTTCACAGCAGGGCCACATCTGGGCACTTCCAAACCCTAAAAGACAAAGAGAAATCTGAAGATCTCTTTGTAGCTCCTGCTGAGTGGCCTTAGGCAGTGGTTGACTTTGCACCTCCTTGGAGATCCAAGAGCCAGTGTCCTCTGTGGTCGGAGTGAGACCATCCAGATTAAAACTCATCACATCCATAAGAGACACACTCAGGGAGCAGACTCAGTGAGCACCAAAGCCCCACTGAGAAATCTTGCCCCATAAGGGTATCTCCAGCACAGAAGTTCTTTCATCGTAGACACAACTGATCCTCACAGCCAATTGGCCCGAAGGTCAATTCTTCCCAGTGATACCAACAGCATTCAAGGCTTAACTACAACAAGACTGTGCACACAGCCAACACAGAGTGTCCACCTTAGGGAGGCTGAACTACTGGGCCCTATAGGATGCCTAGCACACAAAGCCACTCTATCAACACAGGGAAGCAGCCAAAATGCAGATACAAAGAAACAGATCACAAATGAAAGAAATGGAGGAAAGCAAACTACTGAATATAGTGTTCAAAACCACAATTATAAGGTTACTCAAGAATCTTCTAGAAACCTCTGAGAAATTTAGTGAGACCCTTAAGGATATGAAAAAGGACTAACTAGAAATTAACCACACACTGTCTGAAATAAAGAATAATATATAGAGATCCAACAGCAGATTAGAGGATTGCAAGAATCAAGTCAAAGATTTGAAATATAAAGAAGCAAAAAACATCCAACCAGAAAAGCAAAAAGCAAAAAGAATCCAAACATATGAAGACAGTGTAAGGAGCCTCTGAGACAACTTCAAGCATATCAACATCCAAATTATGGGGGTGCCAGAAGAAGAGAGAGAGTAAGATACTGAAAACTTATTTGAAGAAATAATGAATGAAAACTTCCCACACCTGGTGCACAAAGAACCCCAAACAAAAGGAACCCAAAGAAGACCACAGCAAGACACATCATAATTAAAATGCCAACAGCAAAAGACAAAGAGAGAATATTAAAAGCAGCAAGAGAAAAACAGTTAGTTACCTACAAAGGAGTACCCATATGATTGTCAGCTGATTTCACAATAGAAACTATGCAGGCCAGACTGAGTGGCAAGAAATATTCAAAGTGATGAATAGCAAGAACCTACAACCAAGATTACTCTACCCAGCAAAGCTATCCTTCAGAATTGAAGGGCAGATAAAGAGTTTCACAAATAAGAAAAAGCTAAAGGAGTTCATCACCACCAAACCAGCATTATATGAAATGTTGAAGAGTATTTTTTAAGAAGAGGAAGAAGAAGGAAAAGGTAAAGATAAAAATTATGAACAACAAAGTAACAACAAAAACATATCTATCAACAAGTGAATCTAAAAATCAAGTGAATAAAAAATCTGATGAACAGAAAAACAGGTGAATATAATAGAATCAGGTGCATAGAAAGGGAGTGGACTGACAATTCTTAGGGGAAGGGGCTGTGGGGGATGCAGGAAGAGACTGGACAAAAATCGTATATCTAAGGATGAGGACAGTGCGGGGGAGAGGTAAAGGCAGAGGGTAGGGTGGGAACCGGGTGAAGGGGAGCTATAGGGAAGAAAAAGAGGAACAACTATACAGTGGTACCTCGAGATATGAGTGCCCTAACATACAAAATTTTTGAGATACGAGCCATGGAGTGAACGATTTTTGCTTTGAAATACGAGCAAGATTTGAGATAGGAGTAATCTCGGATCAGCCGGCTGCACATGACCCACCAGTTTACCACTACTCGAGCGTTTCATAGTTTCCCACGCCTCAAGGTTATGGAACGAATTAAACTCGTATCTCGAGGTACCACTGTAATAATATGAACAATAAAGATTATTTTTACAAAATATCATGAAAGAAGTGTGAATGAGCAGAGAGATGTACTAATTTTGCTTTCATATCACAGGCTGTCGAATACCTGTATTTGTTATGTATATTCAATACATTATCATTTAAATGTTTGGTGTTTTATTTATTTTTCCAATATATATTTATTAAAAGTCTTCTATTTGTCAAACATTCTATGTTGGAGATATAGCTGTGAATAAAACAAATATAATCCCTATCTTTAAGGAATTCACAGGCCAGAGAGAGATAGGTACCATCTACATGTCAGGACAGAAACCCTAAGGCGGGGGCCCTCTCCCCCTCACAGCAAGAATCACAGAAAGGAGATGTTTGAGTTGGACCGTTCAGGATGTGTAGGTGTCTGTCAAGCATTCAGGGTGGAGAAGAGCATTTTAACTAAGAGATGGTTCATTTGGAAACTATAAAGAGGTGGGTAGGAATGAAACCACTACCTATGTTCCCTAAGAATAGTTTGGTATCTCCATTCTCTCATTACACACATACTGTAACCCTCACTCACCTGGTGGATCCTTCCATAGTCTTCATGTTTTAGTTCGATGTTACTTCACCTGGGAAGACATCCCTAACTCTTCCATTCTGAGTCAGAAGTTCACCCATCGCATTCAATGCCTCCCACCATCCTAACACTGATGACATTTTATTTTAATCATCTCTTTACCTATTTATCTGATGCTTCAGACTATAAGCCTTTTGGAGTCAGGGACTATGTCTTAAAAACTAGCACATAGAATGTTCTATATATAGTTTGAAGATGTATGGAAGGGAGATAAACGGGAGCAATCACGAAGGGCAGAGCATGGCAGTCAGGTGCTCTCCTGTGTAAACCCATGGCTAACCCAACAGACATTCTCCACCCCTTTTCTTTTGCCACCTTCATTTAGGAGGTGAAATTCAAAAAGTTGAACAGAAAGAACCAGAGATGAGCACATTTAAAAAATGTAGAATGAAGAGTATTTCAGCCTCCCTTGTCAAGAGATACCATGTGACACAATTCTGGCTAGTGGGCCTCTTGTAATCAACCATAAGGGACCTTAAAGGTGCAAGAGGGAAGCAGCAGAGCAGGTCAGAGTGAGACAGAGAAGGACTCAACCTACTATTGCTGAAGACAAAGGAAGGGCTTACAAGCCAGTGAATGTTGGTAGAAGAGGCAAGGAAATGGATTCTTCTCTAGAGTCTCCAAAAGGTTCGCAACCTGGCTGACACCTTGATGTTAGCCCAGTGAGACCTTTGTCAGAATGCTAACCTATAGAATCGTAAGATAATAAACTTGTAGTTTTATGCCACTACATTCATGGTAATTTGTTAAGGGTGGCACTGAGGATTTTCCCCAATCTGGGCACAATCAGATTTGATGGCTTCATGTGTAGTCACATAGAATCTGAATTATTGAGAGGCATGGCTGAAGGCAGAGAGACCAATTAGGATGCATTGCAAAGGCAAAAGCAACAGAGGGTCGGGTCCTCTAAGGTAGTGGATGTGGTTTTGTTTGCTTGTTTTTTTTTAAGCACTTTTGGAATAAATGTTGTGAAGTTGAAGAGAAGGAGCCAGAGGTGAGCACAATTTAAAATTTAGACTAAAAAGTAGATACTTA
Source organism: Lasiurus cinereus (assembly GCA_011751065.1). Taxonomy (NCBI): domain Eukaryota; kingdom Metazoa; phylum Chordata; class Mammalia; order Chiroptera; family Vespertilionidae; genus Lasiurus; species Lasiurus cinereus. The sequence goes on along the minus strand of JAAGEH010000045.1, from coordinate 13,114,153 downwards.
TTGGAACTGGGTGTCAGAGCAAGCAGGAGAAGAAATGGATGTTGGCCAATGGGGTGGGAGGGGTGTATTGGTAGGGAGAATATCACACTGTTTCTGATGATATTTGGGAGCACACTGTTAGCTATGGTGGTGATGATGACAATGGCAGTATTTAGGCACAAGACGAAGCATGAATCCTGACTTGATGGTTTCTCTATCAACTGAAGGAGGGGGTGTTTGTCCACTAAAAATGAGTGAGATTAGGTTCAAAATAGTCCCTGTGCAGAATGGAATGTGAGTGTGGAGGGTAAGGGGGCCAGTCCAGGTGGGTTAAAACCTCATCCTTTATGGCACAACTTTTTAAGGTTGTGTTATCTATGTCTTCCTTCATCATCTGTTCAGCAGCCTAGGAATAGAAGCAGAAATGAGCATTTTAAGGAATGGGGGGTGGGTTGGAAGAGAGAAGGAGTGAGATTTTTTGCTCCCCTTTTTAGAGGGGAAGTGATTTTTATGTGGAACAGAGGGAAAAATCTCATTTTGTCTGAGGCTGATTTCATGAATTTCCAACAAGCACATCCATTCTAAATTCTCCACACCCTTCCCCATTTTGTTCAATAATAACTCTTCCCAGTATCACAACTAGATCTTCCCTTCAAATTGGGGTTCTTGTCTTGCATGAAGGTAGACATCTCAGCAGTGGCACAGCAAGTCATGCTTTGTCACAGCCTTTGTATGAGTAAGCCAGTTTCTCTCCAGGGAAATATATAAGTAGGGAAGGAGTAAGAGGGAAGGATTGCAGAGAGTTAGTTGGGAGAAGGGATTCCATCAGGAGATAAAGAGCGAATCACTGGATCTCTGAAGGTAAATGATGTCTTAGTCACTTATGTCCACCTTCCGGGTCCCCAAAGGGAGTTCCTGGGCTTGGGTGGGCATGAGGGGATAGTAAAACTGTCTCCCCATGGGCCACCTGGATGTTCTGTCCTCTGTCAGGGTTGAAGTGTGTGTGCATGCAATCCATGTGGAGGCAAAGGGGGAAACCACAGGAAGTACAAGATAGGCACACACTTTCTCTGGTCCTGGAGGAGATGTCCCTGGCATCTTCTGGCATCAGGGAGAAGGGAAGAGCAGAACTGGTGCTGGGCAATGTAAGGCAAAACGAGGGGGGTAAGAAGACATAGTGTTCAACCCGAAAGGTTCCTTCAGGGCTGGTAAACCTCTTTGGGAGGCACATCCTAAAAAGAATGCGCAGCTTGCTAGGTTCAGAGTTCTGTTTAATATCAAAAGAAACCTTTCTCATCTTTAAAAAAATTTTAAAAAGAGAGCCTGTAATCCCCAGTGCCTCAGATTTATGTTTTCCAAATGTGGACCTCTATTTCTCCATGTGCTGGATATCTTTTTAATGGGCTACAAATATTTGAAATGTGTAAACACCATGGGAGGATGAGTATTTTAAGTTTATAGGGATGTGGCTGGATTAGCAGAACTAGGATGTCATTATGGAAGGGGGAAGCAGGAGATGAGATGTCCCAGCAGCCCAAATTAGGGCAGGCGAAGCGGAAACATTCCTGCATTTGAACCTTCAAAGCAGTCACCTGGACAAAAGCAGGCAGCACCTTTCTTATTGGAGGCGAACTTGGACTTTATCCTTTATCTGGGGAGACAGGGGCTTGTGTTGCCCTTCCTCTGTGCTGACCTGCCTTGTAGGGAAGTGGGGTCAAGTGTGTCTTGGAAACACTTTCCTGGGGATCCTGATATACTCTTCTCTGCTTCCACCCCAGTGCTTTCCCAATGGGAATTAACAGGTTCAAAGCCAAATCCTGACATGATCAGAAAAGATTGCTTCTAAATATATGGATGCGTTCTCCGTCGAAATAATCTCTGGAGTCTTCTGTGTTGTTTCCCTTAATGGGCTCCGTTGACTGGACTCACCTCCACTGGAGATCTTCTGTTTCTCCAGGTGCAGAATGGGATGAGGATACCCTGCATGATGGTTGGGTGAAGATTAAATGAGATATTAATGTAGGTAAATCACTTGCACATGGAGAATTTTCAATAAATGTCATCTCTCTCCCCCATAAAAGCATCTGTTGATAATGGATTATTTCCTACTTTTCCTAATGCTTACTGATGTTTTCATGCATTTCTGTGTAAGAGAATTTAGAACTGGAGTGGAAGCCTATGGGTGGAACACTGTGGGTGTTTTGCTTGCTTGCTTTTGTCCCCTTGGTAAGTAGCAGGATGCATAATGGTGGGAACATGACCACCAGGAATCAGATTGATTTTATTTGAATCCCAGCTTCACCCTTTTTTATGGAATCACCCTGGGCAAGTCTCTTAACTTCTCTCTGCCTCATTTTCCTTATTACAAACTGTGTGTGTGTGGGGGGTGGGTAATCCTGCATCATAGGGTCCTTCTAAGGATTAAATGAATTTATGTATGTGAAACATGTAGATCAAGGCCTGGCATCAAGTAAGGTCTGTTAAAGTGATTGCTGTTCCTGTTCTTGGTCATTACATATAAGGCATTTTTAATTATGTTCAATAAATGTTAGAGATTGTTTTTATTACTATATGATCTGTGAAACATGGTCAACGCTTGCTGATCCATAAACCTAAATTCCAGATTCTTGAAAATAATTCCAGACTCAGAATGATTTCTTGGGCCAGAAGTAGGAATTATTAGCAGTGATTAAAGTGGCAATAAAAGTCAGTCTGTGGAAGGTGATGGCTTGGCTGGCTGGCACTTTAAGGCCTTACCTAAGGCTCCCTCCCCTTAGGGAGCAGAGGACTATCTGTCTCTTAAATACCATAGACTGCACTTTGCCCACAGACACAAATAAAAGTAACTCAATTGATGTCAATATTTAAAATTTGGGTGATTTGATGTAATACTCTGGATTTCCTACCTCTCAAATAATTGGGGGCAGGGAAGGCCTACAACTCTGGGCTTGCCCTCCTATATGGCATCTTCTTCAACTGTGTAGAACTGTCCATGTTAGATTGTTCATTCACTTTCATCCACAGTCTCCACTCCTCCATAATGTATTACATCCAGCCCACTTCCTCACCAGGCTTACTGCCTGACCTCAGCAGGCCTTTGAATTAGCAGCTCCTACTCTTTACTGATATATAAAACAAGAGAAGCATTGCTGAGATGCAGGGCGGGTGGTACTTTTCCATCATATCAGAAAAAAGATACATATTTTCATTATAATGTGGAAAGAGATACTGTTCTTCCAGCTTCAATTTATAACATGTTCCCTCAGCATAAAAAATGGGTCACTTCACATATACCATCAGCAGTGTCTCTAGGTAGAGTCAATTCTTACCCCTCAGGTGTGCCACATTGATGTCTATCATTCATTACTACCATAAAATGTTCACCAAAGATGGAAGCCATCAAGAAGTGGTATCAAAGACCATACATAGTCAGAATTACTGTGGTCTTTCCAGAGTCACACGAAATACATTTGGACACAGATAGTCTTGGTAATTATGGCTTTGTAATAGAATTCTTCTGGAAATAATAGTTTTCTTGAATATCAGAGAACAAAAACAAAAGTAAAGACACTTGAAATCCAACTGTAGGGACCTCTTCAGAAGTCGAACATTTGAGAACTTGGGTACCAAGTTCCCATTTCTGGAATTAGAAGCAGGAAGTCTAAAGAAAGGATGTGGCTGATCTTACTTATCCTGGAAAATGGATAATTTTTTGAGTCGTTGTATTTCCTTCCACCAAACCATTCCTCTGGCCATAGTACCTCCTTTTTTTTTTTTTTTAAGAAAGCCATGGAATAAAAAGGTGTGTTCAAACGAGAGTGGCTCTGAAAACAATGTCCTGTAATTTAGATTAGTCAGAGACGCACAGGTAAGTGTCAAGTGGGCATAGGTGAAAGATGTATTTGTCAGAAGTAGATGACAGTCAATCAGTGTCAGAATGAAAATGTTTCCTCTTTACTTGCCAGCATGGGAGAAGGTTCGGGAACTCTGTTTCCTCAAGGCTTTCTGGACCAAGCAGGAGACCATTGCTGTCAGCTTGCACAGCTCCGTGTTGCATCGTGCAATGCCAATTGCAAGACATGATTCTGTATCAGCGGGGCTGTATGTTAATGTAACTGTCACATTAAATATTTGCTGCTGTGACTCAGTTAATGACTGTCATAAAAGTGTGGCAATATCTGGCATTTTAAGTGTTTGTGGTGCCTAACATACCCCTTGCTATTGTAAATAAGGCCACACATTCAGAACTAATTACATGCAAGCTATGATAGCAGGTTTATTTTTTACAACTATCTGAGCTGTGATCAGCACTTGTAATCACAAAGCAGAGAAAAAATAGGCAGTGACAGCAACACCTTCATCTTGAAAGCAAATTCTTGTTCTGAAGTGCTAGGAAGTATTAAGTGTTTCTCAATTGAAGGGGAATATGATTAGTCAGAAGCAGACGTAATTATAAAATAACCCAAATCTGGTTTATATGCTATGTTTATATCCATACACATTACAACATTACACAATTTTCTTTAATGGTTTATTCAGTCCAGTAAATACCCCAAATTGTATCATTTTAAAGCCGTACACACACACACTTACCGAGTGACCAGATTATTATGATCTCTGAACGCATAATAATCTGGCCACTCAGTGTGTGTCCTATATAATAAAAGGCTAATATGCAAATTGTCCCCTTGACCAGGAGTTCAACCAGCAGGCAGGCCAGCCAACGTTCCCTCTCCCTGGCCAGGTTGGCCAGACCCCATCCATGCACAAATTCATGCACCGGTTCATGTGTGTGTGTGTGTGTGTGTGTGTGTGTGTGTATAATTTCTTTGAACATCCAGGAAAGTGGCTGTTCATATTTTGAGTATCAGTGATGTGTTGTTTATTGTTTGTGATTTTTGGTTGAAGCAGAGTTATACATTGGTTAAAACATAAAGAAGCCTTCCAGGCCTGTGTGGCTCAGTGGTTGAGTATCGCCCCTTGAATTAGGAAATCACGGTTCGATTCCCAGCCAGGGCACATATCCAGGTGTTGGGTTCTGTCTTCAGTATGAGGCGTGCAGGAGGCAGCTGACCAATGATTCCCTCTCATCACTGATGTTTCTATCTCTCTCTCCCTCTCCTTTCCTTTCTCTGAAATCAATAAAAAACATATAAAAATAAAATAAAATGTAAAGAAGGCTGATCATTTTTGGTTCCTCTCATCTCAGCAATGTTTCTTATTTGTGCTGCAATCCTGAGCATTTTCCAAAGTTTTCCTCCATGTTTGATATAAGAAATCGAAAATTTCTGGTAAGTGGTGATAGACCAGGGAGTTGATGGACCTCCTAGAATTCATGGATGAGGTTGGGGCAAGAGGAAAGCACAAACCCCCTAAAATGCATACAGAATTTTATAGGTATGTATTTTTTTTTTTTGCAGGGCGGGGGGGGGGGGGAGGGATTTTCCAGAGCTTTCTTCAGAATGTGAGAAGAAATATTAAGTGTCATACATTTACAGCTTTCTTAGACCGCAGGAAGTCATGAAGAAGTGGTTCTCAAGAGACCTCATGGTGCCTGCAGCCTGGAGGATGCCAAGACAAAGGGGCTGCTGACAGTTGAGTAGGACTCTCTGAGGCAATTGCTGCTGATTTTTAGAGAATGTCCAAAACCTCCAACAGGTAGGGTCCATCTGAGAATGTTGGAATGGAATCTACTTCCCTCTTCTCAAGATCCCGCCCCGGGTGATGGGAGGAAGGGGAGGTGGCAGCCTCTGCAGCAGTAGCTGACCACCCCGTTTTCTGAGGGAAATCTCTTTCCAACGCAGTGGAGGTGGTGTAGCTGACGGTGCTGAGCCACTTCTGGGCCTGGGGCAGAGGGAGACCGAGAAGAAGGCTGCAGGTCCAGGAGTCAAGCTGGGGACTTGGAGACCAAAGATGGTGACAAAAGCCAGGCAACCTTCAGAGAGGCTCTGAATTGCTTGCCCTAGCATCCGCATTCTCGTCTTTTCATCTCTCTTCTCCTTTCCCCTGGCTGCTTCCTGGAGAGACTACAGTGCCACCAACAAATTCACATTCTCAATACCTGTTAATTCCCCACTCTCCCTGCTCTATCTCCTTATCCTGTTTCTTTCAGTACTCATTCCCTCTGTCTTTCTTTCCTTTCCTTCTATTTTGTATTTTTTGTTCTCTCTTACTAATATCTGAAGCCTGATCTCTCCTTATCTTTCGGTTTGCCTTATCTTTTTGTCAACAAATGCAGTTCTTTTTTTCTGGCTCATCCTCTCTCTCTCTCTCTCTCTCTCTCTCTCTCTCTCTCTCTCCTTTCCCCTCACTCTTTCACCCTCTTTCCCTTTTTTGTGCTTTTTATTCATAAGGGGGAGCAGGTGGAATGGGAGACTTTGGGGTCTTTGCTCATTTAAAATGATCTGAGAATTTGGAGCACAAAGCATCCGTATTTAATGTAGCATTGGGCTCCAATACCCCGTGGGTGAGGAGAAGGGAATGGTTTTCTGCCTATGGAGACCCTGGGGTGGAGCACACTCCCCTCAGTGAGCAGGGCCCAGCCACCCTTTGCCCGAGCTCTGCCGAGGATGACTCTGGGTAGTGCATTGGTTCTCTGGAGCCATCCCTGGGAACCCAATGGTGGACTTTATTTCTTGGGTACCCTGATACAAGTCCAAGAGTAATATTGTTTGTTGGGGATCTGAACTCATCCACCTGCATTTCTACTAAAAAATAGTTGTATCTTGGAAAGATCTGTGGGTGTTGTAGCTTTCTGGTTCAATCTAGTTCCTAACTAGATTTTTAGCTAAATGCAAGTCCATCTCCCCATCTAATTCCCTCTTTCTTAGCCTTTGTTCCTCAAAGGGTCTCACAATGTGTATGTACATGTGTATACATGTGTGTGTATGTGTGCGCATGCGCCTTTGCTTCTTGTCCCCTTTTTTGAACCACTGTATTTATTGAAACCCCTTCCCACTGTCACTGCCACCTCCTCCACGAAGCCTTCTTAAATCCTCAACCAGGATGAGTGTCTCCCTCAGGCTCTGTGCTCTCCTAGGCCCTTACCTGTGTTTCTGACACATGTTTATTACAGTGTAACTTGCCTTGTAGCCAGGTATGTACCTCAGGAGACAGAAACACAAGATCAGGGACAACATCTTTTCTTAATCGTCACCGTGCCAGGGACCGTGCTTTAGGAAATGGTTTTCCAATTGACTCGCAGAGTGGTCAGTGAGGACATTTATCAATAACCCGCTGCTTGTTTTTCATGTCTAATAAAGATCCCCTTTGATAACTGTAATCACGTTCACAGCTCTCATTAGTAGATTTATTTGGCAGTAAGGGTTTCGATCCTCCCATTAACCTTACGAGGGGGTGGATCATCACCTCATAGAGGAGGATGAATTCTCTCCATGGAACCAGCTCTCTAATCCTGGTCACTGATCTCCAAAGCCCCTGCCCTTTCCACTTTACTCTGCGATTTCTCACGGGATGTGGAAGTCCTCGAGGCATATTCTGTCCGTCTGCCCTTTCCCACAGCCATGGCGCTGACCATGATGCTCAGCCAGGCTGCTGCCCCCTCCCCCACCTCCCGAGGGGGTGGGGCCACTAGAGATGGGTTGGGGCACCTTGCTTGATTCCTTTTCCAGGGGAACAGAATCCACCAGTCCCTTTGTCCCAGGCTCCGGGGCGGGGTGTCCAGTGCTCTCTCCAGCTGAGACAGCATCCTGACTATCTCCTAGGAAAGATCACAGCCCTTGTTTGCATACAGCTCCCACTTGCAGGCTGCTTTGGGGCAGAAGCCTGCTTTGATCTGTGTGCAGGCCTGGGAGGTTATGGCCCTAATTAATTCATGCATAACAATCTGAATCTCCTTTTCATTTGGACCTAAAGCATATTCATTTGGAAACTTCCACAATGCTGGCATTCTTAATGCTCCAATTGAATCTTATTTCCATAAGTCTGGTCAGGGTGATCGATGGGTAACACTGAAACAAAAAGATAACGAAAAAAAAAAATGTTTCTTTTACATTACTGAAAACTCTGTTAGAGGATGTCTTCTTGTCATCAGTGGGGGGAAAAAAAAATCAAGATTTTAGAAAACAACTTAAAATAAGCAGTGGAGAGTGTCAACCAACTCTTCATCAGAATCTGGTGTTTGTTACGTGAATGAACCAGTTTACTAACCCACCCCATTCTACGGAAATGTCATCATAAACATTGGAGAAAAATAAAGAGCGTGAGGGAGATGACGGCTATGAAAAGCACTCTGTAAACAGCAGCACGCTTTTAAAATGTGACTTATTATTATAGCTTGACTTCTGCAGTTCCCTTTCTCATGGTCAGAAAATATTAGCGGTCCCTTCACTCTTGTCAGACTCCTTTTTAATGATCTTTCAGCCTTATTCCTAAAGGCAGGACAGTGATCCTGGCAGGGAAAGTGCTTAATAATTTGTTTATGGTAAGATGCTACCTAATTAGTAGATCTCATTAATTTCAATAAGGCATCACTTCAGCGCTTGCTCTCACCCCCTACCGTCAATCAGCCAGCAAGTTCTCAGTTGCCTTTGCCAACGGGACCCATCTCTTGCGTATGTGTTTGGTGTCCCTGCCACCACCCGAGTTTGCGACCTCCCATTCCACACCTGGGCAGCAGCAACTCACACCCTTTCTACAATCGACCCTCAGTGGAGCCAGAGGAATCTTCTAGAAAAAAAAAATCATGCTAGGTTTTCCAACAGTGGATCCCTCATCATGGTCTGCAAGACTGTAGGCCCAGCCCTGTTTGCTCTCAGCTTCTTACACCAGCTCTATCTCCGATACTGGCCTTGTTTTTCAATCCCTCAAATACTCAAAGCTTCTTTCTGCTTCAGGCTTGGCCTTTGCTGATTCTTGTGCCTGAAATGCCATTGTCTTCGATCCTCGTGTGGACTGGTGGCTCATCTGCCATGTTTCAGCGCAAGTGTTCCTTTCTCTAGGAGCCTCCAGCATCACTACCCTCCTTATTTGCTTCTAGCTCTAAGTTTCTGACATCATCCTATTTATGTAATAATTTCTTTATTAATCTTTTCTTGATCAAAAATATATTTCATGCCAAGACCAGTTTGGCTCAGTGGCTAGAGCGTCGGCTTACGGGCTGAGGGGTCCCAGGTTCGATTCCGGTTGGGGGCATGTACCTTGCTTGTGGGCACATCTCCACAGTGGGGCATGCAGGAGGCGGCTGATTGGTGTCTCTCTCTCATTGATGTTTCTGATTTTCTATCTCTCTCCCTTCCTCTCTGTAAAAAATCAATAAAATAATATTTTAAAAAAATTAAAAAATATATATTTCATGAGGCTGACTCTATACCTCTATATTGTTCTCTGCTATTTCTCCAGAGCACAGTCGGGGGCCTGGCACAGAAGGGACTCTCACTTATGGGCTGGGTAAACCAGTGCTCACTAAAATGATTGACTGAGAAAAAAGAAAAAGAAATGTTCCAATAAAGTGATTTGGTGTATGTGGACAGTGTGCTAAAACAACTAGTAAAATTCAATCCAATGGAGAAAAATAGTGAAAATGACATTTTCACTAGTTATTCATTAATTCCATTACAGAAGTAACTCATCGCTGAGAAAATAACCATGGGTGACATAAAATTCTATAGCTATTGACATCTTTTGGTTAAATCAGACATAAGAGCTTCTGAGGCTCATGATGTTTGGAGTGCTTCTTGGTCAAATTTTGCAAATGAAAAGATCTATAGAATGCAGATCATCTACTTTTCCAGGAAATATTTGTTTCCTGGGATATTCCTCCTGTCCAATTTGAAAGGTTTGAAATGATGATTTTATTGTTTCATACCTCTGATGCATTCTAGTGTGTATCGTCTCATGGTAGATTGTGTTCATGGTACAAATATTCCTTATGCACCATCTTAGCATCAGAGAGCATCCAGGCAGATAATATTGCTGCACCTGTGAACCAGGCCCTCATCTTGGCATCAGTGAGACCCAGACAGATAATATCTCTGCTCTAGGCATGGTTGGCTAGCAATATCCCCTTTAGGAACTCAGGGGCTGCCACCTCCATGGAGTTTCAGGGAAGCCAGAAAGTCATGGCATATTGGCCTGGTGGATTCAAGAAAATCCCCATGTCCTGATGAAGACCCAATCTGAGAATATCTGTGAGAAAGAAAGGCAGATGAGTTCAAAGTTCTTTTTTTTTTTAATATATATTCTTACTAGAGGCCCAGTGCATGAAATTCTTACATTGAGAGCAGGGGTGCAGAGAGTCCCTCCGCCCAGCCTGTACCCTCTTGCAGTCTGGGAGCCCTCAGGGGTTGTCTGACTGGTGGCTTAGGTCCACTCTCCCTGAGGAGTGAGCCTAAGTTGTCAGTCGGACATCCTTAGCTCTGCTGTGGAGGCAGGAGAGGCTCCCACCACTGCTGTGGCACTCACCAGCTATGTGCCCACTTCTGGTTGAGCAGCACTCCCCGTGGGAGTGCACTGACCTGCGTTGAGCATCTGCCCCCTGGTAGTCAGGGCGTGTCATAGCGACTGGTTGTTCCACCATTTGGTCAATTTGCATATTAGCTTTTTATTATATAGGATTAATTTTAGAGAGGAAGGGAGAGGGAGATAGAAACATCAATAAGAGAGAATCATTGATCAGCTACCTCCTAAATGCCCCCTAATGAGGATTGAACCCACAACCTAGACATGTGCTGTAACCAGGAATTGAAGCATGACCTTCTGGTCTATAGATCAACACTCAACCACTGAACTAGACCAGATGGGCTGGTCAAAGGCCATGAGAACAGTAGTGCTCTCAATAAGAACATCCCGAGAAGAGAGAAAAAGTTTGGACTAGTTCAGGGTATTTTCAAACTTTCTGGGCTCTCTGACCAAACCATATTTGGGCTTGTCATTGTTGGCATCTAGTCACTGCTAGGGCAATGCCTAGTTGAGAGATAAATGAGCTTATAGAATTTGGGATTTAATGGCAAATAACTGGAACTAAATTGTATTTTGTCAAATTTCGTAAAAGCTCAGGGACAATTGAATACATTTTCCTCCAAATTAACATCAGTAGAAAAGATTAAGCAAAATAAGAGCCTCCTGGGCAAAAAACTGCATCCTGGGATTTGCTCAAACCAAACTTTTTCCAGTTCTTCCATCCTTAGTTGACAAAGACATAAACTTGAGAGTGTTGGCAGGTGTTTAAGCCTTTAAGATTATTACGAAATCCGAGTTCCAAGTTTTAGAAATGTTTAAAGAAGGGGCTTTTTTTTTCCCCTCCTTGACATTTCTCATTTCTTCTAAGTATTGAAATATACCACCCATATAATAATTATGGGTCATAGAATTTCATAGCTGGAAGAAACCCCAGAGACAATTTAGTCTAGTCCATGCATTTCTACAGAGGTGAAAACCGAGACACAAGGACACAAATGGGCTTGTTTAAGGCTATGCACAAGCCTTACTGTGCAGAGCTGGGACCCGGGATTCTTTCATCTTATGGAAATGCCTGTTATTGGACAGGTCCAGCTTCACTTTCTTATTTATGAAGCCCTATAAAGTTCCTGGAATTTGGCTCTGCTAAAAATATGAGATTCTGATGGTCAGTCAACTTAAGAGTTAATCTTATGATCACGATCTTGCTTTTTCCTCTGAGATGAGGCTGTTCCGAGGTAATGGGTGCTGAGGATGCTTGTTAAAAATGGAGTGTAAAGAAGATTTAAGGAGTTGGAACCGGACAGAATCAGTGTGTGGCATGAACACATCATTGTCGGGAACCCATTTCTTCCCTCTGATGTTCCTGCCAATGCCAACTCTATTTATTACTGAGTTTTGAAGCTCACACTCCCTCCCACCCCCCTCGCTCCCCCAGGCCCCAATTCCCATTGCCTCATGGGAGGCAGGTCCCAGCCCAAAGCAGAGATGGCCAAATGAGTAACGTGTCTTTGTGAACTTCTGCTTTTATGAGAAGGGTGTGTCCTTTCAGGACACCTTGGTTTCTGTTCCACTGCATGTTCCTAACGGCTAAGGGCTACGTCACATTCAACCATATGAATGGAAAGTCAGGAGAGTGCTTTCCATTGCAGCGGGGCTGCCCAAGCCTCTGGGATGGGGCGGGGTGTTAGTCATCAGCTTTCTCTGACAGCCAAAGCCAAGCCACACAAATAGAAAGAAGGACACTGTTAAGTTTTTAATGCCGATGGACATGCTCGTTCTTTTTTGCCTTTTATTTTAAATATAGGAAGGTACCCCACCCCTTCTATGGAAATTATGTCCAGACTGGGAGAGGTATGGATATACATGAGAATTTAAAAGGTACCAAGTGAGAAGGAATTTTGGCAGGAAAGAATCAGGAAGTGTTGTCTGAGTGGTGATGGTCTGACTCAGCCGTTTGAAAGTACTTAGGAGTTACCTAGTTGCAACCAAAGTTTTGTGCTTTTTTTGAAAAAAAAAATTGTATTTTTTTTTAATTGTCTTAACTGTTTCTGGTAAATGGTCATTTTTGCTTCCCCACCCACAATGCACACATACACATCCTGAGCGCTCGCGGGCACACACACACACACACACACACACACACACCTTATAGTGATATTTCCTGAGGCTGTGAACACCTCAGTTTTTACAGGCTAAGAAGAAATTTAGCTAGCTGGTAGTTGGAAGACAGATCTGTAGGGAATAAGTAGCATTGGTAATCAGTAGGCCATATCCCCTTCCAGCCTGTTCCCAGCTGCTTTTGGACTTAGGCCTCAGAAGAAAAAAATAATTGAATTTCCCTTGGAGACAGTGGTAAATTGTATTTTATTAATTAGTGTCCACTTAAATTTGATTCAATACCCAGGGAAATTAGACTTGCTCTTAAATCACAAGAAATATCATGATACTAAAATAATATATTAATAGGGATGATGTTTACAATAAAAAAAAATTGCGTTCTGCCAGTGTGGCACAGTGGTTGAGCATTAACCTATGAACCAGAAGGTCACAGTTCAATTCCCAGTCAGGGCATATGCCAAGGTTGCTGGCTTCATCCCCGATAGGAGGTGTACAGGAGATAGCTGATCAATGATTCTTTCTCATCATTGACGTTTATCTCTCTTTCTTCCTCTCTGAAATCAATTTTAAAAAATTTAAAAAAGACTTACATTTATTGGCTTATATAACTGCCTTACATATACCTTCCAGAATACTTCATTAGTTGAATTTTTATGGCAATACGGTGATTTATAATTTTTATGATATTCTGATGATGATGAAACAGCCACATTTAAAAGTACTTATTAAGAACTAATAACAGATCCTACCAACAATACTGAGTTCATTTTACTTAAATGAAGTACCACAAATGACATTTCTATTTTTCATAAACTTTGTCTGACATTTTTCTGTTTTGTGTTCCCAAGAGAGGAGGCAAAGCCATCTGGTGTCAGAATTTAGCTGGATGATCGGTATTCCACTTGTGGAATTGGTCAAGATCAGAGAACTTCTTCCTTTCCTGTGGCTTAGAAACTAAACTGTTGATATAGTTATTCTCTGTGGCATTTTGATCATGAATTTTGCACAGACCCACATCAAGGAAAAAAGCGGCCCATTCTATGTCAGATTTGCAGAATGACTTCAGATGTTTTGACTAGATAGCTGCAGAGAAGAATGAAAACAGCACAAGTCATGGTATCCATTGCTGTCTTCCAAAATCCTCTGGGCTCTGTTATTGTTAGTTATCTATTGGAATAGTAAGTTGTGGTTCTTACCCAGAGTAGTTTGGTTTTATTATTCCTCTTCAGATCTTACTCATGTTTAGTTGACTTATTTTATATTTCAGGAGATGTTTCTTATCAGTATCTTCTATCTAAAGCATAAAAGAAAGACTGTGTCTGAAAGATCTTTTTTAAAAATATGGAAATTGTTTTATGTAAAGATTCAAAGTAGAAATACATGTAGATAACCACATGCAGAGAATTTTGAGTTGGTTTCTTGCAAACACATCCTCACTGTCTATAGAGAGCATAGCCACTTGCTCTATGGGATGGCCATGGCATCTACACATCCTTTTGATGAGGATGCTATCTGAAAGCTGAGCTACTGTCAGTTCTTTCCTCTCAGGTACTGTGGCAAAGCACCTGTTGGATTGTTGGGAGACGTTTATAGGGTGGGATAGAGGATACCTTTGCTTCTCACTGATGCCCCTCATTTCTTCTTGTCTACACAGAAGTCCTGTCTCTGAGGAAGCCAACACTGGATGCTTACAAGCAGCCCAGGAGTGAATTATCTCTAATTTTTCCAGAATCTATTCTCTAGGATTCATTTTAGTTGTATCTAGAGATATATTTGAAGGTCATTATTTCTCAAAGTGTTCAGATTGAGTGATGATGATTGGGGAGGTCACCGGTAGAGTAGACTGTGTCTATAAGCCAATATCACTGACTTGAAGGGCCACAAAGAACCCTTCTCCAGATTTTGTACCTTTACTTGAAATTCCAAGTTTACTTGCCCAGACTGTGGAGTGGTGGGGTCCTCAGATGGCTCATTTATGCCTCACTTCACCCCACCTAACGAGTACCAGCACCAAAGAATTGGCCATGATGGCCTCAGCATTTCCTTAACGCTACCTTGCTTCTTTGTGCAGACTCAGAAAATAGGCAGTGCGCAAAACACTGCCTCTTTCTTCATCTCATGGACTTTTTATTGGTGAAATGCTCTTGTTGTCTTCTCTCAGTGCCACTTATGTGAACAGCATCAGAGTGTAATCATATGTGGGTATCCTATTCAGGTCTGAGGATAAGGCCTCAACCTGTGAGTAGGGAGAATCACAATCCCTGCAGGAGGTGGTCAGCCTAGGTTTCAGACCCTGGGAGGAGAGCTAACCTGAGTGAGACTGGACACCAGAGCACTGGACAATACCTCTCCTGTGTTTTCTCTCTCAGGAACGAAGGTGTTTTTGTAATATGCTCTGGGGTGGTGGGTACAAAGATGGCCTCCATCACAAGGAGCCAGACCCGGTACTGTCATGGAATAGGTCTCAAATCTAGGAGAATGAGCTGTATTTTACAAGTTGGATAGATGATCTGTCTCAATCACTTTCCCTTAATTGTTTAAAACCCTTAGTGCTTTCTTAAATGTCTTGGTTTGGTCTTAGCTAGACATTAAGGGGAGGATTTGGGCTATACCTGGTCTGGAGTGTAAAAAGGGGCAGTGTTTCTTATGTTGACTGGAGCTGTGGTGGCAAGATGAATTAGGGAGAAATACCCAAGGTGGAAGGCAGGGCCATGATACTGCTCCATGGATGGGGGGGAATTCTCTCCTTGGAGCCCATGATAGAGAACCTGGGTGTGTTTTCATAAGGAAAGAGGTAGCTTTCTAATAGCACGTTGGTACTTTGTTTCCAGAGTGTTTATGATGTTGTTGTTGTTAATGATCTGGCTGGTTTATTTATTTTTTTCAAAAATAAGTTGGGCAACAGTTGTCTCAAGTAACAAAGGCCAGGTCACTTTATTTGAAGCAAATAATATGTGTTCAGTCTCTAGAGATAAAGTGAATCCTTGGCTCTATATGGCCATCATAAGCAGGTATTTTTCTTTCTCAAAGAAAAATTAAGGAAACATGTATTATATTGTTTGGAGATTGAGTAATTCCTAGCTCTCAATCAAATGTCAGCTGAGATGATGAAGTTGCAGGTTATATGAAGACTTCATTGAGCTTTTCCTCAGCACCTATAAAAACGACATTAACACAAGATCACTCCTTTCCAACCCAGGAATTTGTGAAAAGTTACCAATGACAAAGAATGTATGAGCTGACCGAAATGACTTGCTAACATGCTTCTATCTGTGGTTTGAACTGAATTCATCACTTAAGTCAACCTAAAATAATCCAGCTGCACAGCGCCACCTGTAGGAAAACTCTATGTGCATGTTACTGAATGGCGATTTTCTTTTTAGAAACCTGATCATTTATTTTCTTTAACTCCTGAATTGAATGACTATAGCATGTTATAAACTCTGTGTGTGTGTGTGTGTGTGTGTGTGTGTGTGTGTGTGTGTGTGTGTGTGT
>JAAGEH010000045.1:13081816-13098132 GCA_011751065.1 Lasiurus cinereus | reverse complement strand
TGTGTGTGTGTGTGTGTGTGTGTGTGTGTGTGTGTGTGTGTGTGTGTTTAACTTAATGCTAAAAATGCTTAAATTCTTTCTAGGCATAGCCCTGTGACTCATAGTTTTCAGGCTGAATTTGTTTCAAGTGTTCTTAATTGATTTAAAAAACATACTACCAACACAGGTATTTACATTCACTGGCTTCTTTTTCTTTTTAAGTTAATTTTTTTCTATAGCCATTTTCTACAGCTTCGCTGAGACATTGTATTTGACATTTTCATGACACCAGGAACTTTAAGGTGGTAGGGCCATTTCTGTCTTGTCCACAGATGTAGTCCTGCCACCTAGCCCAATGCTTTGCACATAGTAAGTCCTCAGTAGATGTTTGTTGGATGAATGAGTACACACAGTCTCTTCATCTGCCTCTCTTTTAGGATATGCCTGAAATGATTTCAGTTCACATGCCCTTTCATTGTAGAGACTCCTCTGACACCCAAGTACTGTACTGGTTGATCCCTTTCACAGAAACCAGATTTCCCTTTCTCTAAATTACTTCTTATATTGATTTATTTGTAGCTTACTTATTTATTGTATGTCTCATCCATTTGACAGAAAGCTACGAAGATGAAGCCCATGCTGGTTTGTCCCACACTCTAGCACAGTGCCTGGCACAGAGTGGTGCTTAATTAACAGTAGCTGACTGGGTGGATGAGTGCATGCGACTTGCCCACATGCACATCTGCAATGACAGTTATATGCTGGCCCACTTCTACCCTTGAACAATGAAGAACAATTAATAATTGCACAGGGAAGGGCCATAAGCACCTTTTATCTCAGCAAATTTTTAGAGACTGAGTGGCTAACAAGGGTAGGTTTTATGACATATTCAGGTTATGCTTGATGGCTATCAGATTGAGGATAGAGAACTCCTTACGGTATTTCAATATATCACAAAACAGTTTTAGATAGGTCCCAGATGCATTTCTGGCTCTCTTAACAAACTGTGTAATCTTGGGAAAATGATATGCCCTTTCTGAACCCCTTCCTAATATGTAAATTTAAGACACAAATAGGCCTCACTTCATGTAGTTATTTAGAAGATTAAACAAGACAATGTATGTAAAGTACATAGTTTAGTGCCTGGCACAGAATAAGGAATAAGTACTCCATAAAAGTTATTATTAAATTAATAATAACATTTGAAGTCCATCAGTGGGCCAGCAGTGTTCCAGGACTCTATTAGGTTGTAATTAAATGTATTAAACAATGTCTTATACTCAACTTCAGTGAAAAGAATTATTGCTTTGCTTTTAATGGCTCTAACATTCTACTTGGTTAAATAATGGAATCAGATAAATTCCCTACAGTAAAAGCTGGATTTAGTAAGATCTGGAAGGTTATGGCATAAGGCACACTATCACTGCAGTTTAAAACATCTCTGCACCCAAAATAATGCCACTATTTAATAGTATGTTAGATAGTCTCCTAAGATTTCTTTGATAGCAAAGAG
Source organism: Lasiurus cinereus (assembly GCA_011751065.1). Taxonomy (NCBI): domain Eukaryota; kingdom Metazoa; phylum Chordata; class Mammalia; order Chiroptera; family Vespertilionidae; genus Lasiurus; species Lasiurus cinereus. Next base: position 13,096,640 of record JAAGEH010000045.1, on the reverse strand, counting down.
AATCAACCATATAAGATAGGAGTGTTTTTTTAAATCTATATCCATAACCTCACCAAAGTGTGATATAAGCAATATGTCATGGTAAAAATAAATTATGTAAATATCTTTTTCAAAATCTTTTGTCAAAAGTATATCGCAAATGTATTTGACATTTTCTTTACTGGAAGATAAATATAATCTTTGAATATAAATGTTTAGTCTCATTGACATGACACAATTATACATATATAAGATAATTATATATACATATATATGTATATTACAATTTAGATAATTTGTAGTGACAGGTAAGACCTAAATTACAGGAACCAGAAACCCAATTATTTCAAATTGAATAATCTTGCTAACCAGAGTCACTTATTTCAAAGGAACAAAGGCAATGGCTTTTTAACATTTCTTACTTATATTAATAGTTCTGTTATCATTTTTCTGTTAAATTATATGAGAGTTTGCCATATAACCTGACAGAGGTTGTAAAAACTGAACATTTATTTCTTTATCAAATACATTTACCCTGCCTAATTCCTTACTGTGTGTTTATTTAGGGATCTGTGGAGCCTCTTATTCTACAATAGTCAGCCTACAATTTTCTCATCACTCTTTAATTTGGACCAAAAAAAATACTATTCAGAAAAAAAAATGCTCATATTTCAGACTTTATGGTAGATATGGGTGGTATATTGTAGAATAGTTTTCCTCTGTGCTACACATGCCCTTGAGTTTTTGACAGGATAAAGACTTTAGCAAGCCACTAATCTCTTGTATTTGTCACCTCTTTCTTATGTAAGGGATTGGCAGGATGTGTGTTTCAGAGGAGGGGGCTTGGGGGCTGGAATTCTAGCTCACAGCTTCTGAGGTACATTGGAGAAACCATCTCATCGGGCTCTTCCTTTATATCTCCGGAACATCAAATAAGAAAAAGGTCTTCAGGGGTGACAGAAGGTAGTGATACTAATAATTGCCTTCATTGATACCATATTTGCTGCTACCCACAACTTATCTTTAAGAAAAGATAGGTATATGAACTTAAGACATGGGCAAGAGTGGCAGTAAAATATTATATTTTTAGATTGAAAATATCTCCTTGATTGAACTTGTGTTTTCATTCTGTTTGAGGTACATAATGCCAAGCAAAAGCTACCCTTAATGATTATATATTAATGTGCTTTCTAAAACACCTTAATGTTGGATACGTTTGTGGTTGCACATTTCTCTTACATCATCAATCTCTCCTCCCCCCATCTCTCTCACCAGCGTAGGCATGTAGAAAGCAAACCAACCAAAAGGAATAACAACACTCTTCAGATACTTTTCCATTTTTCCTCTCCTCATCCCAACAAAACTAATGGAAATAGTTGTCTCCATTTCCTCAGCACTCTTTTCCTAACCAGTCTGCTTCATCTTGGCTTTGATTCTTTAATTTGACCTTTATTGAGGTCACCAATAATTTGTATCCGCCCAAAGCTCTTGGTCAATTTCCCATTCTCATCTCCTTCCCTTTGTCAGTAGCAGTTGGCCTTGCTGGACACACTCTTCTTTTTAAGCACACCCTTCTTGAAACACTCTTCTCTGGCTTCTGTGACATCCTTCTGGTTTTCCCTGCCTCAGAGAAAGCCCTATCTCATCTCCATCCCTGGCAGCTTTTTTTTTTTGACCAGCCAGGAAGCCCAAAGCTCCAATCACAGCCATTTCTTCTAGCTGTACTCTCTTCCGGTGCTAGAGTGTTAATACCTCCATCAACTGATGCTTCTCAAATGTGTGTCTCCAGTCCAGCTCTAAACTGTTTATTTAACTGCCTGCTAAGCATCTCCACCTGGATGTCTAAGAGGTACAAAGAATGGGGATACATGAGGACCAAGTGATGTTCCCTTCCCCACACATAAGGAGAGGTTAGTTTACTTCTTTCTCGAAGCTGTGAGGGGAGTGAATACAAATAAATTCTTGAGATATAACCATTGTACTGTAGTCTTAAATTTGGGACAAACATCAGGGCCGAGAACACTTTGACTAGCTGTAAACATATATCTACACTGAAACACAACTCAATTACTCAATGATCCCACATGCCCCATCACTCCCCAAAGCCTGGTCCTTTTTAAAAAAAATCTTTAGCCAAAACCAGTTTTGCTCAGTGGATAGAGCGTCGGTCGGCCTGCAGACTGAAAGGTCCCAGGTTCGATTCTGGTCAAGGGCATGTATCTGGGTTGTGGGCGCATCCCCAGTAGGGGATGTGCAAGACGCAGCTGATTGATGTCTCTCTCTCATCAATGTTTCTAACTCTCTATCCCTCTCCCTTCCTCTCTGTAAAAAATCAATAAAATACATTTTAAAAAATCTTTATTGTTGAAAGTATTACATAGGTCCTTCTCTCCCCTTCCCCCATTAACCTCTTCCACTCCTCCATTCTCCCCAACTCCTCCAGGCCCTTGCCACCCCATTGTCTGTGTCCACGGTTTATACATGTATACATACAAATTCATTGGTTGGTCTCTTCCCACCTACCTTCCCCTGCCTTCCCTCTGAGGCTCAACAGTCTGTTCATGGCTCTATGACTCTGGGTCTACTTTTAATCATCAGTTTATTTGGTTCATTAGATTCCACAGCTTTGTCTTAAACTGGCATTTTACTCCTAGAACTCACAGTCCCCCCACTCTCACCTCCATATCAACTACAACCCCAGTTGATAAAACTTCATGTACTTCTCAGACTAATATGTGAAGGTTCTACTCTTCAAATTCCATGTACCTAAAGTAACCGTTAATCCCACTGTTCCAATGAGCCTGGCTTCAAAACCACTCCGCGTGATTTTCCCTCACTCATTCATGAGACAAAAATAGCAATTATTGATATCATCCTAAAGGACTCCTCTCAAATGGCCCATTTTTATGTGTCAGGAATTTTAAACACATGTGAGAATCAAATGTTAGACTTATAGAGAAAGATCAAATTCTTTATTCCTTTTCTTATTTCCAGTGATTGTTTCTGTCATCACAATTATTTTAAAAGCATCTGGGATTCAGTATTTAAAAGAACACCCTCTGCCAGATTCAGAAATAATATCCAAATGGTACCTATTCACAGATTTCTACATTTTCCTTTTTATCCCATGACCACCCAAAAAGAATACTCAGCCTGCAAAGTGATAGGGAGAGTCCCTTCTATCTATTCTTATGTTACGGCTTGGTCACACAAAAACTCCCAGCCCACTTCCAACCCATCCATAACTCATTTTTCCTCAGTGGAACATAAATGCCTCATATGACTGGTCAGAGTCTAAAATTAATTGAGCCACCTTTCACTAGTGGGTAATGTCACTATGCTCTCAATGGTCACATGTCCTTCCTGCCCTTGGGGGTCATGAACTTCTTACTGGCAACATACTTAGGCAGGGCTAAGGACAGATTTTCCACCCTTTGTCCCCATTTTCTGAAGAGCTGCAGGCTCAGCCATTTTTTTTTTTTTTATTCAGAGAAAGAGGATATCGGATGCTCCAAGTTGGCCTCAGGCCCCAGCTGTATTCTTGGATATAAGTTTACCAGAAACCCTGCTTTTAGGGGATTCTTAGTACTTGTGCCCAAATTAATAGAGCAGTACTTTCTGTTTCATGGGACTATCAGCCCCTGGGCATCCACACTACTAGTAAGAACTCCTGCGATAAAAAAAAAAAAAAGTAAAGGGCCTCAGACTCCTAACATGATCACCGAAGCAATTTAAAAATTAAATGCAATATTTCAGTTGTACCAGTTTTCTATTAGTGCCATAACAAATTACCACCAACGTAATGAGTTCAAACCATGCCTGTTCGTTATCTCACAGTTCTGTAGGCCAGTGCGGTTCACCTGATTCTCTTCTTAGAAGCTCACAAGGCTGAAGTCAAGACCTCAGCAGGGTTGCTTTCCTCCATGGAGGCTCTGGGGATGAGCTTCCAGGCTCATTCTAGTTGTTGGCAGAATTCAGTTTCTTGGGATTGTAGGACTGAGATGCCCGTTGCCTTGCTAGCTGTGGTCTAGTGGTGTTCTCAGTTTCTAGAGCATGCCCACAATCCTTGTCTCAACGTGCTCTGTTCTTCCATCTGCAAAGCAACAATGGCAAATAAGATCATTCTCTACTTCTAATCTCTCTCACATGCCTTTTCCCTCATATTTCCTCTGCTGCATCTCTGTACCTTCCTCTTCTTATTTTAAGGGCTTAAGTGATTAAATTGAGCCCAACTGAATGATCCAGAATAATTGCCCTATTTTAAGTTCAGTTGATTAGCAACCTTAATTTCATCTACAAAATCCTTCCCAGCAGTACGTGAAGGATTCCAACTCTCATACTCTCAGTTCTGGCTAAATTTTGCCCGAAATGCCCAGGCATCGAATTTTACTCAAAAAAGCCCTCCTGCCCAAGGGTCAGCCGCTCTTTAGTTCTACCTACACCTCTCTGACCTTCACTTCCTTCATGTACAATAGAATTTCCTACTCTATGATATTATTCCAAGTATTAAGTGAAAATGTAAGTGAATACCTTTTGCAAACTTTAAAATGAAAATGTCCATTGTATTACCTTATGTCTGAAATATATTTTTAAAATAGAATGAAACATTTTTAAAGTGACAGAAGAAAGCTAAGAATAAAGGTTGAGCATTAATTCTAAACTACTATATACAGGGTATTCCCCCCAAAATGTATACATACTTTGAATAATTATAAAGGCAGTGATTATTAAAAATACATTTTATTTTCTTATTCAAATATTTTTTATTGATTTCAGAGAGGGCAGGAGAAAGAGAGAGACAGAAACATCAGTGATGAAGAGAATCATTGATTGGCTGCTTCCTGCATGCCCCAACTGGGGGCAGAGCCCACAACTGGGCCACGTGCTCTGGCCTGGAATCGAACCGTGATCTCCTGGTTCATAGGTCAGTGCTCAACCACTGAGCCACGCCAGCTGGGAAAATGCATTTTATTCAAAAAAGTAATAGAATCTACAGACATTGTATGTATACATTTTTTGAAACTACCCTGTGATATGATGATTTCTAAACCTGGTTTGAACCGAAGCCAGAAGACATGGGCTAGAGTCTACTTGTTAGTTAGACGACTTAAGTCAAGTCAGTTTCCCCAGCTCCCTTTCTTTTTCTCATCTGTGAAATTAATGTGTTTAACAAAAGGACCTCTAATGTCCAATTCAACTCTGAAATCCTATGCTTCTATTTTATGCTCCTTTTTCAAGATGCACTAAGAATCGGAGTTGCAAGAAATGATCTATTTATAGTCAGCTCTTTACAAGATGACTGTAAAATGCCTGAGACAAGCTCATAATACGGGGACTAGAAATCTCTCCAAGGACAACCTGAAATATGTCTGTAAATCCTGGCAGGTTTTCAGCCCTTTATCATTATTATCAATCATATATTCAGTACCCACTTCCAAAATATTAGGCTAATGAATTGTTTCTGTTTGAGAATTCATATTATTTGACTAGATGCTCTATGTCTCAGAAATACACTAAATATTTAGCACTAACAAAAAAATTATCCTTGAATTCGGTTTCAAAAAAAAAAGTCAAGTATAAACATAAAATTTGATACAGTATTTGTGAACTTCTAGAGTTCTCCAATTTTTCAAAATTTGTACATCAAGTATTAAATTGTTAATTTTACCTTTTCTCTCCCTAAGCATTCCATTTTTATTTTGAAAAAACCATTCAGCTGAAATCGGTTTGGCTCAGTGGATAGAGCGTCGGCCTGCAGACTGAAGGGTCCCAGGTTCGATTCCGGTCAAGGGCATGTATCTTGTGCAGGCACATCCCCACTGGGTATGTGCAGGAGGTGGCTGATGGATGTCTCTCTCTCATCGATGTTTCTATCTCTCTATCTCTCTCCCTTTCTCTCTGTAAAAAAATCAATAAAATATATTTTAAAAAAAGATTCAGTTATTGTCTTATTTTTGATATATTTTATTGATTTTTTTACAGAGAGGAAGAGAGAGTGATAGAGTTAGAAACATCAATGAGAGAGACATCGATCAGCTGCCTCCTGCACGCCCCCTACTAGGGATGTGCCTACAAGCAGAATTGAACCTGGGACCTTTCAGTCTGCAGGCCGATGCTCTATCCACTGAGTGAGCCAAACCGGTTTCGGCTCCAGTTATTGTCTTGAGAGTCACTGAGGGATTCTTGCTGTTTGCTGAGAGTTTTAATCTGATCTGTGCTATACCCTGGATTTGGAACAAAAACCATTTTTATACATTTAAGTTTTGAGTTTAAAAAGGAAACATTTCCCTCACACACTCCCTTGTGATGGGTTTTCCAACAATGGAACTCTCCTTTCCGTTGCAGCATGGGTGCAGAGTTTTAGGAGAAGGGCTTTGTGCATTTCCAAATCCCTTTTCATTTGATGGGCAGCTTGGAGAGCCCCACTCCCTACAGGGGCCAGGCTTGAAGCAAGAAAATGACAGGGTGGGCCGAGAGTGGGCACGAGTCCTTGTCACATTTGAGTCAGTGCTTCTTGAGGGGAGCAGGGGGAGGAGCGTGAGTTATTTTGACCATACTCTGGTGGTCAACCAGCCTTCACTTAAAGAAAATAATTTTCTTTGCCATAGTAATCTCCTAGGTTGTTGTAGCTGGCTAAAATTGAAATTTTACAAGATGAATGTGGTGTGCAGCCTGTTTAGCTCTAATCAGTTGCATGTGTGGGATGGTTTTAGCCCCGGGGGCTCTGGAGCGGGGTTTGAGTGGAAATGTTAGATGGACTGACGTGCCGAGCAAGGCAAGAGTGTGGATGGGTTTCACACTCTGCTTGCAGGTTCTTATCCAGAAGTTGGCAGTTTTAAACTTGAGGATGTTAGACACAGCAGACAGAAGGAAAGAAGACTCAGTGCTTCTTAAGAGAGGCATGGGGTGATGAGTTGGGACTGTAAAAAAAAAGGAAGAAGCAAAAGTAGCAAAAAAAAAGGAAAAAAGAATAGCAAACATTGAATTAGTTCTTGGAGTTGCAAGAAAAAGAGGAGAAAAGAGATGAATAGGTTAAGTATGAACATTTGACTCATCTAGTATTCATTCAGCAAACGGAACACTTGCTTTGTGCTCAGTACTGAGCTGGTTGCTGGGGCTATCACAATGAGCACAGCAGATGCCCTCCCTGCCCTTAAGGAGCTTAAAGTCCAGGGAAGGCCAATCTCAAAAGTGCACTTGGGTCCTCCAAAGCCTCCCAGAATGTATTCCTGCAGTAATGAGTGCTCCTCCCCTAAGCGGATGGTACTCCTTAGGCCTGCCTCACTGGGCTTCTCAGCTGCGGAAGCTGTGCTTGAGGAGCCACCTCCATTTTTACAGTTTTGAAGATTTTTTGGCAAGCCCCAGTTCACAGATAATTCTACTTGACAGACTTGTCTGTGTTGGGTAAAGAACAATTACAGAGTGGCATATTACATCATCCTTAAGTGGAATTGGAATACTTTTGTGGGATAGTCAAAGTCTTTTCGTCCCCTGATGTAAGAATGGGTGAGAGCGAAGCAGGACAAAATTGGGAATGTGCTTTCTGTCTGTCTCTGGCATAAAGACATAAACACTATCCTTCCCACACCTCTTACTGAGTGCTACATGGTACCTCTCTCCCGGGTAAGACACCATAGTCACAGGTCGTGCTTCATTTGCCTCACAATACAGTGGTACCTCGAGATACGAGTGCCCTAACATACGAGATTTTTGAGAAACGAGCCGTCGAGCGAGGGATTTTTACTTTGAAAAACGAGCAACATTTGAGATAGGAGTCATCGCGCAGATCGGCCGGCTGCACACGACCCACCAGTTTACCACGACTCGAGCGACTCATAGTTTCCCACACCTCAAGGTTCGGAATGAATTAAACTCATATCTCGAGGTACCACTGTATTGTGCTTTCTCTTTTTGGTATCTCAGTTCTGAACGGGATGCCTCAAATAAACGTACTCAACCTGCACAGTCACTAGCAGATAGTGAGCTAGAAGCAGGTTCTTTCTTTACCAGCCAACTATGGGTGCCTCTGTGACCCAAATGAGTCAGTGATGGAGGATTTCAGACACTCAGCCAGGGCCAGGGAAAGGAGAGGGGTGAAGGGCTCCACTCAATTCTTTGCTGATTCTAAAAAAAAAATAAAAAAAAAATCTACAAATCTCCTGGGAAAGGATCCGATGTGTCTGTGAGGGATGGGAGAGAAGGTGGAGACATCTGGGGGGCAGTTCTGGCGAAGCTCCGCATGCTCCGCGCATGAAAAATTGCTACTTGAATCTTTTGAGTGGAAACTCTAACAACTTAGAACTGAATCCTGACTTGAGTTAAAACACGTTTTCCATTCTCAAACTGGGTAAGTGCACCTCATATGTAATCGTTTTTGTCAGGTCCTCCCGCATCAAAAAGTGTGGCTCTTCAGACCAGGCCCTGGATGAAAAGTGCTTTGAGTTTGAGACCCATCCCCCATTCCTCTTCTGTCACTGCTTTGCCTGTAGCCTCCCCGGGAACCATTGAAGGGGGCACCACATCTGCAGCCCCCGGCACTGGCTCCCAGTGATGGCTCAGTGGAGGCTGGCTAAAAGAATCCCCAGGTTGTTTCTAGTCACTTGTGGTTTAGGAAATGTATTACCGTTTATTATTTATTCCTGTGTTTATGTTAGTGTTTGTTTCAAATAAAAAGAGAAGAAATTCGAAATACATCTGAACATTTATGTTTATAAATATATTTATCTACGTGGATGTGTTCAATGGAATGTTTAGAGGTTATTTTAACTTCCGTTTTATGGGTATTTTGCTGTTCCCAAGGTCCTTTAATTGATTTTTATAACAGCTCAATGGAGCCCGTTATTATCTCCTTTCTCCTCATCAGGAGGAAGGCAGAAGAGGTACCGAACATACTTCCTGGATGGTGCTAGTCACTTCCCAGAATTCCATTCACATGCATACCATTTCATGTAATTCTTTCAAGAGCACTCTGAAGTGGGAACTGCTTGTGTGTTTGTCTTTACAAGGGAGACTCACCCGGCTTTTAAAGGGAGAACCAGGGCCCAGCGCCCTACGCTTTGGTATGTTGGACCCTGATGTGCTCTGGTTCCTCCCGCGTCCTTCCTGTGGTGGCTGTTTGCTCTCCAGGCACCACGACCTCTGTCTGCAGAAAGGGCTTTGTTTCAGTCCTGCTCCCAGAGGCCTGGGCCAGCTTGGGAGGCCCATTCGGCCAATATAGCAGGTGCTCCCAGTTAATGAGGAACGGGGCGATGCCTCGCCTAGAGTGGCCCCAGCTCTGAAATCCTGTTGTGGGGACGTGGGAAGGTGCAAGTTGATGCCTCTCTTCCCAAATGCAGACATTTTTCTGCTTTTACCCATGTGCAATCAATTACTGCCGACTGCCCACCCATCACCTCAATGGCATCCTCAAAAGTCAGTTCACTTTGCCTCAGCACCTGGCAACGGTAGGCCTGGGGACTGGGAATTTCCTAGTCACCCTTTATGTCATTCTGCCTACTTCATTCTGTTTAGTGAAATGTAGAGTTTGTCTTTCTACCCCCACCCCCATACACACATCTCGACTCTCCTGACCTTGTTGTGCTGTTGATTTATTCTTTTTTTAACCTAGAAACATTGGCTCCAGTCAGGGTATATAAGCCAGGGAATGCAAGGGTGGAAATCAATGCGGGCCTCTGGCTATCATTTAAACAAAATAAAATCTTATTCTGTGGACATCTGCTATTCTCCTGCTAAATTATAGTGTCAAAAGTCTTGAAATTGAAGAAAGGACAGCACAAAAATCTGTTTTATAAGTGATACACTTTTGTGGTTCCAATTTTTTAAAACACATTTAATCCCTTATTTCTTGTCTCATCCTCTAAAAACTAAGATTGAACTAGGCTTAATAAAAAATTCATCTGGCCCTAACCAGTTTGGCTCAGTGGATAGAGCATCAGCCTGTGGACTGACGGGTCCCAGGTTAGATGCCGGTCAAGGGCATGTACCTTAGTTGTGGGCACATCCCCAGTAGGGGGTGTGCAGGAGGCAGCTGATCGATGTTTCTCTCTCATTGATGTTTCTAACTCTCTATTCTTTTCCCTTACCTCTCTGTAAAAAATCAATAAGATATATTTTTAAAAAAATCATCTGGATTAAAATGCAATAATCCATTTCAAAGTCAGCGTAGGTAAAGCCATTTTGTGACAATTTTGACTCCTTTTAAACAAACCCTTGCAAATGTTGCCAACCCTAGTCTTCAGGGAGCATTTCAACATGGCGCCCAGAGGGAGCCTTCAAACCTGACAGCCACTTCCTCTTTGTCAGGAACAAGAAGGAGGGGTCTTAGAGAAAACAAGATCTCCCCATTTCAGAAGTAGAAACAACAATAAAAATGACTGTGCTCCAAATGGCTCGCTGGAAGACACATCCCAGAAAAGGCAGTGTGAGGACCTAATAGGTCATGACAGCTCAGATACAGAAGTTATCTCCCTACAGTGGGGGCGGCCTCATTACCCGCTTCTGGTTCAGTTTTGCTGCAGCAGCCATGAGTGATGAGGCCACCCTTATCTCACCAAGATGAAGACCATATTCTCCAACGCTGTGACATGTCCTTTCTGTGTAACCACTTACAGCATAGATTTCATTTCCTAGCTGCACACGTGCATCTCACACACACACACACACACACACACACACCCATCAGAAGAAAGAACTGCCTGTTTTTAAGTGACATTCCAAGATGAATGTGGCCCTACTGACATGTTGAAAGAGAACACTTCCCCCCCACAACACTCGAATGACTTTCAAGAAAACCAACTCGCCTTTCTCTATCAATATGGTTTTCATACTGATTTAGCTCCCCGTGCCAAAACGTTTTAGAAATGGCAGCAGCACATCTTAAAACCCCCAAAGGGACACCCCTGGTCTGAGAAGTGGGAAGCACACAGCATCCCCGTCCCTGAGGTTCCAGCGGGCTGGATGGCCTCTGTCCCTTTGAGCCATCGGTGACACAGAGCTGACAAAAAAATGCACATTCTCAGGTCACTTCTCGTGGAAAGGAGGGCTCCGGGGGGAGGCCTGGTGACCTGCAGCGTGTGTAAGCCTTCGCCCTGCTTAAATCAACCGGTCGCTCTACATCGTGCGTTCTCTTTTTGGTCTTAAATTATTTATTAAAAGGCACAGCGTCGGTTAGGGCAGCCTCATCAAGATGGAGAGCATGGATTCCACGACTTGTGCATGGAAATCTGCAACTCAGATCCAAACTGTGGGGAGACCTCCACCAGGGACAGGAGGCAACGTCACTCCAAAGGGAGGCGCTCCCCTTCCTGACTTCAGTTCAGAAGAAGAGATGGCTTGTAAATATTATGGTTTCGTTCACCAAATGTTTCTCCCCCTCCCCCTCTTTTAAAGTAAAATGCTTTCAGAAACCCCCCAACTTGGCTTTCCCCTTATAAAAATGCAGGGAACCCTGCGTAGGGTCAGTTTGGTGCCATCCTTCAGGAGGCTTGTGCGGGGCGGTTGGGAGGTGAAGGAAGGGCTGGCTGTTCTCTTTTTCTTTGCTTTGATGGATTCCTCCCCTCATAAACCATCGCCCGGCTCATAATTATAATGCAAAACAGCATCCCTCCAGCCTGCTTGGTACATTTCAAACCTGAAGTTCCTTGAAGTTCTAAGGATTTTTAAATATTGATATTCATTAATTGCGTGGCTTTTTGTGACACAAATGCACATTACATACTTTCATGTGCAGGAAACAGCTGAAAATGGCACGGCACAAATGTTTACATGGCGGTTCCCGAAAACGGGACCATGCTAATATATGTCTGCTTCTTAAATTCTGTTAGCAGTTGTAAGACAGTCAGATACCACCCGTGGGATCTTGTGCCCTCATGAAACACAATTACAATGAGAATATCTCATTATCTCATTGGCTTTAGCTTACTGCTCTGTTTCCATGGTTTCAAATACACAGAGGAGTCTGAAACTAAGAGTGCTGCTAACAAAGAACATATCCTTGTACAATGACATCAGATCATGTTAGACAGAATAGGCTTAATTAAATACCCCCTGATGGAGGCCAAAATACAGAAGTTGGGTCTACTTTTTAAAAAGGAAACCAGCCATTTAAAAAATTCTACTTGATTTACTTGGGAATGTTGAATTCCTTTATCCCAGCCGCTGCAATAATAAAAACAAACTGAACTCCGAGCCAGTTTAACAGTCACTGGTAGTGATGGGAAATTAAGGACACGGGGAAGAAATAGACCACTGTCAGAAGAGGATGATATCCGGTGTTGTTTTCTTCCCAGTGTCTGGCTACTGAGCCAACCAACCCTCAGACTAAGAAACTGGGACAGTTCCGGGGGTGCAAACTCCTGGGCCTTCTGCTCACGGCGTGCCTGTGGAATTTAAAGCCCGGATTCCGGCCTTCCCCAGTGAGATCTGGTTCAGTCAGACACACGTCATTTTGCCCTCTTTGCTGACACATTGAGTGTCTAACTTTACAAAACTGGAATTATACTATTTTTTACGATGGGAAGCAAGTTGATTTATTAGACGAGAAATCACAAGTCTGGGCTGTTGGATTTCCGACTGCTGGGGAGCTTGCCACGGTTTGATAGATTTCCAGCGCCTGGCTTCCTCTGCACTGAGCAGAGGGCCTCGCGACTCCAACGTGGCTTACGTTTAAGCAAATCTTCAAAATGCACTTCAGTGTGAGAAATCATTCAAGTCTCAGAGTTACCCTATTGTGTAACTATTTTCTCCCAAAGGCCCTGAAACAGCTTGTATTTTTCTATGTTGTGAAATTAATTTCCCCATAATGAAAATCTCCCTTGTCAATGTGAAGTTTATCCCCCCACATATACACACATATGTAAAACACACACACACACACACACACACACACACGCACACACACATACATTATAGCAGTAAAAAAAAAAATTTAAATCACTTATAGGCCCTGGAGACTATCGGGTGACATAATGTGACAATAATGACATCCCTAGTGGTGTTAATTGATTTTGTCCTGGTAGAGGGTAATTTGGCTTCCACAGTGACTGCTGGATCATGGACTCACTGATTGGTCTGCCTAGGTAGTATTACCATTAATGAACAGAAAACACACTTTCCTTCTTAAAGATACTGGTAATTATGGGGAAGGGAAGATGGAAAGCCATAGGTTCTTAATCGTTTAAGGAGAGTTAATTCTGAGCTGTTTGCATTAAAAGGGGATGTATGGTAAGAGACTGTGAATTAGCAATTCAGAGTCTCACTCCATAAAACCCAGCTGCTTTTATGCTACTCCAGGAAGATCTGTGAAAAACTCAAATGATTTGTAAAGTGCGCTTTAGCAGAAAAAAAAAATAGCAATTGGCAGCCGCATGTGCTGTGTGATTAAAAGTGATACATCATCTGTCAAGCCAGCTTACTTTATTGGTCTACATTCCTTTCTTTATGGCTTCTAATTGGTGTGATTTAAAAAATATTTTTCAAATGAAAAACACATCTCAATCTAAATTGTATGTGTAGAATAAGATATTCAGATAATTCTAATTTTCAGAAGAATTGGAGAGATTTGAGAGTCATTCATGCTAAAATCAAATAATTGAAGTTATGTAAATAGAAATGATGTTACTCATATTGGTTAAAGCCACCATTATTCTCTCTGTCACCAAGCTGAAAACTTTGGAGGCATCTCCATTCATTTCTCACCCAATAAGTTCAACTTGTTATCAAGTCCTATCCATCCTACCAGACCTGTTGATATTCTGACTGTGGGTACCAGTTCTGCCCTAGCAGTTGTTTATGGTTAGTCTCCATTCTGATGGGTCAACATCTGTGCATACTAGTTGCTGAATATTTTGTATTTCATTCCTGCTTCCTATCATTTTATTGTATTTTGAATCAGGTTCTTTATTTCTATTGACTTGGTACTGCCTTAGGTCAGATTTTAGTTATCTCTAATCTGAACTCTATACTAGACTTTTTAAAGGGTGATTATTAGCTAATAATTTTCTTCTAGTAACAGACTTTGAATTGGTCTTTTTTACTCCAATGTCCTCTTACTCTAATCCATACTCTATACCAGTGGTTCTCAATTTTTCTAATGCCGCGACCCTTTAATACAGTTCCTCATGTTGTGGTGACCTTCAACCATAAAATTATTTTCGTTGCTACTTCATAACTGTAATTTTGCTACTGTTAATGAATCATAATGTAAATATCTGTGTTTTCTGATGATCTTAGGCTCTACAGCAGCAGTTCTCAACCTGTGGGTCATGAACCAGAGGTTGAGAACTGCTAGCAGGGTCACCTAAGGCAATCGAAAAACACAGATATTTATATTAAGATTCATTAACAGTAGCAAAATTACAGTTATGAAGTAGAAACGAAAATAATTTTATGGTTGAAGGTCATCACAACATGAGGAACTGTATTAAAGGATTGCGGCATTAGAAAGGTTGAGAATCACTGCTCTGTACTCTAGTTATGCTTACTTTTATATTTACATAAACTATTTTTTAAAATTAGAAATATAGAGTACTTAGTGAACAAATTGTAAGTCTATAGCTGTATACTAGTAGTTTTAGAACAGAGGTTCACAAGAAGTGTGAAAGACCCATGCGAAATTGTCTCCTAATAGAAGGATGCAGGTTCAGCTAAAGTCTAGCCCCATTGTAATCCCTGGGGAGCTCTGTATACTTGTGGCCCCAACACCCCTCCCCTGCCAGCCTGATCTTGCCCCTGGTGGCTCTCCTCTGCTGGCCTGATCACCCCTAACTAGAGGCCCAGTGCACAAAATTCATGCATGAGAAGGTTTCCTCAGTTCAGCCTGCACCCTCTACAGTTAGGTACCCCTGAA
>JAAGEH010000045.1:12927096-13081806 GCA_011751065.1 Lasiurus cinereus | reverse complement strand
TGATTGCCCCTAATCACCTCTGCCTGCCTGCCTGGTCACCCCTAACTACTCCCCTCCAGGCCTGATTGCCTCCCAACTGCTCTCTCCTGCCATCCTGGTCACCCCAACTGCCCTCCCCTATAGGCCTGGTTATCCTCAACTGCCCTTTCTTGCTGGCCTGATCTCACCCCCAACACCCCTCCCCTGCCAGCCTGATCTTGCTCCCAGTGGCCCTCCCCTGCTGGCCTGATCATCCCCAATGGCCCTCCCCTGCTAGCCTGATCACCCCTAACTGCATCTGCCTCAGCCCCCACAACATAGCTTTGTCCAGAAGGAAGTTGAACATCTGGAAGATAGCCAGTCAACCTGGTCTAATTAGCAAATTACCCTTTTATTAGTATAGATAGATTATATAGGATAGGATTCCTTAAATGGGGATATGAGGGAAGCCTTTTTCAGCAGTAGGAGATGCTCTTGGCAGACAAAAATACATAATCCCTCTATCTGCACTAATAGCCAGCTATATGCACCATATTGCCAAACTGGTCATTAAAAAATTGAACCGCTCTCTTATACCTTACACCAAACAGTTACCTTTAAAACTCCTCCTCAGCCCCACCTTAGGTTCTGCCTTTGCAGTTTACCCAGATTAGGTTCTGATTGGTCAGTTTCTATGCCATTCAGTGTCTCCAGGCCTATCTCCAGGCCTCTCCCCAGGACTGATCTAAAGCTCTTGCAGCAGCAGTGCGGTTGTCAGGCCTCTGGCCTGGCCCTAGCTTGGAGGCTAATGACCTCTCCACACCCTTACCCCTGCCCTGCTGCCCAGCCCGCCTGCCGGCCACTAGACTTGCTATGAAAGGAGCCTGTGGGCTGTGGGGGAGGGACCAAGAGGTGCTCCATGCACTTCCTGGTGACTGGTCGCCTGTCTGGTGATTTAGGTCGTGACGGCCCCTGGCCTTTTATAATGTAGATAATACTCAACCATTGGCTATGGATCACCCTGATAAGAAGGCACAACCTCAGGACTAGTATTTCCAAGTGGAGCCACTTACTTTGGTCTAGGGTAATTCTCAGGACAAAAGTGTATCTGGGAAGCTGTTAGAAGCCACCACTCACCACTAAAGTCAGTTTAGGAAAGGATACATTGAGAAAGGGAGACCTTGGGGGGAGGGGTGTAGCAATAATGTCTACTATATTCATTAATTGTCACAAAGCAGATATGCTCAGATGATCACAATCCAAGTTAGGAAATGAAGCATTACCAACCCTCAGAAACCCCCTTTCGTGCCTCCTCCTGGTTATTTTCCACCCACTTCTCCATAACAACCACTGTCCTCACTTCTAGAACCATGGATTAGTGTCTGTTGTTGAACTTTATACAGATTAAATCATACAATATGTACTCCTTTAAGTCTGGTATTTTTCACTCAACATGGTGAAATTCATCCATACTGAAGTGTGTAGCAGTAGTTCATTTTCACAGCTATATAGTATTCCACTTTGTGAATGTACCACAATTTATATATCCTTTCTCTTGTTAATAGGCATTTAGTTCATGTGGTTTTTGTCTATTATGACTAAAGCTTTATAATATTCTTGTGCATTACTTTTATGTTCACATTTCTGTTGAATTTGTTGATTCAGGGGATATGCATATGTTCAGTTTTAGTACCTGCTGCCAACCCCTTTTTGAAAGTGGTTGTTCTAATTGATACCTTTACCACCGGAGTAAAAATATTTCATTTACTCCTTAGCTTTACCAATCCTTGATCTTTATCAATCTTTTATATTTTTTGGCATTTTGGTGAGTATATAGTTATTTCTCATTGTGGTTTCATTTATATTTCTCTGACAACTCATAAGCCTGAACACTTTTTTATATATATTTTTAGCCTTCTGGATATCTTTTTTTAAAGTGCTTGTTTCAAATGTTTAGCTCACTTTCTTGTTTTGTCTTTTAATCATGTGTATGAATTTGTTATAGATATAAGGTATTTATTAGATAAAGGTATGCAAATATGTAAATAAATGCATTCTCCCACTCTGAAGGTGCCTTTTCACATTTTTAGTGATGTCATTTGTGAATAAAAGTTCTTAATTTTAATGTTATGCAATTTATCAATCTTTTAAAAATGATTAATGCTTTTAGTATCCCATTCAAGAAATCTTGTCTTTCCCAGATCATAAAGATACTACCTTTATTGTTTTACATTTCACATTTAAATCTAGAATTCATGTGGAATTGATTTTTGAGTATTATATGATATAACTCTCAAGATTTATTTTTTTTCCATACGAATATCAATTGGCCTAGTACTATTTTTGGAAAAGTGATTCTTTCCACACTGCACTTATTGTTACCCGCATTGTAAGTCAAATGACCATAAATGTATGATCATCTTCTAGACAATATATTCCATGTATCTATTTATTTTGTCTTCTCATGTGTGGCCAATTTCACAAGCTTTTAATTATTGCATCTATAATATCTTGATATTTAGTAACATAAGAATTTCAACATTTTTTTTCTTTGTCAAGATTATTTTGACTTTCCTTTGCCCTTTGCATTGTCAAATAAAATAAAAAAGTAGCTTGTCAATTTCTAACTACAACAACAATAACAAAAAATATTGTTAGTTAATTGACCCTTTCGTTATGATACTCATTTGTATCTTTAGAATTGCTCTCACATTTATCTTATATGAATAAAACTCTGCTTTAAAATTTTTTCATTGATTTGAGACAGAGAGAAAGACATCAATTTGTTGTTCCACTTATTTATTCATTCATTGGTTGAATTTTTATATGCACTTTGACTAGGGTTCAAACCCACAACCTTGGCATATCAGGGAGATGATTTAACCAACTGGGCTAGCTGGCCAGGGCTACAAAGAGAAAACAAATGGGAAATGGTAGAGTTAAACACCACTGTATCAGTAGTTACATCAGATGTAAATGCACCAGATATTCCAATTAAAAGACAAAATTTTCAGATTAGATAAAAATGTAACTATATATGAATTATAAATGGCAGATGCTAAGTAAAAGGAGAAGGAAAGATAGAAAAATCTAAGGATGAAAAACTATACCAGGTCTGATGGTTACTTTTATGTATCAATTTACTGGATCACAGGGTGGCAAGATTAAATATTATTTCTGGGTGTACCTGTGAAGGTGTTTCAGGATGAGAATTGGTAACTTAGTGAAGTAGATGGTTCTCCCCAACGTGTGTAGGCATCATCCAATCTACTGAGGGTCTGAATAAAACAAAAGGTAGAGGAAGGAATAATTTGCCCTGCTCCCCCTTTTATTCTGAGTCTTCTTGAGCTGAGATATCTCATCTTCTCTGGGAAGCCCTGCCCAATACATCAGAAGCATAGTTATATCACATCGCATACTAAATGAAATACACAAAAGAAGTTCTTTAGACAAAAGGAGAATTCTTCAGAAGAAATATGATAACATGTAAACACAAAAGATGGAATGGGATAATGGAGTTTAAAAGTTCTGCTTTCCAGAAATGTAAAAATACTAAGTGAGGGTACATATAATTTTAAGATAATCACTCAAAGAGAAGTAAAAGAATGCCAAAACAAATAACTTAAAAACGACAAAAAAAAAAAAGGAGAAAATAAGGAACAGGAATAGATACAGTAGTGACATGTGATCTTAGTTTTTGTTTCTTTGTTTTTAATTTTATTTCACCTTATTTTTCAAACTCTATGGGTATATTAATATAACAAAACTCACCAATTTTAAGTGTATAGTTTAATAAGACTTGACAGAAATATGCATTTGTGTAACCACCACCATGATCACAATATAAAATATTTCCATTTCCCTAGTGCTTTTTTGCAGTCAATCCTTGCCTCACAACCCCACTCCGTAGCAACCATTGATCTCCTTTCTGTCTCCTAAATTTGTCTTTTCTAAGATTTCATGTATATGGAATCATAGAGAATCTTTAGTGTCTGGCTTTTTTCATTCAGCATAAGGCTTTTGAGAGCCCTTGTGTTGTATATGTCAATAATTTGCTTCTTTTTATATTGTTACATATCTGTAGTTTTTAAAATGTGCTATGTGTATCATTGTTTCATTTATTTTATTTTATTTTTTTAAATGTATTTTATTGATTTTTTACAGAGAGGAAGAGAGAGCTAGAAACATCCGTTAGAGAGAAATTGATTAGCTGCCTCCTGCACGCCCCCTACTGGGGATGTGCCCGCAACCAAGGTACATGCCCTTGACCGGAATCGAACCTGGGACCTTTCAGTCCACAGGCTGATGCTCTATCCACTGAGCCAAACCGGTTTCAGTGCTGCTTCATTTATTTTTATTGTCCTACTAGAGGCCAGGTGCACGTGCACTGGGGGATCCCTTGGTGTGGCCTGCGGGGATTGGGCCCAAACCAGCAGTCCAACGCTGCCTGCCATTCCTGCCTGCCGCTTCATTCCTGCCCTGCTGTGCCTGCTTTGGGCTCGCACCCAGTCAGTCCTGATCTGGAGAGGCATGGACCCATGCAGCGATTCCCACCAGCTGTGAGCCCTGTGCCTGGCATCTGTAGCTCAACTGAGCAGCGCTCCTGCTGTGGGAGCGCACTGACCAGCAGGGGGCAGCTCCTGCATTGAGTGTCTGCCCCTGGTGGTCAGTGCACATCAGAGTGACTGGTCTTTTGGTCATTTGGTGGTTCCATCACTTAGGCTTTTATATAGATAGATAGATAGATAGATAGATAGATAGATAGATAGATACTGCAATGTTTCTTCCATTCATGAACTGATGAACATTTGGGTTGTTTCTGATTTGGGGGTATTATGAATAAAACTGCTATGCATATTATGCATATTCACATGCAAGTTTTTTTTAATGAACATACGTTTTTATTTATTTTGGGTAAAGAACATGGGAGTGTGATTTCTGAATTCCATGGTAATTATGTATCATTTTCTAAGAAATTGCCTAGTTGCTCTCCAAAATTGTATACAATTTTGCCATCCTACAAGCATTGTATGAGAATTGGTTCACATCCTTGCTAACACATTTTTAGTATTTTTAAATTTTAGCCATTTGAGTGAGTATGTAGTGACATCTCATTCTAATTTTAAATTTATTTCTCTGATAACTAATGATGCTGAGTATTTTTAAAGTGTTTATTAGACATTTGTGCTTCTTCTTGGTTAAATAATCTGTTCAAGACCATTTTAAAAATTGGATTGTTTTTCTTTTTGTTATTACATTGTAAGTTTTTCTTTATGTATTCTGAATATAAGTTCTTTATCAAATATGAATTTTGCAAATATTCAACCTGCCTTTGCATTTTCTTAACAGTGTTATTTGAAGAGGAAAGATCTTAATTTTGATGAAGTCTGATATCAGTTTTTTTTTTGTATGGTTTATATTTTTGTTTCTTATTCAAGAAATCTGACCTTTGATTCAAGTGCATACTTGAATTAAATATCATTCTATTTTTTTCTATGAGTTTTATAGTTTTAGCTCTCACAAGTTAAAGTATTTAGCTAATTCAAGTTGAGATATTTTTGTATATATTTAGTAAAGGTCAAGGTTTATATTTTTGCACATACATATCCAATTTAGTTCTACACTATTGATCGCAAAAGCTGTTCTATCTTTATTCAATTACCCAGGCATTTTTGTTGAAAATCAACATATCTATATGTCTATCCTTAAGCCAATACCATATTGTCTTCTTACTGCAGCGTTGTAGTAAGTCTTGAAATCTGACACTATAAGTCATTCAATTTTTTAAAACAAAAATTTTGGCACCATTCTAAGCCTTTTGTATTTCTGTGTAAATTTTAAAATCTGTTTGACAATTTCTGCAGGAAAAAAAATATAAAAGGCCTGCCTGGGTTTTTGAGAGGAGGGAGTATTGTGTTGAATTTATGGATCAATTTTGGAAAAATTGATGTCTTAATATTAAGTCTTTTAGTCCATGAATAGGGTATGGGTTTCTATTTATTTGTCTTCTTTAATTTCTCTCAGCAATATTTCACAGACTCCATTGTACAGCTACTGCACAATTTTTGAAAAATATTATTAACTATTTTAATTTTCATGCTTTTTGTAAATAGAATTCTTAAAATTTCACATTTTAATTTTTTGTTGCTAATATAAAAATACTAGACGCCTGGTGCATGAAATTCGTGAACTTGGGATGGGGGTCCATCAGCCCAGCCTGCCCCCGCTCACATTCTGGGAGCCCTCGGGGATGTCCAACTGATGGCTTAGGCCCGCTCCCAGTCATTCTTAGTGCTGCTGTGGAGACAGGAGAGGCTCCTGCCACTGCTACTGCGTTTGCCAGCCGTGAGCATGGCTTCTGGCTATTTAATCCTTTTAAAAATAGCTTCTGTATCTCTGATAAAATTCTCCATTTGGCGTTTTCTTTACAATTCTTTTAAATTCCAGTTCACCTATAGTTTTGTTTTTATTTTCTATTTTGCCTTTCGTTTTTATCCTTGGCATACCAGCTAATTTTTTATTGAGTTCCAGACAGTGGGTATGATCAATTATAGAGGCTATGGATAAAATTATCTTCTTTCAGGGAATTTTGTTTAGCTTCTAGTAAGCATTAAGGTAGAAGCATGTAACTTTAATCCACTAAGTGATTGGCCTGAATTAAAGAGTTCAGTCTTTGTAAGTCCTAATCTATTTATGATTTAGCTTTATTCTTTGTTTCATCCATCTAGCATCCCCATCAAAAGCCCAGTGTTTATGAAGCCCTCTTCTTTAGCAGATCTTCACTTGCAATTTTTCTATCTCTAGCACTATATGGCAGTTAATAGTTACATGCATAGCTGCTACTTTCTTGACAGTTTTTTTTTAACTCCTATAAACATTTGTGTACAATTCTTTTGTGTGTGGACATAGTTTTCAACTCCTTTGGGTAAATAGCGAGAAGTACTATTTCTGGCCTGGATAGTAAGAGTGTGTGTTTAGTTTTTCAAGAAACTGATGAACTCTCTCATAATGTGGTTGAGCCATTTTTTACTCCCACCAACAATGAATGATGAGAGTTCCAATTACTTCACATTCTGGCCAGCATTTGATGTTAGTGTTTTGGAATTTTTACCATCCTAATAAATGTAGACATTGTTGTTTTAATTTGTAATTCCCTAATGACATATGCTATCGAGCATAGTATTTTCATATACTTATTTGCCATCTACATATCTTCTTTGGTGAAGTGTCTTTGAAGGTAATTTGCCTAATTTTTAATTGGGTTGTTTATTTTGTTATAGTGGAGTTTTAAAAGTGCTTTGTATATTTTGGATATCAGTCCTTCATCAAATATGTGTTTTGGAAATACTTTCTCCCAGCATCTGCCTATATTTTTATTCTCTTACTAGTGTCTTTCATTTTAGTGTCATAAAACTTGTCAAATTTTTTCTTTCATGAATCATGCTTTTGGAATTGATCTAAAAAATCATTGCCAAATACAAAGTCAGCTAGATTTTCTCCTCTTATCATCTAGAAGTATTATAGATTTGTATTTTACATTTAGGTCTGTGGTTCTTCCGAGCTTTTAAAATTATTTGCCTACACAATTTACAAATTAAAATAATCTATAAGAGGATTTTAGACTATTGTTGTTGTGTTTTTTTAATTCTCTGCAATTCTCTTCTCTCTGGAATCATGACTGACTGACTACCTTGGTATCCCTGAACTCCAATTCTTCTCTCTCCAACCCTGTAAAATTGCTGAGAACTGGGCTTAGGTTCTACATCTTCTAGCATCTGCTCTTCTCTCTTCCTCCAAGATGTTTATGAACTGAAAGTACCTTGAGAGAAAAACTTGATGAGTTTTTCTCTTCTTTCTGAGAACCTTAGTTCTTCAAATGCTGGGTGATTTGGTAGCCCTCCAATGTGTCCAAAGAAAATATTAAATATATCTCTTCTAGTTGTTTTTTATGAAAGGATTCATCTGCTATAAGTTAGTCTTCCAAAACTGCACATTACAGTTTAAAAGCACCATTCATACACCATCTTTCTTGCCCAAAAGCCTATGGAGGCTCCCCACTGCCCACAGGTGTAGTGTAACCTATGAGAGATATCCTTTATAATCTGCTTCATGTCTATGTTTCTGAGCCCAATCTCCACTTCACACATATTATTGTCAAACAATATCATAGTTCACGATGTTTTCTTGTGCTTTTGTGCCATTACCTGTGTTCTTCCTTTTACCTGCAACATCACCTAATTCTTCATCCAAGTACCCCAAAACAGTCATCATTCCTAATGGACAGTCCCTGACCTCTCTCCCTAGGCAGGATGAACAGTTTTCTCATCTACATTCTCATCAGATATTTTACAAATCCAATCATGGTTCTTTTCACATTGCATTTGGTTAATTGTTCATGTTTCCATCTCATCCTTTTCTATCATCAGTGCACATGGCATATAATGAGAGCGCAACAGGCAATTGTTGAATTAAAAAGCACATGAACTATTAACTCATTTGATCTATCTCATTACCATGTCTCACTTTCATATGTTCTCTCCAAACATTTGTCAGCAATAAAGTTAGTTTAGTTTTTTTCATTCACTCATTCAATAGGTGTTTACCTATCACCAACCATGCATCAGGCACTTTTCTATGAATCACAGGATATGTAATAATAAACAAGATAGAAGTAGATATTGGCCTCATGGAGCTTATAATTTAGAGATGATATACATTTCCTTCAAAAACATGCTTCTTAAATCATTGGCAGGAAGTAGTTTTAGCCAAAACATTTCTTTCTTGGCTTGCTTTCTTTACTCTTTGTCCTAGGTCTGTTAGGCTAAATGTCATTCTTTGCGACATTTTACACTCTTAACTCTTATTGCTCCCCATGTAGCATGAAAAGCAGAAGTGCTCACATGCTGAGACTTTCCATCTCAAATGGCAATTAAAATATTTCAGATAGATTCCATCAGTCAAGTTCCAGAGTATTTCATTAAACAATATAATTATTTTATCTTCATTTTAAGTGACAAAATGTCCAATCTTTGATGTTAATTGATATCAAGATTGATAAAAATCATTCATTTAATGTTAAATATTTACTTTGATATTAACCCTTTTTCTTAATGAATTGACTCATTTTGGGGGTAAAGGCAGGGGTGATATTGGGTATGAGCACTCAAGAGTAAGTTTATCATATGTGTTGACAGCTGTAATAAAACCTTGACCATATTATTTCACATATATGATAGTTTTTTATGTGATGTTATAATTTTGTTTGTTCAGTTTATTTTTTATTTTTTTAAAATATATTTTATTAATTTTTTACAGAGAGGAAGGGAGAGGGATAGAAAGTCAGAAACATCGATGAGAGAGACATCCCTAAGCCGCCTCCTGCACACCCCCTACTGGAGTTGTGCCCACAAGCAAGGTACATGCCCCCGACTGGAATCGAACCTGGGACTTTTCAGTCCGCAGGCCAATGCTCTATCCACTGAGCCAAACTGGTCTCAGCTGTTCAGTTTATTATATGGATCTATATCTCTGGAAATCACATTATCCATGGAAATAAGATTATAGGTTCATATGAAAATTTTTTTCCTAAAAACAATTCTCCTCAATTTAAAATTTAGAGCTCCTAAAATTTAAATTGTGATTAAAAAAATCTTTTCCATTTAATAATTCTTGTAGCATTTTATTTGAACCGATCATAAATTTAAAAATGATAATTATTTTTTTAAAGATTTGAATTTACCACATTTGTAACACAGGAAGCAAACAAAGTCTGTGAAATTGATATTTGGACTATCTAAACTACACATTGCTAAAATTCCCATTATGTAATGAAAGTTCTGTTTAAGATATCAATCAAAACTTTAAAAGATGTGTTTAGTGGAAATCAGCATACAATTATCAGAGCAAAAGGGTCATCTTTGAACTGGACGAAGAGAAAATAGTTAACCCTAGAGTTTGCAACAGCTTTATTTACATTGAAACATTCAAGTGTTGTTTCTGAGAGACATAGAAAATCAGATTGAAATATCTGAGAGATAATGAACGATGAATGTTGGAGGAAGGAAGCAATTCTGGAATGAATGAATAAGGTGTCTCTAAAATGCACACAAATATCACCTTTTTTCAATTTCATACTAATCACCTTGGGTGAGTTAACATTTGGGAAACACGTTTCCCACTGATGACACTACAAAGAGGGGCAAAGAGCGGGACCCAGTAATATTCCGCAGGGTAGGAGACGGGCCCAGAGGAAGAGCTGGAGCGTGGGGGTGCTGTTCTGTGGGCAGATGTGCACGATAATGAGATCAGAGCGCAAGAAGAATACCACGTATGTGGGGCGCAGTGCAGTTCACTCCTCAGCTGCAACACAGCTGCAAAGCCTCCTTTGACCATGGAGTACGCAGTACGGCAGAGCACGTGGGGGCCAGGGAAGCTGACTGGCCTGGCAATGTTCACACGCTGCGCAGAAGACAATGGATTGTGACTTTGGGGACATTGACACTTCACCTTAGATTTTCCTTCAAGAATAAACTTTCCTCAGCTTGAACCTCGTGAGGGATATGAAGAAAGCCCCAAACTCCAGTGGGCTATGACCGGAGAAGGCTCATTCTTTCTCACTAATGGGAAAAGACACACAACAAAGGATCCGCTTGATGGAAAGAAATCTACATATGGGCAAGTTTTCAAGTAGGGACAAGATACTTCATTTGGATAAAATTCATTGTCCTCATTAACTTTCCTCTCAGTCCAAATTCAAGCTCTGTTGGTGGGACATTAGGACCTGTGTGGCTCATCCTATATACCTCCCAGTTCCCAGGTTTCTACAGATCTAAGATTCTAGCCTTCTCCTGATGGCCTTGGCCCTCAGTGTCAAACCCCTCTGCTCCTGCCCCAAGGTCTCCCTGCCATTCCTCACACACCAGTCTGGACACCTATAGTCACGCTGATCCTCAGCAGAAATGCCTTTCTCCTCATCTGAGTGCTACCTGTGGCCCAGGATGGACCTCATGCCCTATTTCCATGACCTTCCCACTTCCCCAGGTCTCTGAGTTCTATGGGCTCCAACGACAGTGTTCACATTCTGCTATACCTTTAGTCAGTTGTATATACCTTTGACTTCCCTCGTAGATTTTAAGGTCCTCGAGACTCTGAAACATGAGTTGTACATATTTGAGTCCTTCACAGCTTCTAAGCAGTAATTTAATAATAATAATAATAATTATTATTATTATTATTATTGTTACAAGAACAACTTTATATGGCACTCCATAATCATACTACTCACATACCCATTCTTTATTTATGTTTCACAACAATCTTGCGAGGGAAATAAAACCAGTAGTGATTTCCATATTTTGCAGAAGCAGAACTTGAGTTTCAGAAAGGTTAAACAATTTATCTTCAGTCACACAGCCAGGAACTAGAAGTCTCTCGACCTGATTGAAGTACCTTGACTCTGACATCCTAACACAAAGAAAATAAACTCTCCATAGCCACTTCTATGTAGGGGCAAGCTGGTGAATGAGCTCATGGAGGAGGGCCTTGGTTGGAATTTGCAGCTGCCCAGAACCTGTAAGTGAACTTGACTTTGAATCCGTCAAAGGGGGTATTTTCAGCGTCATTTTGCTTGGGGTTTGTGTAAGCTCTGATTAAATGCAACCAATCCCCGCTCTTTTCTATTCATCTTGTCAAATAAGAGGCTTTCCTTTCCTCCCCGAGAGGAACACTTGAAAGCTGATCAAAGTAAATGGCAGGGATTTTACTTAACACACATGGCCAACCAAACAGAGAGGGCAGGAGATGTCCAGGAGTGAATGCAGAGAAGCCGCTAATAAAGAGGCCTGTCAATCTGTGTGCGCAGGACCAGAGGGAAAATCGTCGGCAGCACTGGCACTGTCAGCTGAGAAACCACTGTGAAGGTGATGCGCTGTGGCCTCCTGGTGCCGGGTAGTGGGAGGATACGAACCCAGAACTCGGAAAGAGACAGCCTTGGGGTTCTTCCCTGGGGCAGCAGCAGGCCAAGGCCCCTTCCCTCTGCGCGCTCCTTCGCCTGGGGTTTGGAGAGCCAGAGGGCACTGGGAGGGTGCTCTTCTTCGGAACCTGCTTTAATCCCCTTTTATTGGAAACTGCTCTCAGACAAAACTAAGACCACATCCTCTTTTGATGTTAGACATCTGACTTCTTCAGGATGTAGGTTCTAAGTTAGGATGTTATGTCTTTTATTTGCCAATATGAGTTTCTGTAGGACTGATGCTACATCAGTGAAGGCACAGCCATTGAAAAATTAGCTGCCAACTGTTGGTAAAACACACACACACACACACACACACACACACACACACACACACACCAATTTAGACTATGTGCCTCACAGTTCCCTTGCCTCCGGCTTAAATCGGGTTTGGACACCACATTGAAAAATGTAGAAGTCCCAATTAGAAAGTTCCCAGGAAAGTGTTGCCTCATCAGGAAACTATCAACAAATTCTTCCTTTTCTTTTGTGCCTATCACTTATGCAGTCTGCTAAACCATGGGACCTCAGGCCCACCCAGCCGAGGATTAAAAGAGGGTCACACAAGGAATGACAGACTTGCCTCCCACCTGTTCTTGCAGAACCATCAGCATCATGGTTTATAAGATATCTGTGGTGCCCGCATGTGCAGGCTGTTCCCCCTTTTCCCCACAGAGTTCTATTCAATGATTTTCAGGAGCCCTCAGCTCTGTTCATGAATCATCATGCTGCCCAGCCAATATGGCTCAGAGCAGTGGTTCTCAACCTGTGAGTTCTGACCCCTTTGGGGGTCAAATGATCCTTTCACAGGGGTCGCCTAAGACCATCGGAAAGTGCAGATATTTACATCACGATGCATAACAGTAGCAAAATGTCATGGTTGGGGGTCACCACCACAAGAGGAACTGTATGCAAGGGTTGCGGCCTTAGGAAGGTTGAGAACCACTGGCTCAGAGGTTGAGTCAACCTGTGAACCAGGAGGTTACAGTTCGATTCCCAGTCAGGTCAGGGCATGTGCCTAGGTTGTGGGCTCGATCCCCAGCATGGGGTGTGCAGGAGGCAACGGATCCATGCTTCTCTCTCATCATTGATGTTTCTATCTCTCTTTCCCTCCCTTTTCCTCTCTGCAATCAATAAAAAATATATTTTAAAAAATAATCACGACCAATATCACCAGACACATGCTGGATACCATTGCCTCTTCGGGACCTCATTTCACTGTATGTAGGTGTCCCATGTAAGGTCTCCCCACTTGCAAATAACTGTTTCTTCTGGGCATGGCCACTTATGCAAACTTGGGGTGCCCTGGCCCGCCTCGCTGCCAGACATCTCTGAGGCTCCACAGTCCCTGCAGCGCCCTCCAGGGCCGGAGCTCAGCGTAGATAGGTCCCCGTGCCCTCCTGTGTTAGATCCCGCTAGCAAGGCTTCAAAGCAGTGCATCTTTGTGCCTGCTGCTTTATGGCGGTTTTATTGAAAACAGTCATTTCAATTATTACGTTGTAGCCCCCAGGGGACTAGACTGGTAACAAAAGCCAACGACCAACCCCATGTGCACTCTTCCTCGCCTCCCCTCCCCCAGCCCATCGGAGGTTTTTGTCCTGATGCGCGTCATGCCTGCATCATTCCCTCCATCACAAGTTCCGGACGTACCGGAGGACATGCTAAGGATCGTTTTCTTTGGGTAATTTATGTTTCCGTCTAGATGCTTTAACAAGTTCGTGTAAAAGTAGTGGCTTAAAACAACACCGATGTAATGACGTAAGAATTCCGGAGTCTGACCTGGGTCCAGGAGGTTAACATCAAGGTGTTGCAGGGCTGTGTTCCTCCGGAGGTTCTTTCTAGAGCAGCGGTTCTCAACCTTCCTAAGGCTGCGACCCTTGCATACAGTTCTTCATGTGGTGGTGACCCCCAACTATGAAATTTTGCTACTGTTATGCATCGTGATGTAAATATCTGCATTTTCCGATGGTCTTAGGCAACCCCTGTGAAAGGGTCATTCGATCCCCAAAGGGGTCGTGACCCACAGGTTGAGAACCGCTGGTCTAGAGGAAAATGGGTTTTCTTCTCTCCTCCGGCTTCCAGAGGCTGCCCTCGTTCCTGGGCTCATGGCCTTCTTGCATCTCAAAGCCAGCAATGGCTTACCAAGGGTCTCATGAAGCCAGCTTTCACGTTCTTTCCCTTCTACTTCCTGTCCCACTTACAAGGACTCCTGTTATTACCCGGGGCCACCTGGATGATCCAGGATAACCTCTCCATCTCAGCTGATCCTTAACTCCATGGGAAGTTTTCATTTGTTCTTGGTATTTAATATAAACCATTCACAAGTTCGGGAGATTATGGACATTTTGCATTATTCTACTTACCAAGGGCATTTTCTTTTTTAATGTAGCGCTCAGTCATAGCTGCTCATGTGCTATGTGTGTATAATGGACAGGATGGTCCAGAGGAGGAATAGGTCACTGTAACTTGGGGCTTCTCCATAGACCTGCCTTTATCCCCGGAGCATACGTCAACCACAGTTTAGCTACCCTAACTGAGGCGGCCACATTTTATCCTTGCAAAGGCTCTCTTCTGCCCTACACATGACCTGCTCTTTCCTTCTTGGGGTCTTTCCTTCCCCAAATCCTCTGAGCCCGTAATCTAATCAGCTGCTACAGATGCTGTTCTGGCTTTGGCAGCCTTTTTTCAAAGCCTCCAGACCCAAACTGAGATTCTCATACACATACTAGATGCTAATAGGCGGACAAACAGGGGCTATTTTATGTCTAAACAATTCCTCTCCAACTGGACAGAATAGAATTATTGTGGCCAGGAAATGTCACATTAGTTACATCAATTGGTTCTTATCTTCACCCAGGACAGCCCTTTCTCACAAAGTACCCATGGCACAACTGGGTCTTCCATGCTCTCTCCATGGAGTTAGAGTCCAGTGACGTCCAGGGCATTGAGATTGACTCTCAGCACTCTCCTCTCAGCACGAGGGAACGCCATGGCTTAGGAGAACCAAGTTGGTGCTTGCAGGAACCATGACAGGTAGATGGGGTCAGAGCCACAAGTTTGTGGAATCCCCACCCCACAACCACTGCCAGAGGTCTATGGGCAGGTTGTCAGGTTATCTCAGCAACCAAGACCATCTTTGGATCAGTGATCTTCTATGAGATATTGGTGATGCTTACATGCTCAGGCTCTTTGCCCCTTGCCCTACAGAAACACATTTTCAGGTTTGGTTGATGAAGTGCTATTAACTGGCTTTCCTTGCCCCTTCCCTGAGACCTTTTCAGTTTCTTTCATTCCCATACCTCTTCCGGTTTGAGGTGCGCACGTGCATGCACCATTAATACCTGTGCTAGCCCTTGGTAGCATATGTTAAAAACAAAGCGAGTTCAAACCAAACAAAACACCAGCAGGTTTCCACCTGATGCGGAGATGAGCAGCTCATTTTCTCTGAAAGCACATAACATTCAGAGCAAGCAGCTCTTGAGAATACCAGAGATCTTGCAAAAAAAAAAAAAAATTCCCATCTTGGCCTAATTTGGATCTAATTTATGTGGAAAATATGATAACTTTAACTTAATTTAAGATGGAAATGTAACCCATTTACAATACCTGTACATCCCCGGAAAATAATAAGTTGTCATTCCCATGTGGTGCAAATGTGCCTCCCAAGTTTGAATTTTGCAAATCTCTTGAGACAAGAGACTCTCCAGGGGAAAGGAAGAAATAGCAAGAGGCAGCAAGTGGTCCCTGCACCCCACAGCTAATTTGAGCATCAGTACAACCCTAAGCAGTTTCCTGCTGCCACCTGTAATGAAGAACATGCTTATTTCTCATTTGTAGCATTTCCCCCCTTTCTGATTATACAAGATGGGCTCATTCATTATTAATCTGGTTTGTCAGACAGCGCGGCCCTTCAAGTGTCAGGCTTCCTTGTTTCCAGGCAGCGCGTTTGTGTAGGAGCAATGAAATTTCAGAATGCACGGATCAGCAAGCTCTCATCTGCACCTGATTAAAGTTAGATAGGCCAACTTAAAATAATTCTACATGAAACAGCAGGACACCTTTCTATATTAGTCATTATTATTGGAAGGGAAACAGACTAAAAAAAAATCATTACTTTTCTTGCAAACTGCACTTGACTTAAAAGGGAATGAGGGAAAGAAAATGATCCCTCTTTGTCTATACCAAAGGGCCTAGAAATTAAAAATAGCAAAGGAGGCCGAAGCCCAAGTTTACTGTAAAGAGCGCCAATATTTTGGCACGCATCCACACATGTGCATACACAACATGAACATACACAAACATACAATGATCTATTATTATTTAATGTTAACCAGATCATGATATCGTGTTGCCAGTGAGAAAGGTGTTGGACCTGCCAAATGAGGATTCAGATTAATGTGATTCTCAGGGAAGGGGCTTGAACAAGTGATCTGGGTCATGTGACTAACTCCAGGACCCAGCTGGAGGGAAGGAAAAAGTAATGCATGATGGGAAACAGACACAGATACCATGCATTTCAAAACAGTAATTATTATGTAAAAGACTGAGAAATAGATTCTAGCTGATTTCCAAGTCATTTGAATGAGCACAATAATTATTTTTCTTTTGTTACCACCTTGATTTAGAGGAATTGGGTAAATAAAAGGAATGGATGATAAAATCTTGGACTAAATACAAATCTTGGAACAAATTTCCATCTATGCCTGTTGAGAGCTTTTTTGATAAAGTTGTCTCTAAATAGCACTTTTGTTAACCAAAAATAAAAATAAATAAATCTCTGAGTTTGTTCTTGCCCCTGGAATGGAGGAGCCCACATAAGTGGCAGTAAAACCATTGACAATTATGGCACTACCTTGGATAGTATTTGGGAAAAGAGGAAAAACAATGGCATGGAGCCACTGAAGAAGTATTTGTATGAACCTCCCAGCCAGAAAAATTAAACGGACACTAGGTAGATCCCAAATCTGGCACAAGGACAAAGAGAGCAGAGGGCAGCTAATGGGGATATGCAGGAAATCTCATTTGCTTAAGGAGTGTGGTTGATAAACTCTTGGCACAGCTGCCCAAAATTTCACCCTCCAAACTTAAAGGAAACAACAAAGGTAATTTATACTCTACACAGATGCTTCTCATCAGTGGGAAGAGGGGGTAATTTTGTCTTCCAAGAGACATTTTGCAATATCTGATGACATTTTGATTGTCACAACTGAGAAAAAAAAAAGAGCCTCAATATGAGCAGAGAAAGGGATTGGTGAAACGCTAGGCAATCTTTGACACAATCTCACTGGTCGTCAGTTTTCTCATCTGTACAATGGATGTTCTTATAGTTACCTAATTTTGTTACTATACATATTAAATGAGATAATGTATGTAAAGTACTTATCACAGTGCCTGACACATAATAATGTCTTAACATATTTTCACCATTAACATTACCATTATTGTGTTATTCTTGGGAATGGAGTTCCAAGAGAAAACGACTTGGGAATTTGGGGAGGTATATAAAGACGAATTTCTGACAAACACCAAGGAAAGGAAGCCAGTGAAAAATGAATTGAGGAGGGATATACAGAGCTCAACATAGAAGCTCCTGACTGAATCTTATTGAGTAGAATTTACACAAAATGTAAAAGAACATATTTCAATATAGAGAGTTTTTTAAAGGAATCTAAAACTAAGAATAATCTTGATTACTAAAGCCTAGAGAAACACTGCCTAATAGAAATGTAATCTGAATCTTATTTGTAATTTCAAATTTTGTATTAACCACATTAAGCAATAAAAATTACAGGAAATGTAGCTTTAATAACCTACTTTATTTAATAGAACATATGACAAATATTATTTCAATGTGTAACAAATACACATATAAAAAGTATTAACTAGATAGTTTGCATTCTTTTCTTCATTATGTCCTCAAAATTGAGTGTGCATTTTAGACTTACAGCACTTCTCAGTTTGGACTAGCTATGTTTGAAGTGCTTAATGTGGTTAGTGGCTACCATATCAGACAGCAAATATATAAAAGATGGTTGTAAAGATGTCAGGAATGACAAAAGTAAGTCTTTAAAGCCATGTCCAGAACAAGGAAGGTAAGAAAGAAAATACAAACCTGCTGATATGAAAATATAATTTAATGTTAGTGCTCTTCAACAATTTTTTTACTTTCATCTTCTCCTTCATGAAACTTATTACCCAGCAGGTATGGTTAGATATTGCTTTATTATAAGGCATTTAAAGGCCAAAGCATGTGATAAAACATGAAGAGATCATTTTTTAAATATATTTTTATTGATTTCAGAGAGGGAGAGAGAGAGAGAGAGATAGAAGCGGCAATGCTGAAAGAGAATCATTGATCGGCTGCCTCCTGCATGCCCCACACTGGAGATCTAGCCCACATATGCCCTTGACTGGAATCAAACCCGGAACCCTTCAGTTTGCAGGCTGTCGTTCTGTCCACTGAGGCAAATCAGCTAGGGCTGAAGAGATTATTTTGTCTGCTAATAATGAATTAAAATATCTATTGCTAGAGTAAGTATATTTTAGGGAATTGAGAGACTCTTTAGGTTGGAAGAATTGTGAGTGGCAACGGAGGTGTGGAGAAACTAATACTATGAATAAGCAACATGCCTTTTCAAAAGGAGAAAGAGTCGTGGACTCCTGTGCAAACTTCATATACCCCTCTGTGAAAGACAACCTCTGGGTCCTAGGTTTCTCAACTGTAGATGCAGAGATTGAATCACATGAATCCATGGATGCTTTGTGTTCTTACAGCCTATGAATGTGTAAGCTTATCCAGAGTTGGGACCTGCTCATTGAGAAAGGGAAGAGTTAATTAGTAGGGTCCAACAATAATTTATGAAAAACAAATAACACCAGCCTAACCTCATCTCCTTTTGTAAGAGTCTCTAGTCTTGAACTGTCAGGGAAATGCCAGGGTAATCACACATCTGGAGTTCAGCAAAAGTTTTGGAACTTATATTTAATGAGCACCCACTATTCATTTAACATCAATTAATAGATACTTATCTACTAAGTTTTAGAAATGGCAGTAAATAAGTGGTTTCTTAAGAGACTAATTGCACAGACTTGATTATGGAACAATATAGAAGGTGTAAAGGAAGCAGATTTGAGGGGCCACTTAACTCTGTAATGAGATATTATAGGAGGATTTTTCTAGGAAATGGCAAGTGTTAGGAAAGACTGAGGTATGAGATGAGGGAGACTATTTCAGGAAGAAGATCTAAAGGGTCAAAAGTTAGAACAGAACTAACATGTAGAAGAACAGTGCTTTTCAAACCTTAATGTGCACATGAATCACCTGGGGAATCTCATTATAATGCAGATTCTGCCCCTAAAAGTCTGGGTAGGGTCTGAGATTCTGCATTTCCAACAAGCTCTCACGTAATGCT
Organism: Lasiurus cinereus; assembly: GCA_011751065.1. Lineage (NCBI taxonomy): Eukaryota > Metazoa > Chordata > Mammalia > Chiroptera > Vespertilionidae > Lasiurus > Lasiurus cinereus. Next base: position 13,062,426 of record JAAGEH010000045.1, on the reverse strand, counting down.
GATCCTACTGGCCTGTGGGCCTCACTTTGAATAGCACCAATGTTAAGTGAATGCACACAAAGATAGGTAAGAGAAAGTGCTAAAAAGGTAGGCACAGGTTAGATCATACTGAAGGGTTTGAACTAATATTTCAAGGGCATTCAGTAGGGACAAGACATAATTTGCTTTGGCAGCATTGAGAATGAGTTGAAATAAGCAAATCTGGAAGAAGTTCAGGTGAGAGTTGAGAGGATCTTGCATTAACTCCTAGAGAGATAATGGAAGTTTGGACCAAGAAGGTGGCATTCATGGAGTTAAGAAAAAAATGAATGGGTTCAAAGGGGGAATTTAGGAGTCTAGATTGATTAGACTTGAGGAACTTAGTATGTGGGCTGAAGAAACACAAGGGATCAAGAATGAGACCCTAACAATTAGGGGGCTCAGCTTGGACAATGGGAGGGAGTTTAATTTACTGAATGGAAAAAAAAAAAAACAGGAGAATGAGGTTTTGAGGGAGACTATGCTTCCTGAACTTTTAGACATACTGAAATGGAAGTATAACAGAACAACACTGTCTAGTAGGCAGATTAACAAGAATGCTTGGTACTCAGAAGAGTATGAGTTAAAGATACCAACTTAGGAGTCATTAGCATGAAAAGAGTAAAGGAAAGTTGAAAGTGAATGAGATTCCCCAGAGGAAGATGGGATCTGGAAGCTGTCCTCAAATGCTTGAAGAGCTGTCATGTGTTTAAGAATTATTTTGTGTGTTTCCAGATGAAAGGATCTGGGTTAATAAGAGGATATTACAAAGAAATAGACTTTGATTCTTTATAGGGGAAGAAATTTTTATAATAGCACAGGTTACTTTATGAGGTAGTGGGTTCCTTTTTTATGGAGGTATTCAAATAGAGGATAAAAATCTACTTCTTAGGAATGTTGGAAAGAACTTTCATATGTCTGGTAAAGGGTGGGACTAATGGCCCCTGAATCAGTGATTCCAAAGTTGCATTACAAGAGTAGAGGGCAGCAGAGACCGGTTTGGCTCAGTGGATAGAACATCGGCCTGCGGACTGAAGGGTCCCAGGTTCGATCCCAGTCAAGAGCATGTACCTTGGTTGTGGCCACATCCCCAGTGGGGGGCATGCAAGAGGCAGCTGATTGATGTCTCTCTCAACAATGTTTCTAACTCTCTATCCCTCTCCCTTCTTCTTTGTAAAATATCAATAAAATACAGTGGTACCTCGAGATACGAGTTTAATTCGTTCTGTAACCTTGAGCCATGGGAAACTATGAGATGCTCGAGTTGCGGTAAACTGGTGGGTCGTGTGCAGCCGGCCGATCCACGCGATTACTCTTATCTCAAATGTTGCTCGTATTTCAAAGCAAAAATCACTCTCTGGATGGCTCGTATCTCAAAAATCTTGTATGTTAGGGTACTCGTTTCTCGAGGTACCACTGTATATTAAAAAAAAAAAAAGTAGAGGGCAGGGGGAGGGACTGGAAAGAAATTTTTAAAAAACAGATTCCAAGATTTTCCTGCTAGAAAATTGATTCCATAGATCTAAACACTGTCCTGGAAGTCCTTAATTTTATTAAGCTCTCCTGAGAAAATAACCTGTTATGTACTAGGTTATAAGACTTTAAGCAGGCTTTTCAGAAAAAACTTTCTAGACCAGAAGGGAGTGGCATGAAATATTCAAAGTACTAATAGAAAAAAACTTCCAATCCAGAATACTCTACACAGCAAAGTTATTATTCAAAACTGAAAGAGAGATAGTATTCCAGATATACAAAAGCTAAAGTGGCCCTTTAAGAACTGTTAAAGGAACTTCTGAAAGTTAATAGGAAAAGGTCCTAATTAGTAACAAGAGAACACATGAAAGAATACATTTCATTAGGAAGGTAAATATATAGTAAAGGTAGTGGGTTACTTGCTTATCAGTTGGTTGGGTATCATCTCATGCACCGAAACTATGAGATGCTCGAGTCGCAGTAAAATTCCTTATATAGAAATAGGTTATTATATATAAGCTTTATGTCACCACAAAGTCAAAACCTATAGTAAATACTCAAAAGACAAAGATAAATGGTTATAAGCATACCCCTAAAGAAAGTCATCAAATCACATTGGAAAAGAGTGAGAAAAGAAGTAAGAATCAGAAAGGAATTATAGAAACAGCCAAGAAACAAGTAACAAAATGGCAGTAAGTGCATACCTGTTAATAATTACCTTAAATGTAAATGGACTAAATTCTCCAATCAAAAGACTTAGTGGTTGACTGAAAAAATAAAAAATAAAAAACAACACCCAACTAATGTTGCCTGTGTCTACAAATTTTTTTTTACTTAATTCCTTCACATATTTCACCCCTCCCCCCAACACCTCTTCCCTTTGACAAATTTAAAAATTTCTTTGTAAAAATTTAATTTATTGGCATTACACTGGTTAATAAAACCATATAGGTTTCAAATGTACAACTCTATAACACATCATTTGCATACTGCATTATGTGCTCACCACCCCAAGTCAAGTCTCTTTCTGCCACCATTTTTCTCCACTTTACCCTCTTCTACCTCCTCCCACCCTCTTTCCCTCTGGTAATTACCATGATGTTGCCTGTGTCTATGATTTTTTTTACTTAGTTCCTCTATATATTTTACTCACACCTCTTAACATGCCTCCCCTCTGATAGCTGTCAGTCTGTTCTCTGTATCTATGAGTCTGTTTCTATTTTGTTTGTTAGCTTTGTTTTGTTCATTAGATTCCACATATAAGTGAAATCATATGGTACTTGTCTTTCTCTGACTGGCTTATTTCACTTAGCATACATAATACTCTCCAGTCCATCCATGTTGTTGTAAAAAGGAAGATTTCCTTCTTTTTATAGCCAAGTAATATTCCATTATGCAAATGTACCTTAGCTTTTGATCCACTCACCTATTGATGGGCACATGAGTTGCTTCCAAATCTTGGCTATTGTGAATAATACTGCAAAGAGCATAGGTATGCATATATTCTTTTGAATTAGTATTGTGGGTTTCTTTGGATATATTCGAAGACGTAGAATTGCTGGGTCACAAGGCAGTTCCCTTTTTAATTTTTTGAGGAAATGCCATATACTGTTTTCCACTGTGGCTACATCAATCTACATTTCCACCAATAGCGTACTAGGGTCCCTTTTTCTCCACATCCTTGCTAATACTTGTTTGTTGATTTATTGGCGACAGCCATTCTGACAGTTGTGAGATGAGATCTCATTGTGGTTTTATTTTAATTTTATTTTGGTACACAGAAGTTTTATTCAAAATAGACCCAAAAGGAAGCACCTCAAATATCCTCTGTAGGTCAATGGATACACAAACAGTACTATGGCCCCACAATGAAATACTATATGGCAATGAAAAAGATGCAACTATTGATACATACACAACAGCAAGGATTAATCTCAAAAACACAATGCTGAGGACAAAAAGCCAAATACCTATATGTACACATGAGGCTCTAGAACAGACAAACTAATTTATAATGATACAAAGAGGATTGTTACATGGGTGAACACATTTGTTCTCATTGCAGTTTCAGTTTGCATGTCTTGGATATAAGGACACACATACTGGAAGAGAAGAGATGGAAAAGGGTATTGCATACAAATGGAAATCCAAAAGAAAGCTGGAGTAGCTATAATTAGATCAAACAAAACTGACTTAAAAAAAGGACAATACTGAGACAAAGAAGGACATTACATAATGATAAAGGGGTCAATCCAACAAGAGGTTATAACATTTGTAAATATTTATGCACTCAACATAGGAACACCTAAATATATAAAGCAAATATTAAGACATAAAGGGAGAAATAGACAGAAATACAATAATATTAGGGAACTTTAATACTCCACTTACATCAATGGATAGATCATCCTGACAGAAAATCAATGAAGAAATATCAGCCTTAAACAGCATGTTAGACCAGATGGACTTGACAGAGATATATACAGAATATTTCATCCAAATGCAACAGAATGTAATCTTTTCAAGTGCACATGGAACATTTTTCCAGGATAGATCATATGTTAGGCCAAAAGCAAGTCTTAATAAATTTAAGAGGATTGAAATCATATCAAACATCTTTTCTAAACTCAGTAGTATGAAAGTAGAAATCAATTACACAAAGCAAACTGAAAAATTCACAAATGTGGAGATTAAACAACGTGCTGCTGAACAACCAATGAGTCAAAGAATAAATCACTAAGAAATGAAAAAATACCTTGAGACAAATGAAAATTGAAATGTAACATACCAAAATTTATGGGATGCAGCAAAAGCAGTTCTAAGAGGGAAGTCCATATTAATGCCTACCTCAAGAAATAAGGAAAGTCTCAAATAACACACCTTTACACCTAAAAAATAAAACCATAAAAGAACAAATGAAGCCCAGAGTTAGTAGAAAGAAGAAAATAACACAGATTAGAGCAGAAACAAGTGAAATAGAAACTAATAGCAAAGATTATTAAAAGTAAAATCTGGCTCTTTCAATAGATAAATAATGACACATTTTAGCAAAACTCACTCAGAAAAGAAGAGTGAATACTCAGAAATAAAAGAGGAGATATTATAACTGATACCACAAAAATAGAAAGGTTTATAAAAGATTATTATGAACAATTATGTGCCAAATGTGACAACCTAGCAGAAACAGGTAAATTCCTCAATACATAGAACCTACCAAGCCTGAATCACGAAGAAATAAAAAATCTAAAGAGAATAATTACTAGAAAGGAAATTAAATCTGTAATAAAAAATCCCCCCCCCAAAAAAAAAGAAGTCCAGGACTAGACATGTCACTGGTGAATTCTGACAAACATTCAGGGAAGAATGAATACCAGTACATCTCAAACTCTTCCAAAAAAATATAAGAGGAGAGAGATCTTCCAAATTAATTTTAGGAGACTAGCATTACTCTGATACCAGATATGGATGCCACAAGGGGAAACAAAACAAAACAACAAACCACCACAGGCCAATATCCCTGAGGAACATCGATGCAAAAATTCTCAACAAAATATTAGCAAACCAAATTCAACAATACATTAAAAGGATAATACATCATGATCAAGTGTGATTTATTCCGGGGATTAAAGGCTGGTTCAACATCTGCAAATCAGTCAATGTGATACACCACATTAAAAAAAAAGATAAAAAGCATATAATCATTTCAATTGATGCAGAAAAAGCATTTGACAAAATTCAACATTCATTTGTGATAAAAAAAAATGCTCAACATAGTAGCTATAGAGGGAATGTACCTTAACATAATAAAGACCATAATAAAACCCACAGCTAACATCATACTCAATGGTGGAAACTTGAAAGCATTTCCTCTAAGATCAACCTCTTTAACAAATAGTGCTGGGAAAACTGGACAGCCATATCCTAAACAATGAAACTGGACCACTATCTTACACTATACACAAAAATCAACTCAAAATGGATTAAAGGCTTGAACAAAAGACTTAAAACCATAGTACTCCTAAAAGAAAATGTAAGTGGGAAGCTCTTTGACATTGATCTTGGGGATGAGTTTTTTTAATCTGACACCAAAAGTAAAACAAAAGCAAAAATAAGCAAGTAGCACTACATCAAATGAAAAAGGTTTGAACGGCAAAGGAAACCATCAACAAAATAAAAAGGCAACCTGTGAATGGGAGAAAATATTTGCAAATCCTATCAGACAAGGAGTTGATATCCAAAATACATAAAGAACTCATATAACTCAACAGCAAAAAATCAAACAATTCAATTAAAAAGTGGCCAAATGATCTGCATAAAAATCTCCCTAAAAGGACATACAGATGGCCAAAGGATATATGAAAAGGTGCTCAACATGATTAATCATCAGGAAAATGCAAATCAAAACCTCAAAGATATATCACTTCATATTTGTTAGAATGGCTATTATGAAAAAGACAAGAAATAACAAGTGTGGAAAAAAGGGAACACTTGTGCATGATTGGTGTGTATGTAAAACAATATGGAGATTCCTTACAACATTAAAAATAGAACCACCATGTGATTCAGCAATTCTGTGTATATATCCAAGGAAAAACACTAACTCAAAACAATATATATACCCCATGTTCAATGCATCACTACATACAACAGATATACTAGAGGTCTGGTTAATGAATTCATGCACAAGTGGGGTCCGGTTGGCCCGCCCAAAGGGGGGCCCATCTAGTGGGGGGAAGAGGCTGTGAGTGGTTCAGGCTGATTGGCTGTCACAGTGTATATCATAGCCACTGGTTGTTCTGGTCATTCCACCATTGCAATCACTGGGCTTTTATATATATAGATACTAGGGGCCTGGTGCACGAAAGTCATGCATAAGGGGTGGGGGGTTCCTCAGCCCAAACTGCCCCTTCTCACATATGGGAGCCCTCAGGCGATGTCCTACCAACAGCTTAGGTCCACTCCCTCCTGGGAGCGGTCCTAAGCTTCAGTCTGGACTCCCTTTGTGGGAGGTGACAGGGCTGATCAGGGGAAGGCACCAGCCCCAACACCCGCCTGCTGCAGCCACTGCCAGTCACCACAGCCAACAAGGTGGTTTCATCAACATGGACTCCAGTTCCTTCACCATGAAAAAATGACAATTTTCTTTAGGCATTTTCAAGATGTGTCTTTCATCAGATATGACATTTCTTTCTTTCTTCTTATCCTCTGTAGTTCACACTGATTGCCAATAGCCTCTGATCTCTAGCTCCACCCCTGCCCAGGCCTAAAGCCTCTGGCTGAAGCTTTAGGCCTTGGCAGGGGACCCCCAGCTCCCTCCGATCACTGGCTCTGCCCCTGCCCAGGCCTGCCCAGGCCAACAGCCTCTGGCCAAGGCTTTCGGCCTGCACAGGGGACCCCCAGCTCCCTCTGACCACCAGCTCTGCCTCCGCCCCCTCAGCTCTGATCGCAGGCTTGGCCCTGCCCAGGGGCCCCTTGGCTCAGGCCCTTCCCAGGCTGCTCAGGGCCCACGCAGGGCTTACCTCAGAGTGACCTGTGTGCCAGGATGTTCCCAGGACCCAAGCGCTGGGTGCCTATGTATGCAAATTCACTGCCATCTTTGTTGGGTTAATTGGCATACTCACTCTGATTGTCTATGGGTGTAGCAGAGGTATGGTCAATTTACATGTTTGTCTATTATTAGGTAAGATACATATATATGTGTATATATGTATGTTATATATATATATAAATGGAACATCTGTATATATGATTAAATTGTTATATATAACAATATATATATTCCTATACAGTGGTACCTCGAGATATGAGTTTAATTTGTTTCGTAACCTTGAGGCATGGGAAACTATGAGACGCTCGAGTCGCGGTAAACTGGTGGGTCATGTGCAACTGGCAGATCCATGCGATTACTCCTATCTCAAATGTTGCTCGTATTTCAAAGCAAAATCGCTCATATCTCAAAAATCTTGTATGTTAGGGCACTCGTATCTCGAGGTACCTCTGTATAGTAATCCTATGTAATAAAAGGTTAATATGCAAATCAACTGAATGGTGGAATGACTGGTTGCTATGATGGGCACTGACCTTCAGGGGGCAGACACTCAATGCAGGAGCTGCTCCCTGGTGGTCAGTGCACTCCCACAGGGGGAGTGCTGCTCAGCCAGAAGCTAACCGAGCTGGGCTCACGGCTGATAATTGAGTGGCCATGTCGGGAGCTTCTTCCACCTCTGCAGCAGCGCTAGGGATGTCTGACGTCAGTCAGATATCCCCCGAGGGCTTCCGGACTGTGAGAGGACAGGCTGAGGGCATCCCCTTCCATCCTCCCAGTGCACAAATGCCATGCACTGGGCCTCTAGTAGATATATAATGAAATATTATAATGGAATATTAACCAACCCTAAAATATGATATCTTGCCATTTGTGACCTGGACCTCCCAGCCATTATGCTAAGCGAAATAAGTCAGAAAAAGACAAACACCTGATTTCTAATACTTGATTTCTCTTATATATGGAATCCAAAAAAACAAAACAAAAACAAGCAAGCAAACGAACTTACAGATACAGAGAACAGATTTGTTGTTGGTTGCCAGAGGCAGGAGGTGGGGAGTGGGAGAAATGGGTGATGCAGGGTGGGGGGGCGAGGGGCGGTAAAAAGATGAAAAAAAAACCCAACTCTCTTGAGAGTATTCTACATGCAACTGGGTTCTTAAACTTGAACTCAGTTGCCTACCATCTCTGAATTTTTGAAGTGACCTTTAATCATCCCCAGGATCCTAATATATATTTGTGAAGAGTCCAAAGCAGCACTCTCCCAGCATCGTAAGGAGACATTTCTAGTTTTCTAGCTCCCATTTTCTGGGCACGTGCCACCTCGTGGGTAGGCACCGTCACATGCTTTCTGTATGTGAAAGAGACGGTGTGCTGGGCCTTACCAGAGGGCTTGTTAATGGGAAAGCCATGCCATTGACAAACACGGGTTCAGTGGCACAGAGGTCAGCCAGCTTTTCCTTAATTGAAGAAAAAGCAAACATGCCTGTTCCTTGTATAAACACTGATATTTAACATTTAACTCAACCCTCATGATTCATTAAGAAAAGGAAATTCAATAAAGTGGGGCAGATGTGACTACAGGAAAAGCTACCTCCCATGAATCTGGTTGTTCCTAGGGCCTAGAGCAAAAGAGAAATCCATTTTTTTCTAAAATAAAATTCTACATGTAGACAATAACCATCATTATCAACATAACTTTTTAATGTTTCTGTCTTTTCTATCTTGTTTTGCTTTCAGTACTGGACTACTTGCTAAAGACTCTCATTGTGTGTGAGCTTTAAACTCTTGGGTCAAAAAGTGAATAGTGATGGCTAAGATCCTAGTTATTTCTGATTTCCAGAAACAAAACAACTGATTTTTAGGAGGCACATTTTTTCGGGTCAGAATTGGTGGGAAATGAAGGAGGCACAATAAGTTGGCAGCAGAGAAGAGGCAGAAAATAATAGAAAACATACACGAGAACTGGAAAAACACAGCCGTCTGGGACCATTTAGTGAAGGGGCAGACAGTTCTACACACCTCCACAGTCCCTGGGGCCTCCCCGGTCAAAGGCCACAATCTATTTTACAAAGCTTTCCATCCAAATAACATTTAGAATATGCTAAATGTTATTTCCATCCAAATAACATTTGGAATATAAAAAACAGTGCTTTTGCCCAAAAGGCATAAAAGGTTGCTGAGAGGCGGTAAACAAGGGTGCTTGGGAGGAGAGAGGCATGTTGGGATTTAAAAAAACAACAACCAAGAGATTTTGAGAGGGAGAAGGAAGCAAGAATTGGTAGACCATAGTATTTGCATTCTCTAATGTGACACAGCTCTGGATATATTGCTTTAAACAATTAGTTGTGGGCAAATTGTAAAGAAATTGCCAAGTACAATCACACTGAAAAGTAGTGAAGCTGAAATGTAACCGTCTTTGCCTGACTTGGGACCTAAGAAAGAAGAGAGTGGCAGGTTTCATACCAGCGTTTACAAGGCTGCCCCCCGGAATTACGGACAAGTGCCCCACCACTTCCTCTTCCAGCCAGGCCTTCATCTCCCCGAGCCACATAAATACCACTGAGGTCATTTTCCTTTTCCCGCACGTTAGTGCAATTAAGGACAAGAGGGTGTGAGCTTGGAAGATGAAGGCCGACAGCTGAAGTCTGAAGGACTCTGTCAAGACAAGGACTGTGATGCCAGCCTACCAAGAAGCAGGTCAGAGACTTCCTACAGAAATAGAAGCAATCCCCTGAACTGACAGTTAGTAAAGTGACAGTGAATGGAGCCATGCCAACAGTCCATCTACAACGTGAACTCAAAGACCGTTTACAATGATGCTCACTGATTCCTCCATGATTTGGAAGGTTTCGGTGCAAGTTGTGTCTTCCTGGCTAACCCCGCAAATATTTTAAAGAATGTGATTAGGATTATAATTCATTGTAGTGAATTATTCCTTTGTTTCCCACCAGCAGAACATCAAACTTAACAGAGTTCTTCCTGTTCTAAAAATGTGCACGTGGTACTTTTTGTTTAATCCTGGTCCAGAAACTCAAAAAATTGGAAGGGATCTTAGAACCAGGCAAACAGGATGCAAAAAGTGCAGAGGGTAGAAGGCTTATAGTTAAATGGTCAGATATGTGATGCACCAAGTATCCCATGTTCTTGTTTTGTTTCCATAGGGAACTCTGTCATAAATGAAAGTGCATCAGGATACTCTGTGACTCACTTATGCCAGAATTAGGATATTTTAGTGTAGTTGGGGATTCATTGTTAGAGGGGAATATAATGAATCTTCTCTTGCTTTCTGTCTTCCCTCTTAAGATCTTTTTCGTCTTCCTCCTACCTCCCCTCTCTTCTCAGGGTTTTTTTTTTGTTTGTTTGTTTTTTTTGTTTTCCAACTTTTGTTAATCAATGTGTTCAGTCCAGAAACAAAAATCTAGATTGCTGATTCAAGATCCTGATAGGACATGAGCAGACTTGAGTTGTATGGGTGGTGGCTGTATAGAGCATTCATCTAAAGAGGGCTAATATGGCCGGACCTTAATGCTATGCCAAGGAGTGTGAGCTCTGTCAATTAATGTACAATAGGAAACCATTTAAGATTTTATGTGCCATGCAAGTTACTATGTTAGACTTACATTTTATAACTTTAGAAACTCAATTCATACAATTGAGATGTTACTTCAATTCATGCTTTGTTATATTAGCTAATAAGTGCTATATATAATGTAATGAAGTTTTCTTTTGGAATTCCAGTTTTCCATGGTATTTCTACATCCCACATCCTGAAACCCTCCACATAATGGTTCACTATGATAATGCTAGAAAAATCGGCAGCACTCGGGTTTTGTTATCAATAATTTGCTAAAAAATGGTTCAAGACTATTTCTGATATCAAAAAGAATGATTTCTCGGGGCATCATTAATGGATTCGATGCAGCCCTTTGGTTGTGGAGAAGCAGCAAAGTTTAGTGGGAATGACATGGACTTTGGCCTCAGCTGCACCAAGTTCTGAATTTTCTATGTGAACGTAGGTGAGTCCCGTATGTTATCTCAGATTCATTTTTAAAAACTATGAAGTTGGGATTGGGCCATTTTGAAGATGACATAAAATTATTTACTTTACGCTCCTAGCACAATGTTAGGTGTGCAGTAGCAGTGCTGATGGTGATGATGGTGACAATGGTGATGATGATGTTAGTGAGGATTATGGTGTACCTTCTGAAAATAGATTCTGGAACCAGACTTCTTGGGTTCAACTCCTGGTTCCACCACTTCCTAGCTATGTAGTCTTGAGTAAGTGTATTAGTTATATTGCTTCATCACGACCTTAAAACAAAGTGGCTTAAAGCAACATATCATCTCTGGGTTTTTGTGAATCATGAATTGAGAAATGACATAGTTGTATACTCTGCTTCATAGTCTCTCAGACAACTATCATTGCATTGGCCCAAGGTCTGTGTTCTCATCTGAAGCTCATGTGGGAAGGATCCACTTCCAATCTCACTCACGTGATTGTTGGCAGCTTCATTTCTTGAGGACGGTTGGGTTGAGAGCCTACATTTCTTGCTGACTATTGACTGGGGGCTGCACTCAGGTCCTTGCCCCAAGGGCATTTCCAACATAGTAGCCATCAAAGCCTGTGGAAAAGAGTCTGCTAGTAAGACAGAGGTCCCATCACTTTTTTTTTTTTTTTTTTTTGGTATTCTACTCATTTGAAGGAAATCCTTAGGTCTGGCCCACAGATTATGGCTACCAGTTGGGGGCCACATTGGAAGTCTGCTTCACAGCAAGTTACTTCATCTCTCTGTACCTCAGTTCTTCCATCTGTTAAATGGAATTGATAACCATAACTAATTAACAGGGCTACTGCACAGAGTAAACAAGCTAATATTTGTTATGCATCTGTACCTATAAGCACTAAATGAATGTTTGACAGTATTTTTTTAAAATATATTTTTATTGATTTTTTTACAGAGAGGAAGGGAGAGGGAAAGAGAGCCAGAAACATGGAAAAGGGAGAGACATTGATCAGCTGCCTCTTGCACGCCCCCCACTGGGGATGTGCCCACAACCAAGGTACATGCCCTTGACCGGAATCAAACCTGGGACCTTTTAGTTTGCAGACCAATGTTCTATCCATTGAGTCAAACCGGTTTTGGCTTTTTTTTTTTTTTAAATGGCAACTTACGGCTGTTTTACCTGCTCTGAAAGCATTGGCCTGATCTGCTTAACACCCCTTGTCACTTTGTGTCAAAAGATGGATGTTGAATTACCAGTGTACAGCAGCAGAGTTCAGGGCAAGAGGGTGGCGTGGGGACACCAAGGGAGCACTTTAGAATGAGGCTCAAGTTCAAGTTCTGCTTTTCTCTTAACAAGATGTGTAGTTTTGGTAGTTCACTTTATCTCTCTAGCTCACTGCGCTTTTATCTGCAAAACAAGTGCTTCAAGCCTTATCAGGAGTGATATTCATGATAGTTAGCAACTGCTTGGGGTCAGGCACTGGCCAGTCAGCACAGGGGCTGCCATGAGCCTGGTGAGGCCATGCTTGTATGGACTGGCCGTGTGACAGCCCCCAGAAGCTCTCTTTGCCTCCCCTTCTAGCCCCAGACATCTATGATCCCATGATCTATTTCCAAATCACTTGTAATAACTTTGTGGTTCACACAGCCCTTTAGTTTTGTTTTTCTTATTTTTTATAGTTTTACCAAAGTGGTTTATAAGCCAGTATACTAAAACTATCTAAATAAAAGACCACTTAATATGATATGATGACTCTGTTCTGTGGGTTTAGACAGTGTGAGCAAATGTATCCAAATAGAATCATAGTATTTGGCTCGGCAGCTAATCCTATTTCGTGTGTTTTTAAAACTCAACAAATGTTGTTTCAGACTTGTAACCAGAATAAAAAAAGTTAGTCTGTGTTCATTTCTGGCAGACCTTCTGGATACTCCTCAAGAAGCCCACACACGCCTTCACACAACAATGTCACCAGCGAGGTAGCGATGTCCTTGCTCGGCGTCTGCTGTTTCCCAGACTCCCTGCATGACCTGCCTCTTCCCTAATGCTTGCTAAGTACCTGATCCTTTCCTATGCAGGAAGCTTATATGAACTAATTAACATTTAATGAGAGGAAACCAACTGATTAGAATGCTTTTGGTGGTACTTTAGCTAATAAATGTTGTATATACTTTTGACTGCATCTAGTCAGCATGTGGCTACCCCCTCCTGACTGTACACACACAAACACACACACACACACACACACCCTTTTTTTTTCACAGCTTTGCCACGCTCTAGGGCTTTCTGGAGTAACCTGGCTGAACAGTTTGCCTTAGTTAATTTGAGGAGAGTTTTGGACCAAATTATTGAGATAAATATTTTGATTAAATTTTGCTTAGAGCAGTATGTCAATGAAGCTTCTGAATCTAAATCAAGGCCAAATCATTCCAACCATGCTTGATGGAGAACAGCAAGAGTTTGATGAAAAGAAAAATCTGCCCTGCAGAGTCCCAGGCAGCTGAAAATGATTTCGCCTGTGTTTATGAAGGCAATTAGGGTTGCACTAGTGCAGCTCTGGAGGCTCAAAGGGAGGGGTGGGGATGTGTAACTTCAGAGGCTCAGGCATTTCCCCTGGAATATCTGGATCTAGTCATTCAATATCTATGAGTGTCTTCTGATTTATGGGAAGGGCCCTTGGATGGGACAGATGAAGGCCTTCTATATCAGTAGTGTCCACATTTTTTTGGTCAGGTGTTATTATGGGTAGAAGGTTATAGAGCAACACCCCCAACCTATTCATAAACTATCTACATGTAGTTCAGTAATTCGTTGATATCTGAAAGAATAATGTACAGTTCGGTTAAGGTACATCATTGATGAGAGTGGATAACCCTACATTTAAAAAAATATATGTCTTTGTATTGATGCCAGAGAGGAATGGAAAAAGAGAGAGAGCTAGAAACATTAATGATGAGAGAGAGAGTTATTGATTGGCTGTTTCCTACATGCCCCACATTGACCAGAGAGCTTGCAACCAGGGTATGTGCCCTGACCAAGAATCTATCAGTAACCTCCTGGTTCAGAGGTTGATGCTTAACCACTGAACCATGACAGCTGGGCTATAGCCCCATATTTTAGAGTCATAATGATTTCGATTATATTTGAGTACCTTCTCACAGTTTTTTTACTTTGTGGTTGGGATCAAAACAAATGCAAAAAAAAAATCAAAGGTAGGACATGGATCAGCTCCTTTTTTGTTTACCTGTGTTTGTCTCATTAGGACTCTCTTCAGAATTAACTGAAGATAGGATTGATTTTGTTAAAGACAGGTAACAGTTGGTTTTGTTAAAACCACATGATAGTTAATTTTGTGTGTCAGTTTGGCTGGGTTAAGGGATGCCCTTAAGCTGGTAAAACCTTGTGGGTGTGTCTATGAGAGTGTTTCTGGGAAAGTTTGCATTTGATTCAGTAGATAAGGAGATTGACTGTCACCAATGTAGGTGGGATCACTCAACCCACTGAAGGCCAGAAAAGAACAATAAGGCAGAGGAGAGCAAATTCCTTCTCTCTTTCTTCTCAAGGTAGGATGTCCATCTTCTGTCCTTGCACACTGGAGCTCTGGGTTCTCGGGCTTCGAGTCTCTGGGCCTGGGATACAGACCAGTAGCCCCCTGGTTCTTCAGCCTTTGACTTCAAATTGGATTCCCTGGTTCATGAGCTTTCATTCTTGGACTGAATTATATCAACAACTTTCTTGGATCTTCTACTCATTGGTGGCAGATTGTGGGATTCCTCAGCTCCTATAACCCCAGGAACCAATTCCTATAATAAATCTCTCATATATCTCTTCCACAGAGCCTATTTGTTCTGTTATTTGAAGCATCCCTGACCAATACAACCAGAAAACATACCCTATAAAGTATAAACCCACTTAAGCAGGATCATGTAAACTGAAATGGACTGCAGGACAACAAAGTGAAAGAATGAGTGAGGGCTCTGCTGGCATGCCGCTGGGCATTGAACTCCCTCTCATCTTCCTCAGGACACTTCATGTCCTGTGTGATGTAAGGAAGAGATGAGAACACCACTATTAGTCTATTTATTTGATGTTAGGAAAGCTTGATTTCTGTTTTATTTTAAAATAGAATTACTATGCCAAGAGAAGTTCTCATGTTTTCTTCCTTTTTCTCAGTGGATTGCCATGAGCATCCTCCTCTCCAAGACCACTGATTTAGATTTATGTCCAAAGACTCAATCTGGCCAGTTCTGTTTGTACTGAAATAAGCCTCTAGAGGTCTCATTTATTCCCATCATTCCCAGTTCGTTGACCAAGCCTCAGAGCTGTGCTGAGTACTCTGCTTAGTTGGAAGTTGGAGGTTCCCTTGCCATATGCCTAGTGAATGGTGACTGCAGCCTTCACTGACCTGTTTAGTTTAATTCTGATGTCCCTTGTTTCCCACAAACTACAGATGAACTAAAAGTTCAGCACGGCTCATTGTGTAGAGGGACCTCCATTAATAGGTATTCTCTTATGATCTGAAGACTCCCAAGAAGTTCCTTCAATGTATAGAAATCTAAACTTTTTTGCTATTGGATTTTTGTCCTTTTTTTTTGTCATAAGAAGGAACATGATATTATAGAAAGAACGTGGATTTGGTCATCAGACAAATGTGAGTTAAAGTCCTGGCTTTGATACATTATAGCTGTATGACCTGGTGCAAATCCCAACCTCTCTGAGCTCTGATGTCTTCATCTTTTAATGGGTGTTATACTATCTACATGATTGGATTGTTGTGAGAATTACGGATAACATATGCCTGATGGTAGGCACTCAGTACATGCGAACTATTGTTACTCATGGTTAGTGTTGTTATAACTGTTCTTTTCCTAGAAAGAGAATGTTCCCACGTATATTAACATTTTATCAGAAATAAATTTTATTTATTAG
Source organism: Lasiurus cinereus (assembly GCA_011751065.1). Lineage (NCBI taxonomy): Eukaryota > Metazoa > Chordata > Mammalia > Chiroptera > Vespertilionidae > Lasiurus > Lasiurus cinereus. The sequence goes on along the minus strand of JAAGEH010000045.1, from coordinate 13,046,456 downwards.
GTAGTATTTATATCTTCAGGCTGAAATAGATCACAGGTCATGTACTATATGATCTACAAGAAGGACTAGCTTTCTGATAGATCCCAGGCATTTGGTGGGGGTCCATTACTAAAAGGCAGTGGATCAAGGGTCTGAGCAGAAAACCAAGGCCCAACTAAGAACTAGGTCATAGTTAAAGCACAGAAGTACAGCTGGTTTGTGAGGAAAGCATAGCCTCATGAATGCTCTGTGGATATTGAGCGTCATGCTTGTTGGAGACTGTGTTTCCTCCTGATGCAGGAAAGCAGAGTACTTCACCTTAGCATTGACCATTTCATCTGTCTTCCATTAGAAGAGTAAAACTGGGTGTTATAATAAACAAACTCCCAATCCTAGTGGTTTATTTTTTACTTCTTCACAGTTCATTGTGAGTGGAGGAGCAAGCAGCCTTCTACAAACACATGCATTGAGGGTCCCAGACTCCTCCTGGTTTGTGGCCCTACCTTCCTCTGGGACCTCTTGATTCAGTTACAAATTGGGAAAAAACAAGGATCATGTTTGGAAAGTTTTCATGGGCTAAGTTTGGAAGGAACGACTGGCACTTCTGCTCAGATTCCCTTGGCCAAAACTCAGTCCATCACCTAGGTACACCTAACTACAAAATATGCTTAAATGACATAGCTGTGTTACCAGAGAGGAGAAAATATGAATATTGGTAATACTTATAATTTGCCATAAGTGGCTTTCAAACTGTTTTGACCACAACTTACAGTAAGCAGTCACTTTCTTATCAATACCCAACACACACACACATACACACACACCTTGTAAAACAATACTTTTTCTATTACTTATGACACCCTTTGATATTTTCTATTCTATTGTATTTTACTTAAAAGTACTGGTTGTCCATATGAAATTAATTTCACAATCTGGCAGAGGGGAAAAAAGCTTTTATTCTGGATTGTAAGCCTGAATATCCCACTAATAGTACAGATAGAGAATGAGGCTCTGCCTATACAGTGATCAGGATCTGGGATGCCATAGACCACTTTCTGGAGAGCATGTGTGAAAAAAAAAATCTTTGATGGGACCTGAAACAGCAGAATTCTGGGATACCACCTGCATAGTATAGGGTTCCACCTGGGATAAGACACAATGTTCAAACATTTACTTTTAACACAAACAGCCTTAAAATAAATGCAGGACAAACTAAACAGAGTCCTGATGCTTGGTGAATGTTTCTCCTGATCTCTCCCAACAGGTACAAATTGTGAGACAGAATGCCATTCCCGTTAGCTGTGCTTCATACCTCATATCTCCCCTCCCCATCCAGCGAAGGAACTGGTATCTCAGACTGCATACACACTATTTTAAGGAAGTGACTGATGGGCCACTGAAACTGGAAAATTGCTCCTGCAGGGTGGGTCATGGGTATACATTATTGGGACTCATATATTTACATTGTAATGTAAATACGAAGCCCCCCATAGTTCATTATGCAGAACTTGCTTGGTATTACAGTGGTACTGAGTTTCCACATGGAATTAAGGTTGAGAGCCTTATCAATAAGGGAAGACCAATTACTGAAGGACTTCAAATATACAGAGAAATCCCAAAGGTAATAAATCCCATTCATACCTCCAAATCATAGAGTGCAGGTAAAATGAGTTGCACAGCCATTTAATCTGGAAATAACATTTTTAAACACTCCCTCCTCTCCCAGCTCCTAGTAGTAGAATAAAGTTTATTTTTTCCTATCGTGGCTATAGCTTACTATTTTGAATGTTAAAGTAGCCTGCTTTATACATGGATTTCTGATTTTCTAATCCTTAGAAGCCCAATTTGTAATAAACTAATAGGTGAGAAGCAACATAAAACATATCCCAAATTAAATGTATATCAATGGCAGCAGCATGCATAATGAATATAAATCAGCTTTTGTTGAACAAAAGTTGACTTTCAGGTATATGTTTAATGAGTAGATGACTTATGTCAATAGAGAGAGTCAGAGGTAAAATTGTAAGTGAAATATACAGAGAAATCCCAAAGGTAATAAATCCCAGAGGTAAAATTGTGACTGAGATGACCAACCCCATGATGTACTGAGCAGAGACCCTGAGCATGTGACATACGTCACTGTAGACTCTGGGACCTACAGTATACCATCAGGCAAATGTGTAAGTTAGTTTTCTCTGATCTCCTTTTTATATTAGATATAATGTCATTGGAAATTGGTACTAGCTGTTTAACCATGCTAAAATGTCTCTTTTTGGGCTGACTTTACTTGGTCCAAGTTAACCTGGCTTTTATGATTAACGGCATTACATTCACAGTTAAATTGGCTAAACAAAACCCTTCCCCAGCCCCCTGCCCTGATGAAAACAGCACAGGCCACTGTGGTCTTGATCAACAACATAATTATCGTAAGAACAGTGCAGACCTCCTTCCCTTTCCTTTCAGGATCTTCATGGAAAAATAAAATAACTTGAAGGGGTAGCAGTTGATAATTAAAATTTTAATAGTATGACAAAAACACATCAATGTATACTTTATCATTGGGCCTTTCAAGTATCCAATTTAAGAAGTGAAAATGTAATGTGTGGGCAGGGAGGTGGGGGGAAGAAGGGAGGTCTCCTGCGTGGAAAGGCTGTAGAAGGAGTAGGTTTGGGGGGAAAGAGAAGCTCAGCTTTGGTGCTGTTAAAAGTGAATGGAGAAGTCAAGTAGGTGTTTGGCCATTTAAGTCTTCAATTCAGGGGACATTGTGGTTTATCTCCAGGTGTTTTTAATCCTCCTGTGTTTTGGGCAATAAAATTAGGAGTGGGGCAGCTGTGACCTCAAAGTAAAAAGGTCTAACCTCTGGTTAAAATGTCAGGTTTCCTTTTCATAAAGAATACTTTCTGGCAGGGTGCATTTCTTTGGAGTCATCTACAGAGCAGTCCTCCCTCACCCAGTTGCATAATCATAAGTTTCTCTTTTCCTGGTTCTTAGGGTTATTTCTGACAACAGCTAAATTGGCACCTACGACTTCAGCTACAGATATAAAAGTCTATGACATAAATTAGGCTCAGGGTGTTGTCTCCTTGTCCATGATGTGATAATTATGGGTTAGGTGATATGACTTCTTATCAGAACCGGTGAAGGGTTGTACTGTGGATTTCTGCATGGTTTTGGCCAATTGCTAATTGAAATGTAATTAGCACCCCACAACTTGTCAGATGCTTTGTTCTAAACCACGCCAGCCAGGGTACCAAATGTGGGCATCTGAGGTGGCTGAGAATTCACACTTAGAAACATTAGAGAACCTAGGCTCAGCCCTTATGATAACGCACAGCACCGAGTGATTGCCTTGCTATCTTGGAAAGTGGATTTTTTTTCTTTTGTGTATGATAGGAGGTTGATGGATTATGTCTGTTGCAGAGACACAAGGAGAAAAAGGTGACTCAAGTCTCGAAATAGCTCTTTTGAAAGCATTAAGAGAAAGCATCTTTGACACAGACAGGAAGAAAGGGAGGAGGGGGCAGGAGTTGGTGACAAAATGTTCGGAGTGCGTCGGTCACCAGCATTGATTCATATTAAGTTATTGTCCTCTGCTAAGAATGACATTGTCCTTTGTTCTTATATTAACTTACAAAAACCCTCTAAAACTTTACAGTTACCTAGAGATTAAATTGATTGTCCATTATCTGTATTTTAACAATCTTCTTGGTAAGTGTTTCCTATCTTTTTTTTATCACTTCGCACCCGGTTTGGGTTTGGAGTGGGTCATATGCACAACTCTGTTTGATAATGTGGTGGTTACATATCTGAATTCTCTATAAAAGTAAGGACATCAGTATTGAAGTAAGACAAGGAAGTCTCATTTAAGTTTACTTTAAATAGGCAACCAATATCTAAAAGAAACTTTAATGGAAGAAATTACACTAATCACAACAGCAGTAAAAAACATTACACATATCAAAGTCAGTAAGAAATGTGCAGAAAGCATATAAAGAAATTCCAAATAAGGACATGAAAGGAGACAGTAAGTAGGCAGAAAAACTCTCAATAATGTAAAGAGGAATGTTATTCCTAAATTAATCTATAAATTTGAAGCAATGTCAATAAAAATCCCAGTAGAGTTTCTTTTCTTTGTGCATTGCTTGTTTATTTGGAACTTATTGAGAATAGTGAGGAAAAATTTAAAAAAAAATACTATTGAGAGAGACTTGCTGTTACAATACATTAAAATGTATTATCCTATCTAATAAAAGAGTAATATGCAAATTGACTAGTGTACCTCCACTACACCCACCAGCCACACCCACCAGCCACACCCACTAGCCACGCCCACCAGCCAAACAGAGCGGATATGCAAATTAAACCAATCAAGATGGCTATGGCCACAGAGAGAGCAGAAGGGAGGCTTGGGTTGCCCCTGGCAATGGAGGAAGCCAAGCTTTCCACACACCCTAGCAACCCAGGGCTCTGTTTAAGGCAACAAAATTTCAGTGGCTGCCGCCACTGAGCTAGCAGGAGGTTTGGCTCCACTCCAGGCTACAAAGTTTTAATTGTAGAAGATAAATAAATCCCAGATACCAGGGCCTCTGCTTGGGTGGCCAGGGGGCATGGCTGGCCTACAAACCACCACAGGCCCCTTACCCAGGACACCTCACGCCCCAAGGGAACACCCACCCTGATCTAGGACACCCTTCGGGGCAAACCAGCTGGCCCTCACCTGTGCACCAGGCCTCTATCCTATCTAATAAAAGAGTAATATGCAGATTGGCCATCACTCCAACACAAAAGATCCTGCCCCCATGTGGACACAAGATGGCCACCACAAGATGGCCAGCAGGGGAGGGCAGTTGGCAGGGACCAGGCCTTCAGGGGAGGGCAGTTAGGGGTGACCAGGCCTAGAGGGGAGGGAAGTTAGGGGCAAACAGGCTGTCAGGGGAGCAGTTAGGCATCAATCAGGCTGGCAGGGGAGTGGTTAGGGGGTGATCAGGCTGGCAGGCAGAAGTGGTTAGGGGTAATCAGGAAGGCAAGCAGGGAGCAGTTGGGAGCCAGCAGATCCTGGATCAGTCCTAAATGGATGGGTGGTCGGACATCCCTCAAGGAGTCCCAGATTGGAGAAGGAGCAGACTGGGCTGAAGTACCCCACTCCCTGGCACTGTGCACGAATTTCATGCATTGGGCCTCTAGTAAAACTATAATAATGAAAATTGTGCAGTACCACCACAGATTACAAAGATTAGATCAATGGAGTAGAGCTGACAGTCTAGAAACAGATCTAACTTTATATGGAAATTTCATATATGACAAACCCATGACTTAAATCAATGTGGGAAATAGATTTTTCAATAAATAGTTTAAGGAAAACTATCTAGACCTCTGATTAAAGAATAAATTTAAATTAATCCTTCTTTTAACAGCAAAATGAATCAAGGATTTAAACATTAGAAATAAAACTATAGGAGTAATAGAAGCAAACAAGAGGTTTGTTTATAATTTTGAAAAGATGAAAGCCTTTCTAAGCAAGAGAATAAACTCAGAAGCCATAAAGTTAAAAGTGAATAAATTTCACTACCCCAAAATTGAATTTTCTGCACAACAAAAGTATCATCATCAAAAGACAAATGACTAAAATGTGTTCTTGAGGGGAAAATGTGTATAAAGTATCTCTTCTGGGTAAGCATTAAAAACAAAAAAGAACAAATGACCAACCAAAGAAACATTTAAAACACATGTTACTGACAAATGATGAATTTTCTTAATATGTAAAGTGTAAATAATGACATCTACAACAGTGGAATATAATGGTATAGATCTATATGTGTGAACATGCAAGTTTCTCATTGACCCACTGCTATGTACTTAAAATCATATTATATATACTAAGTAGAGTGCAAAATAGTGTACAGAGCGACCTCAGGAAGGTTACTCATACAAATGTTCACAAAGGTTTTTATTAAGTGGGAGGAATTCAAGTAATTTTTACTTTCTCTCTTATACTTTTTAAATTAAATCAGAATGTGTATCATTTTATCCCACCTACCAAGAATCCTGTGCAGATGTTAAAAATAATCTAGAAAAAAATGGAATATCATGAAAAGATGCTTACAATTTATTAAATAGAGAAACATAGGTCACACATGAATATATACAACACTGTCTTGTTTTCAGAATAAAGTATAGAAAGGGACATCCACACATATATTTGTGCCTGAGAAAAATTAGCTCAGTATGGTGATCTCTGTGTGGTGGGATTTGGGTCACTTTTTAGAAGATATTTCCCATATGTTCTTCAATGAAGTTGTATATATTTTTAATGGGATTAAGTACAGTTATCTATTTTTTAAAATTTGGGGGTAAACATGTCAAAATGTTACCATATATTAAAATGTATTACCATATATTAAAATATATTTAGGCTGAATGTGAAAAAGAATCATTCTCTCTTTAGTTACTTTTTTAAAAATATATTTTATTGATTTCTTACAGAGAAGAAGGGAGAGAGACAGAGAGTTGGAAATGTTGATGAGAGAGAAGCATTGGTCAGCTGCCTCCTGCACACCCCGCACTGGGGATGTGCCTGCAACCAATGTACACGCCCCTGACTGGAATCAAACCTGGGACCCATCAGTCTGCAGGCCAATGCTCTATCCACTGAGCCAAACTGAGTAGGGCTCTTTAGTTACTTCTTAACCCAATATGTAAAGGCCAGGTTACAGAACGGTGAGAATGGGGTTGGATGACAGATGGTGAAACCATGACAGAAAGGTTTCCCGTGACTCCCAGGCCCACGATCAGAGGGTTAGTCATTATGAAGTTAAATCCTTCCCATTGTATTAATAAAAACAAAAACCAATCTTCTATGGGGCACAGATACAAATGTCACTTGGATGAATTCCCTGACTTATGTTGACAACCGTATGTGCAGGCAAGCTTCCACATAGAACTGTGAACTAAGCTGTCTCAAAAATCCACGGTCACACCAGCCTTTCTCAACCTCATGAGCCAAGAGGAATAAAGGGTTAAATTGTGCATCAAAACTGCAAGAGAGAGAGAGAAAAAAAAAAAGACCTGGAGTTTGTTTTCACACAAAGCCCCGAATCTCTCTGTGATACACTGGCATTTGAACAGTAGAAGCCCTTTTTACAAAGAACCATGGGTTTTCAAGTTCTGATTTTGCTTCTGATTTGTTTTTCATTATTTCCTGAAGCTATTGATGTTTCAGAGGCTGTGGGGGAAGTGAGGAAGCCCCGAGAGAGTTTCAGGCTTTGAATTTTGGAACTCAACCATTCAGAAGTTCAGACTCATGTTCGCACAAACAATGTCAAGGGGTCACTTTGGCCAATGAAGTGTTTGTACACAGGCTGGCGCGTGGGTCCTGTGTGCATTTGCCAAGGCAGCCTTTCACCCCTTCCCTACTTCCTCTTTTCTCTTTCTTTTTCCCTTTACATCAACATGTTGTAGCCTGTGACACCAGCTAAATTAATCACTCACTGCACTCAGGGAAGTCACCGCAGGATACAGAATAACAAAGACAACAAAATTATTGCAAGGCTGGAGAGAAGGGACTGGCTTGTGAATAGAGCCAGCACACCCTCACCAGCTGTGTCCTCACAGGGGCTGCAGCAGGCAGATTAAACTGGGGCTGTTTTTGTCCTATTTGTGTGGACTTGAGAATGGCCACAAGACTGTGCCAAGGACCCCCGGTGAAGGGAAATCCCTTCAGAGTGCTCAGCTTCCTGTCGGAACAGAGGCTTACCTGAGCTCCAGGATTAACCAGGGGCATCCTCTTCGGGTTCCCCTTGGGCAAGCTTTGCTTGGGCAGATCCAGCTGAGTGATGGCTGAGCAGCCAGGATCCAGAACATATGGAGTCCTTAAGTCAGAGCCAACAGGGAAATCAAACTCCCAGCAGTAAGAAGACGTGGCCTGAGTCCCAGTGAGCTAAGACACAACAGCCCCTGAAAAAGGCTGAGAGGATGGGGATGTCAGCTCCTTTGCCCTAAAGGAAAAGGAACCCCTGATGACAAATGCCACCTGCAGACAGGGTAGAGGGGCGAGTTCACCCATATCCCATTAATGAATGGATGGACAGATTGCCAAGTTACAGGGGGCCACCTGAGAGTGACCTGGAGCTCTGCTGGACTTTTCCTGTTAAACATGTCTCCCCACAACTTAGATAAAGGCTAAGAAGGCATACTCATGAAACCAGCAGTGGACATAAAACGGAGAGGACTAGCAAGCATACAGGATGACAGCATTAAGGTATAGAAGCTCCTTAAAGCCACAAACAGGAAGTCAAAAATAACAAGAGAAAATATAATGGGGATCATAATAAATCTGTATTTTACAATTACAAACAGAAATGTCAATATCAGCTACTGCATAGGGGTTCAGAAAGCCAGCTGAATGAAGATAGAAGGAGGGAGATTTAATATTCCAGCAAAGTCACTCCAAGGGTGACTTTGGGTCCCAATTAGCCAGCCGAGGGACAGATATTAGGCTAATTCCAATGGAAGAACTGAGTTTGGAGCAAGGGAAGTTGGAGTTGTATGGTCCTCAGCACTGGTAAGACTCCGTTGAAAGGAGACCCTGCCTTTGGATAACTGGCATGAGCAGGAAAGCATGCAATGCATTCTGGGGACTAGAGAGAGCAGAACGAGGGCCAGTGTAGAAAAATGGAAGAGAGCAAAATTATGGGCTGAACTGGGTCTTTCATGCTCCAATTCATATGTTGAAGCCCCAAGCCCCAGGATCTCAGGATGTGACTATGTTTAGAGATAGGGCCTGTAAAGAGAGGATTACATTGAAATAAGGCCATTAGGGTGGGCCCTAATCCATTCTGACTGGTGTCCTTATAAGAAGAGGAAATTTGGATACACAGAGAGACACCAGGGGTGCTTGTGCACAGAGAAAAGGCCATGTGAGGACACAGCAAGAAGCAGGCCATCTGCAGGACAAGGAGAGAGGCTTCAGGAGAAACCAGACCTGCCAACACCCTGATGTTGGGCTTCTAGCTTCCAGAATTGTGAAGAAATGAATTACTGTTGTTTTAGTCACCCAGTCTGTGATATTTTGTAATAGCAGTTCTTGCAACTAATACAGGGTTCAAGTAGGAGGTGGGGGAGATGATGTTTTCTAACAAAATGGCAGAGAGAGTGCAGGCTGTGGTAACAAATGACAAGTTTGGTCTTCCTTGACCAAACTTTAGTCAGGTTCCTCTTCTCAGCTAGACCTCAACCTTGGCCTGACAACCCCAGTTTTAGCAAAGAATCATATGAAGCCAGTTTATTCAAAACTCTCCCAGCCATGATATCTAATGAAGTCCCTCTTAGGAATTTTCCATCCACTGATCCCTTCCCTCTGCCCATTGGCTATACACCTCCAGTTGCCTTTGCTGCATTTAGAGTTGAGCTCAGTTTTATACTGAAGACTCTCTCCCTTATTGCAGTAGCTTGGATAAAATCTGTGTTGACATTTTTAATAGTGTCTGGGAGAAAATGTCTCTTTAACACAATCTCCAAATCCCAGTATCTTAAAAATAAATAATCAATACATTTTCATGCTACTGTGCTGTGTGGGTTAGCAATGGACTTGCATTAGCATTCAGGGACCCAGGCTGATGTTATATCATCATGAGGCATACTTCCACAGTCCTCATATCAGGGGGCAGGGCTGTATTGAAACACACTGGCTCTGAAAGGCTTCTGCCCAAATATGACCTTTGCTACTGCTAACGTTGTATTGGCCAAAATGTCACCTGTCCACTCCTAACTTTATGATGGTGGAGAGGTGAAATTCTACCATAAGCCTGGAAGGAGGAAATTTGAAATATTTATTTTTAGCTCTAAAGTATATTGCTTTTTTTTTTCAAATCTTATTTATACTCTAACCCAGTGGTCGGCAAACTTATTAATCAACAGAGCCAAATATCAACAGTACAATGATTGAAATCTTTTTTGAGAGCCAAATTTTTTTTAACTTAAACTTCTAACGCCACTTCTTCAAAACAGACTGGCCCAGGCCGCAGTATTTTTGTGGAAGAGCCACACTCAAGGAGCCAAAGACCCGCATGAGGCTCGCGAGTCGCAGTTTGCTGACCACTGCTCTAACCAGTTGGGATTCCTCTAGAAAATGGTTTCATTAAGAAAAATAAGATATTGTGAAAATTCCCATGATCCTATGGAAGAGTCAGACATATCCACTACTAACTTTAAGCCACTGTGGTATCTGATGTTTCACCGACACACCAAAATCCTGTGTTACCTAGAGAATCTGGCCTTCCTTTGGGCCTGAAAAGGCTGCCATTGGGCCAGGAGTGGGCATCTCATCCCACTCTTATTCTTGGAACTTTGAACCAAGTGTCAGAAAATCTAGCTAATTACTTGATTTTGGGGACCACATTCCCTGGAATTGACCTCTGTGTCTTGGGTTCAGAACCCCTTTCTATGTGTGGCTTCAATAGCCTGGCCCCAGCTGGCAAGGACTGGATCCAATCTGTGTGTCTTCAGAAAAGTAATACTGACTGCTGCTGAGACAGAGCTATTATAGAAAGGGTTCTTTAGTTGGGAAGGCAGTTGGGGGAGACAGTGTCAAAGTTCCTTTCCAATTCTGAGAGTAGGTATTACTCAGATTCATTACCAGACTTGAATGTGTGCTGGGATTAAATGCCCACAGTTATCCATAAACAGAATTCACCTCAGTTTCATATATTCCTGTAACCTGGGTTTCTGTCATGTCACTGGGCTGAGTCACCTTCAGTAAAATGTAGGCATCTAGCCCTGTGCAATGGGAACTAAGAGAAAGGTACCACCAGGCTTTGATATTTTCTTGGAACTTTCAGAGAGTATCAGGAATATTAATGCTCATTTTCCTGGGATACAGGCCATTGATCAATCTGCACAGTGGGAACTGAGTGTTCGTATGTCTTTATGTGTTTGGCTCTCTGACTGTTCCTGCTATCAGCACCACCTCTGTCTCTCCCCCACATGGCTTGTTGGAGTCCTTTTATGTTAACATTCTTTGTGAGAAGCCTTCAGTTTGGTAGCACTGCTCTCTCCTAACGTATCAGAAAACAATGCACACCCCTACCCAATCGTAATCAGAGCAATTACTTAACAAGACCATCTCTATTTCTTCCGGGCTGGACTAATTAAAAGGCTTCCATGCTGTTGTCAGAAATGGACAGAGTGCATTCTGAACTACTTTTTGGAGAAGCTAAAATCTAACGTTGGGTTCTATATGGAAGTAATTTCAACATCACTGAGGACTCTTCTTTCCTCTGCCCTTCCGGGGAAATCTCACTTGTTGGCCAATGATGGGAAGGCAGGGCAAAGAGTAGGTGTGCAGCCTGCACCTGTAATTTTGAAGACAGGTTTAGAACTATAGAGAGATGGTTCTCAGGTTTTAACACCCATCAGAATCCCTCAGGCGGCTGTTAAAACACAGCCTGCTGTCCCCACCCCTGAGTTTCTGACTCAGCAGGTCTTGGATGGGGCCCTAGAACTTGCAACTCTAATCATCTCCCAGGAGATGCTGCTGCTGGTCTGGGGATAGAACTTTGAGAACACTGCAATGGAGAAGCTCTTTTTGTCTCCTCTTTCCACTGCTTCTTAAGGCAATAGGAGCACGGCTCTTCTCATGAAGCTCATGGAAGGGAATCAGCCATAGAATCTGTTATTTTTCAACATGGACTGGATGCTAATGGACATTTGGCTTGGGTGGAAGGGATGTAAACCCTGGGTTCAAACCCCAGGTCTGCCACTTGGTAGTTATGTGACATGGGGCTGATGACTCAGTTCTGATTCCCAGTGTCCCTGTCCATAAGGTGGAGGCCTGTGCTTCATCCTGTGACTGCTGTGAGGCTGTAGGAAGTGCCTCATGTGCCATGTGACATGCCCTAGTGCCCAGGGAAGGCTGGGCCTGCTCTGGTTTCTTCCTCTCACCTCTCTTTGCATTTCCCTGGGTAGTTTTGAGTAACATTCCTTAAGGTTCATGAAATGCTCATGTGATAAATGGCATGCAGAGTTTATTTTATGCTATAGTAGATTCATTTAAAAGATTTGTTTAGGTGAATAACAAATAAAGCATAAACTATCACTTTCCTGGGGACTTTGCATGCAGGGCACTTTTTTAATAACCAGAAAATAGAAAGCTCTGAAATTTATTTTCTTTCATGGAAATGTTAGCACAGGGAGGAAAAAATATGTTGATGCAGTAGTTACTTTCTAAACTTGTGCATTGAAAGCTTGAACACAGCCAATTTATACCAAAAGACTGCAGTAAAAATATTTTAATACAACTGGCCAATGACAAAAGAAAATTCTGGAAAGAAGAGTGTAAAGGGTATGGAGTCATGCAATTTGCTATGCTCATAATCCTCTGCCTTCTCGCATCCAGTGAGGATTATTGATCGAGCTCTTAGTGCTGATAAAATAAAATCATCTTAAAGAAAACATATAAGCCTCATCAATGGACACAGACAACAGGGGGATGGGGGCATGAATGGTAGGTGGGGGGTAATGGGAGGATAAGGACACATATGTAATACCTGAATCAATAAAGAAATTAAAAAAGAGAGAGAGAATATTACCAGACTTAAAAAAAAACAACAACCACGTTGGCACATCTACACAATGGAATACTATGCTGCTATAAAAAGGAAGGAACCCCTACCATTTGCAAACAGCATGGATGGAGCTGGAGAGCATTATGCTAAGTGAAGTAAGTCAGTCAGAGAAAGATAAATATGACATGATCTCATTCATTTGTGGGTTATAATGAACAACATAAACCAATGAACAAAAACAGATCCAGAGACAGAGAAGCATCAATCAGATGCTCAAACCTCAGAGGGAAGGTAGGGGAGGGTGGGGGTAAGGGGAAGAGAGCAACCAAAGGACTTGTATGCATGCATATATGCATAAGCAATGGACGCAGACAACAGGGAGGAGGGGGAGGGCAGGACTGGGGGGAAGAAGGGGGATAATGGGGGAATAATATCTTAATAAATAAAGAAAAAAATGAAAACATCTCCCATATTTACTTCCTACCAAGCTTCCTTAGAAACCCAGAAAATTTTAGTTAATTCTAACTTTGGAGTCTTTATTAACAAGTATATTTTATTGACCCACTTTTCATGTATCAGTCTTCAGGCTATGTACTTTGTATAAATTATCTTACATAATTATCCCAATAACATAGTAAAAAGGTACTAACATTTCCCCCCAATTTCTGGATGAGGCAACTGAAGTCTGGAGCAGGTCATGCCTTGTCCAAATTTATAAGAACCAGATTAGGGTTGGAAATTTGGGCCTTTGAACATCCATAAATCCTGGCTAACCTGGAATGCATCCCTTTCCCTCTCCAAATGCTGAAAAGGTAGTTTTTTAAACATTGAAACGAATTGGATCCAATAGTTAACACTTTTCTTAACACAAGCAATCCAGTTTTTCATGAGTCTAAGAATCATATCCCTGTGAAAGAGGAATATGCCCCAAGGTTAGAACTATACCTGGGGTCTGTCACAAGAAGCATTAGACCACAGGTATCTCTTCATACCTAAATACTTCAGTCGAGGCCAGAGCAGCGCCTGACATTTTCTAAGGGGAATACCAATCAACTAAAATTCAAAGGGATCTTTCTAGTCTGTAACTTCGACTAGGAAATATTACCCTATGAGAGTCCAGGTCTTGAAACTGAAGTGAAAAATGAAGGTTGGTATTTAGAGCTACTTAGTATTCACTGGCGTGACTTCCCAAATTCACACAAATTTAATACTTTTGATTGATCCCATAATTACAAAATTTGTTTAAAGCCATTATATTATCTTCTTATTTGACACAATATGGCACAATTTTGTTATAGGATTGAAAACCAAATAAGACAACTACAGTTGGTAGCATTTCAAAGAAATATTCCCTTTAAGATGAAATCAATCCTGTTTCAAGTTTATTCCCCTGCTTTATGATTGAGGCTCTAGGGGTGTATTTTGCTGAAAAATGTCTTTTTGATTTTTTTAGAAATTCTTCAGATTAATATGCAGTTGTCATTGCAAGGCAAATCGAGATCTGCTTTTATGTTTCCTCTTTCCCCAGGCTGCAACTAGTGATACCTCTCCAGGAGAGACAGTCCACTCCTGTCTGATTGGGGTTTGATATTCCAGGTCAGATAGCAAAGAATTCATCAACTCATCATCATTTAGAGCATGTCGCACTTTGTCTATTTACATGGACTGAATACATTTCTTTGCTTAATATGTCCAGTATCTTGGTCTTAACATTTTGCTGTTGCCTAATTTTAATTTCTGTTCACACACACACATGCACACACATACACACGTCCTTACACCCACTGTGCACCATATCATATTCTCAGCATAGCAAGAAAACAAACCAGTGCTTTGATGTGTGTCTGATTATAGTTAGAGCGTTCATTTTAATTTTATTCAAGGCTTTCCTTCATGTCTTTCCCTCTGTTTCAATTTAAAGGGCAATGGACTTTGCTCTTGTGCTCTGATTACTGGCATATTTTCAATTCTCCCTCTTTCGTTCCTTTATCCAGGCTTGTTTATCTATGCATTTCAGACGTGTCTCCCTAATGTAGATGTGTACCCCTGTCCCCATCCTCTGTGAGCACAAGGAGACACAGAATAAAATTAAAATGTCCTGGAATTTATTTGTAATACATGTTGAAAACAAAACCATCTTTAAAATCTACCAAACAATAATATCTAGCTGCCTGTCAATTCCAGAGCACTTGAAGGACACACATTTATGTTGACTTATTTGAAGAGGAAGCATCTGCATTGCATAGCTTTAGAGTGAATGTGGACTGTAATTTAGAGGATGGAACAGTATGTGTCAATGACAGAAAGATTAAGAGCTTTGTTTGCAAGAAATAGGAATCTTTCCATGATATTAGTTACAATCTAACTAGCGCCAACTGTCTTTTCCTTCTTTTAAAACTTGAAAAGAAAGCTGAAAAATATGGATTCCATTTAGTCAGCTATCTGCAGCCCACAGACCAAGTCCTGACATCTTCCTATTTTTGTAAGCAGTCATGCCCATTGGTTTGCATATTGTCTGGCTGCTTTTGCCTGACAATGGCACAGTTGAGTTGTTGAGACAGAGACGGTATGGCCTGCAGACTGAAACATTTACTATCTGGTCCTTTATAAAATGTTCGTTAACCACTGATGTAGAAATTCAGAGGTGCTGATCTTTTAGAGCCTTTCTTTCTTAAGAAGTGGGTCATCTAGTCAGTCTTGTCCATAGGTCTCAAGAAAAGATAGATGATAAGAAACTGCATTTAAAAGGATCCCCAACAGAATAAATTATTCACAAAAGAATGGTCTCTGCCTAGAACTTATAGATATCCTATATTTTTAACCAGTACAATAAAATGCCCCTAAAATAGAATTCACGTACAATTTACCTCCCATACCAGAGTGTTCTGGAAAGTAAAAGCGACACTATTAATAATTGTGCTGAAACAGTGGACAAAATCTAACACTGTTCCAGGCAACTGAGATGTGTGATCACCCTAAACAAACACATGAGTGCACCAGATTCAGTAAAATCATAATATGCAAGACATATACACAGATTTTAAGTTAATTTCTTCCACTGAAGCATATTTATCATTAAAACTGTCTTTTAAACTGATTTTTTAAGCTAGCTAGTAAGAATCAAATAGCTGTTCCAAGTTCATTTGGGGAGTTAACAGAAGATCCTTGGACCATCAGAAAACATTATGCAGTAATCAATACAGCTTTTGAAGAGAAAACTGAGCTTGAATAATTCTTGCTAAGATTGCCCACCTGGACAATGAAGAAGTAACAGATATATAATCTCAATTTTACTGACACTTTTAGTTGTGTCCCAAATGATTGGCAAGCTGTAAGAGAATGAATTTGACTTTTCTGTCATGCTCTTCAAGGGCAATATACTCAAATTCCTCTGATCCATTCCAACATGTGATGGAAGAAAAGAGAGAGAGAGAGAGAGAGAGAGAGAGAACCAAGAATACCAAGACTGTCAGACTCATTGTGTAGAATTCAAGATCTGAAATATTAATTCCTTCTTCCACTAAGGGAAAAAAATCATAGTCCATGACCATTTTTCTGATGCATTAATATTTTAGAGTAAGGTCTTTTAATTGAACATTTATTCTACCCTCAAAAGTATAATAAAAGATATTGGAGACTACCATATGTTGTAATCTCTAAAATGCCACTTCTCATAATTTTATCCAATATCTTTAGATATAAAGAAACTTAGAATGTACTTCTTTTATAAAGACTAAATGCCCAGTGCATGGATTTGTGCACTGTTGGGGTCCCTTGGCCTGGCCTGTGCCTTCTCACAATCTGGGACCCCTCAGGGGGTGTCTGACTACCAGTTTTGACCTGGCCTGCAGGGATTGGGCCAAAACCGGTAGTCCGGCATCCCCTGAGAGATGTAGTAGTGTGCAAAGTAGCAGGTGGCCAGAGAGGACCCAAGCCCAGGCTGGGCTGTGGCACTCCCGCTCATCCTGGCCCCACTACACCTGCTTCTACCATTGGATAACCATCAGGGAGGCACCTCCTGCATTAAGCATCTGCCTCCTGGTGGTCAGTGCATGTCATAACAACTGGTCAAACAGTCAATGGGTTGAACAGTTGACCAATTAGTTAGGATTTTATATGTGTAGATTCTAATAGTATTCATGACAATCAACATTTGTATAGTGCTTTGTCTCTTACAAAATACTTTCAAATATATTCTCTTACTTAATTCTCATCACATGCCAATAAGTCAGTAAGGCAGGATTACTATTACCCTTGTATATTATGGATAAAACAGTTTCAGAGAGGTTAAATGACTTGTCTAAGGTAACACAACTAATATATACTCATACCTGGGTTGGTCTAGGCCAGTGGTAGGCAAACTGCAGCTTGTGAGCCACATGTGGCTCTTTTGCCCTTTGAGTGTGGCTCTTTCACAAAATACCACAGCCTGGGTGAGTCTATTTTGAAGAAGTGGCATTACAAGAAGTTTAAAAAATTTGGCTCTCAAAAGAAATTTCAATCATTGTACTGTTGATACTTGGCTTTGTTGACTAATGAGTTTGCCGACCACAAACTACAAGTTCTAGGCCATTCAACTCTACCACATTGTTTTCTAAATTGTTATAAGTTGGTAATATTATTAATAACTGAAAAATTAGTTCAAATGAAAATTTCCTTGGCCTATTGGAAGAGGACAAAATGAACATAAAACTTAATACAAGCTAGTTACAAATATTAAAAGAAAAATGTAAGTATTACAAAGTTAAGTGTAGACCAATAATAGTTTTATTATAAAGTCAATATGATAACAGGAATAAAAAGAAGCATAATATATAACTGGTTAAGGAATATACACTAATTACTTACTAGTTGGAATTAGAGTTTAATGCCTATTTTATCCAATTGAGGTAATCTTGTGGGCCTGGCTACATATAACAGAAAGTGCCCAAATAATAATGGCTTAAATAAAGGAAGTCTGGATGTAGGCAGGCTAGCCTTTTGTAGAACCTCAAAGCCACCCAAACCTCTTCTAGCTTTCCATTCTGCCATCCCTACTGTGTGGCCTGCATCCCTGGAGTTCAAGATGAATGCTGAAACTCTAGCTATAACATTTATGCCTCAAGTAAGAGAAAGAAGGAATACACTCATCTTCCTTTTGGGGAGATCTTTTGGAGGAACATGACCCTTGGTTTATATTTATTGGCAGAACTTTTTCATACAGTTATATACTAGTACTAGAGGCCTGGTGCATGCAATTCATGCACGGATGGGGGAGAAGTGTCCCTCAGCCCAGATTGCACCCTCTCCAATCTGGGACCCCTCTTACAATCCAGAACTGCTGGCTCCCAACCTGTCACCTGCCTGTCTACCTGATAGTCCCTAACTGCTTCTGCCTGCCAGCCTGATCACCCCTAACCACTACCCTGTCAGCCTGATTGCCCCTAACTTCCCTCTCCTGCTGGTCTGGTCGCCCCTAATTGCCCTCCCCTGCTGGCCTGGTTGCTCCTAACTGCCCTCCCCTGATGGCCATCTTGTAGTGGCCATCTTATGTCCACATGGGGGGGCCATCTTTGAACACATGGGGGCAGCCATCTTGTATGTTGGAGTGATGGTCAATTTGCATATTATCTCTTTATTGTATAGGATACCTGTAAAAGAGGCTAGCAAATGTCCTTAGTTGGGCCAGCTTAAAATTGGGGTGCTGGCCCAGGCCAGTGTTAGTGGTTAGAGTGTTGGCCCACTGACTGAAGGGTCTTGGGTTCGATTACGGTTAAGGGCACATACCTAGGTTGTGGGCTCTATCCCTGGCCCTGGTCAGGGTGGATGCAAGAGGCAATCAATTGATGTGTATTTCTCACATCAATGTTTCACACTCTCTTTCTCTCCCCTTTCCTTCCACTCTCTCTAAAAATCAATGAAAAAAAATATCCTCAGGTGAGGATTAACAAAAAATGGGAGTCTTGTGACTGGAAGGAATGGAGGGAAGGATGCAGATTGGATAAACAGCTGTTTCTGTCACATTCTCCTTTAAAAAGGATGGAGAAACTCAGAAGTTTTATAGAATAAGAATACGTTTTGTTGTGTTATTTTTTTTCTTCAACTTGCTTCATCAGTCCATATTACAAAGAGAAAAACGAAGCCCCAGAGAGGTCAAGCAAATTGTTCTAGTTTATATAATTAATAGATATGGTATGGAAGCGCATTTTTCTTTCCACTGTACATCTTTACCTACCTATTTATGATGAAAAATTAGCCAAGTGAAGGAAAAGGAGAGAAATGTAATTGCTTGGTCAAGAAAACAGGGTAGAAGAGGCACACATGCATTGATTTATTTATTCATTGAACAAATGAATGGTTCCTTCCACATGTCTGGACTTCTGTCTTCAAATAGAGGATTGCTTGCTTTTTAGGAGAAGCCAAAATGTCAATGAATAGGAATCAGAACCTTTGAGGCAGAGGGGTTTGAACATCATCTCGTCAATCTTCCTCATTTTATAGAAAAGGAGAAGGTAAGGTCTGGGATGATGAAGTCATTGCCTTCTGTGTCTCAGAGAAACAAAGGACAGGAAATGGATCCCCCTTTAAGCAGGAACAGATGTGTTGTGTCCCAGGATCATGTGACACTGGAATACATCACCGAGAGAGGCTATGGAATCTCAAATCCTGCAGGTCTTCAAGAAAAGGCAGAAAAAAAGATCTGTTCTGGAAGTGCACCATTTTCTTGGACCAAGTGACTGCATCAGACCACTCTCAGTCTTATGATGCCATGAGTGCAGCAGACATCTGCGATGAGACAAACCCCCCTGGGACTTTTAATTAGGAGTTTAAACCAGGGCCCCAGTTACTCAGACACGTGGTTAGAAGGATATTTTCAAAATGGAAAGGGAACCAAGTAGGAATTACTCTGCTGTCTTGTTTATAACAAATAGAGTGCTGGAAGTAGAAAACTGTTATGTGATTCGAATTTCATTCTTTAGGGAGATTGCCTGCCTCCTCCCTTTTTCTGTTTGGCTCTGTGTTTAAACATTTAATTAGAAAGGCTTTATTATACTGCAGTTATCACAGTTGTTCAGTTCAGACAGACGTTGATGATCCTGTGTGCAATTCCATCGCCCTGGGCATCCTATTACCGTAGAAATCATCTCTGGAGTTGGCAAGTTACCAAAGCGACTTTCCACCAAGAAAGGCAGAGCAGAGGTGGTGGTAGCAAATTGTAGCAGTAGTAGGAGCAGCAGCTGCTGCTAAAAGCAGTGGAAGTGGTCTGCCAAAAGAGCGGTAATTTCATCTGTGTATTTATATTAATGGGACATAAGCAGGTCATGCCAAACAGAGAGTTGCCCTTTTCTCAACATTGGGGATAGGGCATAACAAGATGCCATCCATGATTGGTATCTAATGGATATATTTGTAAGGAGTCCAATTTTATCTCAGTGTTCCTGTCTATATAAATCTATAGTTTTTAACTGTTCTGGCATTGGCCCACTTTACTGAGTAAAAACATAGGGAAGAAAGAATGGAGAGAAGAAGGAAGGAAGAGAAGAGGAAGGAGGAAGAAAAGAAGAATGGAAGAATAAGGAAGGACAGAAGGAAGGGAAGAGATAAGGAGGGAGAAAAGAGAAAGAAAGAAGAAAAAGAAAAAGACAGGAAGAGCTACCAACACTTAGGACCTCTTTGATTAGATGCATTTGTCCTGAATTGAATCATTCTGTTTCTTTCTTGCTTAAAAATGTTAACCCGACAGTCTTCCTCCATAGTCACATCTGCACAGGGAGGAAAAGGGAGTGAACATGTAACTAGAAGACTGCTGCTTTGAATTTAGTTCACAAAATTAGTCCCCTTGATTTCTTCTCACTGCCCACTAATGCTCTCAGTCTGATTATCCTGTTTCCCATCTTCTTGCCTTCAGGGCAAATGCAGAAAGATGGCCAGGCCATGACAATGCCAAGTATCAAGAGTCTGAGTTTAACAAGGTTTGAGATATGAATTTATGACAGGTGACATCAGTTTATGAAATCAGTGTTTGTTATTTTCAAATCACACTCATCGAGAAATATAGTGGAGTCACAAGACATTGAAAAACAAAGTATATTTGATCCATTTTAAATAGGAGAAAGCGCAATCCCAGGCATTTTTGCAAAACTCCTTCAAAATCTGGTAAAAAATGACTTGGAATCCGTGTCTTAAGAGATGAAAAGCTGGAAACCACTTACTTTTTCATCTTGGATGAGTAATAAAATATGGCAGTTAAGTAAGCTGCTGATATTTATTTTAATCTGGTCTCGTATTGTTGGAGAAGAGGCAAAGATGGTAAAAATTGACAGAATTATTTCATTTATTCCTTCTCCTACCCCCAGTTTTTTCCAAGTTACGTTTGATGTGCCCTAAGCCCCTATCACCAGTCTTTACTTTCTAAGAAAAAAATGTGATCACTCTCAGGAAATTACCATTCTGAAACCCCACAAAATTCTACTTAACATGTGTTTTTGAGGGGGAGGGGAAGCAAAATCCTACAAAAAATAAAATCGCTCCCAAACTCCCTTACTTTTCTGTTCTTTCCCTTGCATTTTATTCATTTGAATGAAGGAGGCAAAAACATTAGGGAGATGGTGTTACCCAACTGAAATGAAAGCTAATGGTGACTATGTTCTCATATTACCAGAGGTTAGCAAAGAGCTACTTTAATATGACAGCTAATATAACTCATTGATGCGATTACTCAAAAAGCAGAATGCCACTGGTGTCCAGTTACATCCCAGCGGTTACAATTAGATAGGCCAGATGGATGGGGTCCAGAGAGACAGACTGACAAACCTGCAGACAGGTCATCAGGGACATGACTGGGGCAAGATGGACTTCATGAATCAGGCAAAAGGAAATGTACCTTAATTAATTATAGGCTTTTTAATCCTGAGGTTCTTAAATAAAGCCTGGATACAAAGCACTAGATTGGGATCTATTCGCTAACTCCAAGCAAATATTTTTAATAAGCCGTTTCCTATAAGGGATGATGACTATTAAAGTCATCTTAGGTTAACTTTAAAAATAACGAAATTGAAAGTCAAGGCAGGTTTCTGTGCTTTGAGCAAGTCTGTGGTTGTAAAATTATGCTGTTCCCATCAATAAACATAATGTGGTCAGAGAACAGTAGGGCTTAAAGGGACCTTGAGGTTCAACTTGCCTGAATCCTTGATTATACTTATTATACAACCCCATTAGACGCGGGCCCCACAGGACACCGAAGGCACATTAGAAAGATTGAATTTAAAGGAGCCTTTCCCAGGGACTGTTTCAGAGGTCTGGGCAGAGTTTGGGCTGTTGAAGCACTCTGCGACTAGCAACAGTGCAGAGCATTAGCTACTCCTCCACCAAAGGGGCAAGCAGGGAACGGTTCCTGGAACCTGGCACGAGCTGAAGCTGTGGACAAGGGTCCTCTACTAGGAGCGGAGGCCTTAGAGCAGAGGTTCTCAACCTTTTTTAATGCTGTGACCTTCTAATACAGTTCCTCATGTTGTGGTGACCCCAATCATAAAATTATTTTCGTTGCTACTTCATAACTGTAATTTTGCTACTGTTATGAATCATAATGTAAATATCTGTGTTTTCTGATGGTCTTAGGCTCTACAGCAGCGGTTCTCAACTTGTGGGTCGCGACCCACAGGTTGAAAACTGCTAGCAAGGTCACCTAAGACCATCAGAAAGCAGATATTTATATTATGATTCATTAACAGTAGCAAAATTACAGTTATGAAGCAGCAACGAAAATAATTTTAAGATTGGAGGTCACCACAACATGAGGAAATGTATTAAAAGGTCACAGCATTAAAAAAGGTTGAGAACCACTGCCTTAGAGGAACCCAGCTACTGGCAAACCACTGCCCCGCAGGGAGGGAGAGAGGAAGGGAGAGAGAGACAGAGAAGCTAACACCCCACTCTTTCCCCTTGCACCTTCTGATCTACAGGTGACTCCCTTTTGCCAAAACCACTGAGAAGTCAGAGGGTTAAAAAGGCACCAAGTGGCTCTGCTCCCAGGGGCCAGAGAGGAGCAGAGAACAGAGCGAGGGGCAGATCCATGGAGAATCGTCAGCTCAGAAGCTGCAGCCAGAGAGGAGGAATGACTTCCCAAAGGCTAGTTGGAGAAGGGACTAAGAGGGGTGTTTGCATACTTTGAGCAGGTTATGAAAAGGATCGTTTGGAAGAGGAATAAATGGAAAAGCTGGAATAAATGTTGACTAATTAAACCTGGGCACAGAAGTCATTATACATACAACAGTTCCTGGAAAACCAACAAATTTGATGGTATTTATGAGCTGGTATGTTTTAATTATTATTATTACATGTTGACTTTGTCAAAAGCAGGATGATCTGCTTTCTAGAATAAATTCTGCTGCCATATACCTAAAATTTTAGAAAATTAATGAAGGGGTATAAGGAACGCAAAAAGAAATAAAAAGATGTCTTAAATGTGACCACATTTATATTGATTTGGGGAGGAAGGGAGTGAGAGATCCATCTATGTGCAATTTTATCACCTGTCTTCAGGAAGTTTTTTACCTCATTAAATTGCTTAGAATTATTCTAGCAATACCCTTATACATAACTCTGTGACATGAATATTGGTTTTGTTTTCTCATTTCTAAGAAAGAGAATTCAGAAAGTTTTATTTATTTGTCTTATTTTCTTCCTAAACCAGATGGTGCTGTTTTTTAGAATCTCATTGTTTCTTTTGAAAACATGTAGCTTGACCTCCTAACTCAAAGGTCTGGATTGTCTACACAAGTGAAACATCTCATTTGTCTACACCAGCCAGCTGCAGGCAAATCAAGTCCCTATTAGCAATGTAAATTTACAAATACTAAGTGAAGCTAGTGATTCAATGTGACCCTTTGCTGAGATATCCTGTGATCTGTTCCATGTCACTCCTTCAATTCTCTTCACTCATGTGGCGATGTTAGAACTTGAGCTTTGGGATAGTTAAGTGGGGGTGAAAAGAGGTTTGCTTATAATAAAATTAAGTGTAGCTCATGCCTACATGAGGTCAAGTAGGAAGAGATGAATGTGCTTAATAATTAATTTTCAGGTGATAAACCCTTAGCAGATATTGACATTGACTTGTGAAAGGCAAATGTAAATGCTCATCTCCGGTGGAGTAGATGAAGTGGACCATGGCAGGGGCAGTAATGAGGGGAAGAGCATGCATGCCTTTGGGGATCCTGCCAGAGTCCAGCCCTGACACCACTGCTCACAAGCTAGGTGCTTTTGAGCCTAATTTTCTTCATCCATAAATCTGGGAATAATAATAATAATAATACCTCCCAGGTTTACTGGGAGGCACAAATAAGATAGCTGTGTAAATTGCCTGGTACATGTAGGTGCCAATAACTGTTTTTTTTAAATAAATAATAAATATAATTTCTGTTTTTTCAGATTTGGGGATTAATTCGTGTTTTCCACAAGCAGAAAGTCATTCCAAATAGTTTCCCAACTGGGTTTCCTAGAGATTACTTAAATAACTATTGCATTTTTCTCTGCTATACCTGTTCAAAATCTACTCTGCTGTTCTCTGTATTTCAGAGCCACGCTGGGTATAGAGGCGTGCAATTGTTTCTCAGAATTATGTTAAATAGATATTGCCAGCTCCCAAAAGTTGGGTTGCGGGTGTGGTGGTCCAGAGTAGGATCCAGTGCTAGGATGAAATGCTTTCTTCTTCAGGAAGCCATGTTCAAGGCACTGGTTAGGGGGGCTTCAAGTGAACGAGGGAGTGGCAGCCAGAGAGCTGGAAGGGAAGGGAAAGGGGCAGAAGAGGCCTGGAGATGGACATTCAGGAGTCACCTGAATGAGGATCAAACTTCAAGACAAGCACTACCTTCTCAGAGGATTGACCCACTCCTGGGACTTTCACACTTAATTAGCTCAATTCATTCTCATCTATTTTGAGTTTTCTATCACATCACACACTTTCCAGTCATTAAAAACTGTGTAGTCTGCAGCTGTGGATCACTACAGGATGCCTAGGACCAAACCAGAGAGGGTTGGATCTGCAATGCCATTTGTCCACTATCCAGATGCCATTGATGACATGTACACATAAGGAACTGCTTGACACTGAAACTGGGACTCAGCACTGTTGGACGTTGAAATTGGGACTCAAACATTGTTGTTCTTATAAGTTATTTCTAGCCTGCAGAGGCAAAATGTTTTTAAAGAAAAGAATCAGGGGAGATAAAAAAGATACAGAGGCAAAGAAGCAATGAACAGACTGATATATTTCAGCAGGAAGGCAGAAGAGGTTGTGGGGGAGCCTGTAAGAGATCAATTGAAGGACTTGTTTGCATGTACATAACCAATGGATACAAGCAAGACACTGGGGGAGGGGGAATGGAGGCAGGTGAGGACATGTACTGGAGGGTAGGGAAGACCGGGGGGAGGTCAACAGAGGGGGTGGGAGGAGACATATGTACTACTATTTGTAATACTTTAAACAGTAAAAAAATAAATAAAGAGATATTGTCAAACTGTAAAAAAACTAAAAATTAAAACAAACAAACAAACAAAAAACTCCTGTGTATTCCAAGGTGGAAAATGTATCACAAAGAATAAGTGAATAAAGCTCTCATCACTCTTTCACAATAACTTATTTTTGTACAAAATAAATTTGATGAAGGATTTAATAAAGCTGCAGGAATGGTTTTAAAAGGCCTAGCACCTGTGTCCCATTGTTGCTACCTAGTACCTGGGGACTTTCAGGCAGAGGTTGATGCCCTAGAGCCTCGGTTCTCTTATCTGGGATAAAAAGAAAACCTAGAACATGAGGTTGTGAGGATTAAATAAATGAATGTATTCTGTGCTTTGATCTTCTTACTAGTAGATGTTCAATAAATATACAACATTGTTGATAAGCCCATTCTCATGCCCTGCTCATTGATTCCAGCTGATAGAAGGCACTGATGTCAGCAAGAAGTCCCATGCTGAACTGTCCCTACTAGCTCTGCTGCTCTGTGTGGGAGGTTAAACTACACTAAACAACCAAACTAACTAACCACACAACTAATTGTCTAAAACCTGGATTTTTCTTTAAATATGTTTCTTGTTGGCTTTTGTGTGTGTGTGTGTGTGTGTGTGTGTGTGTGTGTGAGAGAGAGAGAGAGAGAGAGAGAGAGAGAGAGAGAGAGAGAAAGGTAGAGGGGATAGAGGGAAAGAGAGATAGAAATGTTGGTGGGAGAGTACCAACACTGATCAGCTGCTTCCTGCACACGCCCTACTGTGGATTGAGCTATAAAACTGGGCATGTACCCTGACCAGGAATCCAACCTGTGACCTCTTGGTCGGTGCTCAACCACTGAACCACACTGGCTGGGCAACTTGGCTTTTTCTTTTTTTAGGAAGGAGAGGAAAGTTTCTACCCTTCCAAATATTTTCTCAGAGTCCACCCACGTATGTGCTCCCACACCCAACACTCTCGCTGGTGGCCTCTCCTTCATACTGATTCTAGATCTGAACTTCCTTACGTGGCTGAGTTATTTATTTCATTATCTCTTCCCCCCAAAAGTTCAGCTCCAGTCTGAATATATATCTTTGAATTCTACTGACTTGTCAACCCATAAATGTGTATTAAGCATCAACTCTGCTCTCCATGAAGACCAAGAGGTAGAAGAGACAGAGACACTCAGGGAGTCAATGGATGCTGAATAGCATTAAGTGAGTAATGTGCCAAGAAAGCAGTATAGATGATGCTGGATGAGAGGAGGAAGCTTTCTCTATGCAGAGTGGTCAGGGGGCTTCCACTGATCAGCCTTTCTCCCGGGGTCGGCGTTAAAGAAGACCAAAGTCCCAGCAGCTAAGACTGCTCTAAAAATAAGCTGACTCTGCATCCTAGGTCTCTAGCTTTTGGGTGGGCCCAAGGCTGGAGTTGAACATGGAGAATAGTCTTTTTTTTTGTCCACAAATAAGTGACAGTAGCTTGGTTCCTTGTCTTAATATCTTCTATGGAGAAATGCCCTTGACCTCTCACATGCCTCCCCTATAGCAAGGTTCAGGCACTCACTTTGCTTCCAATTCTTATCCCCACACTGGATTTTACTGCTGTAATTTTACTTGGTTATTAAATCACTGTGGGAATTTGCTGCGTTGGGGCTAAGGAGGAAATGGATTACAATGTGGAGGACAGCCTTGCAATTTCCAACAGGAGCTGTCTGAATGAACATATTATTTCCCACCATTTCTCTGGAAAGATCACACATTATAATCGCTATTTACAGTATACTGTGTAAAACGATCTTCGTTTATTTTCTACAATGGATACTGTGTCATTTAATTAATTTAGACTAAAGAAAAGCAATCAACATTCAGTAACAACATTCCCTTAGGGGATATAAATGAAAAATTTTCCCATACCCTACACAGCAGTCAGAGCCAAGGAAGTGCTGATATTTATTTATGAACATCCGTGTTCATAGTTGCAAGCAACAGAACTCGAGCTGATTTCAGCAGGGAAGCACATATGAAAAGGATATTGGGTACTTGACAGATCACCAAGAGGACCAGAGAAACACGCTCAGGCATCCAAGACAAGAGCCACCATCATGCTACTCAGCAGGCCTGATGAGAAAAACCATGCCTGCACCCACCAAACCCAAGTCGATGCCACGTCAGCACCTGCAACCACCAACTACCATTGCCACCAGAGGAAGGGTCCCTGCAGTGCCCCTCTGCATCCTTGAGTTCGGATTCCATCTGGTGTGGTTAATTCTGATGCATGAACTCACTCTCTGCTAGGAAAGCAAGGATATAGTAGTTTCCACTTTTAGGGCTGGGGTGAGCCCCACCTGTCTCTGAAACTCAAAAGGCAGGGAAGACCCTAAGTGTGTGAAGCACTTGGCAGAAAAAAAAAGGACAAATCTCTGCCCAAATCAATACTTCCAGGAACAGGACTTCCTGTGCCCCCAGTCACAACTGCAGAAATAGCCAGGCTCTCCCCAGGAGCTGCACAGAGCCCAGCAGCCTGCCCTCTGTGGGCAAAGGGATGGATCACCTCAGTTGGGGATGAATGCAGGAAGGGATTCTTTGTCCCCTGACCAAGGCACTTCATCAAACTTAGCTGAACAGAATCTGTGGTGCTTATGTTAGCATTCTTTGTTTTGAGCTGACCTTGATCAGATTTTAAATTGGGTGGAATTTCCTATGTATATGCTTTTGTCTTTATTTACTAAGAACAGCATGTTCTTTTGATGGGCTCAAGAGACTAAAGGCTTGGATGTGCAGCCATGGTTTGAAAGAAGCTGAGAAAATATGATTCTTTTTAGAATATTTATTTGACCGTTAGAGCCCGAACAACAACTGCTTTGGAACAACAGTGGAAATAAAAAATAAATACAGGGCAAGAGAAACCCTGGCAGTGAGGAAAAGGACCTGATCGCCTACCAGGCATTTAGAGAGCTCAAGTCCAAAATTCCAAGATAGGAACTGATCAAATAAACAACTGCCTCTTCTGTAATTGCATTTTAAAATCTCATTCTATCCACAGTCCCCGCCCCCCCCGCCCCCCGCTATACTGTCTGATGCATACATAGTTAATATGATTTTTTTTATTAAGATAGATTGATTGCCTAAAGTTTTAATTTTAATCCCTGGGTTTATTTAAAAGAAAGTGATTTAGCAATCCAGTTGTTAGAGAATGTTTATGGAAAATGAGGCAAAGGAGCAGAAATAGCCAGGAGAAAAAAAACCTCTGCAGTTGAGCATTCTCGTCCCTGTAGGATTCTTCCTTATATTATGGAAATTTCTGCAGACCTTATGCCATGAGTATTGAACAGATCTCACCTTCCACAGCTTCTCATTGACCTACAGCACAATATAAGGTTTTTTGAACATAAAAGAATCATTGACAACCTCTGTGTTACTCTAAGAAATTGTTTACTCATGTGATAAAGAAACCTCTCAGACTTCCTTAATTAAAAGTATATTACATTGATAACCCACCTTCCTAGTAGAGAGGCTGAAATCCACCAAGACTGTTTCTCCTCTACAATTACCTCCCCGCTTCCATTTATTTGCATATTCTATCCTACTAGTTTTGTGCTATCATAGTGATGATCCCCCTTCATAGCCCCTCCCCTTGCATTGCTTGTTGACCGACTGTAGGACAGGTGGCCCAGGGTCCTGAATGTCTCTGGGCAGTTGAAGCTTTTGCCTTTAGGGTGATTGATTTGTAATCACAATAGTTAAGAAATTCAGTGAGGAAGGAGCTGAAGCTATGTCTGCCCAATTTGTTTGTCTGGCTTTTTCAGCCTACCCAACTGGGTGGAGACTAATTTCAGCAAAATATGACAGCCCTCAGTCTCCTCTCCTTTTATGATGCAATATTTATATATGGGCTCACATCATTTCAACAATCTTGCATCTGAGAACATAAATATGTTTACAATGGAGTGAATCAAGAAAAGCGGTCAAAGGAACAAGAAAGGGAGAAGCAAACCTGACATATCTGCCCTTTGGATAGAATGATCATTTTGCATAGATGTGTGGATTCCCTGAAAGAATCAGCCAGGCAAAACTTTAGATTGCTAGGAATTTGCAAGGTTGCTTTAATTTGAAAATAACTAAAAAAACAAGAGAATGAGAGAGTAAGAAGACAAGCACGGATTCACACTACTCTACCAGCTATTAGTGTTATCCATGGCATTTCTCTCTTTAAAAGGGCATTCAAAATTCAGTAATTAAAGGAGAGATTTTTATAAATAAGGGCAGCATATAAGGAACTCAAAAATAATTGGATTATTGAATAATTTAACAAATATAAAGCTTAGTTAACAAGGGTTGATTTTAATTTTATAAATAATGCATCTGAGTAGTCTGGTCTCGGAAGCAAACCAGGACTCTACAGCCGCTCTGGTAGAAGACCTGCCACCACAGCTGGACACCCAGGGACACCAAGACTCCAGGCACCCAGCCGCAGATTTCTATAATCACAAAGCCAATTCCCCTCCCCTGCAGCCCCTGTAGCAGTGACATAGAAACTACCAGATCCTAGCCACACAATAAGGCTTTCTGCACACACAAAGCAGTGGCGACTCTGCCTGACTTTTAGCTTTGGTGTCAGACACGGGAAGTTTGATTCCCGTAACTAGTCTCTGCACCCGGGCAGGGAGACTGAGCAAATTTGAGCCTATCTGCTTATCCCTAGGGAGGTAGTTTCTGTGACCAGATCCCACACCCATGCAGGGCAGGGAGACAGCGCTGAACTTGAGCCCAGACTTGCTAACTCAGAGAACTTGTTTCCTGTGACTCATCTCCATGCCCAGGCAGGGAGGCAGTCCTGAATTTGAGCATAGGTGCACAGGGAGATTGTTTTCTGCGACCAGATCCTATGTCCACACAGGGAGACAGCGCTGAATTTGAGCCTGGGGTTGCAAACCAGGGGTGTTTGTTTCCCATGACCAGATCCTGCACCTTAGCAGAGAGGCTGCAGTGAATTTGAACCTAAATGTGTGGTCTCAGGGAGTTCATTCCCCACGACCAGACCCTGTTCCCACAAAGGAAGGCAGTGCTGAATTTGAACCTGGGTACATTGACATAGGGGGTTTGTTTTCCACAGTGCACACCCACGTGACCAGATCCCACACCCACACTAAGTGGCATGCCACCTGACTTTGATTCAGGACAAGTTACACAGAAGGCTGTTTACTGCAAGGCAGAAGTGGACCTCTGGCCAGCACAGTGTGACTGAGCAACCTGATCTCCCGGGCAGATTGGGGACCCTGAATTTCCACATAAGAAGCAGCATTGACCACCAGGGACTAGACTCTGTTCCTCATTTTGTGCACCTGAGATACCTGATTATCAGTACATTCACACTAAGAGCCAGTGATTCCAATTCTTGGTGCATGTGCACACAGGGACCGGATTCTCAGTGTGAGGTAGCATCAAAAAACAAAGACTAATACTCTATTCTCGGCATGGACACAGGGAGCCTCTGACTCCTGACACGAAATAGAGGACTTTGATTTTTGGCACATGCTAGTGGGTTCTCTGTTTTAATGTGGCACAAGCAGGATCCCTTATTCTAGGTGCACACATGAGGCCACATTAAGTGCCTGTGACTCTGACTCAGGGCGAGTGTGGCTCCCACCAACTTACAGCAACTGCAAGTCTTGGTATCAGAGCTCTTCAGTGACACTTGGGGGGTGGTGGTGCAAAACTCCCACTGCACATGGTCCAGGCCCCCACAACTCAACATCTGAATCTTCCAGTGATAGTCAGAATGGGGAGACACTGAAGCAATCCCCAGAGGAAATAAAAGAAGGAATCACCAAGTAGGGAAATAAGTGAAATGGAAGCAACATGACAGAAAAAGAATTCAGAATAATGGTCATACAATTCATACATCAGATGGACAAGAAAATCAACAACCTATGCAAAAGTCAGGAAGAAATGAAAAATGATATAGCTACAATCAAAAACATCATGGAAGGCTTCAATAGTAGACTAGAAAAAACAGAGGACCGAATCAGCGAGTTAGAGGATTAGGTACAGAAACAAGCCCAATCTGAATAGCAACTAGAGAAAAAAATTAAAAAGCAGGAGGAGAACCTATGGGAGCTTTGGGACAATGCAAAATGAAATAACATACATATAATAGGGCTGCCAGAAGGACAAGAAGAGCAGCAAGGATTAGAAAATTTATTTGAAGAAATAATGACAGAAAACTTCCCTAATATGGGGAAGAAAAAAGTTACTTAAGTACAAAAAGTCCCAAGCAAGATGAATCCCAAAAGACCCACACCAAGACACACCATAATTACAATGGCAAATGTTATCAACAAAGAGACAATCATAAAGGCTGTAAGAGAGAAACAAAGAGTTACCTACAAAGGATCCCTCATCAGATTATCAAATGATTTCTCAACAGAAATACATCAAGCTAGAAGGGATGGAAGGAGATATACAAAGTGATGTAAAGCAAGGGACTCAATCCAAAAATACTATATCTGGCAAAGCTATCAATAAAAATTGAAGGAGAAATCAGGAGCTTCACAGACAAAAAAAAGCTAAGGGAGTTTATCACTACCAAACCAGCAAAATGCTAAAAGGAATGCTGTAAAAGAAGAAACAAAAAGGTAAGAAGGAACAGTGTCTCAAAAAATAAAAATGACTATAAACAAGTACTTTTCAATAATAACTTTAAATGTAAATGGATTAATGCTCTAATCAAAGGACATCGGGTGGCTGAATGGATAAAAAAAAAACATGACCCACATATATGGTGTCTACAAGACACCCACCTCAGAACAAGGGACTCACATAGACTAAAAATGAAGGGATGGAAAAATATCTTCTAGGCAAATGGAAATGAAAAAAAGCTGGGGTAGCAATACTTATATCTGACAAAATAGACCTCAAAGTGAAGGCCACAACAAGAGATAAGGAAGGTCATTTTATAATACTAACGGGATCGATACAACAAGAGGATATAACCCTGTTAAACATATATGCACCCAATACAGGAGCACCCAAAAACATAAAAATCCTTCTGAAAGATATCAAGAGAGAGATAGACAACAATGCTTTAATACACCACTGATATCCCTGGATAAATCATCTAGACAAAAAATCAGCAAAGAAACAAACCTAAATGACTCACTAGATCAGATGGACTTAATTGACATGTTCAGAACATTTCACCCCAGAGCTGTGGAATATATGTTTTTCTCAAGTACACATGGGACATTTTCAAAAATAGACCACATACTGGTTCACAAGCAAAGTCTTCCCAAGTTCAAGAAGATTGAAATCATACCAAGAATCTTTTCAGACCACAATGGCATAATATTAGGAAAAAAACACAATAAAAACAATCCAAAACACTTGGAAGCTGAATAGCATGTTATTAAATATTGATTGGGATACCAATGAGATCAAAGAAGAAATTAAAAACCTTCTGGAAACTAATGACAATAAGAACATAACAATCCAAAAGCTATGGGACACAATGAAAGCAGTCCTGAGAGGGAAGTTTAGAGCTCAATAGGCCTACCTCAAAAAATAAGAAAAAATGGTAGTAAGTCATCTAATGCTACAACTCAAAGAATTAGAAAGAGAGCAACAAGAAAAGCCCAGAGTGAGCAGAAGGAAGGAGATAATAAAGATTAGAGCAGAAATAAATGAAATAGAGACCAAAAAACAAACAAACAAACCCACCAATACAAAAGATTAATGAAATCAAGAGCTGGTTCTTTGAAAGGATAAACAAAATTGATGACCAACTAGCCAGGCTCACCAAGAAGCAAAGAGAGAGGACTCAAATAAAATCAGAAATGATAGAGGTGAAATAACAACAGACCCCACAGAAATAAGAAGGATTGTTAAAAAATATTATGGGCCCTGGCTGGTTTGGCTCAGTGGATATAGCATCAACCTGTAGACTAAAGGGTCCCAGGTTCGATTCCAGTCAAAAGCATGTACCTTGGTTGCAGGCACATCCCCAGTAGGGGGTGTGCAAGAGGCAGCTGATCAATATTTCTTTCTCCTCGATGTTTCTAACTCTCTATCCCTCTCTCTTCCACTCTGTAAAAACAAACAAACAAAAAATATTAGGAACAACTCTATTCCAACAAACTAGACAACTTGGAGAAAATGGACATTTTCCTAGAAAAATACAACCTTCCAAAATGAAATCAGGAAGATTCTAAAAATCTCAATAGGCCAATAACTATGGAAGAAATTGAAGCAGTGGTCAAAAAGCTTCCAGCAAACAGAAGCCCAGGCCCAGACAGCTTCACAGGAGAGTTATACCAAACATTCAAGGAAGAATTAAAACCTATCCTCCTCAGACTATTCAAAATAATTCAAAAGGAAGAAACATTTCCAAACTCATTCTATGAAGCCAGCATCTCCCTAATACCAAAAGCAGATAAAGACAACACAATGAAAGAGAATTACAGGCCAATATCCCTCATTAACACAGATGCCAAAATCCTTAGTAAAATTCTAGCAAATCGAATCCAGCAGTACATCAGAAAGATCATATACCATAACCAAGTAGGATTTATACCAAGAATGTAAGGATGGTACAATATTCACAAATCAATAAACGTGATACATCACATAAACAAATTGAGGGAGAAAAATCACATAGTCATATCAATTGACACAGAAAAAGCATTTGACAAAATCTAACATCCTTTCTTGATAAAAACTCAGCAAGGTGGGAATAGAAAGTTCATACCTCAACATCATAAAAGCCATATATGATAAACCCACAACCACCATCACATTCAATATAGGAAAACTAAAACCATTTCCCCTAAGAACAGGAATAAGACAGGGATGCCCTCTCTTACCACTCCTGTTTGACATAGTACTGGAAGTACTAGCCATAGCTATCAGACAAGAAGAAGAAATAAAAGGCATCCAAATTGGAAAAGAAGAAGTAAAACTGTTCTATTTGCAGATGACATGATATTGGACATAGAACACCCTAAAGATTCCATCAAAAAATTATTAGACTTAATAAATGAATTTGGCAAGGTAGCAGGACACAAATTTAACACCAAGAAATCTATGGCATTTCTATACACCAATAGTGAACTTACAGAGAGACTAAAAAAGCAATCCCATTTCCCATCATACAAAAAAAAATTAAGATACCTAGAATAAGCTTAACTAAATGGTAAGAGACCTATATGTAAAAAACTACAAGACACTGAAAAAAGAGATAGAGGAAGATATAAACAGATGGAATAACATACCACGTTCATGAACTGGTAGAATCAGCATCATTAAAATGTCCATATTAGCCAAAGCAATCCCTATTAAAATACCAACAGCATATTTCACAGAGTTATGAACTCTCCAAAAATTCATCTGGAATAAAAAAAGACCCCGAATAGCTGCAGCAATCCTGAGAAAGAAGAACAAAGAGGGGGGGATCTCAATACCGGATTTCAAGCTGTATTACAAAGCCACTGTTCTCAAAACAGCCTGGTTCAGGCACGAGAACAGACATATAGATCAATGGAATAGAATAGAGAACCCAGAAAGCGACCCAAACCACTATGCCCAATTCATATTTGACAAAGGAGGCATGAACATACAGTGGAGTCAAGGCAGTCTCTTTAATACATGTTGTTGGCAAAATTGGATAGATAACATGCAAAAAAATGAAACTAGACAACCAACTTACACCATACACAAAAATACACTCAAAATGGATAGAGGATTTAAACATAAGACGGGAAACCATAAAAATATTAGAGGAATCCATAGGCAGCACAATCTCAGACATATGCCAAAAGAACTTCTTCACTGATACTGCTCCTAGGGCAATGGAAAATAAAGAGAAAATAAACAAATAGGATTACAACAAAATAAAAAGCTTTTTTCACAGCAAAAGAAACCATCAACAAAACAACAAGAAAGACCACTATGTGGGAGAACATATTTGCCAATGTTATCACTGATAAGGGTTTAATCTCCAACATTTATAGGGAACTCAAACAACTCAACAAAGGAAGATAAACAATCCAATCAAGAAATGGGCAACAGACCTAAATAGAAACTTTTCGAAAGAAGACAGAAGGAAGGCCAAGAGACATATGAAAACATGCTCAAACTCACTAATTATCTGAGAGATGCAAATCAAAACAACAATGCAGTACCATCTCACACCTGTCAGACTGGATATCATCAACAAATCAATAAATGACAAATGTTGGCAAGGATGTGGAGAAAAAGGAACCCTGGTGCAATGCTGGTAAGAATGCAGACTGGTGCAGCCAGTATAGAGAACAGTATGGAGGTTTCTCAGAAAACTAAAAATGGAACTCCCATTTGACCCAGTAATACCACTTCTAGGAATATACCCCAAGAAGCTAGAAAGGATATATGCACCCCTATGTTCATAGCAGCATAATTTACCACAGCTAAGATTTGGAAACAGCCTAAGTGCCCATCAGCAGATGAGTGACTTAGAAAACTGTGGTACTACACTGCGCTAAAAAAGAAGGTATTCCTACCATTTGCAACAACATGGATGGAACTGGAGAGCATTGTGATAAGTGAAATAAGCCAGTCAGAGAAAGACAAGTTTCACATTATCTCACTCATTTGTGGAATATAATGAACAACATAAACTGATGAACAAAAACAGTTCCAGAGAAAGAGAAACATCAATCAGACCATCAAACCTCGGAGGGAAGGTAGGGGAGGGTGGCGGTAAGGGGAAGAGATCAACTAAAGGACTTGTATGCATGCATATGGGCCTAACTAATCTACACAGACAATAATGGGGTGAGGGCATGAGCTGGGGGGGGGCATGGCAAAGTAATGAGGAATAAGAACATATATGTAACACCTTAGTCAATAAATTTTAAAAAATGCATCTGAAATAAGTTTTACAATAGGATGTTTTTTTTTTGTATGAGACCAAATGGCAAAATAAAAAGCAAATTTGAAAGTCATTAAGAAAATAAATCTTAAAAGTTCTCAAGACAAGGAAAAAAATTTTTATAACTTTGTATGGGGACAGATGGCAAATGGACTTACTGTGGTGATCATTCTCTCTATATATAATGTATGTCAATTATACCTTACTTTAAAAAATAAAAGAAAAATGCAGAAACCAGTTTGGCTCAGTAGATAGAGCTTCGGTCTGCGGATTGAAAGGTCCCAGGTTTGATTCCGGTCAAGGGCATGTACCTTGGTTGCAGGCACATCCCCAGTAGGGGACGTGCAAAAGGCAGCTGATCGATGTCTCTCATCGATGTTTCTAACTCTCTATCCCTCTCCCTTCCTCTCTGTAAAAAATCAATAAAATGTATTTAAAATAAATAAATAAATAAATAAATAAATAAATAACAGAAAACTATTAATTAGCCATCCAGTCCTTACCAAATCTCTCAGTCTCCTAACATGTGTTCTATCCTAAAAAATATTGTTCCATGTGTACTTAGGAAGAATTCAAATTCTGCTAGTTTGCTCTAATAAGATCAATTAAATCCAGCTGGTCTAGTATGTCTTTCAAGGCTATCTTAAGACAAATGAAAATAAACCCACAATCCAAAATTTATGGGAAATAGCAAAAGCAATCCTAAATGGGAAATTCATGGAAATACAGGCCTATTTCAGGAAGCAAGAAAAAAAAATATATATATATAAAACACACAAAAAATCTAACCTTACACTTGAAGGAACTAGGAGAAAAAAAAAGGAAGTGAGTGCCTGGT
Source organism: Lasiurus cinereus (assembly GCA_011751065.1). NCBI lineage: Eukaryota > Metazoa > Chordata > Mammalia > Chiroptera > Vespertilionidae > Lasiurus > Lasiurus cinereus. The sequence continues at coordinate 13,009,717 of JAAGEH010000045.1, read as the reverse complement.
GTGTTTGAGCAAAGAGGGTGTGATGTATCCTGAGACAGAGGTGCTCCTATACTCTCCTACCCGTCCTCTAACCCCAAGTCTCTCTCAATTCTGGGACATTGAATAATATCCAAAACGTTCCCAGGACCCTTGGGGATGGGCTTGGAAGGTAGTTGAGATTTGAGAGTGACATGATCAGTCCTCATGCTGGTGAGCTTAGGCTGAGGGTTCCTGTGTCCTAGGCTGTGGTGAGAGGGTGGTTGCCCAAAGCTTCAGACCTGATGTTCAATGTGGCTGAGCCTTAGATGACCAGCAGCTCCAAAGGCCAGGCCAAGGGTGGAGCATTGCATGGAGCTGATGGGGCTAGAAATGCCCTGTGCTGACCGTTCAGGGACAGCAGACCATCTGTTGCAACAGCAGGTAACATCTGAGCCCAAAGTGAAGAATGACCACACAACGGAGGTGGGACAGGAAGGACAATTCCTACCTCAGTAGGGTAGAGGATCTGAGGAGGGCATAACATTGAGAAGTCTTCCTCCACAGTCAGGACAACAATCTGTAGTCATAAACATTTGCCTCTTAAGGAAAGGGGCCAGAATTTTGAGTTAGTCCTATTATTTAGCCTATTTAGCAATCAGAGGGAAATGAGTTATTTGATGATTAAGTATTTAACTGTACAAGAAAACATGGCTTCAAGAACTCCACTGCATTAATTCATGGAGAAATAAAGAATAGTCTGTCTGGCACAGCTACGTTAGGACTGTGTATTTCCATCTTGCTACTAAAACAATCAGGTTGGCTAAGGACAGGGGGTGGAGCAGAGACCAGAGAGTGGACTGCAGACACACCCAGTGAGGGATGAAGGGAGCTATTCATCCAGGACAACCCAACTCAGCCTCGAACAGATCCACCCGGGAGGAAAGTGCTTTCACTGGCCACCCCAAGTGAAAGTGTAGCATTACAGAGACCTCTGTATCTACACTAGCAAAATTACGTGCATTATTTGTTCAAAGGCTGCAGGCCACTGTCATTTCTGAGTCACATGGGGTCAGGGGCATAGGGAAGGCAGTGAGCATCAGAGGCTGCTCTAAACTGCCTGGATGGGTGGCCACGGAAATCTATTGTAAGCGCCCCGGGAAACACCATACAGTTACCAGATTTGCTGGCACTTGGCCCTCAACTGGTGTTGATTATGTAGGAATGCAAATATGGGATTAAATGTTATTGATGTAAAAAGCAGAGAGAACTAATCTCTGGAATCTTCTGGCTCCTGGTTCCCGGGTTTACTCTTTGCAATGATGCACTTCACTGATGTGAAGAGAGTCATATTGTGAATGCCAAAATTAGACACTGTGACTAATAGGTATATAATATTTAGTACGTGCCAAGACCTGCTATAAGGGCTTTTTACAAAATAACTCATCTAAATCTTATACCGGTCCCAGAAAGTGAGTAAAGTTGTTATCTCCTTTTCATGCATGAAGAAACTGAGGTCCAGGAAGGTGAAGAAACTTGCCCAAGATCAGATAGCTAGTAAAGAGCAGCCCTAGGAACCATACAGGTAGTGTGATAAAGGAAATGGAAACATAAACCAGTCTTGGAGAAGTGCCACTCAATGATACTCTGCTTTTCGTAAACTGGGGGGGAAGGAGCTGTGACAGTTTCCTCTTTCTCCTCCTTCCTGACCCCTGAGAGAAGGGCCCTTTCATAGAAGCGGGGTTTTGTGTTTGCTCTGCAGCCTTCACCCACCACTTGCAACTCTGGCACCTCAGGTACTTCCTGGAGGGGTACCACGGTTGAGGGAGGAAGAGTGTAGTATATGTTCTCAGAAAAATACTCAACAACTCTTGCAGAAAGTGCAGAGAAGGAATTTAAAATGAGAGGGGGATGCTATTCATATTGGTTTCTGCCTTTAAACATCTCAGGACCCATCTGGATTTTTTTTAATTGCATAATCTTGCTTATTTATTGGGGAAAGATGGAAGTGGCAGATTAATAGTTAATCAGACAATAAAGTTTACTGCCCATGCCAGGAAAGGCTAACTCCTGGCAAAAGTGTAAGGAGTTGAGCCGGGATCTGGGCCTCCAATCCCCATTCCATAGTTTCACGGGATCATAAAGCATTTGAGCATGAGGAGACCTGAAAAATGTTCCAAACCATCTCCTGTTTTTATAGATAAGGAAACCAAGGCCAGAGAATGCATGAAATTTGCTTCCTTTAGAAAACTCTATTATCTGAATTCCCAGTCCCAAGCTACTCAGAACATAAACCTACACATACACTACACATTCACAAACACACACAGAGAGATGTCCATACACATGCACAGACTCCCACATGCACATATATATATGCACACAAACATGGGCAGGAATACAAACAAGCACATATACAGACATATATGTGCACACAGGTGTCCTGCTCCTGCAGGAAGTCATATTTCCTACCTAAATTTCTACATAAACTGGTAGTTGCTGGAAATTGATTATTCTTCCCTAAGAACATTTGCATTTTTAAAATATATTTTTTATTGATTTTTTTACAGAGAGGAAGGGAGAGGGATAGAAAAATAGAAACATCGATGAGAGAAACATCAATCAGCTGCCTCCTGCTGAGGATGTGCCCACAACCAAGGTACATGCCCTTGACCAGAATCGAACCTGGGGACCCTTCAGTCCACAGGCCGACTGCTCCATCCACTGAGCCAAACCAGTTTCGGCAACATTTGCATTTTAAGAAATGTCTCCATAAAACAGAATCAAATTGAAGTCCAGAATTTTAAAGGTGCTGTTTCAGGCAGAGAATCAGAGGCTACTGCTGCCCACTGCCCTGTGGTTGCTTCTTTTGGGAAGGCTCCTGGGCCTTGGGACCATCCAGGGAAGTAAATATTCTTGAAAAGATGTTAGCCTTTCTTCTCAACCCACTTTGGTCCCAGCCTATCTTGCTAGGGTTCCACTTTCCCACAAGTGGCTATTTAAAAAGCATTCTGCCTGGCCAGTGTGGCTCAATGGGTAAGCATCGACCTATGAACCAGGAGTCATGGTTTGATTCCTGGTCAGGGCACCTACCGGGATTTCAAGCTCCATCCTCAGTAGGGGCCATGTAGGAAGCAGCCAATCAATGATCCTCTTTCGTCATTGATGTTTCTATCTCTCCCTCTCCCTTCCTCTCTGAAATCAATAAATATATATATATTTTTTAAAAAGCATTCCAGCTAGTGACCCCACTTCCAGAAGCGTGTCCAAAGAAAATCACTCAAAGCCCCCAAAATAAACTTCAAAGCTTGAAACAAAACTAAACTAAAAGCATTTTAGAGAGAATTGGGAGCTACAAAAGAATACATGGGTATGTTACAAAGAAGTTATTCATTTTTCTCTATTTTTTCCTCTTCAACAAGACAAACTGCCTCAGAGCCATGGCTGTGGCTCTTGCTGGCCCGTTCATCTTCCTGCTCAGAGGAGCCCCAGGTTTTGCCAGGCCCTCCTGCTCCCTTTGGTTCAGAGTTTAGCTGCGAGTGAGGACTGAGGGTGCCCTTGTCATCTGGAACTCTGAAACACAATGTTCATTAGAACAAAAGCTCTGGTCCGCTTTGCTGGGTTCAATAGATAAGTGGTTTGCCTGACCCACATATTGCCGCTCCGTTCACATTGCAATATCATAATAGCTCACATTGTACATTGAGGTCGAACTTGGCTATTGATCTATTTGGACATAAATACTACAATTAATTAGAGATGGACTTGGACTAAAATATCTGACCTTTCTGGCTTCTTGAGAGTATCATTGGGATAACCTCAGAGAAGAGATAAAGTGCCTGCTATGGGCATTTTTCACCCAAAGAGATCCTCGACAACTGACTCCATGGGGCTGAACCAAGAACTGGCTTCATCAGTAGTCAGTGTCTTCTATCAGGTTAGCACGAAAACACCACGCTCTTTCGCCCCAGAGAAGCTCAGGATGCGGGGGGACAGGCTGGTGAGGGAAGGGCTTGCTTCTTGAAATATATATGCTGGAGCGCAGCAAGCAATGCAGGCATATTTTTCACTGGGTTGTGAGCCTCTGGGAGTGTGTCACCTTCCAGTGATGGATGGCCCACCTCAGGTGAGAAGATGGAGCTCCATGCCATCTGGGAGCTTCATTCATATTCCAGTTATCTTAGCAGAAATCAGTAAGAGACCACAGCAAAAGTGGACATCTGCGCTTTCACAGAGGCCCCTCACTTGGGGGGGCAGGGATTCTAGTAGGGAGGTTTGCTGGTAAGGGGTGTGCCTGGCTCCCCAAACTATCCAAGGGCTTTTCACTGCATTGAGTCAGTTCTACTCACACACTGTGGCCAACGAGGCCCCACATGACTTTGTCTCAGTCCTCCCACCCCTAACTCACACTGTCCTGGTCCACTTGTTACAGAAACCCAGAATAATCAAACAATGCTAGGAGAGTTTGGAGATACATTTATTTTGCGCGGCTCCAGAGGAAAATTTTTCTCAAATTCTGGGCCCCACCATGCATAAATTTTCCCTATTTATATGTTTTTACCTTCTTTGTCTCCCAAATATGGGATGTTTCCGGCCCCTTTTGCAAGTTCTTAAAGGGCCCCTATGTGCTGAGGCCTTGAGACCTCAACCAAAGGCCTGGTCTGGTGCCAGCACTGATAATTTCATCCCGGGAAGATTTAATGGCTTCTCTGAAATGGGAGTAGTCTTATTTTCCTTATTATTTAAGCAAACAAGCCAAATAGCAAGGTTAAAATTTCAAACAGCAGTTTTTATATAAGATGGATGCTTCACACTGGCCTGTTGTTTCTGTTTCTCCAAGGCGAGGAAGGCTCTCTTTCCTCAGGCAGTGCTGAGGTTGGGCAGGACCACAGAACACTCCTTGCTTGAAGGTGGCAAAGGCTGGTGCCTTCTTGTCACCTTCATGCCCAGGCTTCAGCTTACACGTCCTCCCTGGCCACGCCCTCTGGTGTAGCCCTCCCCCTCTCTCCCTCTCACTTCCCGATTTTGTTCTCCTCCCAGGACTTCATTCCTGAGCTACCCTGGTTCATTTGTTTCTTATTTCTTGTCTCCTCCCTTATTCTGGATGAAAGCTTGATGAAAACAGAGAACCTGACTGTTCTTTTATCACTCAGCATATACTAGTAGCTCAATAAAAATTTTTGAATAAAGAAAGGAATATTAGAGTTTTAAGGAGATTTCTTTAAAACATCAAGGTTTCCTTTGCTAAATTTGGCCTTTCTCATTAACTTACCAGGCAGGACTGGGCTTTCAGAATTCCAGGAGTGGATTAGTTGCACTGGCTGATATGGCAAAGATGACTGGCAATTGGGATAGAACCGATGGCATATATTGCCAGAGTCTCTGGAGATGCAGGCCGTCTTGGTGATGCTTTGGAAAGTCATCAAGCTCCTGATCCTGTTCATCAGGCAGCCGAGGACCTGGGCTCTGGCTGCTCTCACTCAGGCTTGGTCTTAACCCTTGTGGAGGCCCACTAGCCTTAGAAGCTTCCACTCCTACGCTCATTCTTGTAACAGCAGCCAAAAGGAAAAAAAAAAAAGTCTTGGCTGAGTGGTTCAACCTTCAGGAGAATTGGAGTCCAAGTCTCATTTCAGGCTCAATCATGTTTCAAATGCTGGCTCTGCCACTTATGTGCTTTGTAATTTCAAGTAAGTTACTTAACCTCACTAGGCCTAATATAATAGAGTTGTTGCTAGGCTTAAGTGAGAAAGTAAGAAACCAAAGTAAATAAAAAATAGAATGACTTTTTTTTTCCAAGTTCTGTGCCTTCTTTTGCATTCTCTCGCCTTTCAGTTTCAGCTCAAATATTACCTTCTCCCCGAGGCCTTTTCTTGCTCTTGCCTCTCTATCCCAACACCTGTTTGGGTTTTCAGGACCACTAATCATTAGCGGACATAACTTGGTCAGCTCAGACATTTACAGTTTATGCTCCATCTGCCCCCACTAGTCCATGAGAACAGGGTCCTGTCAGTCATGTTTGCTGCTATAGCCTCAGTGCCTAGAACAGTGCCTGACTCATAGTAGATGCTCAATTAATGTTTGCTGAATATGTGATTGGAATGTTCCAGCTGCTTCACATGTTTTACTTTAACGAATCCTGACAATTAAGCACAATATTTTTTTGCCACTATTCTAAAGATAGTGAAAACAAAACTGAGATAGCCTAAATAACTTAATTGATACTGTTTTCTGAGTTTTCACTACAGGTCAGTGTTCACAAACCTAAGGGATCTGCAGTGATTATATCCTATTTAGGAAGGGAGGCAAATGAAGGAAGGATGAGGCAAAAGGACATTTAGGGCTGGCCACTTCCACTCTGGGCTAGGTACTAACTTTAAATGAAAATTATTCCGTAAGATGAAGTCCAAGCTTTCTTTGACCCCAAACGGTTCTGAAACCCCACTTCCATACACCTGGTAATTGTTTTAACTGCAACGTAATTGGAATTGACATCACTTGCAATTGTATCAGGCTGCCAGGAACAGAAACCCACGCATAGGGCTTTAGTGTACATTAAGATTTTTCAGCTATTTGGACGTCTTGGGATAGACAGTCTGGGCCTGTTTAACAGCTATGTGATGTCACCAATGCCTCAGTCTTGCTCTAATTTTTGTTTTTTCCCTGTTGGCATTGGCTTCTTCTTCATGGTTTCTGCTTCATGGGTGTAGATGGTTATTGCATCAAGAAGCTGGAAAATTGAATGTTTTGTTGGGCATTTTACCTTCCAAGAAAGACGAAAGTAGCAATTGCATAGAAAAATCACAAAAATGATGGCTAGTCCATCAGCTGGCAAGATGACCAATTGCTCTTCAATAAATATGTCAGATAATCAGTGATCAAAATAAATTATGGGGAATATAGTTAGTCTTTGGTGTTTCAGATTACCAGAGAATCAATTTTCATTGAATCCCACAAAATATATGGAGTTTTTAAAAATATGTTGATGAATGGCCTTTGAATCAGACATTTCATGGAGGCAAGTTGTTAACTGTTTTCTAAAATCTTTTTTTTTTTCCCTCTTTATTTTATGTGCCTCAGGCATGAAACAGCTCTGGCCACGAAAGGGCATCAAGCTAGGATAAACTAAGGACTGTACATCTGCTTTGCCCCTGTTTTCTAAAATCTTGACTGACTCTACCCAGAACTCAGACTTAACTGTATGCCATCTACAGGAGCCACCCACCTGGACCGCGCTGCCATGGTGACACTCAACAGCAGAGTACACCTGCAGTAGACTCCTCTCTGCCCTAAGGAAGGGGTGTGGAAACCAACATCTACTGAGTGAATGGAATGGGGGGAAAAAGCAGGGGTGATTGTAAGCCACCTGAAATTTGGGGGTCATCATGGCAAGACAATCCAATGAAGGCTGGCTGCTCTGTGTAATCTCCTTTATTTCTTGGACGTTCTAAAACCTGAGGTCAGGGAGCATATCTACCTAATTCTCCCTTATATCTGTGTCCTAGAGTCTCACCCAGCACAGGCATTCCTCGTTAAGTTTGCTCAATGTATATGTGGATGTGTACCTTTGGCTTTCTCGAATATTAATTTGAGTATTAACTTTCCAAGGTCCAGATTGGTTACATCTTTGGAAACAGGATGCTTCCCATACAACATCCCATTTGCTGCTTAAATCCAATTTTCACACACAACTCTGTAAAACAAAGAGCTATCACCATTTTGTAAGTGAAAAGAGGCTGTTTCCAGAGAGATTTTTACCTCTAAGATCACACAGCGATTGAGCAGCAAAGAATGAAAGTTTTCACTTCCTGGTGCCCAGTTCAGGGTCCTTTTTCCATACGATCCTTGACCCAATCACAGGAAAATCACTGTTCCTCTTCAGCCAAAGCCTCTTGGTGTTGGCTTTTTTTATCTGCTCACCACGGCCACTCTTACTAGGAGATACACTGAATCATCATCCCGCCCTTTAAGATTAAGGGGTTGGGGTGTAGTTAACTAAAATGTCTTCTCTGCTTTAAAAAGGGACCATTTGAAGACCAGAGAGGAAGAGAGAATCACCCAAATTTAGTTCCTGGCTGGTCTTTGTAGATTTCAGGTACAAATTCTGAGCTCCCACAGAGGGAATGAAAATTTTTTTTTTTTGTTCTCCACAAAGGTTGTGTTCAAGAGAACAGGCTCCAGTCTGCCTCACCAATCCAAATTCTCTTAAAATTCCAATAAAGAGTAACTCTTATTTTTGGTGGTTTATTTAAGTCAAAGCTGATGTTTAAATGTCACCGCTTCCAATAGCAACGAATATTTATTGATTATCTCCATGCACAAGGCATTGTGCTGGTGGGAGTTGAGTTCATTTTAAGTGCTTCCTAATTGCCCTCTGGCTGGCTGAGGTTAAAGTAATTCTTAATCAAAACCCTTGCATCTGTCTTTACTGAGGAAAATGTAAGGGCAGTGCTTCTCTACTTGGCCGAACATTGGAATCACCTGGGGAGCTTTTAAAAATAGAGGTGTCTGAATCCCACCTCCTGTATTCTCATTTAATTGGTCTGGGATGTCACCTGGACATTGGGATTTTTTTTTTAAAGCTTCCCTTTTAAAACAGATCATATGTGCAGACAAGGTTACAAACCACCCCTAAATCGCACTTGTAGATGAGTGATCAGAATCATTAGCTCAAACAATGTGAGGTTCCCAAGATCCTCCTGACCCAACTCACCTGCTGGATTTCATACAGGACAGGGGGGCAGGAAGAGACCCCATAAAGGGTGGTCAAGAGGTCCAGGCTCCAGATCTGACTTTGCTGCTTACTATAAAAAGTGACTTTTCTAGAAGTCACATGTTCTGGGCCTAAGCTTTGAGAAATGAAAGAATTAGAGCGGAACAGTGTTTCCCAAACTTCCATCATAACAACCACCTTTTAAACCCTCTCTTCCCAAAATGGATATAATGTTTTAAAAAAATCTTCATCTGTCAAACTCCATTAAGTGTTCATTTCCTCTCCCTATATTACACTACCCAAAATTATTGGTTTACAAAACTCTTTCTCCCTTTGAGTATTTTATAGGGACCAGTGTTTTGCAGGTTAGGATGAGAAAAAATAAATTGTGTCCATTTCTGGTTATTTATTTCTTACCCATTATCTTGAATAGTTGAAACATGATCATCATTATGCCGGCATGACAACATTCCGTAGGGAAGACTTGCTTACTGATCTGTCAAGGATCTATCCATAGTTCCTCAAAAATTGTTTTTTATTATCATAACAGATTAACCCAGTCTAACTAAAATAAGAAGATGTTTTCCCCAGATTTTTGGATCATCTTTCAGCAAGTTGCTGAAACCTTATCCAAATCCCATTTCAAGGACAGCAGGTGGGAAGTCCCATACACTTTGGAGGCTCGGGTCCATGTCACTGTACATGAGTATTGCAATGTGGATTGCACACACTTCCTTGTGCACCTGCTTAGGTAGCTATTAGCATTCTAGGGTTATTCCTGTGATCACACAACTGGCTTCAGGGTGCACCTTGCGTGACATTTATTCACCTCATGAGCGGAAGTCCTTTCCTTAGAGCCAATAGAAATTTAAAGCCCTGACTGTCTTGTGCCTCAGCATGTTTAAATCTAGCTGCTTAGTCCAAATCTTTAGTTTTATTCACTGCTATGTTTGTTCTTCTTCCTGCTAATTTTGAAATATGAAATGATGTCCTCAAAGGCCTTCTTCATTTTCGGGCTCAGGAAATTCTAGGAAGTCTTTGATTTTCTTGGCTCTTCAGAGTCATTCATTTGCGTGGTCCACCAAACAAGAAAGTTGAGGAGAACATGGAGCTACTTCACATAGCATTTCACTCCTGTTCATTGCTACTAAATAGGTCACATCGGCTATGTGGGCCACGACTCCATTGGTCGTCTGACTTCTTGTCTCTCTTGCCCCATTTCACGTCAGCTATTAAAGAGAATACTGCACTTAAAAAATCACTGGTGGGGTGATTTTCCTCTGTGGGAGCCTTGTTAGCTATTTGATTCTGATGAAACTTTATATTTTTACTTTATCATTTTCAGACTTTTTATTTATCAACTAAAGCAGTTGCTTCCCATTGGAAAATTGAAAAACCCTACCCCTTGACACCTGAACAAGATTTACTCCTTTGAAATTAGGAGTTACTTTTTATTTCTGAGATTGTGAATTTATTCTTTTTTTTTATAACATCCTGTTCTTGTTTTAGAACCTCTTCTTTTTGATACAATTCTGTTCTTTACCTCACTGGGAATATTAAATGTAATGATTTTGAATTTCTGTCCTAACTACTACTACTTTGTTAATCCTGTACTCTCAAGTGTAGGTTCTTTTATTTGTTGCTTTTTCTATTCTCTTTTTGAAGTGACTTTCCTCAAATTCTGATGATTCCTGGTTGTGCACCCATTTATATTGTTAATTATATTTATTTATTTATTTACTTACTTACTTACTTATTTATTTATTTATTTATTTATTTATTTTGCAATAGATTTCTCCACTGATCACCAGAATAGAAACATTAATGTTCACATTTTTTCCCTTAGAAATACTCCTAATTTCTACTGGTAGTTTCCCATTGTATTTGAATATCTGAAGGCTTTTATTGCAGTGTGTGCTCATTTTACCAATTTTTCCTAAGACCAAAAGTTACTTTTCCACATTCAAGAAACTTTAAGATAAACAAAATTTCATTCAAGGCTTGCTCCAGAAGTTGTCAAATTCTGTGGTCACCTTTCGGGTTTGATTTTTTGCTGTGTCATTCATTCGCATTTTTTAAACAACACTTACTTATTGTAGGCTTGTTATGTGTTTTGGAATCACTCCTGGTTGACCTCCACACTAAGTAAGAACTCATTAAGTCTACATTTCCTCTTCAGTGAAATTGGGAGAGTAATTTCCACTTTCTAGGGTTAATGTAAGGATATGAATTATAAGAATATGCACAAAAACTAGCAGAGTTGTTGCCTGCCACACAGTAAATGCTCAACAACAACAAAAAAAGGGCTTTATGTATTTTTTATCCTCATGTTTGACAGTTCCAGTCGTCTTCATTCCTTTATTGCACCCAGATATTCATGTTATGTTTTTCCTTCTGATAAAGGACATCCTTTAAAATTTCTTAGAGATTGCCTATTTGTAATGAATTCTTTCATTTTGTGCACATGAGAAAAAGTCTTTATTTCACCTTCATTTATGAAAGATATTACTGGGTATAGGAATCTAGAATTACCTTTTTTTTCTTTTAGCACTAACAGATGTTGATCCACTGCTTTTTGGTCTGCATTATATCCTATAAAGTGTTGCTATCATTCTTATTTTTGTTCCTTTGTACATAATAAGTCTTTTTTTTACCCCTCTGAATATTTTTAAGATTCTGTGTTTATTACTGTTTTAAATTAATTTGATTATTATGTGCTTAAAGTTGCCTTATTTAAAATCCTTGGGTTTGAATGTCAATTTAGTTTTTTGGATCTACAGTTTTATAGTTTAAAATTTGAAAATTTTCATCTATTATTTCTATAAAAATGTTTTATCCATCCTCTTCCTTCAGGGACTCCAATTACATGTACATCTGGCTCCTTGAAGTTGTCCCACAGCTCACTGAGGCTCTCTTCATATCACTTCACTCATTTGCCTTCCTGTGTTTTATTTTGGATAGTTTCTATTGCTATGTCCTAAAGTTCATTAATCCTTGCTTTAGCAATGTTTAGTTTGCTGCTAATTTCATACGATGGACTTATCCTGACAGACACTGTAGTTTTCATTTCTAGAAGCTCAAATTGCATCTTCTTATGCTACACAAACTTTCCTCTATATTTTTTAACATATGGACTATAGTTATAACAATTGCTTTAAAATTCTTGTCTGCTAATTTCATTATCAGAGTACTTTTGAATTTTTTTATTGATTGTTTTTTATCCTTATTATGAATCTTATTTTCCTCTCTTTTATATGCTAGGTAACCTCTGTAAGTACATTATGCACATCCCCTCTATGGAAGACATTATGGATTTTTCTAGTAGGATACTTGATATTTTATGGTCCCCTATATATTTTTGAGTTTTTCCCCCTGAGATGTAATGTAGTAACTTGGAAGAAGTTTGAAACTTTCAAGACTTGCTTTTAAGATTTGTTAAACCAGAATATCTCCAGTCTAGAGCTAATTTCCCACCGTACTGAGGCAATACCCTTCTGAGTACTGCATCCAATGTCCCACATAGAACACTATCTTGCCATTCTGGCCAATGAGAATGTGAAATTATTCCCGGTCTGGTCCCTCCCAGTATTTCTTTCTCCTGCCTTGGGTGGTCTCTCATTTGTGTGCACCAATCAGTACTCAACTCTAGGGAAGCATTTGCAGATCTCCAGAGCTCCCTTTCTGTGTAGTTCTCTTTTAGTGACTCTGCCCTGGGGATTATACTTGCTTTGGCCTTCCTTCGTTCTCACCCTTGTCTCCTCAACACAGAGAGACTTCAATTCTGTTTGGGTTCTCCCTCCCTGCCATGGCCTGGAAATTCTCTGGCAGTAAGCTGGGGCAATCATAGGATTAATCTGGCTTGTTCTCTTCTTCTCTGGGATGGCACTTAGGTTGTTTCTATATCTTGGCTACTATGAAAAATGCTGCAATGAACCCAAGAGTGCAGATAGCTCTTCAGAATACTGGTTTTATTTCCTTTTGATATATACCCAGGAATGGGATTGATGGATCATATGATAGTTCTCTTTTTAATTTTTGAGGAAATTCCATACTATTTTCTATACTGGCTATATAAAATCATAGTTATTCTCATTTTTTAGTTTTGTTTTAACTATGTACCCACAATGTATTTGGCCCTATGTTTTGAACCAAGTACTCTCTTATCTGTGCATATACTCTTTGCTTTATGCTTCTGCACATCTGTACATATTAATACTGCTTCATTTTTAAACCAGTAATCTTACCCAACATATTTACCTATGTTTCCTCTTAGTCTTTGCAATAGTTATTTTTAATATTTGCATATTCTTCCATTGGGGGGATGTACCTAATTTACGTATAAATGCACTAATTTTTGAGTAACTGGGTTGTTTGCAATTTCCTAATTGAAATAAAACAAATATATAATAATGTTTGTCTGTGTATATGCATTGAGAAATCACCAAATTAGGTTCTTTTGCAATTTGCAGCAAGGAGGAAAGCCTTAATAATATTATAAAGTCAGAGCTCCACTTGTTTGCTCTATAATTTTCTTCCTTTATTATTTTTTCCTGTGTTCTTGAAGTAGCTACTTATAATCCCATCTAATAAAAGAGTAATATGCAAATTGATTGTCACTCCAACATGCAAGATGGCCACTCCCATGTGGTCAAAGATGGCTACCTCCATGTGGACACAAGATGGCCAGCAGGGAAGGGAAGTTGGGAGGGACTAGGCCTGCAAGGGAGGACAGTTAGTGGGTGACCAGGCCAACAGGGAAGAGCAATTAGAAATGACCAGGCTGGCAGGGGAGGGGAGTTAGGGATGATCGGCCACCAGAGGAGAGCAGTTAGGGGCAATCAGGTGGGCAAGGGAGTGGTTAGGGTGTGATCAGGCTGGCAGGCAGAAGCAGTTAGGGGCAATCAGGCAGGTGAGCAGTTTGGAGCCAGCAGTCCTGGATTGTGAGAGGGATGTCCAACCGCCCTCGAGGGGTCCCAGATTGGAGAGGATGCAAGCTGGCTGAAGGACACACCCCCATGCATGAATTTCATGCATTGGGCCTCTAGTCTATATAAAACCCTAATATGCAAATAGAGTGAACAGTGGAACAACCGGTCACTATGACATGCACTGACCACCAGGGGGTACAAATGGAACATGGCAGGCATCAGCAGCAGGCAGCAGAGCATGGAACATGGCGGGCATTGGCCACGGCAGGATGGTGGAGCAGGTGAGCTGGGGCACTAGACTAAGGCAGGTCGCCAGTCGCTGTCATCAGAGAGGGCCTCTGGTGGATACTGAAAATTCTTTGCTCCCATGCATTGAGGTCCTGCCAGGCACTCACGCCCAATACAGCATCTGGTGCCAGCCCTCATCCCTCAGTGCCACCAGCGAGTGTGAGCAGTGGCTGCTGGCCCTGATCACCCCTCAGGGCTTCCCCACCCCCCCTCCCCCATCCCGCTCCTGAGGGGCAATCTGGCACCGGCCCTAATCACTCCAGACCTGATGTCAGTGGGTGCAAGCAGGGCCAGCACCATCAGCATGTGGGAGAGGCAGTGGCAGAATTGGGCTGCTGGCAGACAGAGGACTGGGGCAGCGGTGAAGGGGCTGGGTGGGGCACAGAGGATGGGCCGAGACCTGCCCTTGTGCCCTGCAGCCTGGTGGCCCAGTGCAGCTTCACAGCCCACAGTTCCTTTCAAGGTACATGAATATGTGCACTGAACCCCTAGTATTTCATAAAATGAGAACATCCATGCCCTAGTAGTAAGGCTAAGGTTAATTTCCTGTAAGATATCCTGGTGACCAAGAAAGAACAGTTCCAAATAGTGTCAAGACAATCTTTGATTGGCTTCCCTCCCTTTCTGGCTACTAAACATTGAGGGGAAGTTCGTCCCCATCATTTCTTCCTTGTAAGCATATATTTCTATTTCCCAAATCCTATGCTTTATATTTTACAAATCCCAGATGTTTTGCCTGCATTATTGAGAACATAGATACTGGGAGAACTTTAGGTATCATCAAGTCCAACCCCTTTATTTTAAAGATGAAAAAGCTGCCTTTGCTGGTTTGGCTCAGAGGATAGACTGTCGGCCTGCAGTCTGAAGGATCCTGGGTTTGATTCCAGTGGAGGGCATATGCCTGGGTTGCAGGCTTGATTCCTAGTTAGGGGGCATGCAGGAGACAGCCAATCAATGATTCTTTCTCACCCTTGATGTTTCTATCTCTCTCTCCCTCTCCCTTCCTCTCTGAAATCAATAAAAACATATTTTTAAAAAGTTATTTAAAGATGAAGAAGCTGAAGCTCAGCTTTAATAATAATAATACTCAATGCATGTGGATGCAGAGAGAGATGGGAAAAGTGACAGAATGGCAGTTGTTCTCTGCTCAGGCTTTACTCGTGTTTAGGAACCATTAGTCATGCTCAATGCTGATTTGTGAGCTATTGGATTTATGCTGTTGTTAGGAGCAAAGATCACTTTTTGGCATTTTGGGTCAATCTCAAGTGTCAGATCCAACATCACATATTGCTAATTGCTCTTTAATCCTTAGAACTGGGACTCAAGGTCTTTAACACTGCCCACTAGCCAGCTATACTGACAGCCTTAAAAAAAAAAAAAGATGAATTTGCAAACTCTTTTAAAAACTTGCCTTGGATACATTGTAAATGACAAAACTGGCATCAGATGCCTTCTGATATGATGCCCTCACTTGGGCATAATTCTACTCACTTAGAATTCCTGTTCAAAATGACCTTTAGTCTCCAAAAACGCCAATGACAAAAAAGACAAAACATTAAAAAACTGAGGAACTGTTTTAGATTAAGGGAGACGAAAGAGACATGAAAACTAAATGTACTGAATGATTCATGATTAGATCTTGGGCTGGAGAAGTACTGTAAAGTGCATTATTGGAACAATTAATAAAATTTGAATATGGGCTAAGTTTAATTGTATTGTATCAATGTTAACTATCCTGAGTTTAATAATCATGCTATGATTATATAAAAGAATATTTTTCTTTTTGTGTAATACACATTGAAATACTTATCTACAAGGGGATAAGTTGATGTATATAACTTATCCTCAAATCATTAAAACAATTCTATGTGTGTGTATGTGTGTATGAGTGTGTATATATGTGTGTGTGTGTGTAGAGAAAGGGAGGAGAATAATAAAACAGGACAAAATGTTAATAATTGGTGAAGATATGAAAAGGGTATATAGGATTATTTTATATTACTCTAGTAACTTTTCTTTCAATTTGAAATTATCTTAAAATAAAAGTTGCCCCATACCAGTTAATAAATGAGTGAATTTGACATTTAAACGCAATACAATTTATATTTGCACCCCCAAATAATAAAATACTAATATGTACAAGAATGATGTGAGGAAAACTACAAAATTCTTATTTAAAAAAAAATCAAATAAATAGATATTCCATGATCATTGATAGAAATACTTAATATTGTCGAGATGTCAGTGCTTCCTAACTTGATCAACAGATCCAATGCAACATCTAAGGTTGTAGATGTCCACAAACTCATTCTAAACTTTATATGGAGATGCGAAAGACCCAGAATTGCTAACATAGTCCATGGATTGATTATGTTGATTTACTAAGAATTACTATACAGCTACAATAATTAAGATAGAGTCAGATTGCTGAAAGAGCAGCAACACAAAAATATATCAATGGAACACAATACAGAGCCCATATATAGACTGCCATGAATATATATAGTCAACTTATCTTTGACAAAGGATCAAAGGCAATTTAATGGAGCAGGGGTTGTCTTTTCAACAAATAATTCTGAAACAACTGGATATCCACATTTAAAAAATGAATTGAGACTTATACCCTTCATAAAAACTAACTCAAAATGGATCGTAGACCTAAATGTAAATTACAAAACAATAAAACTTCTAGAAGTTAATATAAGACAAAACCTAGACGACCTCCGGTATGGAGATAACTTTTTAGATACAACATCAAAGGCATGATCCATGAAAGAAAATATTGATAATCTGGAGTTCATTAAAATTAAAACCCTTTTCTCTGTCTTTTAAAAGACTCTGTCAAGAGAATGAGAAGACAAACCACAGACCGGGAGAAAAGGCTTACAAAAAAAAAATAGCTGATAAAGGACTTTTCTCTAAAATACACAAATAACTCTAAAATCTTAAAATAAGAAAACTAACAATACGGATAAAAATGGCCAAAAGACTTTAACAGACATCTTGCCAAAGAAAAGATACAGATGACAAATACTCATATGAAAAGATGTCCAACATGATGTGTCATAAGGAAATTACAAATTAAGACAACAATAAGATACCAATAGGAAACCTTTAAAATGGCCAAAGTCAAAAACACTGACATCAGCAAATACTTTTAAGGATGTGGGGCAACAAGAACTCTCATTCATTGCTGGGAGGAATGCAAAATAGTATGTCCACTTTGGAAGACAGTCTGTCAGCTTCTTACAAACTCTTAGCATATATTGTAGGCATACCTTTACCATTTAATCCAGCTATCACGAGTCTTAGTATTTACCCAAAGGAGCTGAAAACTTAAGTCCATACAAAACATCTACACAGATGCTCATAGAAGCTTTATTCGTAATTGTCAACACTTGAAAACAATTAAGATGTCCTTCAGTAGGCGAATAAATAAATAAACTGTGGTACATCCAGACAATGGAATATTATTCAGCACTACAAAGAAATGAGCTATCAAGTCACAAAAGGACATGAAGGAAACTCAAATGTATACAAATAAGTGAAAGAAGCCAATCTGAAAAACAACAACATACTGCATGGTTTAACTATATGACATTCTGGAAAAGGGAGAACTATGGAGACAGTAAAAAGGTCTGTGATTGCCAGGGATTGGGGATAGGGTCGGGGAGGCGGGGAGGGAGGAGGCAGGCAGGGATGATCAGAGGAGATGAATAAGTGGAGCACAATATTTAGGGCAATGAAAATATTCTCTATGATACCTAATGATGGATAGATGTCATTATACAATCGTTCAAACCCATAATATGTACACCACCAAGAATGAAACCTGCTATAAACTAGGGGCTTTGGATGGGTGATTGTGATGTGTTAATGTGGGTTCATCCTTTGTAATAAATGTACCACTCGGGTGCGGGATGCCATTATTAGGGGTAATTGTGCACATGTGGGGACAGGGGCATACGGGAAATCTCTGTACCTTCCACTGGACTTTGCTGTAAACCTAAAATTGCTCTAAACAGTAAAGTCTATTTTTTTTTAAAAATTAACTCGAAGCTCCTCAAGTTGAATTGAGAGGATGATAAGATACACGTGTGCACATGTGAAGATCACTGACTTAGGTCAATACATCAGCAAGAGCAGAAACTGGAGGGAGGTGATCCAAGAGGGAGGTTGGTCCTCATGCCTACGGACAGATGACTGCGTCGTGGCTGATTGGCAAACAGACCCTCCGCTCTCATTTTATTTCACTAATATTTCAAATCACTCGCTGGAATATCTACAAACCAAGGGACAAAATGGCCTCTTTGTTGTTCCCCCTTTCCTTTTGAAAGGGTCATGTGTAATTGACACTCTCGGTACCGTGTGTCATGTGCCAGGCACATACCGACCCATAAAAATGTCCTAAGGCATTAATTATCACAGCTCAGGAGAGCAAAGACAGCAGCCCCTGCTAATTGTCAAAATCCCCTCTGTGGCTGCGTGTTGCCACACACCCAGTCGGCGCTTAAGAAACAGGAATTGGCGATGAAAGTTGCTATTCTTCTTTCCTGCAGGCAACAGCGGTGATTAGGTGGGGGGACACCTCAAATCTGCCCCCTCCCCCGCCTACTCAGGCTCAAACACTCTACCAGCACTCGGATCCCAAGCATTGCCCTGCAATAGTGATCAGCAATACTGTTTGATTTAGGAAGTGCTAATCGATAACGAGTTTAATTTGGGGGACTGCACTGGCATAATCGTTTTGCATCTGGCACCCAGGACTCACACACCCCAGCCGGAAGGAAAGGAGGCAGCTAGGGGGCCGGGGGGGGGGGGGGTGGAAGGAGGAGTGAGAAACAAGTTCATGAGAGACAAAACAAAACGAAACAGGAAGCCTCTTTCTTGGGTTAAAAATTATTTCAACTTTCCACGGCGAAATATCATCCCCAAGTGAAAGACATGACATAAATGCAAAGGCAAGTGAAGATAAACAAAAGGCCCCGCTCAGATGTTCCTGGTGTGATCTGTCACTGTCACGGGATTCTGTAGGCATCACAACGATCCCAAGCACCCTGCCAGCTTGTCTCAGATACTATTTCTATATCTTACAGGATTTTTTTTTCCTCCAGTAAACTGCAGTTCACAACACAAGGTTTGAAGGTAATTTCCATCAAACTGCAGCTCCTGCAGGTCTGTGAGAGATGCATTATTCCTTAAATCCAACTGTAAAGCTCCTTTACCTTCAAGGGCCATTCCTTTTATACACCTTGTCAGCCAAAGGCGGCAGGAGAACAATTAGCCTGCAAGTCTATCCCTTTAAATTAATAATAAACCGCAGGGGGATTGCATGCAGGGTGTGTTCAAACTCTCTTCTGGTGGACACGGGCATCTTCCCTCAATCCCATCCCCTATGGCCAGACACAGGATCCCAGGAGGGTGGCCTGTGGGGTTTGAGGGTGGAAGGGGAGATCTGGATGCAGACCCTGCTTCCCTGGGCAGCATCTCTGAGCCATCCCCATGGAGGCAAATCTGAAGTTGAAAACCAGGTTGAGATGTCCATCTAAAGAAGCTAAGCATTGGCCTGACCCTCCAAGGGGGGTGAGGAAAATTGAGAATAAGAGACCTGAGTAAGAAGGTTCTGAACCAAAGGCCAGAGGCAGAGCTTGGTCTGATTTCCTGAGCCTCAGGGCCTCCCAGGCCCCAAGTTCCTATCACAGATGCCCCTGGCCACACTGAGGCAGGAAGGGAGGGAGGGCTTTTAAGGGCCAAAGGGAAGGCAGGGTTCTGATGCCTGCAAAAGAGCAAACCAAGTTTTCGTGGCGACTTCATGGTTAATAGTCAGGGTCTAGCTATTTCTCTCTGTGAACATGAACATGGACCCATTTACATAGAGATGACTCTTTTTTTTAAAGATTTTTTAAAAATATATGTTATTGATTTTTCACAGAGAGGAAGGGAAAGGGGTAGAAAGCCGGAAACATCGATGAGAGAGAGACATCTATCACCACCTCCTGCATGCCCCCTAACTGAGGATGGCCCGTAACCAATGTACATGCCCTTGACCGGAATTGAACCTGGGACCTCTCAGTCCCTAGGCCGATGCTCTATCCACTGAGCCAAACCGGTTTTGGCTAGAGATGACTCTTTTGACAATTTTCTTGGCTTTGGTCAAAATTAGTGATTTCCTTTTTTTTTTCCCTCCTCAAAATTGAAGATTTTTAGGAGTGAGAGGAAGACATAAACAACTAGAAACAACCTATAGATATCACAGCACACCCTTCAGGTTGGCAACAGAGCTCTGATTCCCTGTTGGGGGGAATATAAATTAGTCCCCCACTTGGGGAGCACCTTGGAGTTCTCATTATGACCACTAATGTATCGAGTTTCACTAGTTTATTGAGCAGTCTAGTCTCATTGGGTTATAAACATGACAAGATTTTATTCTCTCTGACAAATGCCCCACTCTACCAGGTTGAGCCGTCTGGCCAGCTGAGGAACAGGCTTCCCTAATAGCCTTTGGCCAGTTTCTCCAGTTTGGGGCTACCTTTACTTATGGAAAGGATCTCTGTGTGGTGTTTAAAACTCAGACCTGCTTGTTTCAAGGCTTCAATCTCTTCCCTTATGCAAAGTTCTTTTCCCTGCCCCTTCTCTCAGAAGAAGCTATTATTAGGAAGATGGGGGACATACCTTCCCCTCTCTGGTCTTCCTCTGAAGTTGGGTGAGAAGAGGAGAAGGAAAATGGCAAAGTTGCTCCACATGTTGCGTAAGGAAGAGAGTGTCCTCTCTGTATTCTTCTCCCTGTGGTTTTGTTGCTCCTCTGGCCCACAGCAACTAGCTGTTGCTCTCTCCTCCACATGGTAGGACCCTAAGATTGGGCTTTACTGGGACACTTGGATGGATTCTTTGAGGGCTTCATGGGGACCTGTGCCTTGAGTAGTTGCCTAACATGGGACTTAGTCTGCCTGAACTTCTAACCTGCTTCAGTGTCTCCACAGAGCGTGACCTTTACCCAGAGGTCATGGGAGTCCCACAAAGATGGCTCAAGCACAGCCACCCTCTATGGTGTCCCCTCAAATCATGTAGAACATTATGGTGTATTCATCATGCCAAATGATAGAGATGCCTACAGCCTCTTCCTCAGCCCTGCCTCTTTCTCCACACCCTGGCAGTGTGAGGTGCTCTAAAAGGCCAAATCCTTACCCAGTTTCCAAAACAAAGGACCCCCAAACTCATTTTATGTATGGGAGGGAGGGGGACTGATCCTGCTAGATGCTCAGAAAGAGCATTATCCCTGATCATCTTTGGTCTTCTTTCCTTGGCTTTCAGTATTGTGGAAGAGTGAAAAGAGAGAATGTCCTTTATTTATGAACTTGGTATTCTCTCTAAGACTCCCTCCTCTCTGCTTGTTCTTCCCTTAGGTGGACCCTGGGTGGGAGCAGTTAGAGAAAAGACCTATTCTTAGCCTCGGTGCCTCTCAATGTGCCTTCCTGGGAGGTAGCTGGTCACAACTTCTATGACATCATGGTGGTTTCATGGAATGTGGGGCACTTAACATCTTTTGTCCTCAGCTTTAGGCCTTGCCCACAATTCTGATACAACAGGAAAAAATGAAACAGAACATGTGTGTAGCAGACCACCCATCAATCCTACTCCTAAGTTGTATCCTAGAGAAGTTCTCACAGATGTGCATGAAGAGATGGGTACAAGAATAGATGTAGCAGCATTGTTTATAATAGTGAAAACTTGGAAGCAATATAATTTCATAATACCTGAAATGTGGAAGCTGGTTTGGTATTTGACCAGGTATACACATATACACTTAGGTGTGTGCAGGTACCCAGAGGTGCTCTTGTTTATGGTGAATATACATGTGTGCTCTTGGTGCCATCATCAGGCCTTGTCCCCTGTCTGCTTGGAGTGAAATCACACCCCATGTCCTCTTGTGCCAGGCCCTTCTCTTTCCTCTCTATCAGCCCTGCAGTCTGAAGTCTCACTCATGCCTCCAGGTTTGGGTTGCTTGTACCATGGTCCAGCCATTCAGAAGAAAAACAACTGACTGTATCAGCACTTCCTGGAATTGGAAAGTCAGTCCTTATTCGTCAAGCTTAAATGTTCTCCATTTATGTGAAGTTGGAAAAATTAAGGCTAACACGAAAAGGCCCACATACAGTTTATTTTATGTATAGCTGTTCTCAAATAAACTAACATCATGTATTAGTTACAGAAGCCTTAATTGAATATTACATTTTTTATATATGCCTTAGGAAACAAGAATTCTATCTTTTGGGAGAGGCAGTACACACTGAAAACACAATATCTGACATTTGAAATAAGAGTAGTTTTCCTGCCCTAGCCGATTTGGCTTAGTGGATAGAGCGTTGGCCTGCAGACTGAAGTGTCCCGGGTTCATTTCTGGCCAAGGGCATATGCCCAGGTTGCAGGCTCAATCCCCAGTAGGAGATGGTGCAGGAGGCAACTGATCAATGATTCTCTCTCATCATTGATGTTTCTATCTCTCTCTCTCTCTTCTTTCCTTTCTGAAATATATATATATATGTTAATAATAATAATAATTTTCCTGGATCTGCTATTTCTCCTGAGAGTCAATGGGTGTAGATGGTTTAGTGATGGTGACAAACATCTTTTAGGCCTCATCAAAGATGGAAAATTCACTTAGTCTAGCTAGCATATTTCAAATATTTAATTGATTCATGCATAATTTCACATCACTTTGCTAACATCAGGGACACGCTATGATATGCCAGGAATTGCCTGCAGTCTATGGGGTTTTTATTATTTCAAGCACTGAAAACTGCTCAGCGTGTTCAGCATCGTCTCCCCTATGGACATGTGGCCATAACATTTATACCCATAGAGTGTGGACTCACAGGAAAAGAAATCAATCTTGCAAAGTCATGTGTACAATGATCTTGCAGGTATGAGCGTAGCACAGAGACCCTGGCATCAGGCCTGGGTTTGAAGGCAGCACCCATCTAATTTATTAACTAAATGATCTTGCGCATGTTTCTTGTATGAAATAGAGGTAATATCAGAGTTCCCACATGCATTCTTTTCCTAGGGCTGCTGTAACAAAGTACCACAAACTGAGGGAGCTTATGGGCCTGAAATATATAGCCTGTTGATATATTTATTGAACACCTGAAACAATAGAGATCTATTCTCTCACAGTTCAGGAAGCCAGAAGTCCACACCAAGGTGGCAGCCAGTTTTATCCTCCTGAAGGCTCGGAAGTTAACTGTTCTAGGCCTCTCTCCTAGCTTTTGGTGGTTGCTGCTAACCTGTGGCATTTCTTGGCTTGTAGATGCAACACTCCAATCTCTGCCTGTGACATCACAGGACCTTCCTCCGTGTGTGTACCCACAGTGTCTCTATATATCTCAACACCCTCTCTTTTTTCTTATAAGGATATCAGTCATTGGATTGGGATCTGTCCTATTCCAGTATGGCCTCATCTTCATTTGGTTACATCTGCAAAGACCTTATATCCAAATAAGATCAGATGGACAGGTATTAGGGGTTAGGACATGAACCTATCATTTTTGGGACATTCAATTGAACCCATTACATCATGCCATGAACTTGTAGTTAATATTTCACTGGACAATTCAGGGAAGCATTTAACATCATGCTTATAGTAGTTGTTCAATAAATGCTACTTCCCATCCCCCAATAATGTGATGCTTTTAAAAAGTGCTTCTTTAACCTGTTCAGGAGTCAGCATAACCATCAGGTTGTGTTTCTAAATCACAGGCATAAAACTATTACTTGATTGGAAATTTATAAATTTCCAAAGCAGTTTTTCATCTTATTTAGGCCTGTCATGGGAAAGCTACACTAAGATTTAAAGAGGTATTTGAGACTCAGCTATTCCTCCTAATAGAAGTGAAATTGCCTTCAACTTGAAAAAACAATGTGCTACAAATGTTTATCACAGTGACCATCTCTGTCACGGGAACAGATCCGGCCTTTCATGTCTGTCTACGTACTGGTAAATGTTGAATGGCAGTTAGTCAATGAGACCAATGGTGCTTTAATGATAGTCACAAAAACCTAATTACAAAGAAATCATAGAAAAAAAAAGCATGTTTTTAAGTGTTCGGAAAGGGTTAAGAGACATAGCAGACGTATAAATATTTACTAATCACACTTGAGATTGGAAAAATATAGGGACCTTTCCTTAAAATTTCAATTGAATTAATTCAAAACCTCACCCAGAATAAGAACAGAGCAATATGCCCTAATCTTTGGCTAAATCCTTCATTGTCAAAGTGTTGAATTATTGCAAAGACCTCGACTGATACAGGAAAGAATGAGTTGGAGGGTGTGGAATAAGAGTGTATTAGCTGCTGAAAGAGCATTATTTCAGAATAATGATGATACAGAGCAGTAACTTTCTATCACTGCACAGGATGTACGGAGCAATAAATCTTATTATAACATAACGTGGAGTTCCAGAAATGCTCAAAATTCTCTCGAATGCCAGTTCCCTAGTTTTAAGCTGTCGTGTCCACAATTCATTGATAGGGAATTAGAGCGAATGGCCTCCCTGAAATCACAGCAGGAGGGAAGGGAGTGGAGGGTTATTTAGTTAATAACAACCTATCTGGTCTACAACCTCTTCTGTAATATTTATTTTAATGAAATATACAAAAGTTTATAAATATCTTGTCTGCCTTATAAATGTTTCCCCCCGAGACTATTTAAAGATTTTTTTTTTTAAAAAAGGACATTTAAAATGTGCAATCTGGCAAAAACAAGCAAACAAAAAAGCCAATAAACAACAAAGTGCTCTTTCGGCAGCTGATACACTCTCATTCCACACCCTCCACCTCATTCTTTCCCGTAGCAGTCTAGTTATTCAAAGGGTACCTTAAAACTAGGGGCCTGGCAGAGCCCACCTCGCCCTTCCCTTTTTTATTCCTTGATTTCCAAGCTCCTGAGCAACCTTTGTTTAGCACAACCATTTATAAAGTTTCCAAACTACCTTGTCCCTTTGCATTCTGATCTTCACCCCTGGTCCTCAGCTGTCCAGCACCAGGTAGACACGTGATCGATACTGCTTATCAATGCTGATGATTCCTGGCTCCGGCCACTTGTCCCTTTCTCTTGCTGGGAATACCACTTCAGGATACCTTCTCCAGGGGGGAAATTCGTTCAGCCTCGCTCCTTCCCTTCTTGGGATATAGACCAGCAAAACTCAATTTAAGACCCTCGTGAGTTTACCAAGAATCCAAAAGACAGCGTTTTCCTGAAAGCTGAACTGTCGAAAGATCTTTGAACAGGAAAAAGGACCAATGCAAAAACGTCCCTATGTGTTGTCATAACCCTGATACTCTTATCGGCATCTTTAGGGATTGAATTCAGGAACGAAAGGAAGTTCTACAGAAAACAGTCTGTGGGCACCAGCTTGGTGATTCTGCCCGGTGCAAACTCTTCTAGGATTTCATAAGGATAACATCAAGAATGACAAACAAAAGGAGAGAAAAAAATTGGACCAAATCCACCCCACAGAAATATGTGAGGCTCACAGAGGCATCACCTGACTCTGGGTGTGCGGGAAGAATGAGTGTCTGCAGACAGGACTAGACCCCAGTGCCAATGTATCCAGCATTAGCTAGTTGGCACCTAGATGGGAGGGGCTGGGCTTGATCAGCTGCCTCAGCTGTGGTGGGAAACAGTTCTTCCTTGATTATATGGCTTGGAATGACCTCCCCCAGATATAGTCTTTCAGGTACTATACCCTCCTACCTGAGCTGGGTAGCAAGAGGATGCCAATGCTGAACCCCCAAATATCAGAAAACTGGTGAGGCTTAGGAACAGTATCAGATCATGCGGAAGTCAAGCTCCTGGACCAGAAAGAGTTCGTGGGAAGGATCCAGTTTTAGGAGGAGAACGCGAAGACCCTGGAGTTTGCCAGTCTTGGCTGAGGGCTTGGGACCCCACCGATAGAAGGACACTCTGCAATGCCGTTGGTGGGAGGACCATCTTCCTCTGTCCCACTCCATCCCAGGCTCCCTTGACTGGGTTCAAAATGAATGAGGGAACAGTCAACTATGGAAAAGCCCAGGGGATGGGAATGATGCTGAGGACGGGAACCTCGGGGCTCTGGAAATCTCCTTGCCTGTCCGGTCAGGAGGTGTGTACAGCACTGAAGATTCTGCTCCCCAGTGAGAATGGTGACAGAGAGAGACAAGTGTTAGGAAACCAAAGATCGCTCTGAGTCTGTTCCTTCACAAAAGCCCAGCCAGCGGCACAGTGGGTGGGATTGTGCTCATGAGTAATTCACAGCCAAATTCTAGACATATGAAGAAGATGCTACCCACCCACTGTCAACTGGCCATGTGTGTTGAGTTTTTGCTACAGATGAGGCGAGGAACCCTGATCATCCGCTCATCCTCTCGATCCCAGTTCTTGATTCCAAGACCTTCTTCTTTTTGGTTTTTTAATGTCTGGCTGGCATAAATGCTGATGAAATAGATCAAAACAAATTGGTTAAGTATTTACATTGAAGCTATTCCTTTGAACCAGTTAACATGTTCCAGATAACTACGTTTATTAACCCTGTAGGTTTGTAAATATATATATGTGTTTATAACGTTTTCTAATACCAAACAGCTAATATCTGCTTTGAATTAATACAGTATACTAATGTTTAGCCCTCCTTTGCCAAGGTTAATTGTTAATTATTCCAAGGCAGTTATTTATGTGCTTGAAAGTGGATTTGCTGAGCCTGGGTTCTCCGTGTTATGTGTTAAAAATTTGTAAGAGGCAAATACACTTGCATAAAGGCAAATTAATTATTTAGGGAGGAAAGACTTAATCAAAGCGGTGGGCCACTACGGTAATTAGATTTCAGGAAAGAAAGCTAACAGCGGCACAATCCATGATTATTTATTGTTCTTCCTTCTCTGCACATATCAGAATTCGATCTCCAGGCCTGAAAATATACACAGAAAGGCACACACGCCCCACATATACGAGAGAGGACCCGCTGCTCGCCCCTCTGCCCCAGCCCTCTCCATTATCGGGGCTGAAAGATGGAACAGCAGATCACTGACAGCATTTCAGAGCAAATAATCCACTTGGTCATTCCTCAAGGCTCCAAAACACAGACCTTTGAACAGCGACAGCTGGAAAATCCTTAGGCATCAGATGCAGCTAATAGGGGATTCTCCGCCTGTGTTCAGGAGTCTTTGAAAACCAAACAGCATAGTCCACAGCAGGACATGTGACAAGACATTTATTTTCATCTACTTGCTGTACGGCCGTTGAAAACTAGAAATACCAAATTAGATCAAATGTTTGAAAACAGGTTAAAATCGATCCTTTCCTTGCGTTTTGGGTTCGGCCCAAACAATGCTCTCAGATCTCGGCCTCTGCCGCGTGAATATATGTTTCACCGGGAGAGGGAAGGGATGGCCCCCCGACGGTGATAATCACTGTCACCGAACTGGAAGGCTGATTGTCAGAGGGGTTCCGTCCTCTCTGTGCGGCGAAGTGGGTTTCCCTCAGAGGAAGGGCTGAGCAGGTGCGGCCTTCCTCCTTGGGAGGAACCCTTCTGCTCCCATGCTCTCGGGATGTTTAAAATCATCTATGGACACACACTCCTCGGATAAAAACAACCCAGGAAGAATTTTGCCAGGGAGAGCTTTCTCAGGCATTTTTTGTTTTGCTTTGTCCCTGCCAACCCTCTTGGAGGCGTGAAAAATGTGGGGAGCCCAAGGGACACAGAGCCCTTGTGACTTGGGCCTGGAGCGGCCTCTTGGTCTGACTCCCATCCCAGGGTGAGCGGCACCTCTCTTCAAGGGACTCCAGGCCCCTCCCTGCCTTTCTCTCATCGTTAATCCTCACAAGTTCCAGGCAGAGAAGAGACAGCTCCTGGCACCCTCCTTTCCTAGCCGGGGAGGCTGAGGTTTGGGAAGGTTAAGTGACTCGCCCAAGGTTATTTAGCAAATTAGGAGGGGCCGCCAGGGACCAGAGCTCTGGGTTCTCAGGTTCTGGGGCTGCAGCCAGGAAACCCCAGCCACAGAGAAGCTCTCCTGTGCGTGCTTGTGTTGACCGACCTACTTGTGCAGCGAATCAGTAAATATTTCACTTCTGCCCCTTCTGCCCCCTGATGCCACCACACCAAGGTGCAAGCCCAGCCCTCCAGGAGCAGAGGGGAAAGCAGAGCCCTAAGCTCTGGGGAGCGAATAAACTGACTGAGAGGCTGCAGTGGGTTCCCTGTCATCTATTGTTTGAGACCCTGTTGCCTGGAGGGGTCACTCCTACTTCCTACCCTCTCACTGAGCACTGGGCTCCTAGGCCTCACGACCTCCATTTTTGAAGGGTTGACACAAGAACTGCTTGACTGATATGGACTTTCTTTTTAAAAAAAAAAAGAACTTTAAAGGAAATGTATTGTTGTCATCCTGGGGAAAAATGAAGGTGGCGGGTGGTTCTCGGTAATGAATATTCTACTCATCCAGGTGCTTTGGCAGGACACATGGGATTAGCACCCATGAGAAGAAGCCGCACCTTCCTGCACAGGGGTGATGAGTGTCAAGGTGGGGGGAGAAAGAAACGGCATCTTAAGGAACACAGTTACCTAGGAAGAGAAGAAGAACACGTTGGAAGTTTAAAAAGGTGAACTCATACAGAGACGCTGCGGGTGGGGGGGAAGTGACCCGGCCGGAGGAAAGAGGGAGAGGCACATCAAAGTGTGGGAGGAAAGAAAGGAATCCCATCTCCCGGGCAAGCTCTGCCTTCTTGCTTTTGTAGATGCAGGTTTGTAAGTACAATAGAAGCTTTGGTAAAATGCTCACCACCTCGGGGGCTGAGATTTTTTTATTATTATTATTATTTTTGAATTGCAAGTGCTCCATCTAGTGGCCCGGTCCTGAAACAACAAGTTCCTGGTGTGACTGATGTCATCGTGTGGATGCAAATCACTTAGTTCGAGGTGTTTTTTTTTTTAATTTGTTTTGTTTTAATGACTATTGCCTGCATCAGTCATAGCAAACTACTGAGAATTTAACTTCCGGCAGACACAGTTGGCTGTGTTTTCCAAGAACTAGAAGTATCTGCATATTAGCAATTTGAATCCAAGCATTTTTCCACTGTTGACATCGACTTCCCTGATTCGTTATTACCTGAAATTTAATTATTGTGACTTTTATTTCTGGGGTGAACAGAAAAATTTACTAAAATTTATATTTAAATTCAACATGTGTTCTACGGTGAAAAATGAAGGAGAGTCGGCCATTCATTTGGCATCTAGTGACCAAGCAGAAAGTGCCTGGAGCTCGTTTAGTGCAATATCCCTGAAGACCTTGTTGTGTAGAGAGGAGAGGAGTTCAGGACTCAAGGCAGCCTGGTGGGCTGCACTGATCTTCAAATGTGAGACTATCCTTCGGACTGTATTGGAGGAAAATGTCTTCTCAATCATATAAAGATGGCACTAGATAACGTGGGAATCGGGTCCAGCATCCATTTTCATTCAGTCCTATTTAGTCTTTAGAACCTCAGAAACTTGCCAATTGTCCTTTATAATCAAAGGGAGCAGGCTTCCAGCTTCTTCACTGTGCCCACGCAATCATAGCTAGTTAGAAGTCCCTATAATTATATTTTGTATGCTCTTTAGTTATTCAATGGTAAATGATACTGCTTTTTCATTCAGTGATAATATGAAATTACCCTTTGAAATACAGTGGTATCTCGAGATACGAGTGCCCTAACATACGAGATTTTTGAGATACGAGCCGTTGAGTGAGCAATTTTTGCTTTGAAATAAGAGCAACAGTTAAGATATGAGTAATCGCTCGGATCGGCCGGCTGCACATGACCCACCAGTTTACCGCAACTCGAGCGTCTCATAGTTTCCCACGCCTCAAGGTTACTGAACGAATTAAACTCGTATCTCGAGGTACCACTGTACATTTATTTAAATAGAAAGGTGTGTCAATTTGAAGAAAAATCATTGGCTAAATAATAGTACTACAGGTATCTTATATAATAAAAGCCTAATATGCTAAGTGTCTGGTGGTCCATTCAACCAATCAACATGTAATATGCTAATGATATGCTAAGGGGCCGTTCAACTGCTTGCTATGATGTGCATTGACTACCAGGGAGCAGACAGTCAACCAGTCAACCAGTACCTATGATGTGCACTGACCACCAAAGGACAGAAGCTCCAACCAACCGGTAGGTTAGCCTGGTGCTGGGCTCTGGCCTATCAGAACTGAGTGAGACAGGCCTTCCCATGGCCCCTCATCCTGGTGGGCTGGTTGGAGCCCACCGTGCATGAATTCGTTCCCTGGGCCTCTAGTATCAACATAGGAGAAATCATGAAGCTGGACATGGACTATTAGAAACACATGTGGGTCAGACTGTGCTCTGGGAACACCTAGCCCTTTTCTAGCATCTGTTACTCCTTTGACCTCTGTTTTCCTCACTTGTAGAATGAGGGCTTGGTTTTAGCTGAGCTCAAAGACACCAATCAAACTAAAGCTTCTTAGAGCAATGTTTAAACTGGAATGATTCTTTCCCTGAACTCAGAAGATGGGGAAGGAGATCAGAAAGGAAATAGAACATCCTAAGAAAACCTTCATGCAAGAACGAAGAGGGACACGTGGAAGACCCGAGAGCACAGTGTCATGGTGAATTACATCTGGCATCTGAGTTGTATTTAACCACAAGTCCCAAATTAAAGTCATGTTCTCTAAAATTCTACTCATGCATACTAAGGATCCATCAAAGCAGAGAACCATCAGGATATATAATTTCTTATGGGGTATCAAGAAAAGGGCAATACCTGTCCCCTTAAAGCCATTAATGGACTTTCCATGGGATATAATGCACCTTTGAGCACTCTTTCCAATGGGCTTTTCTTAGCGCAGAGGGAGAGCTTGCTGGGGCGTTCTGGGTGCAAGGGGACCAGCTAAGTATGGGTCCATAGGGTCTGAGACTTTCATAGCAGAAAAGCATGACGTGTGTGTAGGCCAATGTTTAGTGCAGGTTCAGAAGGGCTCCATCTCCTCCCTTCACTGAGCTGCCAGGCTTAACTGAGTCCTGGGGGTCGGCCCTGTGCTCATGGTCAGTCCTGAGATCAGCCCTGCAATGCATGTATGTTGTCCATGTTAATAGATGTGAAAACGGGGGCTCACAACTAGTAAATTCCCAGCTGGAGGTCACCTGGCTTATGAGTGACAATGTCAAATTTGAGTCTAGGTGTCTCTGTGATTGGGAGTGTGGATTCCACAGCCAGCTGGGATGGGAGATCAGGACGCCACATTGGATAGTGTGGCTCCCTGTCCTCCCATGACAGACTGAGGCAGTGGGGCATGGGAAGATCAGCCTTTAACTTCTCTGCAACGTGCCTGGTAAGGTTAATAAATACGGATCCTGCCTGATGGTCCTTTTATCTGCCCCAGTCTCCAGTATTCATTCTGTGATGCTCAGTTACAAACTCCAATCTTTTGTTTTCTTCCTCCTTATCCACCTCTACTCATTCACACCCATCAGAATGGTAACCAGTCTTGAAGAACTGGAGCCACTCAGTTATGTGCTGACCTAATTCACAAAGAGACACACGGAGGGCTCCCCTATTCCATAAAGAGAAGAGAGGATTCCCTTCCTTTCTTCCCATCTCCATCCAGAACCTGCATGATGCTGTCTCCTGCAAGGGCAGGTGGGCCTCTTCAGATACTTTGTAGGAAATACAAAAACAAGCCAGCAGCCAAGAAGAATAGCCAACCGCAAGAAAAATGCAATCAGCAGCTAAATTCTTGCACCCCCATGATATGATGCCCAATGTGCCAGAGCAGGTACCATGTACCAGGAACTGATAAGGTAGGGAGGGGCAGAGGAAGAGGAATAACACCTCTGCCTGCCCTTGAGACCTATTAGGGAAGATGTAAAATGGATATGACTTAGAGGGTAAAGTGTGAATGAAGTCACTTCTTTGCATCTCAGTATTTTTAATTTTCTTTTTAAAATGGGGATAATAAGACCACTTGATTTGTTGGGTAGTTTTGAGGATTAGACAGAAACTCATATACTTAACAGAACAACCAGTCACTATGACGTGCACTGACCACCAGGGGGCAGACGCCCCATACAGGAGCTGCTCCCTGGTGATCTATGCATGCCACAGGGAGAGTGCCGCTCAGCCACAAGCCAGACTCATGACTGGCGAGCATAGCAGCCCACCTCTGCAGCAGTGCTAAGGATGTCACCACAAGGAGTGGGCCTAAGCTGTCAGTTGGACATCCCCCAAGGGCTCTTGGACTGTGAGAGGGTGCAGCCTGGGCTGAGAGACAACACCCTCTTCCTCCCAATGCACGAATTTCATGTACCAGGCTTCTAGTGTAATAATAATAAACATTATACACCAACAGCATTCTCATCACCACCACTTAGAAAACGAAAGTGTTAAGACTCTGGAAGATGTTTAGGGTGAGCTTTGAGGATTTGGGAACATAGAGATTTGTGAGGCAAACAGAGTGGCATTCTACTAGTAGGTGAGGGAGCTAATCTGAAAAATAGTGGGGAGGTGAAAAAGCTCCAAAGAGAAAAGGTAGCCCTAGCCAGTTTTGTTCAGTGGATAGAATGTCAGCCTTCAGACTGAAGGACCCAGGTTCAATTCCGGTCATGGCACATGCCTCTATTGCAAGCTCAATCCCCAGCCTTGGTAGGGGTGTATGTGGGGGGACAACCAATTGATGTGTCTCTCTCACAGCAATGTTTCTCTCTCTGTGTGTCTCTGCTTCCCTCCCATTCTCTCTAAAAATCAATAGAAAAATATCCTCAAGGGAGGATTGAGAGAGAGAGAGAGAGAGAGAGAGAAATTCTGAGTCAAGAGTTTGAATTAATAAGCAATGGAGACCCACCACTGAAATCTTTTGACTGGGGTAAGATAAAGTTGCCCTTGTATAAAAGAGAACAGAGAAAGGAAAATTCAGGAAACCAGTTAGGTGTCCATTAAAGCACCCAAATAACAGGTAAGCACATTGATCTGCTGGGTCTTGAGCAAGGTGACCTGGGAATGCAGACACCATTACTACCTATTCTTTGTCATCTGAAGTGTAGTTTCTCTCCAACAGAGCAATGGGAGACCCCATCATCAGAAGCTGAATTCACATGCCCATTGCCCAATGCTCCACACAGGAGAAAGTTAACAGAAATCCAAGCCCATTCACTCTAAGATTGTGGCTCCTAGTCCTTCTTAGAGACAAAGCTTAGATAAGATTTGTAGAGTACTATGGACCTTTCTCAGTGCAGTGAGGATCTAGTATAAAACCAGGTCCTGGTCTGAGGACAGCCCACCTCAGGAGATCCCATTCTCTGCCTTGGCTGGGTTGTGATGAATAAATGTGGTCTAAGACTTGTCTAGTTGGACAAGTCACAGGGGATGGAGAGGGGCTTTAAGAGAGGCCAGACCTAGACTGGTCTTCTCTTGCAGTTGCCCAGCCATCCTCTTCTCTGCAAGTTTACTGGTCTCCCACAATATGGCTATGCGATAGACCATGAATCTTTTGAGATGACTCATTACAATACTTGGGTAGATGGTTGATGATTTTTATTTGGTTCATGAGTGGAGTTGGTTAGAAAAAACCTAAAGCTAAAATATCCATCTTCACAACTATGTATTGATTGGTTTTCACTTGGAAAAAAGTATCAGTTCTCCCATTGAGAATGGGATTCTAGGTCTTTAAGAAAATGATTATCTTAAACCGCTCCTCACCCTCTTGTTCATATAATCAAATAAAAGAACTGTGAGGCTAGCTGGTATAGACATAGACAGGCCACTGGATGCACAGCTGGGAGTAAACACTTAGGCTTCTGAGCTCGGCAGTTCCCCCTCAGGGGGCTGGTCACTCCCCTTTGTAGTTCTCATCTTGTCATCTGTATGATGATGGAGTTTTACATTCTATAACTTGGTTCCAGTCTTAGAAAAAAAGCAAGTGCGAGGAATAGCCTTACAGTCAATGTTAGTTCTATCCCTAGACCTTTTCCCTCATTGATAACTCAGGAAAATTCAATGTGAAGCTGATGTGGTGAATTTCCTACAATACTTCTCGCTGACATTGCAGCAGCCCCTCAGCTTCCTGTCCATGCTATACAGGAAACACGTTCCACTCTCTGAGCCCTCAACAGACCTACGGGACATTTGGGGCAAAAGACTCCTCAGCTGTACTGTTTCTCCTGGCTTGTCATAGGCAGCAGGGGAGCTATGCCAGCTTGTCCATGAGCAGCCTGGGCCCAGACAGAGTTATAGGCTCCTATTACACATCTTCAGGGGTCTTGATCTGCTCCTGCAAATAAGTGTGCTTTTTGAGTACCAGACCTGAGAAGGTGCCAGGAAGATTGGGAGCGCTTCCTTTCATTTTCCTTTTTCTCTGGAGGCCTCCTTATGGAGCAAGACGCTGTCACCAGCTTACCTGGATTACTCACATCTGGTGCTATTTCCTTCTTGTGCATAAATATGTTACCTGATTTGTCAAACCCAAAAATCTTCGGTCTCTTAATCCCATAACTTTCAGCCAGGGTGTATCCTTCAAGCCAACCTCATATTGGATTTCAAGTTCGGCACAGCTTTTTCTGTGGTTCACAGAGGTCTCAAATGGGAGAGTAAGAGAGGGGCATGAGGGTTATTCACTTTAATCCCTAGAAGGAACTTTGTTGCTGCCCTCTTGAGAATATCACTACTGGTTTTACATTTGGGGCCTTAATCAGATGCCCCAGTGTCTTTCTTTTATTGCTTGTCCTCTTGTCATCCTTTATTGAGGCTGCCATTGCATTAGATAATTACATTCACCCTCCCCGGCTCCCCCCTTCACAAACTTTCTTGGAAGGCTGAGCTCATGACTCATCCTTCTCTGATATAAAGTGACTCTCTGAATTCATCAGGACCTGACATAGGCTGCCCCTGGCCCCATTAGGCACTGCATCATTGACTGGTTGGTTAATTTCAGGATTTGGTTTAGGGTCATAGAAACGGTTGCAAATTTTTTTGACATCAGGCTCTCTGAGCCCATTGGTCTCTCCGGGATCTAGGAGTAATCTCTAATGTGCAGCACAGTCAGTCCTTGCACATTCCTAGGTGAATAGCACTTGCCTGGGAAGAAGCCATAGAAAAAGCTGCTGTTCCCACCTTCTTTTCCTAGGGCCACGCTGCCAGGAGGCTGCTGCCCGCTTCCCTCCTTTTCCTTTTTGGGAAATGTCTGTCCCTGTTCTCTTAGCGGGAGCAGCCAGTATTGGCGAGGTCTTCATCTCTCCCTTTGTCTTCCATGGAAAGCCACAAAATTCTGAAGGTTACAGTTGAGACCCCCAAGGCCCACCATGACCACTTCCTCCTTAGATGCCAGCTCTGTGATTTCCCCAGCCCTTCTCATTCCACAGATTCCTTGTCTGGCTTCTCCAACATTCTTGCCTCTGCCACCATAGCCCAACCCCTTCCACACTGGGGCCTCCCCCACACAGGCCTCCAGGCCTACCTGCAGGAGGCAAGCCCCCAGCGTGGCCCTTCCACCTCAGCCCTGTCTTCCAAGAATCTTTGGATGAATGTGCCTTATGGGATGACAAAGTCTTATTTTTATAGACCATGTAAGGACTAAGTTGACCCTGGACTCCAAGTTCAAATCCGGGGGGGTGCTCTCTCTGAAGCAATGTTTTCAAAGGAATGTATGTTGTTTATGAACATGAGGAATGTAGTTCAGCTATATTATGATATCTATGGAACTGTCTAGACGGCAACCCATTAGTGGGCTGAAAGCTGTCTGTAATCCAGTTTTGTACATGTGACCAACATTTCTACTGACTGAGCCAAGCCTCTGCCTTGTGCTTGCTGTAAACAACACTGACAGGGAAAAGGGGTCAGCCATGCCCATGATACCGACAGCCATGCACCGCAGAGGATCCTGGGACTTGGAACCAGATATCTGGGTTCAACTGCTAATTGGTCCACTTTGGGGCATTGGTTTCCTCTGGGAGACTGCATTTTCCTCAGAATGAGAATGTTTATGAAAATTAAGTGACACGATCATTGTGAAGATCGTAAGAGTAGATATTCAAGAAGTGTTAGTTAAATATAAATTCTAAAAATGATTGAGTGATGCCTTGAGCTCCAAGGGCTATTTATAGGTCATGTGTTTCTAATAATTACTGTCTTCCTGTTTCCAAAATCAATTTTACCCCCTTCGAAGCCACAGTCTCTTACCTCTAGACACTTCTAGTTGCTCCTTGCACAACTGAGAAGCAATGTTCCTGCTGCCTCAGACCCTTGGCTAGTGCTCCGGACACCAGAGTGGCCTCTCCCACACCCACTCAGTCACTCAGGGAGGAGACATAGGGACTGTTGCCAGTTTTAGCAAATACAAATATGGGAAATCCAGTTAAATCTAATTCCAGATAAACAACAAATAATTGCATGGGACGTTCTTATCATCAAAAATGGCTCGTCGTTCATCTGAAATGCAGATTTAACCAGGAGCCATGCATTTCCTGTCACTTGTAGGCATTCAGTATGTCTGTACCGACCATCCTCAGAACAGGGTCATCGGAGCCACGAGATGATGAAATAGTCCACCACCCTGAGCCGATGCAGGGTTAGTCACAGATGTTTGGGGGGCTTCCCTAGTATCTCCTCTATGATTGATTTCCTCATCAGGACATGCCAAGTCCCAAGGGCTGCCTCTCAGCACTGATTCTCTCTTGGTCTCACCAGCCCTCCAGCTGACCTCAGAGGAGATGGATCCGAGGTCTGTGGAATTTCAACTGGCCTATGAGCCTGGGAGGAGTGACCTCTGGTCTCAAATATGGCTGTGCCTCTACTTCCCTGTATGACCCTGCACACACTGAGCCTTCGTTTCCCTGTCTGTAAAACGAGAGGGATGCTGCCTCACCAGGCTGCTGAGCAGATTACACGACGTGATGTGTGTGTTAGGGGCCTAGCACCGAGTATGGCAGCCAGTAACGTGCTCCACAAACACTAGCTCCCTTTCCCCAATTACACCGCACCTATAAAACTGAGGGGACAAGAACGCGCACCCCGGTCTCAAACTATCAGGAGCTTTTACAACCCTTGTCGCTCACGCAGGCTGCAAGTCGAGCAGAAACCCGGTTAATTGATTCAGCAGCCTTGACCTGCTATGCTCTTCCTCCTCGCTTGCCTTTTCTTGGTTATCAAGGAGGTTCTGCAAAGATTGCCATCAGCAAGGCCGTCCAACCTTGTTCTTGAGTGGATCACACCAGTAATTTGCTGTGATGGATAGCGTGCCTCAGACTGCCTGCGTAATTGTGGTGAGCGGGCGGGGAGCTGCAGCCGCCGAGCTGAGGAAATTCAGACTTGCAGGGAACACGGCTCGGCCCCAGCCACAGTCATTCCAAAATTAGACCTTTCCTCCGCTCCATCATTACATGGGTAAGCAGTCAGAACACTTCCTGAAGGCGAACCACATATCAGAAGTGATTTATAGAAACATCCACATGTGTGTGGATGGGTGGCGGAGGGAGGGAGGGCGGGTGCCTCAGAGTTGGCCCCAGACCTCACCGCTCTGACATCTCTGCTGGACCAGCGGTGGCCGCCTCAGCCACAGCTCCAGCAATATGGGGATTGTTCCTCTCCTGCAGGGACGGGGAAGGGCAACAAGCTACCGGGGAAAAGAAATGTGAGGTTCTTTTCACGCACAGGCTCGCCACACCATAAAGCCGCCTCTCTTTGCATGTTAACAACTCAAACGCCCTGGTCCTGCCCTAACGGTACGATTCAGTGGGTCTAGCTTGAGGCCTGGGCATCATCCCAGCTCCCTCGGTAAATGGTTCTCAAACTCTGTTCTGGGGAGCTTGTAAGTCCCCAGATGCCCAGGCCTCATCCAAGAGCAGTGAAATCAGAGCCACTGGATAGAGGACCCAGGCAGGGCAGGGGGACCTTTTAAAGAGTTCCAGGTGATGCTGATGTGCAGTCAAGTTTGAGAGCCATGCCCTCATGATTTGTAAACCAGGCGAGTTTGGGCAATCTCGGTTCAGGGCAAAAGCCTAATGAGACGCACCAAGGGCCTTATTTATTTGTCTTCAGCAACCTGAAATTCAGAGCCTTGTATAGGCAGATAAAATCATGTTATAAGGGTTGTTCTCTAACATTGTTCTGAAACCTTAGATCATTAGAATCACCTACTTTATGTATTTTTTTTAATACAACTAGAGGCCTGGTGCATGAAATTTGTGCACTGCAGGGGGGGAGGTTGTACTCTCTCACACCTGGGACCCTTCAACTGCCGGTTTTGGCCCAATGTCTGTGGATGCCTAACTGCTCCCCTGATGGTCTGATTGCCCCCCAACTGCCCTTCTGTGCTGGCCTGGTTGCCCCCAACTGCCCTCCCCTGCTGGCCTGGTCACCCCCAACTGTCCTCCCCCACCGGCTATCTTGTAGCAGCCATCTTGTGACTACATGAGGGCAGCCATCTTGTGGAAGGGCATGATGGTCAATTTGCATATTACCTCTTTATTATATAGGATTTCCCAGATCTCCACTCAAATTCTCTGAACTGTATCTATATAATTTTTAAGATCCTTTAAAGGTCATCTGGATGCTCTTCAGGATCTGGGGACCAGTTACTTAAGAGAATTTTTAAAAGGTGGAGTATTTTTTATTTATTTACTAGAGACCCAATGCATGAAATTCATGCAAGAGTAGGCCTTCCTTCCCCCAGGTGCCGGCACCAACTTCCCTCTGGCACCCGGGACTCAGGCTTCCTATGCAGCCACAGCTTCGTCCAGATGGTCCTCTGACCTAATTAGCATATTATGCTTTCATTATTATAGATAACTATGTAGAAGGTATGTGGGTTTGAGCTCTGATACAGGGAAATGTATTGATAACTGACACTTGTAGACATGGTTATTTCTTTTAAGTTTTCATTTTAAGAAAAAAGATGTTTGTTTGATGAGCAGAAATTATAAAATAGACATCATGCTCTAAATTTTCAATCTGGTATTTCCTTAACTCTTGAGCCATCAAATAGGAGATGAAGTAAGATAAGCACTCAAGTTGATTTTTCTTTCTTGAGGCCACTTCTAGACAAAGCAAAAAAAAAAAAAAAAAAAAGTTCAAATCTCTGTTCCTTTCTCCATCACTAGAGGGCAAGGAAGGTGTCCCTGTGTCAGAAGTTTTTGAGGTCCTAGGAGCCATCTCCTGGGTCAGTCTCAGGCCAGCTGTTTCCTGTGGGGACTCCACCTGGTGGCAGCGTGTGGGATAACTTCTAACTAGAAAAACCCAGGGCCCAGAAGGGGCTCTGGGCGGCTCCTTTCAGTGGTATGGGAGTGCCAGGCTTGAGTTTATCTCAGTCAGGGTTTCTCTGCGCCACCCATTTCTCAGCGACTCTCTTGAATACTATTTCCAAGCCTGCCAAGGGCAGATTAAATGGCTACATCACTGGGAAAATGCAGAAAGCTTTGAAACAGATGGTTGGCTGTGCAGGCTCAGGGACTTGCCAGGCGTGGGATTGTGTTGCCATATGAATGGAAATCCCAGCGTGGCGGGGTTTTTCTTTCTGCAACCTACAGATGATGGCGCCCCCCACCCCCACCCCCCCTGGTCCTCCTGGCAGCGGGGCCCATAGCAGTTACCTGCCATTATCCGCCTCCCGTCGTCAGGGCTCAGCTCCTTGCCTCTCTGGATTTTCCTGGTTCTTTTCTCTGAAAGGGAGTGTCATTCTAGACCAATTTCCTGGTGGTGTAAATGATTTAGCAGGGCTGATGAATATCAATAGAGCTGCAGATGGGTTTTAGGTTCCTAATGAATGTGAGAGTCACCCGTGCCAAAAATTTTTCCAACTTGCCTTTAGGATGAAAACAAGCTGGAGTGGTATCCACAAAGGTTGCCTCTTTAATTATCCATCATGCATTTTGTAGTCAGTAGTCAGGTGTCAGCAGATTACGGCACAGTGGAGTGGCTGTGTCCACGACCACGTGTGGGAGTGTGCAGGAGTCAGGGAGCCCTGGGTTCGAATCCCATCTCTGCCACTAACGAGCTGTGATTTTTTTTAACAGGTTATTTAATTTCTCCAAAGTTGATTGTAAATAGCAGCGAATAATACTTGGCCTCGGGCATTTTTAAGATAATGAGCATGAAGAAATATAGTGTTTCTGGCATTTGTAATTTAACAAATAATTGTTAAGTATCTGCTATATAGGAAGGGCTGCCCTGAGTGCTGGAGATTCAGGGGATCTTGGAAACTACCTGAAGGAAACAACTGGTCAGCAGTCTGCCAAGTAGGGGACAGAGACAGCCTCCTGGGGCTCAGGCAATATGGGGTGTGTTGTCTGTAGAGAATTTAAAAACAATAACAAAGCTGACTAAAAGTTGATCTACTTTATATTATCCATACGTGCCAATACTTCTGAACAAAGCCGGTGATAAAATCCTCTTTCCTCTTTGGAGGAAAAAGGAGCCACATAATAAACCTGACAAGCTCAGGGGAGGCCTGCATGGTGGGCTTATAAACTCAGAGAGCTAACGTCACCACACAGGATGGTCTGACATTAAAAATTCCTAACGAAATGTGAGTCACACACAGCGAGTAGGCATGCCCTAGGTCTGTACATCCTTGACAAACGTCAATGTTTACTCTCACTGAGCCTGTGTATGGTCTTTGTGCACCTAAGATAGCCTACATTTGGATTGTCCCTTTTATTCAGGGGACAGTCTCCCAATGGAACAGGGAACCCCTCGCTGTTACGTTGTTGCCCAAATACCATCTCCATGTGCTGAACATGCTAATTGTTAGCCTGTGAAAGAAGTATGTGTCCCTCTGTTTTACTCTTGATTCAGTCTCAGAGATTCCCCACGCTTTGCTCTCTCCCACCTCCTAATCTACCATCAAAGGATTTCCTATAACCCCCTTATGCACTTTCATTCTAATAAAACTGCAAAACTGCCACTCTCGGAAGCATTTGCTCAATCTGTTGAGATGTTACTTCCTGCAATGGTCAGTTTGGCTCAAATGAACTCATAGAAATTCTCTACAGGTTTGGACATTTCTCACATTGCCATCCCCCAAAAATCTCTTGTTGGTTTAAGTTCTAGAGAACTATCGTAGTTACCATTGTGTTTTAATACTATATATGTAAGCTGCATAGTATTTTATTTTGAAAATTATTTACCCGCAAGTTAATATTGTGTTCTGTGTGGAAGTTCACTAATTATGCTATGGGCCTACTCCCCACCCCCCAATATCCGCGGACTCAACCACAGAAGTTTGTTCTAGAGAAAGTTTGCAAACATTTGAAAGAGTGGAGCCATTGGTCCTGGTGCAGGATTTGCTTCCACACCGAGGGGTATCACCTCTTCCTGCATTTCAATAGTAGCTTCATAATAAACAATAGCCTCTCGGTGATTGTAAAAACAAAGAAGCAACGATGCTGAATTCCACTAATCCAGTCATTTCTGTGTAACCTCTTGGAGGTTTTGTATCTCAAATTTAAAACAAGTAAATGCAAGGTATAATATTTGGGTTTGACAGTGCATATCTTAATTCATTCATGAAAAGTTTTACTGACTTTGCATA
The DNA here is from genome assembly GCA_011751065.1 of Lasiurus cinereus. Taxonomy (NCBI): domain Eukaryota; kingdom Metazoa; phylum Chordata; class Mammalia; order Chiroptera; family Vespertilionidae; genus Lasiurus; species Lasiurus cinereus. The sequence continues at coordinate 12,968,282 of JAAGEH010000045.1, read as the reverse complement.
TCTTTAAAGCTGCAATTGGCTCTTTCTTTCAAATTGTTAATTATTTGTTTTAATACTAAAGAAAAAAATAGAAAAGATAATGATTATCACTGATTATTATGTAACTAGAGGCCCAGTGCACGAAATTTGTACACAGATAGGGTCCCTAGCGGCTGCCAGCTGCTGTCTGGGGCCTCTCTACTCCTGGATGCCTGCCACTGCCCCCTGCTGGGGCGTCCCTTCACACCTGGTGCTGCCCACTCACCTGCTCCACCATCCCACTATCCTACTATTGTCGGGGTCCATCGGGGCCCTAGGGCCTCCACTGCCACCCAATGCCAGCACTACATTGCCAATGCCTGCCATGTTCCATGCTGCCCCCTGGTGGTCAGTGCACCTCTAACTCCTGCTGGGTTGAACTCCTGCCTGTGGGGTCAATTTGCATATTAGCCTTTTATTGTATAGGATAATTACTGGAAATAATTGTATCCTATAGAGAAGAGTGTGTTAAAATACGATCCACTCCAGGTGTCAAGTGTGTCAGATGGGTCACTATAATGAATTCCACAGCATGTTTTTCAAATTGTAATTGATATAAATGGTGGACCCTCCTCTTCTCTCATGGCACTCTTCTCTGATAGAAGTTCATAATGGAAGGGCTCGGTGCCATGGTCTTTCTGAATGATGATCTGATTCTGCGGCTTTAAACAATAGGAGTAACTGCTCTTAGGGGACCCTTCATACATGTCAGGCCTGAAGCTGGCGTTTCACAAATAGTATTTAGTACTCTCAATAGTACAGTGAGATAGGTATGATTATCCACTTTCATCATTGAAGAAACTGAGGCTTGGAGAATTTTGCTCCAAGTCACACAGCTAGTGAGTGACAGAGCAGAGGCTGACACGGAGCATTTATTATCTGGTTCAAAAGCTTATTCTCTTAACCACCGTGCCATCAAAAGACGGGGACACTGACGCTGACATTCAATTCCTGACTAGATTACAGGAGAGGCTTAAGGCCAGTGAGATTCTAGACTTTGCTTGTCTAAATAACCTTGCAGTTAATTAGATAAGACACTGATGTTCCCAAATCAAATCAATCTCGGAGCTAAATGCAGTGAAGGAATGAAGCTGCAGCCCTAAGGAATTATTGCACCAGTAACCCCACAGTTACTCCTGGATCAGAAACCAGATCTCTGTCCATTTACACCATGTTACCCAAAGCCTAAATTATACACAATAAGCTGATTTTCCCTTTCTGATTCTTCCACTCTCTCACTTCTGTGGGTATTGGCTTGGAAAGGGGAGATCCTGGTTGTATGAAGCTTTAGGCTGGAGGCAGCAGGCTGATGATATCACAGGTAGAGGAGAGAAGTGTGTGGACCAGAGTTAGTGCAGGTGCCTTGGCTGGGATGACTTTGCACATCTACTATGTTCCTTGGCCTATAATATTCAACTTCCCAGACATCTCCTAAAATTGATGGTGACAACCTGTTTAGACCTGGATAAAGCCTCACCTTTCATTGTGGAACCATGGGAGGGGTTTAGGTAGGACAATGCTATACAGAAATCCTTCCCACGATGCTCTTTCTTCTCCTCTTGAGTTATTCTGTCCTATAAGTGTAACCAGACAAACAATGGGTCCATGCTGCCTGCCACTACTCAAGCCAATTAAAGCAGAGATAAGGTTAAATCATATACAAGTGTTTATTCCAATATTAGAGGCCTGGTGTATAAAATTCATGCACAGGGGTGTATGTGTATCTCTCAGCCCAGCCTGCACCCTCTCCAATCTGGGACTCCACAAGGGATGTCTGATTGCCTGTTTAGACCTGATCCTGATGGGATCCCTCTCATAATCCAAGAATACTACCTTCCAACCACTTGCCTGCCTGCCTACCTGATCACCCCCAACCACTCCCCTGCCAGCCTGATCAACACTTAACTGCTCCCCTGCCAGCCTGATTGCCCCTAACTGCCTTCCCCTGCCAGCTTGGTCACCCATAACTGCCTTCTCCTGCCAGCCATCTTGTGTGTTGGAGTGATGATCAATTTGCATATTATCCTTTTATTAGATAGGATTGCCAGCAGCAGGTTTTCCACAAAAATCTTTACAGACCACCATAAGCCAGCTGCTTATACAGTGGTACCTCGAGATACGAGTGCCCTAACATATGAGATTTTTGAGATATGAGCCGTCGAGTGAGCGATTTTTGCTTTGAAATATGAGCAACATTTGAGATAAGAGTAATCGTGCGGATCGGCCAGCTGCACATGACCCACCAGTTTACTGTGATTTGAGCGTCTCATAGTTTCTCATGCCTCAAGGTTATGGAACAAATTAAACTCGTATCTCAAGGTACCACTGTATAGGTAGAAGTACAATATATTTGTGTTTTAATATATTTATTGATTTTTTACAAAGAGGAAGGGAGAGAGATAGTGAGTTAGAAACATCGATGAGAGAGAAACATTGGTCAGCTGCCTCCTGCACACCCTCCCTGGGGATGTGCCTGCAACCAAGGTACATGTCCTTGACTGGAATCAAACCTGGGACCCTTCAGTCCACAAGCTGATGCTCTATACACTGAGCCAAATTGGTTAGGGCTCATGTGTTTTTTTAAGAGTCCAAAAGTTGTATATAAAAGGAGAAGTTGCTTTACCAGCAATCTGGTTTAGAAAAAGCATCAGCAACATTTCATAACATTTCACATTAGCTGTCAGGAAATAAGTTGAAAGGCAAACAAGAAATAATAATCCATTTGTAGGTATTTATAACAACAAAAAAGATGCAGTTTCAAAGAAAATATTAGGTTTCCCTTTCCTGATAATATAGAGACCTCTTAATAGTTGCACTGTCAATATAAAAGAAAAAAGAAAGAAGAGTTAATTAGAAAGATTCATAGAACTTAAATTCCAAGAAAACCCAATAGTCATTTTTGCAATAATGAGACCTTCTAAGCATAATATTGGTGGCAGAAATTGAAATGTGATAGAGCCCAAGAAATCTAGGATATCCTCTTAAAATCCTATCTAATAAAAGAGTAATATGCAAATTGTACCTCCACTACACTCACCAGCCACGCCCACCAGCCATACCCACCAGCCAATCAGAGTGAGTATGCAAATTAACCCAACCAAGATGGCTATGGCTACAGAGAGAGCAGGAGAGAGGCTTAGGTTGTCCCTGGCAATGAAGGAAGCCTGGCGGGCCCAGGCCTCCACTTAAAGCAACAAAATTTCAATGGCTGTGCAAGCAGAAGGTTTGGCTCCACTCTAGGCTACAAAGTTTCAGTTGTAGAAGATAAATAAATCCCAGATACCAGGGCCTCTGCTTGGGTCACTTGGGGGCATGGCTAGCCTGCAAACTACCACAGACCCCTCGCTTAGGCTGTCCCATATCCCAAAGGAACACCTACCCTGATCCAGGACACCCTTCAGGGCAAACCAGCTGGCCCCCACCCATGCACCAGGCCTCAATCCTATCTAATAAAAGAGTAATATGCAGATTGACCATCACTCCAACACACAAGATGACTGCCCCCATGTGGTCAAAAGATCCTGCCACAAGATGGCCACCACAAGATGGTCAGCAGGGAAGGGCAACTGGCAGGGACCAGGCCTACAAAGGAGGGCAGTTTGGGAGTGATCAAGCCTGTGAGGGAGGGCAGTTATGAGTGGTCAGGCTAGCAGAGGAGGGCAGTTAGGGGTGACCAGGCCTGCAAAGGAGGACAGTTAGGGGCAAACAGGCTGGCAGGGGAGCAGTTAGGCATTAATCAGGCTGGCAGGGGAGTGGTTAGGGGGTGATCAGGCTGGCAGGCAGAAGTGGTTAGGGGCAATCAGGAAGGCAGGCAGGTGAGCAGTTGGGAACCAGCAGTCCTAGATTGTGAGTCAGACATCCCTCAAGGGGTCCCAGATTGGAGAGGGAGCAGGCTGGGCTGAAGGACATCTTCCCCCCATGCATGAATTTTGTGCACTGGGCCTCTAGTATAAAATAAAACCCCAGGATTCTTCTGTGAGCTTTTGTGACAGTCATTATTTTTGCACTTACACCAAAGTTTTAAAAGATGAGGAAAACAATAGGATGCATATGTTTCTCTAACATCTGTCAACTGTTTGAGACAAAAAAAAAAAATTAACAGAGGACTTGATTATTTGCTCTACAAGTCAGTACAGGGCATCATTCAAGGTATTTACCAATTATTGTAGCATCTCCTGGCATTAGTGTTCTGCTGGAGGTTTTTACCCATTGTTTTCAAGAAATGCCATTTGGAAATCCATTTTCAATATATGACTTCATAGTCAAATTATTATATAATTCCCAACTGAGCCAATGGAAGTTTTGTGAGCAAATACAAACCTATTTCCCCTTTTACAAATATTTCATCTAAAAGCCAACGCAAACTACTCCAAAACAACCATCTGTGTGGTTCTAATTTCAAAATGAGGATGATTTAAAATTTTAAACAGTGCCTTCCTTACCATGGTCTTCCATGTCTTGTCCACAGTTCTGTGAACTTTGCACCTAAATTCATGAGACGTGCTGCTGTCCCCTGAAATGTCAGAGGCATGTCTGCTCGTCATCTCCTAGATGCTGTCTCCATCTGTTTTGTCCAAAGTCTGATTAGGACTTATCACATGCCTTGAAAAGGAACCTCTAACTCAAACTCTAATCCCAAGGAAAAAGAGCAGAACATAGATTACACTTAAATTCCCCTTGATGTTAAAGAATATTCTGAAGAGACACTAGTTTCAAAATACAGTGGCTAGTGAATATCCAAAATTTCAACAGATTTTTTTCTTTTTTTTCTTTTTTTTTTTTTTCCTAAACGAACCATGGGGAAGAAACATAGAAGAAAAATAAACTTTAGGACATAATCACTATGGTCCTCAATTTCTCTGGATGAGATCTTACAGACTGGGGAAAAAGCATTATCTAACTTTTTATTTTTCCCCCCAAAAATAATGATGGGTGTGAAAATCTTTGTCACCTATGCTTTTCAGAAAAAAAAAAATTAAATGGAACATTAAAATAAAAGGCAGCATTATCTTATGTTTACATTTCGTGGCGACTTGTTATTCAATTTACTTGAATTTATAAACAAAACAGCCTTTTGACCCTTCATTCATCTAGGTGAATGAATTGTTCCTACCCTAGATGACCCAAAATTAAGTGATTGCAAAAGATGGATGCTTTTTAAAAAGTTCAGACTTTAAAACGGAGTCACAGACAAGTGAGATATTTCTCTCTTCCTGTAAGCCGTTTACACCAAACTTGCTCTTCTCTGGTGTTTTTAATAAGAACACGCTACAGGCTTTGCTCAGGCACACCTGTAGGCTCTGCCTGTCTGAAAAGTTCCGGAACCTGGCCTGATAGCAATCTTTGCAGGCTGAGGGTCAGGGATTTGTTTCAGGCCTTCCACTGGACCTGCATGGTTTTAAGTCATTTAACTTCATGCAGTCTCATTGAGGACCTTCAAAGTGCCAAGCAAAATTCTACATGCTTTGTATCTACCACACTGCTGGAAAATAGGTAGTTCTTAAAAAAAACACACACACAAAAAAAAAAACTCTATACATTTCAGTGTAGAATGTCGCAGAAGTCTTAAATTGCTTTTATACACACTATTTGACTCAACCAACACAGAAATCATACTTATATTATGGTTAATATACCATTCATACATCAACTTAATAAGATTGCAAGTGTCAAGGATCAAGGTAAATCGTTGAAGTGATTTATTTAAAAATCTCCTTTTAGAAATATTCATTGTAACATGGTATAAGCACACAGGATACACAGACATGCTAATTTCACTTACCTGAAAGAATATGAGTCACATAAAGGATACAGGTCACTCAAAAGGGACAATCTAATCTTCATGGTGATAGAGACTTTGAATGACTGAGGTCGGAACATTCTGGGAAAGGGAATATTGATAATAAAGTATTACCCAATGGTTTACATTTCAATTTCAGTGAATGCTGGTTCCATATCAATACGGAATGCCAACTTGCAAGGACTTGCCTATATTCCATATAAAATTTGATGAACTGAATTTGCTAAAATTTAAAAGATGTCATCCTTTTGTGACCTTTCTGCACCTGTACCTATGTCCACTTAAAACATGTACTTGGGGCAATCAGCACAAATCTGGATAATACAAAATAACCCTGCACATTTAAGGTATTAATGGTAGCTACCATACTGCAATAGGAACATTTTGATCGGTTAAAAGTAAACTAAATAACAAGTTATAATGAGTTATAATCATATATGATAATTATCAACCAAACATTTTGTCATGAATAAAAATGTGCATAGATATAGTATATTACAAAATTTGAAAGATACTCCCAAATTGTGATTACCTTTTATGTTAAAAACAAAACAAATAGCCCAGCCAGTGTGACTCAGTGGTTGAACATCGACCTATGAACCAGAAGATCAGGGTTCTATTCCCAGTCAGGGCACATGCTTGGGTTGTGGGCTCATTCCCCAGTGTGGTGTGGGTAGAAGGCAGCTGATCAATGATTTTCTCTCATCATTAATGTTTCTATCTCTCTCTCCCTCTCCATTTCTCTCTGAAATCAATAAAAATAAAATAAAAGAAAACCCCCAAACAAACAAAACTAAAGATTATAGAGCTCAACTTCTTAGTCATGAAATTTTATAGTTAGAGAAGGCATTTTTTAAAAATATATTTTATTGAATTTTTGCAGAGAAGAAGTGAGAGAGATAGTCAGAAACATCGAAGAGAGAAAAACATTGACCAGCTGCCTCCTGCACACCCCCAACTGGGGATATGCGTGCAATCAAGGTACGTGCCCTTGACTGGAATCGAACCTGTGACCTTTCAGTCTGTAGGCTGACACTCTATCCACTGAGCCAAACTGGTTTCAGCTAGAGAAGGCATTTTAAACCATCAGTGCTAATTTAGTTTAAAATTTTATTAAGCAAAAAGCAGTGCACACATCTGTACCCACCCCCTTAAGTAAAAAAACAAAAAACAAACAAAACAAAAAAAACATTAGCTACACAGCTCTGAAGCTGTACTACAATGAAAAGGAAAATTGTTAGAGTTGTTGGTATTCTTTCCACGCTTTTAAACATTTGAAAATATGAAGGACACATTTTCTAACCTGTCAATTCAGATTTCAGCAATGATGGGATATGAAAGGAAAGATGTTAATGCAGAATTGGGGCCTTTTCTGATGACCCAATATAGCTGTGTCTCCACCTTCTTTGGTCTAGCAGACATGCAACCTTGTGGAGATACACTATGAAAGGAAGAAAAATGAATAGAGTATTTTCATATTCCCTTTCTCCAGGCTCCACTTATATAATTCATTGACCATCCATACACCAACTACTGTACTCATAGAAAAATAGCCATTTGTAAATAGGCAAGTGTGCCCTACCAGACAGAGGGATTGAGCCCATGTACTTACTCAAAATGGGCAGACACAGAGCAAGCTTTGTGTAGAATTCTCGTATGAGACCAGTAAGGTGTGTAGTTTGAGAGATCTAAGGACGTGCTCTTACTTCAAGGGCAGCCATGGTAATGTTGGCATGCCAAGCACTCTAATACCTTTATACTAAACCTCTTGGTTCATAGGTTGCTGCTCAACCACTGAGCACACTGGCTGGGCCATACTACTCTTTTAAACTATTTTTGTTGGAGTCTTAGAGTTTTTCAAACAGGCATATAGGGAGACAGCTAAGTAAAGGACTTGCTACCTTTTAACTAAATGAAGTCACGGTTTTCTTGTAAAGAATGAAGTTAAGAGAGCCCACAGAGCTAGTGTGCACATCACAAGTTGAGGTGAGTGAACACGATTTCCAGCAAGAAACCTTCTATCAAATTCAATTTCTTCCTTTTGCAACCTTATAGTGAGTAAATACAATTTCCATTCCAAGCAAGCATGTCTCTGAGATTAGGGATGTAGCCCACAGAAAATAACAAGAAAGCTTCAAGTCAGTATTTCTCCAAGGAAATTCTTGCAAACTACCCTGGGAATGATTTAATGATAACAAGACACAGAATAAATATAAACATCGTGGGGGGAAACCTTCACCCCAACCTGGCTGCTTATATTCTTAGTGTGTTTACAGTAAACACCTTCTATTTTCCAGCCATTATATTTTAAGATGTTCTGGCTAACTCAGAGTTCTGTCCAAGCCCAGTGCCAATAGCCTTCAAAGCTCTTCATTAAGCTGGTCGCCGAAGCTTGTGATCCTCTGGCTTCGGTCACAACTGCAGCCAAGGCTGAATCAAATAAATATCAGAGAAGATCTAACGTTCTATTTCCCCTGCTCCTTCATGTCTCCCCCTCTCAACGGGGTGCTGATTGCCTTGAAACAAGTGATGGTGCCTCAAGAGAAAACCAAGGCATTTTCTCTGTGTTTTTTTTCTAAAGTCCAACCCTCAAAGGAAAATTGAAAGAATGTGCAGAAACAACAGGAGAGGTTTGTGAGGACGCTCCATTATGTAAGAGAATGCTGGCTGGTCCGGGGATCAGAAAAGATTCCCTATAACAGAGAGAGTGGCAGTGAGTCCATACTGGGGGCCTCAAGGAAGGGCTCTCCCAACCCCCAAACACACACACAGTGGAATGGAAGAAACCCATCCCCCTTTCCAGGTAGAGCATGGGGGAGAGGTAAGATCCCAGAGTAGGATACCAGTTATTTCAAATTAGGGCCTACCCTAATGACCTCGTTTTATTTCCTTATGCATTCATTTATTTATTATAATTCTAAAAAAAATCTTTAATCACAGTTGATATACAATCATTGTATTAACTTCAGGTGTCCAACATAGTGATTAGACATTTATATTATTTACGAAGTGGTCACTCAGATAAGTCTAGTATCCATCTGACACCATATATAGTTATTACAATATCATTGACTATATTTCCCATTCTGTATTTTACATCCCTGTGACTATTTTTATCACTGCCAATTTGTATTTCTTATTCCCGTCACCTTGTCCCTTCTTACCTCTTTACACACTCTCTCTCCGAATATGGTGACATTCTGAGGTGCGTGCGAGGGGTTAGGACTTCGACATCTGAATTTATGGGGGATACAGATCAGCCTGTAACAGCTGCCTTCTGGTCAAATTGCAGCCCAAAGTGATCTCTCCTCTCTGTGCTGATTGTCCTGCTGCATGAACACTTGGTAGTGTCTGGACTTCTATCTGTGTTTCCCGAATGGGGACGGTCACTGCTCTGCATGGTAAGAATTTATTAGGTAGAAGCTGCTTCATGGACCCCTCTCCCCCACAACCCACACTTACAAATTCTGCAGATGAACCCACTCGCACCCTCTGTAAGCCTCCTCTCTCCTCCTCCCCCCAACTCTGAGGGTCAACCCAGCTTGAGCCCTTCTCTACAGCTGCTGGGCCTCTACTCGGACTAGCTGAGCTGTAAGTTCACCAAGAATCAATGGTGCGTGTGCTGTGTTGAGGTTAATATATTTACACAATTTCACCAAATATTACGGGAAGCAATGAAATATGAGTGCAAAGGGAAGGCACTGTTTATATGAAAATGAAGATGGCTGCTCTGGAAAGACTTGCCCAACGGGAGCTCCTAATAGTGCTGTTAAATTAGGCGTGAGTGAGACAACTGTAAAAGTCGGGCGATAAATAGCAAGTTCCAGCCCGGAGGCCTCTGCGCTCAGATTACTCCCCGGGTGTTTTAAATTCTTGGTCCATTCTAATGAAACCATAACTTTAAAGGAACCATAGACCGGGAACCGCAACTGATGTGCTAGAGATGTGGTGTGTGAGTGGCAACTCCAATATCAGGCCCAGATTCAAAGAAAAGACCTTTGCCCTCCTCTCTCCAATGATTCCTGAATGAATACACTTTACATTTTCAGTTAAAAGAAAATGTTGACGGCGTGTGTGCGTCTGTTGTTCTTTTTAATCAACCATCTAACTCCTCATCCCTCTTAGCGTATTTGAGAAGGACCCTGCTGAATAGGCTGCCGATAGGCCGCCGCGTCAGTGAGGACTGTACTGAGGTGTGGTTTTCATGAACAAAGAGCTGCTTATAAGAGTTGCTAAACCCGGGGCAGCAGCTGACCTGTCCTGAGGCTTGAGGAATGCTTCCCTTAAACGCAGAGCTCAGGGCAAAGTGCCTCAGAGGCAAAGCCCTAAGCAGAAACACCTTCTGAACAGTGGCTGCAGTTGTCATGACAACCCCATCACCTGGTCACCTCGCTGGCCTGGAGGGGAACACATGCACTGGGACACCCCCTCGGCCACCCCTACACCCACCGGTCAGTCCACTCTGCAGGGTCTGATCTACTGTGCGTGGGGAGTCTGCTCACACCAGGCAATTCCATTTCGAGAAGGTTTTACAATCTTTCCCAGACTCCGTGCCCTCCACACTTTATCAATATGCTCCTCACAGCCCCCCAGGAAATGAAACATTTCACAATTACCGACAACAGAAGGGACCTAATCCCCACTCAACCGTCTGTTTTAAGAGACCAGGTGTCCCACAGAACGCACCTGAGTGTTTTTTTGTTACTGTGCACATGAAAGAAATCAGAACCAAGGACTACTGAATAGAGTTAGAAGCAGAGATAGTAATTCCCACAGATTTTCAGATCAACTAAAACATAGCCAGGTGCAGAAAGTCTTGATGGGAAATGCATTCTTTTATTTCCCCCCCCCAATATATTTTTTTTTTCTGAGAGAGGAAAGGAGAGAGAGGGAGAGAGAGAAACATCAATGATAAGAGAGAATCCTCAATCAGCTACTTCCTGCACACCCTACTCTAGGGATCAAGCCCACAACCCAGGCATGTGTCCTGACCTGGAATCGAACCGTGACCCCCAGGTTCATAGGTCTACACTCAATCACTGAGCCATGCTGGCCTAGTGGGAAAAGCATTCTTTCTTGTGTAACCCATAGACCTGGTTGGGGCGGAATGTTACAGGGTGAACATACTTTAGGGAGGGGAAGGTGTGAGCACCCGCTGAACCCAAAAAGCCTGGACAAAACGCATTCCTTGCCACCCCCAGCACAGAGGCTAAGCTGGCACCTTGGGCATCCTCTGCATTAACTAGCAAGGTTAATGGTCCCTGCCTGCAGGGCAGCGCGAACCGTGCAGTCACCTGGCACGTTTTCCGCAAGGAAAATGTTTAAAGGGTTATTAACTCTGACACTGCTTGCAGAATTACACCGCAAATCATCAGCTATTTTCCCCTCGTATTAAATCTGAGATACAGGAAATTAATCCACCTCCCACGCTTCTCTCACCCCATTACTTATCGATAAGCCCATTTCCTTTCGTTCTTCTCCGAGCTCTTTTTCACTCTGCTTTCCTTCCCTGCTCTTCGCCTTCCCACCTCCTTCCCTGGCTTGCTTGTTTCCCTCTATGACCTGCACCCAAAGGAGTGAAACCAAACACACACATTAAAACGACCTCTTGAGCTGAATAAAGAGCGTGGACGAAGAATCCTAAAGCTGGAGAGGCTGGTGAAGAGGAACCCAATTCCTCTCATTACTGACTAGCAAAGTGAGGTGCCAAGTGGCGGCAGCTGGTCCTGGTCGAGTCCTTGGCTCTGGTGGCCCAGGCGTGTTGCTCTCCACTTGGTGCCAGTGAAGGGCTTTCTGGAGCAAAGCCTCACTGACTCTGAATTCAAGGAGGGACTTCCCTCCGAAGAACAAATCTGAGATGGCATGTGTGAAAGTGCTTGTCAACTGGGTAACATTTTACACATTTAAACGTTTTTAAAAACTGTGTGTGTGTGTGTGTGTGTGTGTGTCAGGGGTTGGGGGTGGTGTCTGGCCAGCATGGCTCAGTGGTTGGTTGAGCATAGGCCTATGAACCAGAAAGTCACAGTTCGATTTCCAGTCAGGGCACATGCGCTCGATTCCCAGTGTGGGATATGCAGGAGGCAGCTGATCAAGGATTCTCTCTCATCATTGATGTTTCTATCTCTCTCCCCCTCTCCCTTCCTCTCTAAAGATCAGTAAAGGCATAATTTAAAAAAAAAATTAAAACTCTTTTTTTAATTCCTATACTGCAATGACTTTTCTATCTCCTCGATTCTGGAGTGACCCCGAGGCACAGTGAGGATGTGTGAGAACTCCATTTAGCAAGCTTTCTGGTGTGTGTCTCCTGGAAGGAGTTAATGAACACCTCCAAGGATGCATACTTCTTAAGCTCGCACATTAAAAATGGCCCAGACCTCTCTGGGGAGCAATACGAAAAGAGGGAGGGGACCACATGCTAGAACCATGTGTTATTCTTGTCAGCACCCTGGAGCACGTGCGAATCCATCCTCTTTTGGGGGACGGGCAGTTTTCTCAGTTTAAACAAGAAAATTTAATCTGTGAACGCTCTGAACACTTTCTCTCCTCTATCTACTTATTTATTTCCTTCATATTTGGCCGAGTCACTTCCTAACCTTTGTCCTGACAGCTCTTATCTAAGAGATCTTCTACCTTTGGCCCAAGAATTTCTAGAATTAAGTTCATGGCTGAAGGATTTTCCAAGCAACAACAACAACAACTCATCTGCATTATGGAACAAATAATGAAAAATAGTACAGAGAGCTAAGTCTTTTTTATCCTGTAATCACCCCCAAGGGATACTATATTCATTACTTTTATTTCTTTTAAATAAAGAATAGGTTTTTATATTAAAAATGGGAGTGAAATTGCACTAACTTCTCCTCTCATTGAGGGTCAAACATACCAGGAGGAGGTTCTATGCCACCTGCACCTAACATTAGCTGGGGTCAGGATGACTCACGGAGAGGAAGCAGTGAAGAGAGAGACAATCCCAGTCCTTCTTTCAAGCTGGCTGAAGTCCATTTAACTCCTTCGGGCCTGTGATTGCTTAGCAGAGCCACACCGACCTCTTATAATATTGACACAACGTGGGCAATAGAGATTTCACCCAAAGCTGGGGCACATTGCCACAGCATGGAGGGCAAGAGAGGCAACTGAAGGCAGAGATGAGGGCGGGTAGAGGAAACACCCTTAATTTCAGCCACTGTATCAGAAATCAAAGCAGGAATCTGGGGGAAAATGAATCCAAAATCTCATTTCCTCTCAATTTGAAAGAATTTTAAAAGATTTTTTCCCCCCCTCCTAAAAGCAGAAACTGCCACCAAGGGTGTAGGAGGCAGGCTAGCCGTGGTCTGTGACTGGTCTGACAAAGGCTAACTCTTACCCAGATGTCCAATAAAAACACTTAGCGAGTATCATTTCCATAAGGCTTTGTCTACCCGAAACACAAGCCAATTGTTTGGGTCCAATTTATGAAGCAAGGTCTTACGAAGGTTATGGGGTGAGGAGGCCTGATGACAACTAAATTGCCTTAAATGGAGCTCAAAATACCACCTTAAAACATTCTCCTCTCCCAAGAAATGCTTAATCATAAATCAAGGGGCTCAAAACGTATTAAAAATGACGAATAAAGCAAGCACTTACATCTCATTTTTTCCTTTTAATTCACCAATGCATCAAAGATTTCTGAGGGATATTATTCCATACACACACACACACACACACACAAAGATAAAGTGCACCAGGAATGCAAGATTCCAGGGATAAAAGAGGAGATTAAAAATCAAATAGGGGACCAGACTTAATGCTGAAACTTATTCTGAAAATAGACATACTCATTTTAAGACAAGGAGATGAGGACTGTCTGTTCTGAACTTGTAAGGGATGGTGAATCTCACCATAATTGGACACGTGTTTTTCATCTCAGAAGAACTTATGAATCCATTTTAATGTATTAAAGTTCATGGATACTATTTGTCCACAAGTAAGCTTTCATCCCCTTTTTTTCAACCATGCATACTTAATGGGGACTTAATTTAATGGGGAAGGGGAAGGGGGGGTGGAACCTTCCAAACTTACTAATGTTTCCTGAACCGCCATTAGGCTAGCTTTAGGAGATTTAAAGCGTGTGCTAAGTGAAACTGCGTGTGCAAGAGTTTGTAATGTTCTGGTACTTTTGAATAACACGTTATTTTTATGTGTTCTTCCTACATGCAGAAAGTAATTCTCCGCCATCAGAACTGTTACGTGGCTATCATGAGACGCCAGTTTGCCTTGACCTGAAGTCGATTAGAAAGTGAAACAGGCAGAGAAGTCCTGCCTGCCAAAGCATAACCCACCTCCTCAGAAGCCACGGGAGTGGGCATTTGGAGGGTTCAGTGCAGAAGAAAGAAGCATCAAACTCTGGGAACAACTCTTCTTTCCTCTCCCTTCTCGTTGACTGCAAATACCTAGAAAAGGCAACCAATTCTTAAAGCAGTGGACCTGATTTCTTCTTCACAGCCTTGCTCCTGCTCCGTCTACTTGGAGAGACATCTGTTTTTAATTGCATTTGGATTTGGAAACTAATTTCGAGTGAGACTGGGCTCAGGCTCCAATCAAGTTGGAGCGGAGAGATTATTGCTTAGCCACACATCCCCCAAATTCAGGGAGGCTGGAGGCCAAGGATACCACGCTTTCTGAATGCACACACGAGGCACATACATTTAGAAGAGAAAAAAAATAAAAGGAATGGTCTAATTCTCTCAGGGAAACTTCTTTAAGGCCATGATTTGGGTTTTAGGTTACAGCTTTTAGACGCAGGATTCCATTTGGGGGAAGGTCAGTTGGAGGACAATAACCTCTCTTGCATTCCAATATATGCAACAGGAGATGAAGCATTTGTATGAACAAATCAAAATACAAACAGGTTTGCTCAGCCCGTGTGCTCAGTGGCTGAGCGTGAACCAGGAGGTAGTGGGAAACACGCTCTGGTTTCAGGCTCACTTTCCAGGAGGGGCCATGCAGGAGGCAGCTGAGTAAGGATTCTCTCTCATCCTTAGTGTTTCTCTCTCTCCCTCACCCTTCCCTTCTGATATCAATAAAAATATATATTTTTTTAAAAACCAAACAACTTGTTGGGTTGTTCATTGAAGAGATCCTAAATCCACCTGACTCCCTAAATTTGAATGAAATTGAAACAAAGATGTGGTCCTCCAACCTCATTTTCCTTTCTTGCAATGGTGAGAAGCTCTGGGGTGACTCATGATTCCCCAATGGGTGGACGCTGGGACTGCCTCTCCCCTCTCCAGGACCTGCTGAGGGCAAGGCCTTGTCCTTGACTCACAATGTACTCCTAGGCTTTCTGCCTTAAAGTATGTGATGCTAAATGAGGCTGTTATTTTTCTGTTTCACGACAGTTGGGCGGATTCATTAACGAGCGAAGTACTAAAAATCACGAAGAGCTGCTAAAGTGCAAGAAGCTATTTCAATTTTCTTTAACAGCCGAGTCCAAAAAAATAAAAGTAAAATTCAGGCCAAGCACTCTTAAGTGATTATTTGACACTCTGTTTTGGGGCCCTCCTTCTGCAATTTCAAATGACAACTAGTGCCAGTTTTATCTAGCAGATCCACAAGAAACACACCGATGTTTCTTTGGAACTCAAAGTAAGAGTGAGTAAAAGAACACAGAAGTATATTTGAATTTGACTACGTAACTATTGGTCATTTTAGTAAGCTAAGATAGTTAAAGAATACCCTCATGTTTGTTCCCTACATTCAAAGGATCATTAATTTTCATTAAATTCACTAGGCAATTGTTTAATGTACCATAAACTATCAATTCACAAGATTCACTTTGTTGATGGAAGCCAGTTATTATTTATTAATTCTAAGTGTTCTCTGTAGAGATTTTCAGAGATGGGATGGCTTGTTTCCTTAATATCTGCTATTATAATCTAACTAGAATTTAATATCTAAAATATCTAAAGGAACCTGCATTTATTTGAAATAGATCCCCTGCTAAAATTCTAATAACCTAGGAGATTTTGGAAAAGAGAGCTTTCCTTATAAATGAAGATCTCGAATATAATAAGCACCCCTGTGAATATGAGTTGCATATAATATTTAATCCTGCCTTTCTCACCACCATTATATATTGTAAGAATTTCTTTTTGTCATTGTAATTTTTTATCAATATTTTAAAGTTGCATCAGAATATTTTCCTGTATTGGATGTTGAGATTGTCCCCAAACTTAACAGACAATGTTGTATCAAATTTCTGAGTACTTACATCTTTTTCATTTTTCTGGTAATTCCCTTAGAATAGATATCTAGATGTGGAATTCATACTTTTTAAAGCTCTTGATACAATTGCTAAAATGGCTTGCAGAAAAGCTGTGGCAATTTAGAGATCTGCTCAGCAGCATATGAGTATGCCAACATGCCCTGCCCTTATCAATTTGATCCCTGCAATTTCTACATGGTTGTTTGCTAATCTGATAAGACTAAAAATGCCTATTATTTTATTTTGCATTTATTCAACTCCTAGCGCAGTTAAATTATTTTTCATGTATGTGCTAATTTTTTCTATTTCTTCAGTTATCTGTTTTTGACTCCTATGTAAATTTTTGTCTTTGTTTTTTTTCTTCTCAATTAATGGAAATTTTGATTAACATTCTGTTACCATATGTAATTTCTAATGTGTTCTTTATGTTTTTTTTAAATTTTTAAAATACACTTTATATCCAGTATTATTTTTTATTAGTTTTAGGTGTACAGTATCATGTACTTGACAACCATGTACTTGACAAAGTGTTCCCCCTGATATTTCTAGTACCCAACTGGTACCAGACATAACTATTACAATGTTACTGACTTCATGTCCTATGCTCTACTTTATATCCCCCTGATTTAATCCCATGACGTTACCTTTTTCACCCATTCTCCCAAAACCCCCTTCCATCCTTCGAAATCCCAGTATCCCAACCCCCCTTCCCTCTGGCAACCACTATAGTTAGCCCTTCTGTGTCTGTGAGTCTGTTTCTATTTTGTTTGTTTATTCTGTTCTTTAGATTCTAGATAAAAGTGAAATCATATAGCATTTGTCTTTCTCTGCTGACATTTCACTTAGCATAATACCCTCTAGGTCCATCCAAGCTGTCGCAAATGGTAACATTTTGTTCTTTTTTTATGGCTGAGTAAAATTCCATTGCATATGTGTACCACAGCTCTTTATCTTCTTAAATATTGATGGGCTCTTGGCTTGTTTCCATAGCTGGTTTATTATATCTTTTTTATGTTTTGATATCATATCTATATTTGATGTCCAGACATGTCAAATATTTATAGTTAATTCTGTAACACATGTCTCTTCTCATCCATTTCTTTCAAGATCAGCAAGTATTGAGTTTTAAATAGTTAAAATATCTTCTCTATGTGATATTGGTGACAGTTAATGACCTTTTAAGTGCCATTTGGCACCTATCACATCTCCACTGTTGGATTTGGACTGAGTAAATGCTTACCTGTTGTATAGCTGACTTAGATTTATTTTCAAGGCAACTCTGAGGGAGGGGCTATAATAATCTGCCATGAAGAAAGTATTGTTTCCACAAAACTTCTCTATTCTGAGCCTGCAGTATTGCTGATAACTGGTTTATTTCTCCTTCTTGGTATATTTAATATATATCATGTATATTAAATATATATACTTTAACAATACTTCATTTCACAAATTTTTATGAATATATAAAAATATTTGGACCATGTGGAAACTCAAATGTATTAATTAGGGAAATACCATTCTACTCTCATTAAGCATTCAGAAGTTTAGTTAGAGGTTTCAATCTCTAGAACCTGACAAAATGAGAGACTATATAACTGGAAATTCAAATAAACTACGAATGATTTTAAAAAACGGAAAAGTAAGGTTCACCTCGCCAAGATGGGTCCCTTCTAGGTTGCCACAGCGAAGTGTGTAAGCTGCAAAGTGCAAGGAATATGACTTCTTCACAACTTGAAACAACCACCATATCCAGGCAAAATGCTTTGTGTAATTTATCGTGACTTCATTATATTGATGTTATTATGCAAGCACAACAAAACAGATTTAGACAACAATTCCTGGCTGACCTATGTTCTGCTGCCTAGGCTGAAAGGAGTTTGATAAACTGCAACCAAAAACAAACAAACAAACAAACAACAAACCTCTGACAAGAATCAATTCAAGCTGTCGGTCTCAAAAGCATTTCTTAGAATTCCAAGGCACATCTTCCAAACGAAGACATAAAGACGTAAGATGCGCTCTTGATTGATTTTAGCATTCAGAGTAAATAATGTACCTACATTTCTATATAGTGGGGGACTCGAGATCCCAAGTAAAACATTCAAGATATAGAGCCACAATCAAAGCATTTAAAGAACGCCAAGAGTATCATAAAAGGAGGTACACAGAAAGAATAATAGCATTAAGGGTCAGTCTAAACATACATTAAGATGTAAATATTTTAAGGGAAATTGGAGTCATTAGAAAAAATTGGATGAATTATTTTTCCCCCCGTGTCCTTGTAAAATAACAGGACCAATGAACATTAAGCATCTCTTTCTCGGGTGGGAAGTATTCCTTCATCAGGTAGCAAAAGTCTCTAGGGTATGTTAAATTTTGAATAATGGTGATTTAAAAATATTTTCTACATAACTTCAATGTAGATTTAGTTACTTAGTTTCCATTTGGATTTCTGGTGCAGTCCCACAGAACGCTTTCTCTGACCTGTATAAAAGCATCTGCCTGTAAGAGGGGCCCAGAAGGGGCGTCTCCTCACTTTGCATCAGGCCTTTCTGCCCACCAGCCTCTGCCCCATGCAGAGAGAAGGTGTCCTCCAGGTTGTCACATATCTGGTTCGTACCAAGCCTTGATTAAGTCTGGCATACTAAAGTTCACTACCTATGAAATCCCAAAGGATTGAAGTTTCTTAGGTATATTTCAAAAAGCTAATAAAAATCTCTTCTTGAATTTTTTTTTTATTGGGAAATCATTGAAGGAGTGGAGATTGCTTCCCAGTACATTCTCATTTCTTTTTTGAGATAAAGTATTTCCTAGACTAACTTCAGTACATCTATAATATCTTTATGGAGGTTATAAGGTTAACGACAGTTGAAAACTGCAAAAATACTTCTAAAACGACCCCAAAAATAGATCTAAAAGAAAGAGTTTATGGCTCTCAAATGAAGAGTACCATTTTTTTTTCTTTTTGCTTCTATTGAAGTTCCATGTCAATTCTTCATCAATAATAATAGAGTTCGTATTGTCCCTGGCAGCACAATGAACACTAGGACCCCAATCACACATCAATTCTGCAGCTTCTACTCCCTGGTGCTTACAAAGAAGCAAAGCAATGGTGAACAAGGACCACTAACTACTAAACTGATACCCAATGGCACCCTGAAAGAAATTACTGTAGCTAAATAGTACTTCCTTGGTATGTAACCTCCAGAATACTTGCTTCTGGAATGCTCCACAATTAAAGGTATCCAGGAAAAAACATACAAAAACAACTATGTCCTTTACTTAGAACTCAGTATCACTAAGTACATCTGAGAAGAGACTAGTCAAGGGCAGCACCTGATGGACTGTGATTGGCTGGATCCATCATAAGAAAGGGAAGTACTGGGTTACTTGTGAGCTAAACGTTTATAAGCTCAGTGCCTTCATCCCAGCGCTGATCAGCCTTGGGAGGGAACAGCAGACAAGAAAGGAGAAACCTGCAGAGGTGACACAGTGTAATAGTGCAGACGAGGGTAGAGGAGATTAAAAGCGGTGTTAGTGGCAGCAGTAGCCAACAGAAATTAAAAGCGGTAACAAGGAGGGGGATCTAGTCCTCACAGAGGAGAGAGGAGGCCTGCACTTGAGACAGATGAAAAGTAAAGTGACCAAGAGAAATCCTGAAACAGGTCAAGCAAGGGTCCCATGATGGGGGCAAGAGGAATCATCTAACCTACAAATTCTTAACAAACACCTTCATTTCCAGGGACCAGGAGTACAAAACTAAAGCATTCACGCTGGTGCTCCAAGATAGTCTGAATTGAGTCATGACCTCCTAAGAACCACATCTCATGTATCTGCATCTAGATCATTCACAGTTCAGTCAGCAGCGCCAGTAAGGGCTCTTTGAAAACAAACAAACAAACAAACAGAAAACAGCTGGTCCACAAACCCTTAATTATACAGCACAGAAGGGCCCCTTCTCCACGGGCACGGGCTGGCTATGTGCTTACTGCGCCAGGTACTAATAAAAGCGTGAGAACTTCAAGAAGTGATGAGCAAATTGAATACCTTTATTTAAGGAGCAAGGAAATACTGGGATGTAGAACTTTAGCAAATATAAAAGGCAATGCCAAAACACACACACACACACACACACACCACACAAACACAAAGTACAAAAAAAGCCACAAAAACTATGCCTAAGTAGAAAACTTGGTCTCTTATCAATCACACTATCACCCACGCTGGGTCGATAGAAGCAGTCAGTCCATGCAGTTTTAACCTCTGTGTTCTATTTTCAATGTTTTAAATTATGCTGCATCTGTGACAGGGAGACATCAGGAGACACCAGACGCACAGACATCTGAATGCAAGATTCAGGGTAAATCATTCCCACTTGTTTAACATCAAACTGATGAAGCATTTATTTAAAAACATTTGTGGAGTTTTAACAGCGGAGGGAGAACCCACAGTTCCTTTCCTATTACAACCACATGTTAAGACAATAGACTTCAATAAAAAAAATTACCTTCAAACACACTTTGTATGTGGGGGATTTGCTTTATCCCTTAACACTCCAGGTTGGAGAAACCATCGAGCACACATTCCTTTGCAAAACTTAATTTTCTTTTGAACCCTGCATTGACCCTCAGTTTAACATTGTTCCAAATGCAGTCTACTCTGCCCACACAAGATATTGCAGCTAAGCAAAACTGTTCTGGAAATCTCATAAATTGTCTGAGCTGCTCAATTTAGGCCTAAGGGAGTAAATTGAAGGGAGCTAACCTGTCATACCGTTTTAGACTGTTTGCCACAGAAATTCAGAATTAATTCTAGATTGATTGAACTAGTTCTGGTGGTCACACACACACACACACACCCTGCTATTTTAGTGACCTTTTACCAAGTAGTCTTTTTTCCTTAAGTCTTGATGTCATGCTTTATTTAATATGCTTACAGTGGGTTTTGTGTTGGGGCTGAAGAGAGGTACAAGAGAGGAAACTGACTCAGTGGACTGCTAAGAACCCAGAGGTTTACTGAGGACTTCCACATATTTTATAACCCATTCCATTTTACACCACTATTCCCTGGATGCCTGCATGCGCTAGCTGCGGCGGGTTCAGTATGGAATCGACAGAGGTAGACCCTTCTTCTTATGAAGGTTATGTTTCACATGACACCATTTAAACTGTGAATGAGGCAGATAGATTTCTGATGTTACCTTATGTTGATTTAGAAGTCTAATGCAAGCTGTGTGACCTTGGTCTAGAAGAAATGCCTCAATTTCCTCATCTGTCAAATGGAATTGCTAGGAGAAGTGAGTGAGAACAGCCAGCACGTATAAAAGGCCCACCACAGGGCCTGGTGCACAACTGGGTGCTGTCCCCCTGCCTTCCTCCCAATAGTACCCAGAAGGTGAATGTGGAGTTGATTTTGTAGATTTGAGTAAATGTTCTCACCCTTACTATAGTCAGACACCAGGGGGCAGTAGGAAACGTGCCTGGTTAGTCCCCAGGAGGGAAATGGGGACACTTTCATTGATGCACAGCTGAAAACACATTTCGTTTTTGTGCTGTTTCATAAGTAAACAAATGAAGAAACAAACACACACAAAAAAATTAAACAGTCATTTAAAGAAACAGTAATCAAAGCAAAGTAAATATAATGTTCAGTTATTCAACAAATGTATGCTGAGTGTCTAATCTGTGCCAGCCTCTGAAGTGGTATGATGATTAAGTGAGTTACAACAATACTGCCAAACAGTCACCAGGAACCATATGCAGTTATTGTTTGGGGAAGGGTGAGCTTTCAGAGTGGCAAGGAGAGGAAAAGTGGTATCTCTGAGGACTTGACTTTTCCTGCCTCTCTCTTTCTTACTAGAGGAACACAAGTCTTTCTGATTTATCATTGGTTACATTTTCAGTCACACAGTCCAATTAAAACAAAAGGAAATGAAATGGAATCTAAATGTGCCACGCCCGAAAATTCTCAAAAGACTCATTGGGATGATTAAGAGAAATGCTATTGTCTGATCCATGTACTATATGCTTTGTCTCATTCAAATAACTCTAAAATGTTCTATTAGTTTTTAAATGATAAAATGTCTATTACAAGTAGAAGCATCAGAATAAGCCATAACCGATCCTACGTTTTTCCTTCTGATTGTTTAACTTCTAGTATGTGGATTGTGAGAGCACGGTTGCATACCTGTTCATGCAGAAGACAATTGGAAAAATCTAGAGCGGTGAAAACACATGGACATTTGTGAATGTAAAATCCAAAGTCACTCTTAACAAACATCTGTAATGCAGTATACGAAGGTGACAGTATCATTTCCATGCTTAAATGCATTAACAAGGTATTTTAAAAACTTAGGAATCTTCCACTTGATTTTTTTCCCATCTGAATGCTGTCACAGAGAAGTTTGCCTATAGCTACTGACTGTATTTTTAATGATTTCTCTCATTGTGGAGTATCTGTCAGCCTCCATGGATCATTCCTCAGCCTTAGAATAGAAAGAATAAGATATTCCCTAATGGCAACATATCACATGCAGCTACCTTGAGGCAAGAAAATATTAAAACTCAATGAAGGCAAGAAATTAAAACTGGATGTATATTTAAAAACAGAATATCTGAAAACAGACTGGCCTCTCTTCTACTCTAAATCAGTTGCAACATTGAGAGGGTAATCATATAAAATACAAGATTTTCATGTCACATTTAAAGCAGGTTTATATTAAAAAGTTAATCCTTGTTTATCTGAAAGCCACATTTAATTAGTTGTCCTATATTTTTACTTGCTAAATCAAGTAAGCCTATACATAGGACACACACATAACACAGAATCGTCACTCTTGGAAGACAAATACCTAAAAAAAAAAACTGTACCTGAATAGGCACCTGGTTAGCAGCTAATGAAATTTGTCAGGTCCCTAGCTATCCAGCATAGCAGAAATCCACAAGAAAGTGTTTCATCTACTTTTCCAGCAATATGTCACCCATGAATGTTTATATTATAAAATGATTCTGGATGACTTGGAAAAACCAATCACTTTCTGTCCTTAAAAACTGGACTAATTGCAAATGAAATAGCCAATCTATGCTAATCTACACTGATAAAAGAGAAAGATGCAAATTGACTGTACCTTTGTGACTTCTACCAGCTAATCAGGAGTGGGTATGCAAATTAACTCAACAAAGATGAAGGGTTAATTTGCATACACAGGCACAGAGTGGCCTGTGGGCAGCATGGGAAGGCAGAAAGGTGGCTCTGGGCTGAAGCAAAGGCAGAAAGGTACTCCGGTCTGGAGCAAAGGCAGTGCCAGCAGCCAGAGGAAGGAAAGCCCATTCTTGCATGAATCTTCATGCATCAGGCCTCTATTTCTATATAATAAATGCCTAGGTGGCATCGTGCAATGCCCTCGTATAATGTTGTCACAAGATGGCCACTGTGATGCTGCTACAAGATGGCCACCACAAGATGGCCAGCAGGGGACGACAGTTGGGAGCAAGATCAGGCCAGCAGAAAAGGGCAGTTGGGGGCAATCAGGCTGGCAGGGGAGCAGTTAGGGGGCAATCAGGCAGGTAGACAGGCAGGCAGGCAAGCAGTTAGGAGCCAACAGTCCTGGATTGTGAGAGGGATGTCTGATCCTAGCAGTTGGACATCCCCTAAGGGATCCCCAATTGGAGATGGTGCAGGCCGGTCTGAGGGACACCGCCCTTGCAAGCACAAATTTTGTGCATTGAGCCTCTAGTATCTAATAATAAAGGAGAATGAGACAAGCGCCAAATGAAAAATTCAATGTAAAATCAACAAGTACTGGATGCCTATCATGTTCTAGGCAGGATGCTATGTGCTAGACACAGAGTGGTGGACCAGAGTTATATAGTCCTGACTTCCACAGAATTTGCAGTCTGACTAGGAAGGCAGAGAAGGGCTAAGAGAAAGTGCCTGGGAGCACTCAGTGTGAATACTTTACCTCTTTAGGCCCAAGAAGTGAGATGGGGGAGGGAGATGTGTGTGCAGGACGATGTGGTGCTTAGAAAAGACTCCCCAGAGTTTGCCTCCAAACTAAACAATTTTAAGAAGTTGAGTATAACTAGAGAAACATTATCTAAGCTTCAAAACTCTGTGCTAAAGCCAGTGAGGGATACAAAAGTATATTGCCTACATAAATGAACTGCAATTTAAATTTAATAAAGGATATATATACTATGACCAAGCCTCTTCAGGGGACATACATAAAATACTACACGAGTGAGGAATGTGATCATACTTTAGAGTTCTAAAGAGGAGGAAGCTATGAGAGAAAAAGAGTTCCAGAAATCTGCAGATGGATCATCTTGAGGTTTTTGGTATTTTTTTCAAATATATTTTATTGATTTTTTACAGAGAGGAAGGGAGAGAGATAGAAAGTCAGAAACATCGATGAAAGAGAGACATCGATCAGCCGCCTCCTGCACACCCCACTGTAGAGATGTGCTCGCAAGCAAGGTACATGCCCCCAACCGGAATCGAACCTGGGACCTTTCAGTCCGCAAGCCGACGCTCTATCCACTGAGCCAAACTTGTCTCGGCCATCTTGAGTTTTTGGTTGAATATTAACCTAAAGTGGAGCAATACTCCATGATGTGTGGCAAAGAATAAACATCATGGAAAGAAAAAACTACTTGGGAACTAACTATGAAGCTATTGGAGCTCACATAGTATTAGTAGACATGTGAGTTCTGATGTTATAGAGAAACAGGCAGGGCAGAAAGGCCTTGTTGCATAATAGGACCCTTCAGTAAACTCCAAAAAGGCCATGTTTTGGGACTAGGGGTAAACTAGCCTTAAAGGATGTCAAAAATTTAAAAGACTAACCATACCAAGTCTTGGTGAGCATGTGGACCAACTGATTCTCAGACATTGCTGATGGGAGGGTCAGGTGTTTCAAGCACTCAGGAAGAGGTTTTGGCTTTTTTTTTTCTTCTTTCTGGAAATTATTTATCTAAAAATGAAAACGTGCCCACACAAAGAATTATACATAAATGCTTATAGGAGTTTCATTAATAATTGCCAAAAATTGAAAACAACTCAAATGTTTATCAGTGGGAGACTGGATAAAAACATGTGGCTGAGTCATACAAATAAAAACTACTCGGGATTAAATAAGAATGAGTTACTGATACACTAACAAAATGAGCAAATCTCAAACACATAACTGAGCAGAAGAAGCTAGCCCCCAAATATTAGACATGCTGTATGTGTAAAAAACTCTAAAATGGAAATACGAATTGGGGTGAGAAAACTGATTAGTAGTTGCCTGGAGAATTTGGTCACTTTTGAAGAGCTGCTATGTTTGAGAACCTGGCATTTAGAGAACCTGGTGTGCTTATTTAACCTCTAATTTGGGGCTTTTGGGTTAGTAGTTAGCTCCAAAAATGCTAATAATGAGGAAAAAACACACACGAGCAAATCAGCTTTCATTTCTCTTCACTGCTTCTTCCAACTTCCTTGATCCCTGGTAGCATGGAGTCTGATTGTTGGTTTGGAATCTGAAGAAATACCAAGGCCTATCTTATTTATCAATGTGCTTGCTGCACACTTAGGACCTGAAGAATGTGTTTTAAAAATGAGTATGGATTAAAAGAAATTATATTTAAAATAGAGCTTAAAGGTAGAGCCTTTCAAACTCTTTCAGGCTCAGGGAGGAAAATCAATTCATGCATAAGTACCCTGGAAGCTTGATTTAGAATTTGAAGATTGAAACCTCTTCTTTTTTACCATTCCCAAACATGCCACTTCTTTTAACATGTATATTAAGAAAAAGCACAGAGCACATCAAGGTGGAAAAACAAATTTCCTAAAAGTTTTAGACCATATTTCATCATTGCATTTCTCACAAAATTCACTCTCCCACACATGAAGTGCAGCAATAAGCTATTTTTTAAAATATATTTTATTGATTTTTTTACAGAAAGAAAGGGAGAGATAAAGAGCTAGAAACATCGATGAAAGAGAAACATCGATTAGCTGCCTCCTGCACACCCCCTACTGGGGATGTGCCCACAACCAAGGCATGTGCCCTTGACCAGAATTGACCTGGGACACCCCCCAACCCTCCCCACCACCTGTCTGCAAACTGACGCTCTATTCACTGAGCCAAACCGGTTTTGGCACAGCAGCAATAAGCTATTAATCACCATGAGATGCTATCAATTTTATTAATACAAAAATTCAGATCCTATCTATCAAATCCTGCAAGGTTTTGTTTGCAGCTAATAATCAAAATGTGTATTTTTTCTTTTTGAAATTACATTCAGCTTTGAAACACACACACACACACACACACACACACACACACACACACATTTTACTAGTACTATCCATTTTCAACCCCTCAGTAATCTTTTATTGTCAAAACAAAACTGTTAGGAAATGAGAGTCTTCAGTTTAATCTTTTGTAAACTCTCCTAAATTGTTCTCTAAGTAGTACAAAAAAAGAAAGCTCACACATTTCATGTAAATAATGTCATCAGTAGTTCAAACTGTGTGGTTCTAGCATGATTCTGTTGTGCTCAGAAATAAATTCAAGATATATATTTTGCATCAAAGAGTATACTTGTATTTGGGTCAGTCCAGCTTTCTGACTGACCATTTACAAATAGCTACCATGTAGGATGGCCCAACAAATTTTGCTGTTGTTAATACTTTATATAACTTTTAAGAACTGCTGCTGGTTAAGTGTAAAAACATTGCTATAAAGATCTTCACCATGGTATTCCCTCCACTATGATGTGGCGTTATGACATCCATATTTTTCCAAAGATTTATTTTAGTTCTAAATAAAATCCAATCTCGGCAGATTGCAATCATGATATGAATGGATCAAAGCTATCCAACCATTGAAAAAGGAAGTATTACTTACGGGAAATTCTGTACTGATCCTCTTACTTGCTTGAAGAATTTTCACAGTTTCCTCAGACAACATAAAAACAATGAACTAAAATCTGCTGAATGAAAAACATGAATTAAGACAAAGTTAGACCTATCAGATAAAGAATTTCCAGAGCAAAGAATATTTTACATCTTGTTCTTCAACTGAGCTGTGCTGGTCAGATACTTTATGTCTCCCTTTCTCTCACAGAACCTGAAATTCATAATAGGGTACAGGATGGAGACCTGGTGTTGTCTGACTGCCATGTACAAATTGCCAAGCACACCATTGCCAGTGACCTGGAGAGAGCATCTGGGAACTCTGAAGGGCATGCTGAGAATTAGTTTAAGTACAATGGGAACCCAAGTCAACCAAAGGGCAAGAACACCATCAGTCTGGAGAACTCAAGAGTGAAAGTCTACTTAAAAGATAGAAATAAAAAATTAGCCCAAATGAAACATTCGTCCTTATTTCTTGATCTCCCCTTGAATCAATCTCCTCCAAAGGGCCTGATTGGCAAACCTAGCTCTCCATACCCATCACCGATGTCTTGCTACATATCAGAGTCTAGTTCTTGCTACTGAATTGTGCAGATGAGTAGCAGCAATACATCTGGGAGCTTGTTCAAAATGCAGAAGGTCAAGCTCCAACCACACCTACAGAATCAAAAACTGCAATTCAGTAAGATTTCCAGACGATTCCTATCATATTTACATGTGAGAAGCACTACTGTAGTTCATGTACTACGTCAATTGGGTACTTTCTTATTTAACTCCATTCAGACTATTCATTGAGCAACTATGATGTGCCAGGCACTGCTTTGTATCTATATTCTCTAATCTTCACAAGGTAGAAATTTTTATTACTCATTTACATATGCTTGAACTGAGACTTAGAGATTTTCACTGTCTCTCCTAAGCAGTCAAAAAGGGATCAAGAGTCTCTTAAGCAGGGCTATACTCCTCATTTCCAGAACTGAGGATCCCAAACAGGTTAAGGAGGCAGAGCCCAAAATCACGGTAGTCTCTCCAAAGAACAACATGAAATGCAAGATAAATATCACATGAATGAGGAGTATCTTAGCTAGCAGGATATAGCACTAAACTGAATTTTTATTCACGTGAATAAAAATATTCATTTTTCCTTCCTTATGGCCATGGTGCCATCTGTGGAAGGGTCATGGGTAGACAATAAAAAGAACCACTCTCTTAGCCAGAACCAACGGATGTGTACATTTCCATAAAGGAAGTCAAGCTGTCACACCTTACAATGAGCAGTTTCTTGAATTTCACCCTTAATACCCACCTGTTCCTTGATCACACACTTGGCCTTCTGCTCACACTCACAAGCCAACAAGCCGTAGCAGGCACCAAAGCTTTAGGAAGCATGAGTGAAAAAGTACTTAAAGGTAAGACAATTGTGTTACTTTAATCCTCCCCCCGCCACCACCACATGATTTGGATGAGATCACATGTGGCCCATTTTGACAGTCAGATATTGCGGGGTGCAGCTCCTAAAGTTTGAGAAATTCACACTGTATTTGGGCAATTTATGAAAAGAGAAGCCGCCATGCAGTTTCTTGGTCCTGGAAAGCCTTCCTGCCTAAATAGATCAACACAAAATCACATACTCTCTGTACATCTCCATCCCCTGAAAGTACCCACAGCCATCCATAGACCATTAATGGCAACCAGGTGAGACAGCCTGCTCCTTCAACTGCTATAGGTGTTAAGTACCTACAGGCCAGGAATGAGATCTAAACTATGACATCCCGTCCTCTTTCTCTCACTTTTCCCAGACTTCCATGCATTCAGTGAGGATGTTTTAAATAAGATAACCTCATTATACTATTGCCATCAAGTGCTTCCTACCTTGTGCTAGACACTGCTCCAGGGTCCGGATTAAATGAGACACCTCTATGAAGGTACCGAGCATCACAGAAGCTCTTAGAGCCACACCCATCTGGCACACAGATGTTGCAATCATCATCATCATCAGAGTCCGGATGCCATCTCTCCCTTTAGTGGGAGTTCACACCAGCACTTAATGAAGAGAGAATCTAAAAGGAATGGCAATAAAAAAAGGTGAAAGAGATGTCTTACCCTCAGAACACAATAACTGTTCTCTCCACCTTCCTACGTCCCTTTCACTTTCCACTTTTTTCCTCCAGCCATGCCACACATGCTTCCATTCAAGATGGAAACATCCAAGGAGCAGGGTCTTTGATCGACTCCTTGTGCCCCACTCTGCTGAATGAGGCTCCCTTTCATCCCTTACCATCACCCCAGCCCCCGTTCCCACATAGGGTCAATCCTCCTGAGTGGACTCTTTTCTCTCTGCTCCCTTTAAATGGTCATCCCCATCTCTCACTTGAGCTACTATCTTGTCAGTGGCTGGAAAGAGCTCAGGTAAAAACCTTCCATCCCCAGAATCTATGCTCCATCTAAAACACTCTTCTTGCTCATTCTCAGCACATACATCTTTCCTTCACACTGACATGTCTCCCCAATGAACGGACAGCCTAAGTCGACTGTCACACAGGGACACTGCTAGTTTTTTAATAAGACAATTATTCATAGTGTCAGGCTATCTCAGGAATCGTAGTACATCTGGCAACACTGGCCTTCATCATTAAATTTAAGTAGTACCCCAGCGTTTGTGACAATCAAAACTGACCACAAGTTTCCAAAAAGAGGCGGGCTATGTGAGACTACATGGAGGGGGCAGTCCTCATTAATTTTATTTTTCAATTGAATTTGACTGCCATATTTCCTTCTCATTACACTTAACAGTACCCGCCTTTATTTGCCTCTCCTCTTGCATCTTCTTTTCTTTTTTCTTTTTTTTTCTTTTGCATTTCACACTTTGTCCATTTCTTTTGTGAATTTCAGCTGATCTTGGTGCACTAAGATGAACAAGGGTTGTTGCCTACACTTGAGCTAGCACTTTAACTCCTTGTAGCATTCTGTGGCCAAAAGACAATAGTAATCTATATAAGGGAACTCTGAGGGGAAGGGAAAACACCAAGGGATAGGTCAGAATTGCTAGTCCAACCATCTCCTCTCATCTTCTGGGCTAAACCTTGATGAGGCTTGCATTTTTGTTTTAGTAAGGGTAGCAATCCTTTATTCCCTACGGCTTAGGAGCATGGACTGTGGAACCAGATTGATGAGTTCTGACTTAGTCAGCTTGGGCTGCCATAACATACTGCAGACTGGCTGGTTTTATCAACAGAAGTTTATTTCTCACAGTTCTGGAGGTGGTGAAGTCCAAGATCAGGTTTCTAACAATGTTTGTTTTTGATCGCTATCTTCCTTGCTTGCATATAGTCTTTCCTCTGTGGTGAGTGCAAAGAGAGAGAAGGGAGGGAGGGAGGGAGAGAGAGAGAAGGTTTTCTTTTGTCTCTTCCTATAGAGGAATTAATCCACCATGAAGATCTACCCTCATGACTTTAAACCCAATTATCTCCCAAAGGCCCCATCTCCAAATATCATAACATGGGGGTGGGGATGGGGTTAGGCCGGGTTTTAAAATAGGGTTTTGGAGAGATACAAACATTCAGCTCATAGCAAATTCAATTCTGGGTCTGCCACTTATAAGGTAAGTGACCTTGGATGAGCTACTTAAGTTCTCTCTACACCATTTTTCTCATCTAAAAATGGGGATCATTTTTAAAAAAACTACCCCATGAGGTTATTGTGAAGATTAAATGATTTAATAGATGTAATGTGCTTTAAAAATGTTAGTTGTTGTTAACATTATTTCCCAAAAGAATGCTTTATATTTCCAATACAAGCCTATTTTATTCCTCTTGCAATATTCTTTATTCAAGCCTACTTCAATGTCTTTGCTCATGTTAGTTCTGTTTCCTGGAATGCCCTTTGCTCTTGTAACTATTATTCAAGTGTCTCCTAAAGTTCTATTTCTTCTATGTAGCATGCTCTTGAGAATGACCTTCCTGTTATTGGAGCTTCCATAGTTCTTATGGTCAGTATCATATTTTGGTAGTTATTATATAGGGCACACCACTCATTGTTTAATCGTTTAAGTTTATATAAATTATAATTGAGCACCCACTATATGCCAAGCATTAGGGAAATAATGATGAGTAAAACATGGCCCTTGCCTCTAAGTTCCTTGTAACCGAAGAAAATTCCATTCCTCAGATATCTCCAGGATCAGCCCAGGGCCAAGATGAGGTGGACATTTAAAAATTTACCTGTATCAGTACACCCTGGGATGTCTTTGGAAAACAAACAATCACCACCCTGTGTACCCGATTTGTACAGGGTTCAGTCATTACTGTACCTCAATCTTCATCTTAAGCACTGAAATAAGCCCACGTGGGAACCTCATCATTCCAACTGCACTTTCTTAAACTTAAAAATGGCACTTTCTCAGCAGGTGGAGGGACTCAAATCAATCTGGGTATCATGTTTAATCATGTATTTCCTTCCCCAGAAGAATGTGTCACCATTTGTCTCTCCGATACAAAGCTATCCAGGGCATTAAATCACAAAGGAGAGAAGAGACAAGAGAAGAATGGATTTAGGATCACTTAGTAATTGCCTCAGGACTTGCACATAGAATATACAAGAAGAAGGAAAGTGAAGACACAATCACTTTTAATAGTCCCTTGGAAAAACTCCATCCCCAAGTGTCCTTCATTTTGCTGCTATTTGTTGAAGGTTTGCAAAGCTGACTAAGAGTGTTTTATGCTAATTGGCTTTATCTGACATCTCTTTATCATTTGAAATTAATAGACAGCCAGTAGATACAAGGTTAATGGAATATCTTCTCCACCTCAGATTTGCAACTTGGCGTTTTCCCCAAAACACCACTTTCATCTTTATACAAGCGGTCGTGTCTATAAAGTCTTCTAAGAAAGGCATGCTGTCTAATCCCATCAACCCATCTGTGACCCAGTCCAGAGGGAAATTGTAGAAGCTGTTCCGCTCCTCGCTTGCTCCTAAATGCCCAACAGATTTGACATCCTCTTAGCGTGAAGGGGAGATGGTAACTTGTGTGCCAACACCCGACAACAGCTAGTCTTATAGCAAAGCCCCTTCTTTAACACTTTGGGATGATGCCACCTGAGAAAAAGAAAACAATGTGAAGTAGAACAAAACTCCATCCCAGGGTACAGAGATGATAGAGGTCATCTTTCTCCCCTTGCTTCTCTCTTTCTCAAAATATAGACTGAGAGGACACTTGGAAAGGAAGGATAGAATGTAAGACTGGAAAGCCTCTTGGCTAAAGGTAGGCTTCTCTGAGTATCTGTGAGGGGCAAGAGGAGAGGAGAGAAGAGAGAGTAAACAGGATGACTGTTTTGACCTTCAAGGAAAAGAGGCAAGAGAATCTGCAGGGTTTTTTTTTCTGTTTGTCCAGCTCCGGTCATAGAAGAGATAGGATAATTGAGGGAAGTCCGTTGAATGTGAGCCATGATGGTAACTCCATAGACACTAAGTTCCAAGAGCTTCAAAGGCTCCAAATTGTTCAATGGTTTTCTTCCAGAACTTAAGACACACACATGGTCTAAAAAAATTAAAAGAATAAAACAAAACTCAGTACATGTTGTATATATCCTCTCCCTGCATCCCACTCCCAAAATTACCACTATCCCAAATTTGTTTACCACTGCACACTTTTCCATGCCTTTGCTACATGCTAATTGCTTTGCATCTTTTTTTAAAAAAAATATATATCTTTATTGCAGAGAGAGAGAGAGAGAGAGAGAGAGAGAGAGAGAGACATCAATGATGAAAGAGAATCATTGATCAGCTGCTTCCCGCATGCTCCCTAATGGGGATCAAGCCTGCAACCTGGGCGTATTTCCTGACTAGGATTTGAACTGGGATCTCCTGGCTCATAGGTCTATGCTCAACTAATGAGTCATACTGGCTGAGCTGCTTTGCATGTTTTTAAATCACATTTACACCTATATCAGGAAAAAAATTAAAGCAAGTTATTCCTCTATCACATAAAGAAATCTGAAAATAGGCCAATCCAGGCTGATATGGTGATACCCAAGAATCTGTTTCATCAGCTCGTGGCTTCCATTTTAAATGTCATCTAAAGTTTGTTGCTTGAGTTTTACCCATTAAGTTTACATAATGGCAAATAAGGGCAAAGAAGGGTCATTAGCAGCTGAGCATAACCCCTTTAAGAATTTCTGAAGTCCAAGTCCTCACTTCCAGTTACAGCTCATTGGCCAGAACGAAATCACATGCCCATACAAAGGTGCAAGGTCCCCTATATTCTGGGAAGCGATTTGCTAAGTAATATTGGTAATCTATTACAAGAAGAAAATAATGTTTTCAGCAACTGTAGACTCTGCAAAGATTCATGGTCTATATATGTTTCTTTTTGCTTACTTTCGTTTCTGAGATTCATCCCCAGTAACAACGCTGGTTCATTAATTTTTACTGCTATTTCCTTCCTTCCTTCTTCCCTTCCTTCTTTCTTTTTTTTATTAATGATTAATAGTTTATTAACAATAATACATATAGTCAGCATTGTCAGAATTAATGTGAGATGTTAAATTTTTTACTCAATTTTCCTTTTACTCAAGTTTTTCTTTCCTATCTCTGACAGTTTTAAAAACATAATACCAGAAGAAAAGTGGCCCAATTTCAACCACAGCTCCTAGGAGTGAGTTCTTGAGAGTGGGTCTAAAATTGGAATAAATATTTGCTGTTCTTGTGTAGGTCCAACGAGTCAAAGCAGAATCTTCAATGAGACCTGGGTGGCTGGGGTGCTTGTACTGAAGCAGGTACTCCCTTTTAAGCGGAGATCTTAAGACCTACCGCGTGGCTTACGCCTTCGGACTTCTGGAGATATGTATATTCAGCTGGGTCGAGGGTAGGGGGTAAAGTGGCTAGGCGCCAGGCTTGTATTTAGGTTGAGCCTTTCCTTCCTCTCTTCCTCCCTCCCTCCTTCTATCCCTCCCTTCATTTGTCCGTCCTTCTCTTTCTTCTCTTCCTTCCTCCATCCCTCCCTCCCTTCCTTCCTTCCTTCCTTTCTTCCTCTCTCTCTCTCTCCCCAACCCTCCTCTCTCTCTCTCTCTCTCTCTCTCTCTCTCTCTCTCTCTCTCTCTCTCTCTCTCTCATTTGTTCTTTCTTGTTTTCTTTATCTCTCTTTCATTATACCCACTTGAATCTCCAGTTCATTGATCAATAATGAATACAAATGGTGTGTAGAGGTCTTTTGGCCTCATTCCTAATTTCAAAGGCAATTTTTCTAATATTTTATCAGTTTGAAGTTTGCTACAGGTTTTCATAAAGTTTTGTATTCAGGTCCCTTTTATTTCCCCTTAGCGCAAATATTTATTTAACATGTGCAGCATGAAAGGTGCTAGTTGCTATGAAGTAGACAAAGATATACAAGATATGATTTCCACCTCAAGAAACTAACAAGATCATTAGTGATATAAAATACCTACAAATAACTTAATACAGATTAAAAGGTGACAACTGAAAGACAAATCAAGCATGTAGATGCTGCATCATCTCTTTGAAGGATTCAATTCAATAAGTATTGAGTCCCTAATCTGTGCAATGATTAGGGGAGGCTCTATAAGAGGTTATTTGAATCTCAGAAATGTTTTTTTTTAATTAAATAAATAAACTGTTAAGTTAGTAGTAAGGATAAGTTTGTGTTTAGTACTTTGATTATTTAATGATTTACCTCTAGAAACCCTAAGCTTTTAAGAGGAAAAGGCCAATTTAATCCCCATGATAAAGCTAAACTCTAAAATGTACAATACTATATATATATATATATATATATATATATATATATATATATATAGTCAGTATTATGTAAAATAATGTTTTAGCTACAAAGTTATGTTTTAGACATAAATTTAAGATGTAATGCTCTCTTTACAGAAATGGGGACAAAAATGCTGCCCATAAATAATTGCTTTTAATGCCTTTAAAACTTGATTTTGGGGGTAATTTTGTAGTTACATTCAATTGAGTAAGCTGCAAGGAAAATATAATCATCCTCTAGGGCTTGGATAAAACCATTTTTTGGTATGTTTTTCTCATTATGAGTAATTACAGGTAAAACTTGATTGTACCCTCTTTTGAGTATCATTAAAAAAAAGTAAATATCCACTTTCCTAAATCATTGTACTTGGCAATGTTACATATGTATTACCACATAAAAACAAAAGGACTTCCAATGTTTCCCATACAAAACGTCTATCAATCTTATTATTGTTAATATTTTGTCGTTAAAATCTTGACTAGCTCGGTTGTGTGTGAAAAGTGAGAAAAAGCAGAACCTGATTCTCTGGGGGTAAAGTGTAATAAAACTAGAGGGGGGGAAAAACACACACACAAAAGAATGATGGGAATGATCAACAGTTCCCCACAGCACTAGGTGAAGAAAGATGTCTGAGAAGTGTCCATCCCATGGGTCAGTAGGAATCTGCTGGTCACCTTACTAAGACCAGTTTCAGTGAAGTGATGGGACTGGGAAGAAAGCCTTGAAAGATGAAGGCGGGATGAGGGAGAGGAGACAGTGAGCACAGACAACTCTTTCCAGCAGTGAGTCTGCCGCTGTATCTCAGATTCCCTAAGGCAGTGGTCGGCAAACCGAGTCTCGCCCCTTGAGTGTGGCTCTTTCACAAAATACTACGGCCTGGGCGAGTCTGTTTTGAAGAAGTGGCGTTAGAAGAAGTTTAAAAAAAAATTGGCTCTCAAAAGAAATTTCAATCCTTGTACTGTTGATATTTGGCTCTGTTGACTAATGAGTTTACTGACTACTGCTCTAAGGGAAGTTGGAGTACCAGAAATCAATGGTTCCCTAATACCAATCATTCATTGATCGATTGCATACAGTACATAAAAAAATTGTCACTGCTCCAAATCCAAGTGAGAAAGCTATGGATTGGTAGGAAATGATTCATAAAACTACGTTTATTCGGTTTAAAGAACTGGCTCTTACTCTGAAATGACGGTCCCCCATCTCTTGGAGGAGGTGGGGTGGGAATGGAGGTGGGAAAGTGGGAGAAAACACCCTTTCCTCTATAAAATGATGGGGAAAGTAGAAATATTTTGATGATGGCTATTTTTTTTTGGTAAAAATGTTCTAATTTAGTAAACTTTTAATAGTTGCAGTTGTATATTTCTTTCATTTCTGTTGGCTTGGTTTTCTGCTGGCCTAGGATTCCCAAAGTTTTTGAATCCGATTTCTTTACCCAGAACAGAGACTGCCTTGGATAAACCGTTACCAGGGCAAACCTATCTGGGATACCCCACTTCCTCTCGGGAGCCTGTCTTCTTCTTCCCAAGTCTGCCTCCTCAGCTGCCCTGCCCCGGGGAGCACGCAGGTCCCCCCAAGGAGGCACGCCTTTGTCTTCGCCCAGCCGCAGGGAGCGGCTGCACAGAAGAGAGCACGACATTAACTCTAGTTACAGGGCTTCTCACCACCAACGCTGGGCTGCTCGGAACCCGCACAATCCTGACCCGGCATCTGTCCTACAGCAGCTCTGCCAGGTCTTTTGGGGGCTGTGGTGGGTAAACAACAGTTCCATTTAGACCAGTTCAGTTTGAGATGGCAAGAAGATCCCCCAAGTGGCATTGCTGGGGAGAGGTTTAGTGTCAGGGGTTCAGAGGAGAGATCTGGGGAGATGCAGGTTTGAGAGTCACATCCCTACAGATGATCTCCCAATGGTTGAGCTTGCTGAAGACAGAGTGTGATGGAGAAGAAAAGGAGGCCTAGAAGCACCTGGATCCCAGCATTGAGAGGCCTGGTGGGCGAGGAGGACCAGGTAAGCTTTACTTTCCAGTGAGAAGTGCACTCATGTTTCTTTACTCGCTGAGGTCGCTCTGCTTGGTGGACAGTGCAGATGACACAGAACCGAACCGACAGGCACCAACCCTGTTCCTCACACTCCCTCCTCAGGCCCTGAGTGCGTCTCCTCGGTGTTCCTTTCCTTGGCTACACAAAAAGGCCTCTGTGGTCGCAGCCCCTACCTTCCTCACAAGGTTTGGTGAGAAGTGTCAAGATGGAATTAGACTCGGGCACAAAGATTTACATTCAAATGCCAGCCATTTTCTCCGCCTTGAAGAACAGCCCAGACACGGTGTTTCAGGCCCTTAGAAATACTAATAATGCAAACGGAATCAAAATCATCATTCATATTATTAACAAGCATTTTTGAGTAATGCTTTGAGTAAGTGCCTAATAAAGTTTAAGAAATAAAAGTAACTCATGTTTATTAAAGAGGAATTACTAGGTCTCCATTCATAAGCTTCAATATCCTGCTTAATGGATTCCATACAACATAACGCAGAAATCCAGTGAATGAATTATGGAGAAACAGTCCGCAAAAAATTATATGGTTTCCTCTTTGACTCTGGGTTCCCCCTCCATGAAATAACAATGAGGAGCGCAGGCTGAATAAAGCCATTGCTTGTAACAGAATGAAAGCATTAGGGTGACACGGGTTGTATTTTAGCAGACTGGCCAGAACATCAAACAGCTTTGTGGTCTGGGGGCGCCCCCTTGTGGAAGACGTGGAGTAAGAGAGGGTGCTGAGGCACCCGTTTTGTGTGCTCAAGGTCCCCTGAATAAAATGCTTGCTGACCACATTTTGTAAAGAGCTGCGTCGTGAGGAAGCAGGCACTTCATCAAAGAAGGAAATGAGTGTAGCTGGGTGGAAAGGAGAGCCTGGGGCAATTAAGCTTGCAGTCTTGGGTTCTAGAAAACGTGAATCGTTTATGATGAATTATATATGAAAAAGCCACGGAATGAATTGGAGAGTGGTCAAGAAGTGTGGTGTCTCTGAACTCGGGCAGCCGAGGCTCAGGTCTTGGCTCTGATGGTGGCTGTGTGACTTTAGGGGGTCATGTTGCTATTCTCGAAGATGCACTCGCCCCATCTGTTAAAAAAAAAAAAAGTGCCTTAGGAGGTGTCGCCTGTGGTTGCGGAGAAGGGTTGTTGGGAGAAGCAGATAAAATGACGTAGAGAAAGTATTT
This sequence comes from Lasiurus cinereus, assembly GCA_011751065.1. Classification (NCBI taxonomy): domain Eukaryota; kingdom Metazoa; phylum Chordata; class Mammalia; order Chiroptera; family Vespertilionidae; genus Lasiurus; species Lasiurus cinereus. Next base: position 12,930,330 of record JAAGEH010000045.1, on the reverse strand, counting down.
TCGGTGCAGGGACTGCTATCCTAAAATAGCTGTGACTGTTCCCTGCAGGGTGTGCATGGAAGGCATTTGCATTTCTGCTTTTAAAATGGCTCCCAGCCGAAACCGGTTTGGCTCGGTGGATAGAGCGTCGGCCTGCAGACTGAAAGGTCACAGGTTCGATTCCGGTCAAAGGCATGCACTTTGGTTGCGGGCACGTCCCCAGTCGGGGGCGTGCAGGAGGCAGCTGATCCATGTCTCTCTCTCATCGATGTTTCTAGCTCTCCCTCCCTCTCCCTTCCTCTCTGTGAAAAATCAATAAAATATATTTAAAATGGCTCCCAGATTCAGACCTTCACTGACTGCAGAGTTGGGAGCTCAGTGGCTCAGGGAAAGCAGTGAGGTGGGAGGTGTCCGAACATTTCTGCAAGATACACCCGAGAGGGTCAACCAGCACCCACTGTTTGTCCACCAGGTGCACCAGCAAAGGTGCCCAGACACAAGCGAGCAGAGTGGCCAACCCGTCTTTGACTGTAGCTGATGGAGGTAAGCGCACAGTCAGGGCCGATTGGGTGAGGGGTGGGGGGGTGGGAAGGGGGTGGAGAGAGGGGGCAAGGTCCATGTGCCCTGAGTGGCAGGTAAAGGCAGAAATGGGAAACCCGCCAGGGCCACAGAAGGGCACAGGTTTCCCGGAGCCCAGAAGAGCTGTACTCTAGACACAAGAGCACCATCTCGGGGCCCTAACCATGTCCACCTGAGCAGCGACGTGGTGCCAGTGGGCAAACAGAACAGAGGCAGGATCATTGTGGGAAGCTGTCTGAAAGCTGTTTTAATCAAACAAAAAGCAAGTGTTTGTCTTTTAATTCCCGGAAATATGCTGCCAAAAAATTCTGGTGTTTGAAAATGTCAAGAAGCACCGATGGAACTAAGAATCTGACCCTGGAAGGAGGGCTGGTGGGTGGAGTGTGCCTTGGGTCCGAGGGCCCAGCTCCAGGCTGCAGGGTGTCCTTTAGAAGGAGGCTTCGGGGAGACGTGCTGAGACCACTCTGGCCATCGTCCTCCTTCTGGGAGGGAGTCCCCAACCTGGAGTATATATATATTTTTAAATATATTTTTATTGATTTCAGAGAGGAAAGGAGAGGGAGAGAGAGAAACATCTGTGATGAGAGAGAGCCACTTATTGGCTGCCTTCTGCACGCCCCAACACTGGGGATCAAGCCCGAAACCCGGGCATGTGCCCTGACTGGGAACTGAGCCAGAGACCTCCTGATTCCTGGGTCAATGCTCAACCACTGAGCCACACCAGCTGGGCTCCAAGCTGGATTATTAAATGCACCTTTTGTCCACTGACTCTCAGATGGGGAATTCCATTTTAATGAGCTAACATTTGGAAGATACCTGCCTTTTTCCTCTCTTTAATGACTTGGAATGGGTATCCTTCTCTTGTTTTCTCATCTCACACAATGAGAGCTCTATAAGCTTTGGAAATTCATCATTCTCATGAATGGTATACGATGAAACAAAACCAGCTCAATGCTTCCAATCACGGGTACCGGCTTCCCTGACTTTCTCTGCCACCGGGCCATCCTCGTGGCCTTACTCGGCTGGCTCCTCGGCCTGGGTCCTTCCTTCACTGCCCCCACAGCACTCTCTCTAGCACCCGCCATGCCTCTCCTCGTTGGCTTTCTGCAGTTGCCACCTGGCCCGCCGCACCTCTGGGTACCTCCCACGTTTGTCTCTTCTGGACCTGGGCTGACCAGTGTTACCTTGAGCGGAAAATCCCTTAATCTTGCTATTAGAACCCATCGTGTGTCTGTGCTCTCGAAATCTGATCGGGGACGTCAGGGCCTCTTGCAAATCCTTTACTCATTTCTGATTGTCCCCTCGAATTCCTCCTGGTGTCTGGGACAAGCCTACTCCTCTCCCCTCCGGTCTGGCGCCTGAGGAAGGCCCTGGCACCCTCGATCCCTGCACCCTCATTGGCAGGGCACCCTCAACACTCGCCCTGCCTGAGGCGTTATTTTGGAGTCCGTGACTTGGGGTCAGAGACAGCAAGGCTGGAATCTTTCTTTTCCAAAAGCATAGAGCCATGCTAAGCCCTGAACATGGACAGAATCCGGGGAGGGGCTGTTTTCTTTCTGGGCGAACTTGCCTAGCACGGCTGCCTGCCTTCTTTGTTTATCTCATCTATGTGTGTGTGTGTGTGCTGGCCTGGGGAATCTTTCGGGGAGCAGGGAGAGGATAACCTCTTTCTCCTGACCACAACTTGAAAATGAGAAAAAGGGCTTTAAGGTCTACCAAGTGCCACTCCGGTAAATATTATTGGTTTGGGGCCCTGAGGTGCAAGACAGGAAACATCCCCAATGGTTATTATTCAGATCAATGGGCGAGGAGCACCTCGGAGCCTCGGCGCAGCTCGGCAGCTCAATTAGCACACACGGCACCCACCCCGCGCGCTCCGGATGCAGCTCACATCACCCCGGACCTGCGCGCGCCGCGCTGCGGTTCAGGATGTGTCACGGCGCGTCTACAAAAATATGCAGTTTGATCAGCACATTCCGAGCGCGGATCATTAAAATGTGCAGCCCGGTCCCCCAAGTGCATGAAAAATTAACTAACAAGTTTTGTATCTTGATCAGTCTAATGAGTGAGAAGCCGCGGAACAAGGGTGTCAAATTGTACAGTCTGGCGAGGGGGCCGACGCCTGCCCGGCGCGCGGCCGCCAGGGCCAGCGCTAATGGTGTTGGTTTTCAAAATGCCGGCCCTTAGAATTCCGCGTCAGAGGGAGCTGATTAGTATTAAGATGTTGTCCGGCCTGTTTCCAGCAGGATGTGATGAGATGTCGAGCCTTCAGATGTAAATGAAACATTGATCCTTCCTTTCAGGCTTCACTGGGGCTTAATGGACTCAGCCATGCGCCTGGAAGCCTCTGCCAATGGCATCCTCTCTCTGCACAGGAGCTGGGCTGGGAGGCAGTGGCAGCCTTCTGGAAACATCTGAACCGTCTGACCTTGAAAAGCAGCTAAAAGAAAGGGGGGAGGGGAGTTTTTTAATCAAATTATATCAGAGATGCCACATGCCAATGAGAAAGGGAAGGAAGGAAGGGAGGAAAGGAGGGAGAGAGGGAGGGAAGGAGGGAGGGAGGGAGGGAGGGAGGGAGGGAGAGAGGAAGGAAGGAAGGAAGGAAGGAAGGAAGGAAGGAAGGAAGGAAGGAAGGAAGGAAGGAAGGAAGGGAGGAAGGAAGGGAGGAAGGAATAG
>JAAGEH010000045.1:12839486-12926996 GCA_011751065.1 Lasiurus cinereus | reverse complement strand
ATTTTCAAATTATGTATACAGCAAAACTATCCTTCAGGAATAGGAAGGAAGGAAGGAAGGAAGGAAGGAAGGAAGGAAGGAAGGAAGGGAGGGAGGGAGGAAGGAAGGGAGGAAGGAAGGAAAAGAGAAAAGCAGGGCTTCCTAAACCAAGAATGCCCAGCTCGAAAGCTGGTGGAGAATTTGAGTCAATTAAACGCGAGTGGTTGATGATCGCCGAGGAGACATTTGAATTGGATTGTCACGGGAGGCTGTGGGGCCTGCTGTCACCCAGCTATTGGCAGGATGCTGATGGGGCGGTTGACAGCCCACTTTTAACACAGCACACACGCCCCCGGTGACTTGGCCCGTGTGCAAACGAGGACTTGAGCGCCGGTCTATTAATTCTGCCCTGATACTTTATCTTGGCCAGCCCGCTGGCATTGCAGCTGCGGGAGTGTCAGTTTCCCAGGGCATAAATTTCGCCCCTCTGTAATGAGGTGGGCAACAGAAATGTGGCAATCCCCAATAACAGGCAGAATGCAAATGGGGACGCTCCACAGACAAAGGGGGGCAGGGCTATCTGGCAAGTGCTGAGGCTGGAGCTGCCGGCTGCCCTTCTGCTGAACATGTTGGGGCAGAGGACGGGGGTATTGATGGGGGAGGACTTTTTTATTTTAATCTTTCTCCATTTGATTAGATTTTTCCAAAGTGTGGCACGTGGACATACCAAAATGTCTTTTGGTCAAATGTGGCATATAGACAAGCTTTTTTAAATGTTTCCAGTTTGGAGTCTAGTCCCATAAATATTAAAGTAGAAGTAGCACATCAGATTCATGATTTAACTAATACTATTTCTTAGAGTGAGCTAGAGAGAGCAAACGTGAGTGTAGTGGAAGGAAATGTAAAGACAAAGTCTGCATGTGTGAGAAATGGATGTGTTGGAAATCACAAAGGGGTTTTCAAATGGCTGAAGTTCAGGAAAGCTGCTCAGTGCTGTCATGGGGGCTGGAGCCATGTCTGCAGGAGGACCCTCCTTCTTAGATCAATTAGAAAAACGTGAATTCCAAAAACTCATAATGTACAGGTGAAGGGATGAAGGGATCTCAAAGCACGTTACTGCAGTTAGCTTATTACCTCACCATGCACATAGATACAAAGTAAGAAGCTCAGACCCAGAACAGGCGCTGAGGCACCAACACATCAATAAACTGTCATAAAATCATAAAAGTGCTCTAACTTTCAGTTATTGAAGTTTTAATTCAATAGTATTCATATCTATACTAATAAAAGGGTAATATGCTAATTATACCAGGTTGACCAGCCATCTTCCAGATGTATGACTTCCTTCCAGAAAGTGGGGGCCGAGGCAGAGGCAGTTAAGGGTGATCAAGCCAGCAGGGGAGGGCAGTTAGGGGTGATCAGGCAGGCAGGCAGGTGAGTGGTTAGGAGCCAGTCATCCCAGATTTCGAGTGGGATGTCTGACTGCCAGTTTAGGCCCGATCCCACAGGGCAGTCAGACATCCCCTGAGGAGTCCAGATTGGAGAGGTTGTAGCCCAGGCTGAGGAATCCCCTCTGTGCATGAATTTTGTGCACCGGGCCTCTAGTGTTATTATAAAGTACTAGGGTCCCGGTGCACGGAATCATGCACATTGAAAGGAAATTAATTAGAAGAAATATTTTAAAGACCAGGGAGGGATACAGGAGGTTGACCAGCTGGGGGTGGGGACACTGAGGGAGGGCTCCGGGGCCTTTCTGGCCCATCTCTCCCAGTCCCAATTGGCCAAACCTCAACAACAAGCTAACTTACTGGTTGAAGCATCTGCCCTCTAATGGTCAGTGTGCATCATAGCAACTGGTCAAACAGTCGAATGGTTGGACACTTAGCACGTTAGGCTTTTTTATATAGAGAGATAGCATGCATTGAAAGCATATATACTACAGACGTATGTAGGACATGCCTGCACACATCTGTGTATTTTCAAAATATTAAGACACAACTGTACCCTCTAGCTGCCTTAAGAAATAGAAAATGACTAGTATTTTGAAGCTGCCATTGTGCTCCCCCAACTGCAACACTGTTCCCTCCCTATTTCACTGAGTTTTAGGTTGATCATTACTTGTCTTTCTTTATAATCTTACCCTGTATGCATGTACCTCTAAGCGGTATATTATCTAACATTTCTTGCCCTTCAAATTTACAATAAAAGATGCACACCATATGAATTATTCTTAACTTGATTTTTTCATTCAGGATTCCACTTTAATATTGACAGATGCTAATATGCATAAATGTAGTTTATTCATCTTTGCTGCTGTGTCAAAATAATTTATCCACTACACTGTTCATTTTTGATTATTATGAGCAATGGTGCTTTTACAGGTCTCCTGGTGTCCATGGGGAAGAGATTCTTTTGTGTATGCACTTAGGAAGAGAATTGCTAGGCCCTATGTAGGTACTTTTTCCAGTTTATAAGGCATTGTTTGCATTGTTCCCTCAAAAAAAAAAGTCTATTGATTTACACTCTCACTATTTACAATGGCAATGAAAATAAAAATTACTAGATATTTATCTTACACCATATATAAAAAATCAACTCAAAATGGATTAAAGACTTAAATGTAAGACCTGAAGCTATAAAGCTTCTAGAAGAAAACATAGAAGAAAAGCTGCTCAATATTGGTCTTGGCAATTATTTTTTAGATAAACATCAATTACACAGGCAGTAAAAGCAACATTCGTGAGACTACATGGAACTTAAAAATTTCAGCACAACAAAGGAAACAATGGAATGAAAAGGCAACGTACAGCATGAGAGAAAATATTTGCAAACCATGTATCCCATACATAGCTAATATCCAATATATAAAAAACTTTAACAGGTCAATGGAAAAAAGAGAGAGAAAGAAACCCAAATAACCTAAATGTAAAAGGGACAAATATTTCTAAAAAAGAGAGAGGTATAAATGGCTACTAGGTATATGAAAAGATGTTCAACATCACTAATCATCAGAGAAATTCAAATCGAAACCACAAAGAGATATTACCACACACTTGTTAGTATTGCTATCTTTAAAAAAAAAAAAAAGCCTTGTCAAACCGGTGTGGCTCAGTGGATAGAGCATCGGCCTGTGAACTGAAAGGTCCCAGATTCGATTCAGGTCAAGGGCATGTACCTTGGTTGCAGTCACACCCCCAGTAGGGGGCGTGCAGGAGGCAGCTGATCGATGTTTCTAACTCTCTATCTCCCTTTCTCTCTGTAAAAAATCAATAAAATATATTTAAAAAAATAAAACTTAAATTTTAAAAAAAAGCCTCTAAAAATTACAAATGTTGGCCAACATGTGGGAAAATTTGACCCCTTGCACAGGGTCAGCAGGAATGTAAAATGGTACGGCCACTATGAAAAACATTGTGAAGGTTCCTCAAAAAATTAAAAAGAGAATTACCATATGATCCAGCAATTCCACTTCTGGGCATACATCCAAAGGAGTTGAAATCAGGATGGCAAACAGAGATATCTTGCACCCCCACATTCCTTGCAACATTATTCATAATATCCAAGATATGGAAACAATCTAAGTGTCCACTGATGGGTGAATGATAAAGGAAATGCAGTATAGATACATAACAAAATATTATTCAACCTTAAAAGAGAAAAAAAAAATCCTGCCCTATGGGACAACATGGATGAACCTGAATGACACTACACAACGTGAAATAAGCCAGTTACAGAAAGAAAAATACTGCATTTATATGCAATGCCTAAAATAGTCAAACTCATGGAAACAGAGAGTAGAGTGGTGATTGCAGGGACTAGGGTGGGGGTGGGGAATTGTTTAATGGAGACAAAATTTTTTTTTAAATATATTTTATTGATTTTTTACAGAGAGGAAGGGAGAGGGATAGAGAGTTAGAAACATGGATGAGAGAGAGACATCACATCGATCAGCCGCCTCCTGCACGCCCCCTACTGGTGATGTGCCCACAACCAACATACATGCCCTTGACCGGAATCAAACCTGGGACCCCTCAGTCCGCAGGCCGAGGCTCTATCCACTGAGCCAAACTGATTTTGGTGGAGACAAACTTTTTATGCAAGTTCAATAACTTTAGAGATATGAGGTACGGCATCATTCTTAAAGTTAACAATACTGAATTGTGCACTTAAAATTTTTGTTAAGAGATGAGATCTCATGTTAAGTATTTTTACCACAAAAGCAAAGCCAACAGCACAGGGGCATGAGGAAACTTTTGGAGGTGATGCCCAGGTCTATCGCTTTGACTGTGATGACAGTTTCATGAGAAGGCATCTGTGTATGTCCAGACTCATCAAATTGTATGTGTTAAATATGTAGAGTTTTTGGTATGTCATTTACAGCTTAATGTTATTTTAAAAAGTGTTAACACGTTTAAAAAGTGCACAACTGCTCTGGCTGGTTTGGCTCAGTGGACAGAGCATTGGCCTGTGGACTGAGGAGTCCTGGGTTCGATTCTGGTCAAGGGCATGTACCTTGGTTGCAGGCACATCCCCAGTGGGGACTGTGCAGGAGGCAGCTGAGTGATGTTTTTTTCTCATGGATGTTTCGAACTCTCTATCCCTCTCCCTTCCTCTCTGTAAAAAAAAAAAAAATCAATAAAATATATTTACTTTTTAAAAAGTGCACAACTCATTTCTTTATTGAATTAATTTGTTGAAAAACATCAAAAAGATCTAAATAATTCTGAAAGTATAGCATGCGATGGATAGAAAATGTTAACAACATACATATATTCACTCTTCTCAAATGAATTGGAAGTTTTATATTTCAATCAGAATTTACATAAAGTTTTACATGGAAGTTATAATGTGATTCTGAAGTTTACATGGAAATTCAAAGGGCTAAAATTAGCCAGAATAATTTTGAAAGACAAGGGGATGAGTCATCTTGCTCTATCAAATGTGGTTAAGACAACGTGATATTAGTGCAAAGATAGACTGTGTACCGAAACAGAAACAGAACATGCGCCAGAAGGGAATGTACAGATGGCGATCGCAGTGCAGGTCACTTGGGAAGGGATAAACTCCTAAGTAAAGAGTCCTCTGACCCCTGATCGACTCTACCGCAAAAAATAAAACAAAGCCCTGTGTGCCACCACACACAATAGTTAATTCGTCATGGATTAAGACTTAAATGTGAAATGAAAAATTTAAAAAGAGTTTTAGGAGACAGTGAAGAATAAATTTATAATCTCTATGTAGGGAAGGATTTCCTAAACAAGATGCAAAAAGCACAAAAATAAAAAAGAGATTTATAATTGTAACTACATTAAACTCAAGATATGAAAAGACATTTAAAAATGTCATAAAGAGCCCAACTGGTGTGGCTCAGTGGTTGTGCATTGAGCTATGAACCAGGAGGTCACCGTTCAATTCTAAGTTAAGGCACATGCCCGGGTTGTGGGCTAGATCCCCAGTAGGGGACATGCAGGAGGCAACCAATCAACAATTCTCTCTCATTATTGATGTTCTATCCCTCTCTCCCTCTCCTTTCCTCTCTGAAATCAATATATATATATTTTAAATGTCCATAAAGAGAGTAAAATGCAAACTACATTTTGGGGACATATTTGAAATACATATATCTGGAAAAGAACCCCTATCAAAAATACAAATGATGACCTCTTGTGAATCATTAAGAAAAAAGATAAATAACCAAATAGAAAAATAGGCAAAAGTGGTAAACAGGAATTTCACAAAAGAACATATGAATGGCATATAAAATTATACGATGCTCAAACTTATTGGTTATCAATAAATTACAACTTTATTGCCAGGATATGATACAACTTACAAGTCAAGCAATAGTATCTATTTATGATGAAATAGAATTAAAAATTCTCACTTATTGCAGATGAGAATTTAAATCAGGATACCTGCTTTGGCAAATGAATAAGCATTTTCCTGTACCGTGGAGGATTCACATAGTCTAAGACCTAACAAATCCATTTCTAAGTATATAACCAAGAGAAAGACTTGCACAATTGTGCCACGAAACATATATAACAATGTCCAGAGCAGACTCTCCATAACAGCAAAATGCCCATCACCAAAAAAAAGAATAAAGTGGGATAAAGACATAGAATGGAATACTATGCAATTGTAAAAGTAAAATTAACCACAGCTCCATGGATGAATCACAAAACAACAAAGCAAACTGCAAAAAAACAGAACATTGAGTAATAAACACTGAGTCACAAAAGAATATCTATATACTAGAGGCCTGGTGCATGAAAATTTATGCACTAGAGGGGAGATCCCTCAGCTTGGCCTGCCCCCTCTCACACTCCAGGAGCCCTCAGGGATGGGAGGCGACCTGACGATCAGGGGAAGGCAATGCCCCCATCACAATTTTGCTGCTGCCACTGCTGGCAGCACAAGCCTCATCTGGCCCTGGTTACCTGAGCCTTGGGCGGCCCTGGGCAGCTGTTCAGCTAACATCTCAGGCTTACCTGCACCTCAGGCCAGCTCTGGATGGCTGGGGGGCTGAGGTGAGTCCAGCCACACCACACGCCTGCCACTCCCCTCACCCCAGCGGGGCTGAAAGGACTGGGGGACTCCTGCAGGGCTGAGAGGACCAGGCGCTGCCATCTTGTGGCTATGGGCACTGCCATCTTTGTGACAGCATCAATTTGCATATCCTCTCTTTCTTTGATAGAAATAAAAGCCCAGCAACCAGAAGGGAGGAAGGACCAGAATGACTGGCGATGACGCATACTGTGGCAGCCCAGCCACCTGATCCAGGCCCCAATCAGCCCCAACACCCCTACCAAGGGTGTGGTCAGCCACCAACTACACACAGGCCCTCCCCCCCATCAACCCGGCCCAATGGGCCCTCATCGGGGTGGTCTAGCTGGACCCCACCCATGCACAAATTCTTGCACTGGGCCTGTAGTATACTATATTGTTCAATTACATATTCTATATAATAAAAGCCTAATATGCTAAGTCCTCTCAACTGCTCATTGTGACTTGCACTAACCACCAGGGGGCGGACAGTTGACTGATCAGTCACTATGATGTGTACTGACCACCAGGAGGCAGATGCTCAATGCAGGAGCTGCCCCCTGGTGGTCAGTGAGCTCCCACAGGGGGAGCACTGCTCAGCCAGAAGCCAGGCTCACTGATGGCGAGCACAGTGGCAGTGGTGGGAGCCTCTCCCACTTCTGCCACAGTCAGACATCCCCCAAGGGCTCCCAGACTGCGAGAGGGTACAGGCTGGGTTGAGGGACTTCCCCAGTGCACAAATTCGTGCACTCGGCCTCTAGTATTAAATAAAATATTTAGATAAGTATATGTTATAAAACTACAAGAAAAAGCAAGATAATGATGGTATCCAATTCAAATAGTGCATTATTTCTGGATGGAGAAAGGAAGGGGGAAAATCTAACTATAGTTAATGCTTATTTCTGTAGCTAGACAGTGACTATAAGTGTTGCTTTTATCAGCCTTTAAACTATATATATAAAAATGCACATAATATATACTTATTTATATATATTGCAGAACTCACAAATGTAAACAAAGATAAAATCAATTAACATATATGGCAAAAGGGTAAAGGTATCACTTTATTGACCGAGTAAGGATGATTTTATGACAGAGAGAAAAAGGAGGTATAATTGCAGTCTATGCTCTGTCAAGGGTCCCATTAATTCACTTGAGATACTAGTGCATACATGAGTATTTGGTACCTGGTAAGTAATAGATTATTTGATACAGTTGGTGAAAGAAAGAAGGATAGGAAAGGGAAAGAGAGATGGGGGTGGGGAGAGAGGGAAAGAAAAAAGGAAGAGAAGGGATTGGGGAGGGAAGGAGGCTGGTTGTCCTAGATTTGTGAATAATTGATCATACATATTAGATAGATTTCCTGTTGTTGGGAAAGAGTTCCGTCTTATCGGGACTGAGGGAGTGCTCCATTCTCTCACAGAACTTAGCCCATGGTGTCTTGTATTACTAATGTTACACTGACAGCCCTAGCACACCATTGAGGCTTGTTTGTCAAACATTAACTTCTATGCCCTGTTACAGGATTTTTTCTGATAAAGTGATCACTACTACTTATGTGGAATGACAGAGCTGCCTGATAGTATTTCATCCAAACCGAAAACAAGAAATTACCCAGCTACGTAAGACATAGAAAAAAACTGCAAAGGGACTTTTCTTTAAAAAAAAGAAAGAAAGAAAGAAAGAAAGAAAGAAAGAAAGAAAGAAAGAAAGAAAGAAAGAAAGAAAGAAACACAACTCAAGACAGGAAAGGAAGCATTAAGCCTATAACTAAACTCTGACTGAATGTATTTTTTTTGGTCTTAATTTCATGAGAATTGGGCCAGTCGGTAAATATTTCAATATGTTAATTGCGTGCTTAAACCTGCATTCTAAAAGTAAAATGTTAAGGCTGAGTAAATACAAAGTAATATCAATAACATATTTTCAAAGTACGAAATGATGGAAAAACCTTGTCTACACAACACACAGCTTTCAAAAATGGAACATTAATGAGATTCTAGAAGCACTTCCCGTACCCTCTCCCCTCCACTTTCCATTGCCCCATGCCAAGTACGGCCTATCCTGAATTGTGTTTGTAATATCTCATAGTTTTCTTTGATAATGTTCATATTTGTATATGTTCCTAAACACTAAGTTTTTCGTTTTTACAGATCTTTAAACTTCATCTAAATATAATAATACTGCATTTTTTTCTACTATGCCTTCCTTTTCTACTACATATTCGGCACTCGTTTTTTGAGATTTGTCCATGATTTCATGTATACACCTGTAATTTATCCATTTCCGTTGCTCTTTATAAGCACATTTATTGCATATCACAAAGGGCTTATCAATTTTTCCTGTTGATTGATATTTCCGTTGTTTCCAATTTTTTTGTTACTACATCTCAATGGACTTCCTTGTACATGTCTCCTCGTTCCTGTGTGCAAGGCTCTCTGGAGTCGGACCTAGGAGTGAGATTATTGGGTTAGAAGGCATGCACTTCTGCAACGACACTAGATAATAATTGTTCTCTACAGCAGCGTCCTAATGTTTACTGCCACCAGCCTGGATAGGACATTTCTGTGGCCCACATCTTCACCTGCGATGGCTGCCACTCGCATGAGTTAGCATTCGCCACGCCCTCTGATGTGCTGACTTATATCACACGCTTAAGTAACCGCAGATGTGACTCAATCAGTACACAATCTACACGTAGGTCTGCCCCTGATTTGAAGTTAGTGGCCCATGTTGAATTGGGCCATGGCCTCATTTGGACATTTACAAAAAAAGGAGGGCTTCAAGAGAGCAGGTCTGCTGTTTTCTCAATAAAGTGCTGATTGACAAATGTGAGGGGGAAAATCATGATGTTAGTAGTGGAGTGAAATATTGTATTTGGCACTGTTGGGAAATCACCCAAGTTTTGTGGGTTTCTGACTTCATAACTACAAGATATTTGGATCAAAGTGTACTTACTTTAGGTGACATATGAATTCATAATCCAAGGAAAAAAGCCTCGTAAAAATAACTTAACATTAAATATATCTTGCAAAAGGACCATTTAACTTGGCAAAATATTAATGAAATAAAACACATGGGTTAGATTTCCCTTATAATACACACAGGAATAAAATGTACTCAGCAAAATATGCTTTGGCTTTTGCTAAACTAGAAACATCTGAAAATAACCTGAGAGATTTCCTTAAACTACAGCATGTTTCTGGCTTTGTCCACCACTTAATTAAGTGTTGTTTTAATAATGAAGCACATTAGGATGGGGGTTGTACCCAGCCTACAACCATTCTTTATGGGGTAGTAAAGATAAAGACAATAGTACCGACATAAAAAAAAATATTTAATTTCACGGTCTTACCTTCTTAACATATGTTTCATATCAACCTTACTAGTTATTTCCCCAAATCCCCTTTAGTTAAGAAAGTTAGCCATGGTTTTGTCCTTGAAAATTTAGGTGGAAACCTATTCTGATGGCTCAAGGGTAAAGAAGATAGGTGAGATGTTTCCAGGCAACTGCAATACCACTGCTTATGAAGAACCCAGTCGTGTACACTGGAGAAACATGATTTGAGCTCAGGCATTCTTTAGGGCAAGTCATTGCGTTATCTCCTGTCTCCACAAAGTGAACTCTTGAACCTTTAAAACTAAGGTTGTAGAAATGATACAAACAGAACCATAAATGCTACTCTAGTACAATCTTGGTGCATGTGTAGACTTACGTTATTATGAAAAATACAATGCATTTTAGACATGAAAACCTAACCACTTTAGACTTCCACCACCAGTAAAGATGATGTAGCTAAATCTAACCAATCTGTTTGCTGAGGACAATACAGCCTAGGCAAGATAATGTTTTAATGTTTGAAATGGGAGAGAGCTGTACAGTATTTCAAGGCACTGGAAAGACAGAAAGAGTAAAGTACAGTGGTACCTCGAGATACGAGTGCCCTAACATATGAGATTTTTGAGATACGAGCTGTCGAGCGAGCGATTTTTGCTTTGAAATACGAGCAACATTTGAGATAGGAGTAATCACATGGATCGGCCGGCTGCACAGACCCACCAGTTTACCATGACTCGAGCATCTCATAGTTTCCCACGCCTCAAGGTTACAGAACGAATGTTGCTCATATTTCAAAGCAAAAATCGCTCGTATCTCAAAAATCTCGTATGTTAGGGCACTCGTATCTCAAGGTACCACTGTACCACTGTATGGTGAGCCAAGATGTGGAGAAGGATGGAGCCGAGGGAGGTGAACCTGCGTTTGGGGACTACTTCTTCCCTGTTGTGCTTTTGCTGATTTAAAAAGGAACCTGAAAGTATAAAAGGCTGAGAAGCTGAGTATGCTTTTCACAGCCTCATGGAGTAAAGGAATAGGCCTTAGAGTCTAGGGCCTATCAAGAAGAAGAGAAGGCGATTTGTAGAAACCCCTGTAGAAATCCTGAAGAGTTAGACCTTAGGAACAGAACAGGGTAAACTGGGAATACAGAAAATGAAGCTCATTTTCAATTTACCTCAATACCTAAAAATGAATTGAGGTGATACCAATGTCAATGCATAAACAAATGTGAATTCTCTTCCTAAGACCAAGATATGCTGAGCCTCAAATTGTTTCTACAATCAATTTTGCAAATACAGTACCTTCTGTCTCTCACTCTCTCTCTCTCTCATTATCTTCCCCCACCACACACACACACTCACATATATAAATAATCAAGCATCCAGGAAGAGCTAATAGAATATAAATAAAAACAAGAGAGAGAAAAACAAAAAATACTAAGTGATATATAATTTCCAAGCTTATTAAAGAGAAAAGAAATTTTAAATGCTCAATCAAAAGGAAAGCAAGACAGGAGAGAAAAGAAATAGAATCATAAAACAAATAGAAAACAAATACTAAGATAGATTTAAACCCCAAATAATTAGATTAAATGAAAATGGTCTAAATGTTCTCATTCAAAGATAAAGGTGATCAGATTTGGGGGAGAGAGGCAAAAGATGGGGGGAAAAGAGGCATATACAAAACATAAGATAAAGAGAGGTTGAAATTAAGAGGTAAAGCATGCAAATATAATAAATTTTATAAAGCATGCAAATATAAAAATAATAATAAAAGTTTCTATCTTCCAAAAAGATTATGATGATGCTAACTTTCTGTCCAAATAAACAAAGCCTCACAATAGGTATAATTACAAAATAGAACTTTAAAGTCGACAAAAGGAGAAATGAACAATTCCAAAATATATCAGGAACATTCCTCAACATATCTAACATAGAAAGCCATATAAAAGTAACATTTAGAAGATTAATTTGCGAACTTGATTTAACATACATCAATAGAACACCGAATCCAACACACCACACGGGCATTTTTTAAAAATATGGAGCGCTTCATGAGTTTGCATGACATCCTTGTCCCAGAGGCCATACTAACCTCTGTATCATTCCAATTTCAGTATAGGTGTTGCCAAAGAGAGCACACAGACATTTTTTATTTCATTTTTAAGGTTTTTTATTTTTATTTTGAGAGTGTGTTTACTAAAGCTACGGACCGTGAAACAAGGAAGGGCTTAATATAGAAGAAGCAACAAGATGGAGCCGAGGCAGCTCTGCTTTGGCTCACTGGGGAGTTAGGGAAGAGAGGCCCTCGGAGACAGGTTCAGGGTTCAGCCCAGGACAAACTGCCACAGACCCTGGCTCCCTGGCTGCAAGTCTTGGGAGGACCTTTATGGATAGTGCAGGAGGTGCATGCCTGAGAGGGAAGAAAGGGCTGGGTGTGTTCCCCGAAGGAAGCGCACCCTCAGGCATTTTTTAAATGACCAGATGCTAAGACATAAAACAAGTTTCAAAATTAATATAGTAAGGTATAGAATAGAGTGGATTCTCTGCTCACAGTGGGGGAATAAAATGGCAACTAGAAAAACTCTCTAGATGTTGAGAGATTAAACAATAAACTTCTAAATAATTCCTGGGTCAAAGAGGTCATGATAAAAATAAATATTTTTAACTCAATAATAATGAAATGCGATATGTCACAACTTATGAAAGACACCTAATACCATGCTTAAAAGGAAATTTACTACTTAAAAAATAAATATGAAGAAAGAAAGCTCACAATCAATAATCTCAACTTTAAACTTAGGAAAATAGAAAAAAGAACAGCAAAATAAACCCACAGAAAGTAGAAGGAAGGAATAAAATAAGAGTATAAAATCTAAAAATACAATTTAAAGAATATTCTATCTAATTTTTAAAAATATATCTTTATTGATTTCAGAGAGAGGAAGGGCGAGAAAGAGAGAGACCGAAACGTCAATGATAAGAGAGAATCATTGATTAGCTTCCTCCTGCACCCGCTACTGGGAATTGAGCCTGCAACCCAGGCAGGTGCCCTGACTGGGAATAGAACCCTGACCTCCTGTTTTATAGGTTGATACTGGACCACTGAGCCATGCCAGCCAGGGTTAAAGAGCATTTTAAAGAAAACTAAAAAGAATGTGAGTAAGCTAGGAGAAAATTTTAACCCATTCATTCACATTTGTGGAAAAGAAACTGTGGAAATGGAAGCAGAAGTTAATGCAATAGAAATTTTTTAAAAAGTACTGATTAAAAAAGAACTGAATCTGGTTCTTTGAAATAACTAATGGCAAGGTAGGGGATATAAATGAAGAAATCTATGAATTAGAATGGATAAAATTGTCCTTATGTAGAGATGATAAGACTGTCTACATCAAGAAACTCTACAAACAAGCCTTTAAAATTAATAATAGGATTCAACAAGGCTGTGGATCAATATACAAAAATTATTAAGGTTCCCTCACACAAAAATAACAAAATAGAAAATGTAATAGAAGAAATGGAGTCACAAAAAAGATACAACAGCAAATATACTATGAAGTTTCTAGTAAAAAAAACTCTACAAGTATGTGCATGAGCTTCACGAAAAAAAATTGGTAAATGTTTATTGAAGAACATAAAAGAGGACTAGAATAAGTAGAAATTTTACATTTTTCATGAATTTCATAAATCAACATTTGAAAAAATATTAATACTTCCCAAATAATCTATATACAGTGTAATTCATTACAACCCATACAAATCTAATTACAATTCTATTCAAGATTCCAAGTTGATGTATGTGAAATGATAAACTGAGTCTAAAATGTATGTGATCAATGTAAAGGTCAAAGAATTGCTAAGATAATTTTAAAAAGAAAGAACAAAGAAGGGTGAATCTTTTTATACAATATGAAGACATAGAGCATTAAAAAGGTAAGATCATCAAAACAGCATAATATTGGCACAGAGAAAAAAAAATAGACCAATGGGACATAATAGAGCCTCTTGAAATAGACCCAAACATATATGTAAACTTGGAATATAACAGATCATATTGGTATCATAAATCATAAATCACTGTTATTATAAATTGATGAATTAAGAACAAAGTAAAAAATTGTTAGAAAAATTTGCTATACATATATTTGGTATTTATTTCACATTATAAATAACACTAGAGGCCCGGTGCAGGAAATTCATGCACAGGGGGGCGGGGAGGGTTTCCTTCAATCCAGCTTGCTCCCTCTCCAATCTGAGACCCCTTAAGGATCGGGCTTAAACAGGCAGTCAGACATCCCTCTCACAATCCAGGACTGCTGGCTCCCAAGTGCTCACCTGCCTGCCTTCCTGAATGTCCCTTACTGATTCTGCCTACCAGCCTGATCACCCCCTAACCAATTCCCTGGCCAGCCTGATTGATGCCTAACTGCTCCTCTGCCAGCCTGATTGTCCCTAACTGCCCTCCCTTGTGGGCCTGATCACCCCTAACTGCCCTCCCCTGAAGGCCTGGTCACCCCTAACTGCCCTCCCCTCCATCCTGGGTCCCCCACAACTGCCGTCCCCTGCAGGCCCGGTCATCCCCAACTTTCTTCCTCTGCCAGCCTGGTCACCCCCAAATACCCTCCCTTGCAGGCCTGGTCCCTGCCACCTGCCCTCTCCTGCTGGCTATCTTGTGGGGGCCATCTTGTGTCCACATGGGAGTAGGATCTTTTGACCACATGTGGGCAGTCATCTTGTGTATTGGAGTGATGGTCAATCTGCATATTACTCTTTTATTAGAAAGGTGCACGGGTGGGGGCCAGCTGGTTTGCACTGAAGGTTGTCCTGGATCAGGGTGGGTATTTCCTTGGGTCTTGGGGTGGCCTGGGTGAGGGTCCTATGGTGATTTGCAAGCTGATTATGCCCCTCAGTGACCCAAGTGGAGGCCCTGGTATGGGAATTATTTTCTTCTACAATTGAAACTTTGTAGCCTGGAGCGGAGACAAGCCTCCTGCTCGCTCCATGGTGGCAGCCATCGAAACTTTGTTGTCTTAAGCGGAGCCCTGGGCCAGCTAGAATGTGTTGTAAGCTTGGCCTTCTCCATCGCCAGGGACAACCCAAGCCTCCATGGCAGCAACCATTGAAGCTTTGTTGCCTTAAACAGGCCTGTGCTGGCCAGGGTTTGCAGAAAGCTTGGCTTCCTCCAACAACAGGGGCAACCCAAGCCTCCCTCCTGATCTTGGTTGGGTTAATTTGCATACTTTCTCTGATTGGCTGGTGGGCGTGGCTGTGGGTATAGCGGAGGCACAGTCAATTTGCATATTTACTCTTTTATTAGGATAAATTTTGTATTAAAATCAAAGTATGAAAAAATACCTATTTTAGAAAAAATATAGAAAAATTATCTACTTTATGAACTCAGGGTAGAGAAGGCTTTCTGAGATATGAAGTAAAAACTATAACCCATAAAAAAGGTATTGTTTTAAACGCAAAATCTTCTGTTTTAATTTACTGCTTTAGTCATAGCCAGTTTGTTCAGTGGATAGAGTGTCAGCATTTGGACCGAAGGGTCCCAGGTTTGATTATGGTCAAGGGCACATACAGTTGCAGGCTTTGGCACAGACCCTGGTTAGGGCTCATTCAGGAGAGCCCTGACCAGGGCTCATGCCAATCAATGTGTTTCTCTCATGTCAGTATTTCTTTGTCTTTCCCTCTCTCTTCCACTCTCTCTAAAAAAAAAAAAAAAAAAAAAAAAATCAATGGAACCCTAGCTGGTTTTGCTCAGTGGATAGAGCATTGGCCTGCAGACTGAGAGGTCCCAGGTTCGATTCTGGCCAAGGGTACATGCCCGGGTTGTGGGCTTGATCCATGTAGGGGGTGTGCAGAAAGAAGACAATCAATGATTCTCTATCATCATTGATGTTTCTCTCTTTTTCTCTCTCCCTTCCTCTCTGAAATCAATAAAAATATATTTTTAAAAAATTCAATGGAAAAATATCCTCAGATGAGTATTGTATTTGTATTTAGGGATAAATATACCAATTCTTAATAAATTCATACAGTAGAATAATATTCAGCTTTAAAAAAATATGCAAGCTCTCTATATGCCAATATGGAAAAAGCACTAGGATGCAAAGTGGTTAAAGCAATATACAGAATGAGTATATGTAGCAAATTGCCATTTATGTAAAATTGGGAAAATAAAATAAATATTTATATTTAAATTAAGACATTTTGAAAGAATATTTGTTGGTGCTTGTAACAGAAGTTCAGGCAGAAACTATGTAGATTGGGATCAAGCGTTTGAGGGTATCTTTTCACTGTACACTTTTTAATATATATGTTTTTAAGTTCTGAACTGTGCAATGTATTACATTTTTAAATTTTAAATTAAAACAAAAATTTTCTATAGCAAATGCCCTGTCCCCCATAAAAGGTGAAGCATAAGTTGAATTTAATTGCAATATATGTAGCTGACAAAGCCTTAGAATCTACAATACATAAAACACTTATTCAAATCAGTAAGGAAAAGACACTCCATGGAAAGAATATATATCTAAACAGACATTTAAAAGAAGAGGAATTATGAATATATTCAGAATATGAAATGCATTTAATTTCATCACTTATCTGAAAAGGCAAATTAGTTCAAAAAAGATAACATTTTCATTAAACAGGTCAAATTAAAGAGTCTTTGTTGAGTGTTGTCAGGCATGTGAGAAAACTGTGCCCCTCTTGTGGGAGTATTGGTTGGTACTGTCAGTTTAGAGTGTAAGTTGGCAATGTTTAGTAAAATAAGAAATGTGCATACGCTACAACCCAGTAATTTCACTTTTGGTATGGATCCTAGATAAATTCCTGCAACTGTGCACCAGGAAACACTTGCAAAGATGTTCTTTTGAGTGTGTATTTAACAAACACTCACATAGCACTTACTACATTCCAGTCTGGCTCTAAGTACTTTACAAATATTATCCCAGATAATGCTCATAACAACTCCAGGAGGTAGGTACAAATAATATCCTTGCCTTTTAGAAAAAAATATAAACCCCGACCAATCCTATCTAATAAAAAAGTAATATGCAAATTGACCTTACCTCCGCTACACCCACAAGCCTCGCACACCAGCCAATCAGAGCAAGTATGCAAATTAACCCAACCAAGATGGCTATGGCCACAGAGAGAATAGAGGGAGGCTTGGGTTGCCCCTAGTGATAGAGGAAGCACAAACCCTGGTGGGTGCTTAAGGCAACAACATTTCAATGGCTGTGCCAGCAGAAGGCTTGGTTCCACTCCAGGCTATAAAGTTTTAATTATAGAAGATAAATAAATCCCAGATACCAGGGCCTCTGCTTGGGTTGCTGGGGGGCGTGGCTGGCCTGCAAACCACCACAGGCTCCTCACCCAGGCCACCCCATACCCCAAGGGAACACTCACCCTGATCCAGGACACCCTGCAGGGCAAACCAGCTGGCCCCCACCCATGCACCAGGCCTCTATCCTATCTAATAAAAAAGTAATATGCAAATTGACCATCACTCCAACACACAAGATATCTGCCCCCATGTGGTCAAAAAATCCTGCTTCCATGTGAATACAAGATGGCCACCACAAGAAGGCCAGCAGGGGAGGGCAATTGGCAGGGACCAGGCCTACAGGGGAGGGCAGTTAGGGTCAAACAGGATGGCAGGGGAGCAGTTAGGCATCAATCAGGCTGGCCGAGAAGTGATTAGGGGATGATCAAGCCGGCAGGCAGAAGTAGTTAAGGGCAATCAGGAAGGCAGGCAGGTGAGCACTTGGGAGCCAGCAGTCCTGGATTGTGAAAGGGATGTCCGACTGCCCATTTAGGCCTGATCCACATAGAATTGGGCCAAAATGGACAGTCAGACATCCCTCAAGGGGTCCCAGATTGGAGAGAGAGTAGGCTGGGCTGAAGGACATCCCCCACCCAGTGCATGGATTTCATGCACCGGGCCTCTAGTAATAATAATAAGAAGAAGATTAGGATTATGGCCCAAAGTCATATGGCTAGTAAATGGTAGGACTGGGCCTGAAACCAAGCAGCCTAGCTCAAATGTGTCCTTTGAGCCCCAATAATGCAGTAAAATCTTGCACAGCACTTACAACTTTAGAGGGCTGGATGGCCAAAATGTGCTATACTCATAGGATGAAATGCTATCTGCCACTATATACATCGATAATAATAAAAGCATATTATGGTAATTAGATGGGACAGCTGGACGTCCTTCCTGATAAAACCAGGGCAGTGAGGGCCAACCCCCTTGCACAAATTTCATGAATTGGACCTTTAGTCTATAGATATTTCTTTATAATTCATATTAGAGGTCTGGTGCATGAAATTTGTGCATGGGGCGGGGGAATTCTCATCAGCCCAGCCTGCACCCTCTCCAATCTGGCTGCGGGTTGTTTTAGGCCTGATACCTGGGATCAGGCCTAACCCATCAGTCGGACATCCCTCCCACAATCCTGGACCACTGGCTCCTAATTGCTCACCTGCCTGCATGTCTGATCACCCCTAACTGCTCTCCCTTCCAGCCTGGTTGCCCCTAACTGCCTCTTGCTGCCAGCCAGGTCACTCCCAACTGCTCCCTCCCTGCTGGTCTGGTCACCCTTTATTGCCCTCCTCCTGCTAGCCTGATCACTCCCAACTGCCCCCCAGATGGCCTAGTTTATCCTCACTACCCTCCCTGCCTGCCTCTCCACCCCCGCCAGCCTAATTGTCCCCAACTGACCCCATGCCGGCCAGGTCACCCCTAACTGCCCCCACCCTAACTGCCCCTGCCTGCTGGCCTCATCATCTTACTGCCCCTCCTAATGGTCTGGTCACCCCCAACTGCACCCCTGCTGGCCTGGTCACCCCAATTGCCCACTCTGCTATCCTGGTCGCCCCAAGCAACCTGCTGTTCAGTCGTTTGGTCATCCCTCACTAACCCCCCTGCCAGCCTGGTCATAGGCAGCCATCTTGTGAGAGTGTGAGGGTCAATTTGCATATTACCTCTTTATTTTATAAGATATGAAGAGTTCTCAAAGTGTCTTATTGTGAAATAAAGTTTCTGAAAGAATTTTATACATTTGGTATTATTTATTTCTATAAAATACACCAATGAAACCATCTGGGTCTCAAGTTTTCCAGGAAATTCCAGGACATTCTGAGTTTTGCTGTGTCCTGTAATGGGCTCCTGCAAAGCTGGGTGGGTGAATGCAGAAATGGTGTACCTGAAGGACTGTGAAAGGTTTCAGGTAAGAAAAGTTACTTACGGAAAATGAAACCATCCAGGAACTCTGTGTTTATATGTAACTTATCCATTTAAAGTGGCTTTAGAATATATATAATTGCCATAAAGGAGGCACCTTAGTCTGAGTTTGTGGTGAAAGAGAAATGCTCTTTATTTCAAATTTACCAAAAATGGGTGGGGGTGGGAGCAGAGGGTGGGGGCAAAGAGGTATAAAAATAGAGCGATAGTCTGTGAAACTAATTACCCAAAGGAATTTATGAAAATTGTGCATGCATGGATGGATTTCATGGCCAGGTTTATTGAGGTCAAATGGTATGTGGCTCAGAACCACCAAACAAGTCTAGGTGATTCGAATGGAAGTGTTTGAGGAACGGAACACGTAGTTAAGAAGAATTAATTTGGAAAATTCCACTTTCAGGTACACTAAAAGACTACATTCTTTCACAGGCCTTTCTGGCCTCTACTGGTTGTCTGTGGAAGCCCGTGGCTGCCATGAAAGGGACTCATTTGTCTTAGCGAGTTTCTAATGAGTCTCCTAGCTCATTTCCTTTGCCAGGAACTGCCCTGTGGGGACCCAGGAGAGCCCGCCCACAAACCGAGGTTCTGCCGATTCTTTGGGCAACTGGCAGAAAGCCCAATCTAGAATTATTTAAGCTGGTAAAGAACTGGCTGGCAGTAAAGGGTAGGTCATGTCAACATGAGGTAGCTGGCTCAAGGGGCTCAAATGAAAATTTCACTAAGATTTGTTTTCTTGGTAGCAAAATGGCAAGAGTGACCAGTCCTCATATTTTCTTCTGATCCAGGCCAGCAGGAATGACTCTCTCCCACTAAAGCCAAACATGTGTATCTGTCATGTGACTCTCCTGGGGCTGGAAAGAGTCACATACCTCCCCTAGACTAATCACTTTTCTCAGGGGAATGCAATTTCTGTGACTAGCTAAGACCCAATCTGTCTATGGGAGTCCAATCTGCCTAAACATTGTTTCCCCAGAGAAATTTGGGTGCAATATTTATCAGAAGGAGGGTAAGTGGATATTGGCAAAGACATACACACACAAAAATTCCTCTTTGCCTTGTGAGTACGCCTTTTAACTGAGCCAGCACGTTATTTGCACGGCAGCGTGTTGTCCATGACACGGAAATCTTGGTATTTCCACTTGCACACCTTACTGTCCCCCACCACACGCACACTCTAAATTGGACTGAAAACTGGTTAGAATGGCTCAAAAACAGTCTGTCACTCTACATGTAGGCAAAACCCCAGGTCAATAAGGAGAGAAAGCCCATGCCGTCCACTTAAAAGGGGAGGGAGAACCTCTAGACCAGTGGTTCTCAACCTCCCTATTGCCACAGCCCTTTCATACTGTTCCTCATGTTGTGGTGACCCCCAACCACAAAATTATTTTCGTTGCTACTTCATAACTGTAATTTTGCTACCGTTAATGAATCGTAATGTAAATATCTGTGTTTTCTGATGGTCTTAGGCGACCCCTGTCAAAGGGTCATTCGACCCCCAAATGGGTCGTGACCCACAGGTTGAGAACCACTGCTCTAGACCCAACCACCCATGGGTACCGCCAATTAATTAATTTATGCATTGGGGGGTTGAAAAGCATGCTTCTCGAAGGAGAGAGAGGGATGTAAGGAGATTCAGGGCTGCTGGTAAGGGATCCCTCCTGTGTTAAACCTGAGAGGAGGAGTTCTATATTTGGGTGGTCAAAGGAAGCGAATTAGCCATGGGGACGGGTGCAGGGAGAAACAGGGCCAGTGTTTCATCAGCAGTGTCCACAGCATACTTCGACTTTTTGCTCCTTTAGCAAATTTCTCTGACGAGCTTCTCTTAGGGCATATTATTTCTATCAACTTTGCTTAAATATCACCTCATTTCCCTACGTTCCTCTCTCCATCCCTCCCTGAGCCTTTTTACTGATGCCTGCCTGATTAAAATATATAAAAAAAAAGAGGCCCACATCTGATATGAACCTAAAACTTCCTTGATTCCTTAAAGTGGGTTATTTATTAACAGCAGTTAAATGACTGGCTGTTGAGCCAATCTGGTCATTCTTTCCAAGGACCGATTTGCTCCGAACGGCTTCTGGAAAGCTCCTGTAGAAAGAAGCAAAGCTCTGTGCCAATTGTTAGCTGGGAGCAGAGGTTTGGGTGGAGAGAAGTTACTCATTGGCCTGGTTCCGCACGGTGAGTCCCCGGGAGAAGGCAGTGCAGCGCAGCTTTGACAGGCAGCACAGGGGGGCTCGGCTGCTGCCAGCAGGACCGGCCGGGACTGGGGCTCCTGGGCTGTGTCTGAGCGCCGTGGTCCCGAGGTCCCCACAAACTGTCCTGCAGAGCAGGCAGGCGTTCGCCTTCCCCTTCCTATGATGGCCAGAGTGTCCTGTGCTGAGAGGTATGGCTCTATCCTCTTTCCTATCCTTTGGTTCGGCAAAAATCCAGAAGTTAATTAAAGAAAATGCCAGAAGCTTCAGGGAGACAGGTGTGGGCTGCCGGAGCTGGGCAGGGAAACACCCAGGGGCGGGCTGTTTCTGCAGATAAAGTGCACTGGCAGTTGTGTGTCTAGCCTGCACGCGTGCTTTTTTTTTGGGGGGGGTGGGTAAAAAAGCCAGTTCTGTGCGTTATTCATAACACGTCTCTAGGCCTCAGGAGCCGAACACTGCGTTTCTTTGTGCAATTTTCTTTTACTCCATCATCGGGCAGGCGCGTTTCTATTTCCTACGTCTGTTGACCCGCAGAAACATTTTGCAACCGGCACAGAGCCTGGCCTGCCCATGGCTTTCAACGAAAATTCCGTAGCATCATGACAGCCCCGGAGCGGGACAGTACCCAATACTGTCGCTGTCCCTTTTCCCACTGGTACTTTGGCTATCTGAGAAAGCATAACCAAATCCAACCACCGTTTTGTTCCTTTACATATGTATTTTGTTTGTTCAAATTGCGACAGTTATCATCGATCCTTAGATTTCGTGACATTTACAAATGTCTTCAGTGTCAAGAATAGAAGAATACTTAGGGCCTTGTTAGAATTGAGCATGCCGTTATTTGATATACACGGAATTTAAGGGTAAATAAAGATACATTGAAACTTGAATTTTCCTACTCATTTGAGAGTCGGGGTATGCTTTCTGGAAAAAAAAAATAAACCTACAAAATTTGAATTACACATTTTAACAAGATGTATAAACAACCATGACCAGCCAAGTTCACCTTCAGCTGGTAAAAGTGGCTACCCTTTGACATTCCGATGACAGGTCACACATTCTTGGTTGAGCCTTGAAGATGTTTCCCGCATTCCCCATGAAGAAAATGTTTCCTCTCTGTTTCTGTTTCAGCAAGTAGCAATACCTATTCCAACTTAAATATAGTTTTTGAGCTCTTGCCTATTTTGTGGGTGCTTATGGTAATGAGCCTGCTACCAGCTTAGAGCGATATGAGTCCTAGCCGTCAGACCAAGGCCTGAGTTCTTTAGCATCGTGTGGAAGACCCAGCCTCAGAGGCGCTCAGTGGGAAGGGAAGGGTAGCAACACGTCGTGGCAAGAGGAACCCAAGAGCCGCCCCGGGAACAATGGGCATCTTGTGGAAAGGGCTGAAAGTATGCGGCCAGTCCCCATGGGAACGCCCGTGCTGCTTTCACACGGTGTGAGAAAAAGATGCTCCTTGAAAAGAATCTGTAATCCTTTCTTTCAAGGGAAAATCTATCCGAGAACTTGATCGAAAATTTCCCGAACCCAAGTGGGTCTATGTTAACCAGTGGGGATTTTTAATAAAATGAGACTTTTTTTAGTGTTGTCCAAGGCATGGTGTGAATAAATACTGTTATGCTAGAAGTGAAGACACCAGGAAACATCTGAATCTGGGGGTGGATGCTAGAGGTTTTTTTTCTCCAGAATAAATTGGCTTCCTGGGTTTTCTGATATTTCCATTAAGCAGAATCTACTCGTGCACAATAGTGTAAACCAGCAATGTTTTATTAGCAGCCATCGGGTGCAGGGCATTTTGGAAAGTCAAAAAGAACATTCTCTCTGGTGTCCTGAAGGGAATTTTACACTCCCTCCTCTGTTACTGTTACTGTTTGGCCATAGTGCCACAGTAGGGCTTTCTCTCCAGGGAACAAGGTAAGTTTGCAAAAAAAAACTAAAACAATAGGGACACATTCAAGATAGTTCATGTTGCACCCAGATTGAAGATCGAGGGAGAATACAAGTAGGATGTAAATACGGCACAAATGGGAAAACCCTGGCATCTTTAACACTGTGCACTCCATGTTAGGTATCTATCTATACAGTAGTGCATTGGTTTAAAGAGGGATGGCATGGGGACAAGTTCACAGGAGAATGGCCTGTAAGGATAACATTTTTAAGGATATAATTGCTGTCACTTATTGTGACTAATCTCATCATCTCTACAACCCCGCCCCGCCCCCAACAACCCATGCCGATAAGAGCCCTGAGGCTTGGAGAGGTTAATTAATCTGCCCAGGTTTACACTGCAGGCAATGGCATAGCCGAGCTCAATTGTATCCAGATTCCTACTTCTTACTGGAGTCCCATAGTGTCCAAGTCTGGACCCTACACTCTTTTAGAAATATAAGAAAATTGGATAAAAATCTAATGATAAGAACCATTAGGAATGAATAGAGGGTGAAAAAGAATGAATGATAAAGAAATGAAAATTATCCATGAAAAGAAAAGATGTTATTACTATCTGTAAGCCAGAAAAATTACTAATAAAAGAATACACCTGCTCACAGGTGGCCGGATTCCCCATTTTTATCAAAGAAATTCTTCAAGGGGACATGTCTCTGTGTTAATGTCATAAAAATATAATTGATCACCCAATTTATAGGAAGGTGTATGAGGTCGGGAGCCTATGACCTGGCTTAATGGCAGGTGTGCGGCCATCTGACCACACACCTTCGCTGGGTAGTACCCAGGAAAGACAGCCACAATGCCCACATCTTAGAGATGAATTTACATCACAGCTTCCTCTGCACTTTACCAGCAGAGAGGCGATTGGATGGGTAGTTAGATTTACTACGGGAACAGGCACAATAGGGCTAGAGAATTATATAGTTCAAAAACACTTTCAGAAAATGCAGTTAATCATTAAAACAATAAAAGAGAGTATCCTCTGGAGTATCAAGATGTCAAGCAGGATAAACATTTTCTCTGCAGTATTTAAGTACAAATTGATATATCTGGTCCAAATGGATTTTTATGAAGAACCTTCTAGCAAATAAAGTGGGGGGCAAGAGGGTACACTAAGTCTTCACTTAACGTCATTGATAGGTTCTTGGAAACGGCAACTTTCAGCAAAATGAGGTATAAAAAAAAAAACACAGATTGACTCTAGGCTAATTGTTATACACAAGAGTTAAGTTCCTATGGCCTAGATCTGATTTGAAATAAAGACCCAAAACAACTTCTAATAATAAACATTGAAATAAATGCGAGCTACACATTCGTTGAAGAAAGATTAATTAAAAACAAGTCAGATCCTTATTTTCCAAACCATTTATTCCAGTTCAGGGTCCCGAAGGCAGCAGCCCCTCCCAGCAGATCAGCATGCAAGGCTGGAGGCAGCCTGGACAGATGCCCTTCCACTGGGGGGCGCTCGCGCGCACAGTCTCTCTCTCTCTCTCTCTCTCTCTCTCTCACATACACACACACACACACACACACACACACACACACACACACACACTCAGTCAATATAGACAAGCCCATTCACCTCCTGTCCACATTTTCCTGTGGGAGAAAACCCCCATGGACATGGGGAGAACCTGCATACTCCACACAGACAGTGGCCTCCCGGCCGGGGACTTGAATTCCTTTAGTAACCGGTGTTGTAACAAAACGGATGTTGAACGAGAGGACACATTATCCGAGGACCTGCTGTGTGCATTTTTGTGGAGTACGTTTGTTCCGCTTCTTTGCAACTTCCTGCATTCTTCAGCTTTCAACAGTCTTCCTCGAGAGCGGCAGTCTTCATCTCCCCGCGTGCCGCAAGAATTTTTAAAACATGCTATGCCGGGGGCACTGCCCTCTTTTTCCTTAGATTGTCAAATTAAAAAAAAAAATGACAACAGTCGGCTCAACAGTAGCCATCTGGTGTGAATGAATCAAAATTATACCTTTTATTTTTTTTTCAGATCAGCAAAAAAAAAAAAACATATAATTTTTTGGTCAGCAAAAAAAACATAATTTTGCAGAATTCCAATAATTAGCTTGTGTCGCCCTGAGATGGAAAGGGGTGGAAATCGCTGCTCCCGAGGCAGAGCAGGAGGATGGCTTCTTCAGGAGCCCAGGCAGCCAGGGGACAAAAGCTCAGTGTTTCCAGCTCTGAGTGTGAAACCTCCGGGGAGAGGGAGGTGTTAATTAAGTTACAGCGCTTTCTTCCTCGGGCTTTGTGCAAAGGCTCCCCCCCACCCACCCCCAGCCCTTCCAGTCACCTGCTTGAGTTCTTGTTGAAACCGTGTTTCCTGCGTAGCTTCTCTCCCGACACCCCACCCCGACTCTTCCCAGGGAAAGTATAGATTTTCAGGAACACAGGGAGTTTTGTTTTCTCTGTTAAAAACAAGCCTACGGGAGCGGGCTTTAGGTTTCGCCCCAGGAAACAGCAGTCCGCTCCGAGGCGGCCCTCTCTGTCCACTGGGCGAGCGAGGTGCAGCCTGTCACCTGACCGGCTCCGGAGCTGCGGCCGGAGGCCGGGGGCTGCATTCCTGGGATTCTTTCACCGGGCACTGGCCCCGCAATGAGCAACCTCAGGTTCACTGCGCCCAGCGGGTTCCGCTCGCTGCGCCCCGGGAGTCCGCTGCCTGCCGGAACCCTCCTGCCCAGACCTCCGGCTCAGGCAGAGCAAGCGCGCCTCTGGGAGTAGCAGCACGCAGGTAAACTGAGTTTGCCCCCCACCCCCCGAGAGCCTGTGTGTCGTGCTGGGTGCAGAATCATTTCTCTTCTGGTGGTGTCTGTTTCTCCTTCCAGAAACCCGACTTGTCACCCCATCCCTGCTTTTTAAAAATAGTTACTGAATAACGAGACCAGGGACTCCAGGGTAGGCTCCCTGAAATGTTAGAAAGAGAACTTCTGAGTGTGAAAGCTGGGGAGTGAGAAGCAATTTTGTGAAGCCAGATTTTTTGTTGTTGTTGTAATTCAAAAAGTGCGAGCTTTGGAGGCTGACCTACTTGGACGTGAATCTTGGCTCTGGGTAGAACCTGGGACAGAATGTTTAATCTCTCCAGTGCTGTTTCCTCTTTGGTTATAATATCTACCTGCATGGTGGATGGGAGAACTAAGAGAAGAAAGTGTCAGGAAAGAGCTTGGGGTGTAGAAAGTATCTGAGTGTGTGCCTATATGTGCATGTGTGTGCACATGTGCGTGCTTACGTGTGTGTATGGTGGGTGCATCCGTATGCACGCGAATAGGCCACAGGGCAATGCCATTGAGAAGGCTAGAGGGTTTCCCAGAAGATGAGGTGGAATTTGAGCTGGCTCTGACTTTCTCAGCTGTTGGCAGAGACCAGACACTTGAGCAAAACATTGACCCGAGCTGCTGAAAAATAAATAGCGTGTCTTGCTGATCCTTATCCAGGAGAGGATGGTGTAGTGTAGCATGTGGGATGCACTTTAAATGAGGACCGATGGGAAGGGAGGCAGCTGAATAATGATCACACACATGGTCATGTGTGCAACTGTACACAGCCCTGCGTGGGCTTTGTCGTGGCAGGCCACGTGCCTTCCCCCCTGACTCTGCAGCTTACTCTCCACCTGCCTCTGGGCTGGTGATTTTCCTCTCTGAACATCGTTTTCTCATCACGTGGAATTGTCATGAGAGTGAAGTTACTCCGTCCTTGGGAAGCGCTTGGAGTAGTACCTGACACATGTATAACACTTGCTAAGCATCAACTGTTATGTGACAAAAAAACTCTTTTAAGTGGTCGCAGCTTTGATCTTCAAAATAATCTGACGAGAGAGACTAGGCATGTATTAGCCCCATTTTGCAGATCAAGAAACTGAGGCTCAAGGAAGGGAAAAGCATGAGCCAAAAGTCCCATAACCACTGAGTGGCCAGTCTGGGACTTGAACCTTAGTGTGTTGCTCAGGACACATGCATTGAATGAAGCATATTCTAAAAGGTTTGGCTCAAACACCATTTCCTCCAAATAGCCATTGCTTATTATCTTTCCTTAGGACAGATCTCTCTCCCCTGTCCTTCTCTAAACGTTTACAGTACACAGGAACCTTTTCTCTGAGCCATCCCTGCACTGTAGAATGTTTGGTATAAGTCTCATCTGCCCCTTCCCCACCCTAGCTGTGTGAATGTTTTCATGTGCAGCTGTGTGTTGAACAAGGATGTTTGGCACATGATGGACATTCAAGAGTAACAGCTGAAGGTGGAAGTGTGAATGGGGCTCTGCATCAGCTGGCAATGTGGGTGCTCCTCTCCCCATCCCCCCACTGGTATTTCTGGTCCGTCTCAGAGCTCCGACTCTGATGTGTGGGGCAACTGAATCTGATTCAGGAAGTGCCAGATATTGACCAAGAAGCTGACTGGTCAAGGTAAAGTCATTTCCATCCAATGTCTTATTTTCCCTGAATATTATTTCTCTGAGACTCTGTCACTATAAATGTCTAAGGAGAGGAGGGGCGGGCGTGCAGACTGTGTTAAGGAGAAAATTCAGGGGGGAAACTGTCCCAGTTTTTCTTGTAGATATTTTAATTCACCTTTCCACATTTTCCAGGGTGCAAACTTCTCTGTAGGACGCTCACCCTTTCTCTTTACCCCCTCCCTAAATCTTCCCTACCACTCTCCTTCTTCTCTCTTCCTCTACGCTTCTCTTCCTTCCAGTTCATGCTCACATTCTGTGACTCTCTTGCTCTCTGGTTAGCCTAAACCCCAGAGCACAGATGGGCAGGGATGCAGTGTCATTGCAGGAGGAAAGAGGAGTTCATTTTCTTAAGATTCTCACATCTCTTCATCCTCAAATGTTACCAATGCTCTGAGGGCCTTTATTCCTAATAACAGCCTCAAAGAAATCAATATACCATGATGGTTATGAACTTGGAATTTAGCGCTCTGAACCCAAAATCTAGCTCCCCAGCTTACTAGCTGTGTGGCTTGGGCAAGTCATTTAATGCTTTGGGTTCGTTCCTCACCTGCCATATAGTTATTATCAAGGTTATAATCCTCATGTGGTTATTATTGAAGTTAAATGTGTTAATGTTTACAAAGCACCTGGAACAGTACCTGGCTCATAGACAAGCATGTGCCGTATGAATATTGGCTGTCATTTTTCTAAAGATGGTAGGTAGTGTAAAAGTTGCATGTAGGCAAGATTACCCTTGGAGTCTCTTTAATGGCCTATGAATTGCATCTTTTGGAATACCACTGAGAATGTACTTGGCTTGTGTGGAGAGACCATATGGCATAGAAAGTATGTATTTTCAAGTTCTGTTCAGCATAGAAGGGATGTCTGAGATGGCCCAGGAAGCAACAGGCTCCCCTAGTCCTTTTCCCACTCCTTCTGTGAGGTATATGCAGGGTGAAATGATTGGCAGAATTGCCTATTCCTTATATTAAATCAATCACTGCCGTTCTTACTCTCTGTGCGTGTGGCTACCTTTTTAAGTTACTTGCATGTATGAGATGACCCCACTGTAAACCCTGGGGAAAGCCCACCAGCCTGAAGTTAGGAAAGCAGCACAGATACAGTCACCGTGGGGCCCTGGTGAAGTCATTAAACCTCCCTGGCCATTTAATAATGGCTAAGATCTCTGCTGGTGCAATTGGCCTGTGATTTTATTAGGCCCAGAAGGGAGCTGAGGAGAATAGTCAGATATTTAATTTGTGCCCTTTCCCCACTCTCTTTGGACGGCTAATTGAGTGAGAAGTATAGTGGGACTTTATTATTTCCGCTGTGGGAATACAGGGAGGATTGCCTGATCCCAAAACCCTGCTCCTTCAGCCTGCATTGAAATGTTATCTTCAAGTTCAATGCTCAAGTTCATGTTTCCATTCTGTCCGGATTTATCTGGCCACACATTCGTAGGAAGAGTCCTTTATTTCGCTGCTACTTGTTCAGGGAGGGTATAAGAATAGGGCAAGTGCTGAAGTCATCTTCTGGAGAGAGGGTCGGGGCAGCTTCTGTGATTAATACAGCAGAGACGCCCAGACAAGTGGGTAAGTATTGGTTTCCAGGTCCAGGAAAGGAGAGGAAACCAGGCGGTGGGTCTATGTTCTTCCTTTCCTCGCCTTGCCCTTTTCTGTTTGGTTTCCATGGGAAACTGTTTGTGGGGGAATTCTGGCAAGTGTTGGGCATTTTTGTTGCTTATCCACTTGTTTCCCTGTGGCATGGGGAAAAAAGGAGAAGTACCATGCAAAGAAAGGAGAAAAATAAGTGTGGGATTTATGCTGCTTTTTACGGCTGAAATTAAAATCTGGATAAAGCTCATAATTTTTCCAGGACCTTTGAGACAAAAATAAGGAAAGAGCTCATATGAAGATATCAAGCCAGAATCTATTAGTCTATGCCAGTGACTTTCAGCCCGTGTGCCACAATAACTTTTAAAACACTCAATACCTGGCTCATTAGTCAGGGGCACTGACCTCTTTTCCCTTAGATTGTCAACGAAAAAAAAAAAATGGCAACAGCCAACATAATAATAGCTATCTGGTATGAATGAATCAAAATTAGACCTATTTTTTTTGTAAGATCAGAAAAAATATATAATTTTTGGTATGCTGCAGAATTTTAGTAGTTAGTTTATGTGTGCCATGAGATGAAAAAAAAGGTTGAAAATCACTTCTCTAGGCACATTTCCAAAGGTCTTTTATTTCCTTTTCTCTGGGCACCAAGTTCACATTCTGAGGTCATGTTTTTCAACTAATGGCTGCATTGTGTCATTTGTTTCTCTTGCAGAGAGTGTCAAAGAAGACCTCAACGTCTGGAGAAAAATGATCTTTCAAGGAATACAAAGCATACCTCCTGCTACATGTTTTTGCCTTACTAACCTCTGATAACTGGGGCGCATGGCCCTGGGCCTACAGAAAGTCAACTGACTCTCCAGCTCCGCACCATGCATCACCTGTTCAGACTGGTCTTGGGACAAAAAGATCTCTCACGGGCCGGGGACCTCTTCTCCTTGGAGGACTCTGAGATTGAAGACAGCCTGACAGAAGCTTTGGAGCAAATTAAAATAATTAGCTCCTCTTCTGTAAGTAAACTAATTTTCACACTAGACTTCTATTCAGACTAGAAATGATCTATTCTAGAGCCAACTAATGGAATCAGTCCTAGTGGGGAGGATCTTTGTGGGGAAAAGAGGAAGGATCACTGATATGGGTCTCTCTTGACGCTGCTCCGTGGTTTAGTTGGCATCTAAGAAATAACCACAGCAAAGTCATGGACTTGAGGGCAGCCCGGCCTGCCTTCGCCCACTCAGGGAGACCAGAACTCCGGAAATTACAGACCAGGGTGGGATTCTGACGAAGGGTTTTTCTAAGGGTTATTTCTATATCCTTGGAATGACATGAGGAGGAGAGGGAGCAAATCCGGGGAAAAGCAGACCTGCCAAGCTGCACCCCAGCATTAGTAAACAAAGCAGGTGTGCGGAGGAGGCTGAATAATGGAAGAAGGCAGATGACACCTCCTGCCGTGCAGGTAATATGAGACAAGAACAACCATCACTCTGCTGTCAGAAGTGACAGTTGCCCAGGGCTTGATAACACTGATTCTCTCTGCTCCTATATCGTCTTGGGTTTGGTTGATTTCTTTTCCTTTGCTCCTTTTTCTACATCCCCTGCCCCCAGCATATAGTTCACCTCCCTAATTATTAGCCCCCAGTGTGATCGGACAAATTTAAACTTTCCATCACCCATCCCCTTCCTTTGTTTCTCCTCGATGTCAAGATGATATATTCTGAAAGTACTTCGCTGAGGGGGTGGGTGTGGAGTGCCTGGTGTGCTTTAATCTGGACCTTCCTAATCATGCGTGGATCCTTCATGAGCCTGGTGCACCCATTTCAAGGGCCAAGGCCACCAAGCGTCCTCTCGAGCAGCCTCCCAGCTCAACAGCCTTTGCCAACACGTGGCATAAACACCCACGGGGCAGAGGAAAGGGACAGGACTCAAGCCACAAAATACCGAATTAGCAAATGTGTACACACTTCAGAAATAAAAGCTTTCCTCCATGTTATAAAGAAGAAATGTTTGAAGGCCGTGCTAGCAACCAGCTCAGTTTCCTCCTCAAGCTGTCAACATGTTCTCTTGCTGGTGGCCATTAACATGCCACATTCCCCCAGTGACCAGTGAAGTCACTACCCAAACACGCTTCTTTTCTCAGGTAGTGCCTTTGACAGCAATTATGTGTCCACATTTTTTTCCAGAACATTAATCAACTTAGTCTGGCTCAAAACACAAAATATTCCTGGTACATTTCCACTTTCTGGGTAAGATTTATGTGCTATTTCCACCAGCCCCATTCATCACACTCCTCTGGAAATAAATTGGGTGAATATGCCACTGATTTTCATCTAATCTAATTATATATACATATATATATACAAATTTAATAATATATATACATTTATATAGATAATATAAATATATATGTTTCTAACAAATATCTTATTTATACTATCTATTGGATATAATAAATACATGGTTTATATCCATATTCCCTGAAACCCATTTCCACTAGAGGTCACTGGT
The DNA here is from genome assembly GCA_011751065.1 of Lasiurus cinereus. Classification (NCBI taxonomy): domain Eukaryota; kingdom Metazoa; phylum Chordata; class Mammalia; order Chiroptera; family Vespertilionidae; genus Lasiurus; species Lasiurus cinereus. Next base: position 12,895,184 of record JAAGEH010000045.1, on the reverse strand, counting down.
GTTGGAGATTTGCTGTGGTTTTTTCCTTCGCCAATTGCTTTGTCTCACGAATGTTAAATTCATGAGCTCTGTCTGTCATGTGTCCCACTGTCTCATCAGAAGCACTGTCCATTCTTTAAGCCCTCCAATCAGTATCCCCCCATACCCGCAAGTCTACAAGTCAGTAGTTCTCCTGTATTCTTCATCTACTGACTTCTTTCATATCTCACTTCTTCCCTGCCTCTATCTGTAACCATGGCATAGAGCAGGTGGATGGCAGAATAATAATACTAATCACTTTTTAGAGGAATCACAAAGATGAATCCAATTTTTAAATGCAACCATCACTAAGATCAACCTAATATTTAAATTTCCTAATCAATCCAAATTAGAAATAGTTATTAGTGGAATTCCTTTTCCCTTTCTACTCCTTTAAAAACTAGTTCTGGTTTCATTATTCCTTTAACGATTTCTAGTGACTCTCGTTCTTAGTGATTACCTCCTTCTAAAAAGACATAATTGCCCCCTTTGCATTATATATATTGTCCTCACAGAAAATCTTCTACTCATATAACCTCAAGTGCAGTCTCTACATGAAGGAATCCCAAATCTATGTTTTTAGGCTTGACAGTTTCCCCTAAGTTTTAAGCTCATAGTAATTAATATCCAGGACCTCAAAATCAATATGTCTTAATTCGAAGTTGTCATCTTTCATATTCCTAGATCTCCAGGTTTGAAACCTGGAGTCACTCTTGACTCCTTACTCTCACTCTCCTCTTGCCCTGTGAGTTCTGCAGAAACTGCCATAGAAATACCTTCTCCTTTTCCCTTCCTGCTGCTATCACCCTGGCTCAGGCCTTCAAAACAACTGCTCCCACTTGGTCCTGCCTTTCTCTAGTTTATTTTACCAACAACTACCAGATCATATTGCCTACACCATTTTATTACATGTCTCTCCATTGTTCAAAACCTATCCATGATGCCTTAATGCCCATGACATTCTATGACCAATACCAGTGATCAGTCCACTGAACCACCATACCTACTCTATGGCCCACTTCACCATAAGCTACATCCCATCCTTCCTTTATGATCAATTTTTTTCTAATCAATTCCACTTCTCAATTTCTTGTTAGAAACATAGAACTAGAAGGGACCTAAATCATTGTTTTCAACTTCCTTCCAGCACTCAAGTTTCTTCTCTAGGATTCCTAACAAATAGTGGCATTTCCTTCTGTACTTGCAAAGATGAGGACATAGTAGGTTTCTGATATTTTTCCTGCTTCTCAATCTTCCTTTCATAAATTTCCCCTTTCCATTGCATGCAGCCTCGATGGAACCTTTTGGTCAATGTTCCCTACCTTGCCTTTGCCTAAAGAGGAGGAAGAAAAGAAGTGGGGACATCTGACCCTAGCTATAACAATTAGAATTTCTTTCTTAGTAATTTTAGGGGGTGAATCAGCACAGGGTGATTTATCATGATGATGGTGCCCTCAAGAAATAGTATTTTGGTTCCTACTCCTCTATCACCATGTCTGCTTTGGTCACTGCCCTTCCCAGGCCAGAAAGTGCAGCTTTTTCTTCAAATCTGTGAGCCATCTTATGTCTTATGATTATTTTACTAAGGCAATCTAGACTTTTTCGGTTTCTTATTACCACAGAATCCTAACTGACAAAAAGATAGCTGTTTACTGTTTGAATGACTAGTGTGTTTCTCCTTTCAGCCAGATGAAATTTTATGCTTTGTTTTTCTATCAATTGTGCTTCCACCCCACCCCACACCCCCAGCAATCAAAAGAATCTAATCTCTGCTCCTACAAGAAGAATTTTAAACATATGACAATAGATATCAGTGTCACTTCTGGCGTCTCTTCTTCCCAGCTAAACATCCTTAGTGCCCTCATGTTTTCCTATGACAAAGAAGGGGCAGGCCTATGACAGGGAAAGGCTGCATCACCTCACATTTCCAGTCTCAGGTCTGGAAACTCAATTTTGTCAATTGATGAGAAATGCTATCTAAATCATGCTTTCCAAATGTAAGATTCAGAGTATAAATTAGAATGCTGACTTACTGATTTTCGTTTCGACATAAAATAAAACTCATGTCAGTTAGAATTCTTGTGTACGCAATACTGTTTTCTCCAAGTCTATTCACCCAATCTTTTTTTTATTGACTTTTTACAGAGAGGAAGAGTGAGAGATAAGAGAGTTAGAAAAATCAGTCAGCTGCCTCCTGCACACCTCCTACTGGGGATGTGCCCACAACCAAGGTACATGCCATTGACCGGAATTGAACTTGGGACCTTTCAATCCACAGGCCGACGCTCTAATCACTGAGCCAAACCGGTTAGGGCATATTCACCCAATCTTTCACTGGATAAGGAATACTATTATTATTTAGGTTTCTTCCTCCTCTGTTATAATTACACTAGAGCCCCAGTGCACAAAATTCGTGCATGAGGGGGACTTCTAGCTCCCAACTGCTCACCTGACTATCTTCCTGATTGCCTCTAACCACTTCCCTGCCAGCCTGATTGATGCCTAACTGCTCCCCTGCCAACCTGGTCACCCCTAACTGCCCTTCCCTGCAGGTCTGGTCCCCCCTAACTGCCTTCCCTTGCTGGCCTTCTTGTGGTGGCCATCTTGTGTCCACATGGGAGCAGAATCTTTTGACCACATGGGAGCAGTCATCTTGTGTGTTGGAATGATTGTCAATCTGCATATTACTCCTTTATTAGATAGGATAGAGGCCTGGTGCATGGGTGGGGGCCAGCTGGTTTGCCCTGAAGGGTGTCTCAGATCAGGGTGGGTATTCCCTTGGGGCATGGGGTGATCTGGGCGAGGGACCTGTGGTAGTTTGCAGGCTGGCCACGCCACCTGGTGACCCAAGTGGAAACCCTGGTATCTGGGATTTATTTATCTTCTACAATTGAAACTTTGTAGCCTGGAGCAGAGCCAAGCCTTCTGCTTGCACAGCCATTGAAACTTTGTTGCCATAAGTGGAGGCCTGGGCCCACCAGGGTGTGTGGAAAGCTTGGCTTCCTCCATCTCTAGGGGCAACCCAAGCTTCCCTCCTGCTCTATCTGCGGCCATAGCCATCTTGGTTGGGTTAATTTACATACTTGTTCTGATTGGCTGGTGTGTGTCGCTTGTGGGTGTGGTGGAGGTATGGTCAATTTGCATATTACTATTTTATTAGATAGGATTTTAGTTCTACCTCCCTGATATTATTATTACACTCACCTGTGAAGTCACTGATGGGCATAGAGCATCTTGGGTAGCTGGCTAATTCCGCTTAAATGCATGGATTTTGCTGTTGTTGTTTACTCCTCAAAGGACAATCCTGTTTTCAAGTTCTTGAAGGATGCCTCATTGTAACTTCCAAATACTTCCTGAATTCTCAACATTCTGGTTACTCTCCGCTGGAATCTTCCTAACTTATTAATATAATGTATCATTGCTCAGTATTTGAACCAATTGCTTAGAACAATTGCTAATACCAGTCAGACACTCTGTTTCTAAAATTTATTTTCAATAATAACATCACACAGTTGGCCACATTTATATGTGATGTGCCAAAATTCTCAGGTTGATTCAAAACTTGTAATTGGATATCTTGAAAACAAAATTTAAGTGAATTATGTCACATTTTAAACCATTGCAATAATATGCTTGTTTTCAGGCCGTTCTTCCAGACCTTTCTAAAAATCATGATTCTGTCCAATATATTAGTTACATTCCTAGCTTTGTAGATCTGAAAAGTCAGTAAGCAAGCCTCCAATCCTTCTTCTAGACTCACTCACAAGCCCTAGCTGGTTTGTCTCCATGGATAGAGGGTTGCTGGCCTGCAGACCAAAGGGTCCCAGGTTCGATTCCAGTAAAGGGCACGTACCTTGGTTGCAGGCTTCTCTCTGTCCTGGGCCCTGATCAGGGCTCATGCAGGAGGCAACCAATTGATGTGTTTCTCTCACATAGATGTTTTTCTCTGTCTTTCCTTCTCTCTTCCACCCTCCCTAAATAACAATGGAGCCCAGCTGGCATGGCACAGTGGTTGAGTATCAATTTATGAACCAGGAAATCATAGTTTGATTCCTGGTCAGGGCACATGCCTAGGTTGTAGGCTCGATCTCTAATGTGGGGTGTGCAAGAAGCAGCCAATCAATGATTCTCTCTCATCAATGATGTTTCTATCTCTTTCTCCCTCGCTGGAATCAATAAAAGTAATCAATGGAAAAATATCCTCTGGTGAGGGTTTATAAAAAAATTTAAAATAAATAAATAAATAAAAATCATGATTCCATCCAATATATGAGTTACATTCCTAGCTTTGTAGATGGGAAAAGTCAGTAAGCAAGCCTCCATTTCTTCTTCTAGAGTCACTCACAAAATAATTGAAACTTACTAGATTTTATTCTGTAGTTCATGCCAACCAAAACACTGATGGAAACTATTTTGTTCCTATTGTTTGCCTTGAAAGTGTGACTTTGCACTAAAAATTCTCTCCTATGTGACTTTAAGCTTTGTCATTTCATTTCAAGTCCTTTCTGGAATACCTTTACCTAATAATCACTTCTACCGCTACCTTGGCTCTCCTCCCAGACTATTTCAGGTGAGATTGTCTCCTTACCCACTCACCCCCTTCTCTCACCTCCACCCTCATCTTTCCCATGATGTTCACTCAGGCCTAATTGTCCCACCACCTTCCAGTTCTCTTTAATATTTCATAGCAATAAAAAATGTTAGGCACTCAAAAATCATCCAGTTTAAGCAATTAGATAAAATTGCATAACAACCTCTAATCCATTTCTCCTCCCTTTTCTCCCAAAGGTAATCAGAGAGCTGAATGAGTCTACTGGATAAAAGACCACTACACAAATGCCATTGTGTAGTGGTATTTATTTGTGCATGTTTTTATCTGTTTGCTACATGGCCACAATTCAAAACCACTTATAGTATTATATTTCATGTTTTTAAACTTTATATAAATACAATTACAAGCTCAATATTATGTTTTTGATGTTTAGCTATGTCACTGCATGTAGATCCAGTTCATTTGTTTTCAGTGGGATGGAGAATTCCGTTACATGGCTATGCCATAATTTGTTTATCCATTCTTTGTTTGATGGACATTTATTATCTAAACAGTATTACAGTGAATATTCTTATGATTAGCAATTTTGGCAAATGTACTAGTATGTCTAGTGTACACAACTTGGGGTGAAACCACTGGTGGGAGGTTTTGAATGTTTTCCACATTCTGATGCCCCCCCAAATTAGTCTCCAAAGTGGTTGCACCAATCTACACTCCCATTAGCCATGAATAAGAGTTCCAGTGGCCTCCCCAATGCTTACTTTTATGAGATTTTTAAAGTTTTTGTCAATTTAGGTGAAACAGAGTATCTTATTATCATTAAAAGTTGCAGTCCCCTCATTATTAGTATAATCGATCATTTTAAAAATAAGTTTATTTGCTATTTGTCATTTGGCTTTCCTTCTCTGTAAAGCACTTATTTATTATTGAGCTTTGTTTTTCTTTTCATTTTTCTATTGATATTTAAAAATATATAGTTTTTCATATTATTTTGAGGGAGTTTTATATATAGTTTTTTCATATTAATTTGTATTAATCCTTTGTCACTTATGCTTCTCTTACTCCAAATGTAGCTTGCATTTCACTTTTTATTATAATAAATATTAATATCTAGTAGGACAAGAATCCCAATCCCTTCTTTAAAATTGCTTTGATTTGGTTTTGTTCTTTAACAATTTTTTATTAGGTTTCTCAAGTTTCATGAATGATTCTGTCATACCTTGATTGGAATTTCATTGTCTATAGATTAATTTGAAAAAGATTAACCTCTTTATGGCATAATCTTCTTATCTGTAGATCTTATATACCTATCCATTTATTTAGCACTTCTTAATATCTTTCAATAAAGTTTTATCATTCTTTTCTTAAAGACCTTAAGAGTCTTACACATCTTTTTTAAATTTATGTGTATTATATTTTTAGCTGAGCTTATAAATGGCATCCTTTTTAAAAATTGTATTTCACAAGTATATTTTAAGGTTATTATAACAGAAATGGCATTTGTGAAGTGGTCTTGTATCCAGTAAACTCATTCAGCTCTCTTATTAATCCTAAAAATTCGTTTATAATTTTTTCCATTTATCCATCAAATAAACTTTGAAAATAGAAAGTATCTTGATTTTAAATATTCTTGTTAATTTTATTGCTCAAATTTATTATATCCTCAATAGATTTATGTTTGTTTGAAATATCAACTACTAAGAGAGATGTTTTAAAATTTCCCACTATAATATTATATTTGTTAGGTAAGATTGCTTTATGAATTTGGGAGCTTTATAATTATGTAACACGGGTTTAGGGTTGCTATTTTTTCTTGAAGAAATTTTTCTTTTATTATTATATACTGAGCATTTTTATTCTATATAATATAAAACATTTTAGCATTTTCTTGCTTTCAGCCATACAATTTTATATCAAAAATAAGGACATAAAAACAAGAAACTAAATGAGTATTCTTGCTCTTATCTCTTTTGTGTGAAATAGCTTAGGAAGTTGTAGCTGACACAATACACCATGAGATATATAAGAGATAGAGATATAATACAAAAATATTTCCAAAAAATTCTATAGAATGACCTGAAAAATTATCAAAATTATAAAGAGTGGGGCTAAACATCTGAGTACAAAATAAATACAAAGAAACAACTGTAGGTTGACTTAATCAGCAATAATTAAAGTTCTAATGAGGAAAAAACAAAGATTTTACTAACAGCAACAACAAAAACATAAAATACACCAGTAAACACTTAAAAGTTTGTGAAGCTTCAATGAAGAAAGTAGCGAAGTTAGTATTGTAATAGAATTGAGAAATGGAACAAAAAGACGGTCTTGAAATGAACCTGATGTATATGAAACAATTATTGGAAATATATTATTCAGTAAACAATGGTGGCAGAACTTGATTAGCTATTCAGAATACAATGTGCATATTTGCTTACTTCCATAAATAGGAGATAGATTTAAGAGTTAAGTGACTAGCTAAGGGATTAGTTTCTAAAACACCAAATGTTAAGTGTTTTCACTTATTTTTTTACTCTAGAAAGAAATATGGGTGACATTTTATGAAACGTTTGATAAGGAAAACTTGAGGCAAAAAGAAAAGCTGCTATAGAAGGTACAGAGAAAGAAAGAAATTTGTGTAAGCGAACATTTGCCTGTGCTTGGGGTGCCTCTGTCAAGTATGGGAGCAGTTGCTGATCCTGGTTTCCCTTGGGCCAAGAGACTGGGGTGAGAGGAGAGTACTTATCACTGTGAACTCCTTCTTTGTATCTTTTGGGAATTTTTGTACCATGTCCATAAATTTCATTTTCAAAAATATTAATAATTTAAACAACTTAACTTTTCCATTTAAAGAATGAAAATCAATAAAGCCCCCCCAAAATTGACAGAGTTGGCTACCTAAATACTCAGCATATCACTAGATAGCAGCAATAAATAAAAACAAATAAAATCAAAAAATACTGAAGCATCTAAAAACACATTCACAAGCAATATGCCAAACGTTGACTTAACATCCTTAAGAGAAAAAGATACTGCACTCAGGGAGGGCCAAAACTAATGAAGTCATCTGAGGAAAAATAGACATCAGATACAGCGGGCAATTCCTAAAGGAGGAAATACAAAGGGCCAATAAACATGACAAAATATTCAATCTACCTTCTTCTCAAGGAAATTCCAAGCTGAATAGCAATGAGATATTGTTTTCCACTGATCACATTAGCCAAACTTAAAAATACTTTTTGCTCTTGCAAAGGTACAATAGGCAGACCATGTTGTCACCCAGCTGATGAGAGTATAAATCTGTAAGGCCTTTCTGGAAAATACTTGCGCAGAGTGTATCATGAGCCTTAAAAATATTTCTCTCCTTTCCCTCAGAAATGTCCACTTCTGGAGAATCTAGGCTAGAAGCAATCTAGAGTGAGGAGAGGGCTTCTTGCTGGCTGCTGGGTAGAGTGTTGCCAACATTGTAGGTTTGATCTGATCTCTCGTCAGGGCACATACAAGAAGCAACCAATAAATGCATAAATAAGTGAACAACAAGTCAATGTTTCTCTCTATCTCCCTTCTCTTCTCTTCTCTTCTCTTCTCTTCTCTTCTCTTCTCTTCTCTTCTCTTCTCTTCTCTTCTCCTCTCCTCTCCTCTCCTCTCCTCTCCTCTCTTCTCCTCCTCTCTCTCTCTCTCTCTCTCTCTCTCTCTCTCTCTCTCTCTCTCTCTCTCTCTCTCTCTCTCTCTCCCCCTTTCTCCCTTTCTCCCTTTCTCCCTTTCTCCCTTTCTCTCTTTCTTACAGTTGGATAGAAAGCCCCATCTCTCCCTATCTGATGGCCTCACAGTTCTATTATGCTTGCAGTTTTGTCAGTCCACCATGGAGTTCCCAGTCAGACCAATTTCCAACTTAAACCAGTGTGCCTGTTTTTCACATTTAGGTGTTTTGAAGGATCATATCATCTCTCCATAAAGATGATTAGGTAGTTGAGGGAGAATTAAAACAGAACAACAGCATTGGGAAAAGTTAATATGGACTTGGAAGTTATTTGGGTTGAAAAAAGAAAGATGACATGATGTGTTCCATTGTGTACATGGAGAGAAAGCTTATGAGGAGAAGGTGGAAGGTAACTTGAAACATTTCACTAAGTAACTGAAATGTCAGGTCAGAGCAAAACACAATGGACTTAGAAACTGAAACAGCCTGAAGTTTAAACCCACTTGCGAGTGAATGATTAAGTTTCTTTGGACTCTCACTGCTCCCTGTCTGTGTATCTGTGACACATGGATTTGCTCCATTTGAGCACGTTTCCAACTCTGCCTCTTCCTCAAGAGTCCCAACTCAGAAGAAGGAGGCCCTGGTGGTATCAGGCCTTACATCCTAGCACACAGTGTGGCCCACCTGTTTGGTAAATGACTCAGTATGTATTTTGTTGGACCTTTGAGGGATTATTTTCCATAGTATTACTTAAGTGAAGGTTTTCTTCCCAATAGGATTACCAAACCAACAACAATGATCAGGCTGTGGTTGAGATCTGCATCACAAGAATCACAACAGCCATCAGAGAGACAGAGTCCATTGAAAAGCACGCCAAGGCCCTCGTAGGGCTCTGGGACTCCTGCCTGGAGCACAACCTGAGACCCTCCGGGAAAGACGAAGACACCCCCCATGCAAAAATCGCCTCTGATATCATGAGCTGCATTTTACAGGTATGTTGGTATTTAACATCATGCCTACTTGATACTGGCTTGGCAATTTAGGTGAACATATGATGGCTCTGAACCAAGAGCCAATGTTCTATAGTGTTTGGATATTGTCAAAAGATACCTCAAACCATCAATAACTAAGCCGGACAGATTGGTCATTCATTAACCCAGAAGGTTCTATCAAGCCCCTGTGAGGAGTTCAAAGGAAAACCACAGCAAGCTCTAATTTGTTGGGAGAGATAAGACACATACATATAAGAAGCTAACAATAAAGCAATGTGTGCCAAGATTTAAATGAGGAATATTGGAAAATGCAGAAAAGGAGATCCCTTTCATCCAAGGAGGCCAAAGAGGAAGTGGAGTCTGAACTGAGTGTCAATGAGCTTGGAATATGTGGAGAGAATTGTCATTTTTAAATGTATTTTTTTTATTTTATCTTTATTGTTGAAAGTATTACAGATGTTCCCCATATTTTCCCACTGACTCCCTCCACTCCGCACGCCATTCCCTCCCCTCAAGCCTTCATCATACTATTGTCAGTGTCCATGGGCTATGCACATATGCATACCAGTTCTTTGGTTAATCTCTTCTGATCTCCCCATCCCTTCTTTTCCTTCCCCCTGAGATTCATCAATCTGTTCCATGCTTCTACAACTCTGGATCTATTTTGTTCATCAGTTGATTTTAATTATCCATAATAATATTAACCTGTTCTGATCACATTTAAATTCTCTCCTCTGACATAAATATCAATTTAGAATTTTGGCTCAGCCACAAAACAATTATGTGAGATGGAAATATTGGGCAAGACATTTAACTTTCTAAGTCAACAGTTTCCTCTCTGTAAAATGCAGGTGAAACATCATTGTCTATGACACATTTTACCAACCAGTGATGTTGATGGGTGCTTCTCAAAAGAGAATTATTAATCAAATAAGTTGGTAAACACTGAATTCAATCTTTCCCTTTTGAACTATCACATGCTTCATAGTATATTAAAGTCTTCAGAAAGTCCTGCAATAAAGAAATCTGGTTAACGGATTAGTTCAGCCCTTTCCACTGTGATTCAACCATGAAACTTTCTCCCCTAGCCCTACCCAAACACAATATATATGAATAACCCTCAGAACTTTGGTTCTACTAAGCACAGTTCAAGAACATCTCATTGTGTCTAGCACTGTGTGTAGCAGCTATGTTAGTCTCATTCTTTCTTCTTTTACTTTTTCTCACAGTTGTCTATGGTTAACTGGAGCATATTTCATATTTCACATTCAGTCCAGGAACTGGTGAGCTGAACAAAAGACTCTATATACACACGATCACACTGGTTTTTCTTTTTCTTTTTTTGTTTGTTTGTTTGTTTGTTGCTTTGTTCGTTTTTTTTATCTTTAGAGTTAGGGACGGGAGGAGAGAAAGTGAGGAGAGATTAATATTGCTTGGATATAACAACAAAGGTCAAATATATGTTCTTCATTGGTTACCTTCAATATGTTATTGACATAGATCAGGAACATATTATTTTACTCCAAAGTACCACTTCATGGTCATTCCCACAGAAAGCAGCTGCATTCTACACTTCCCACTGCCATTTCTAAACCATAGACACTAGCACAGTGCCACCAACAGAAACAGAATGCAGGCCACAAACATGGGCCATCACTGTCACTGGAAATTTTCTAGTGGCCACATTAAAAAAAAAGTACAAAGAACACGTGAAAGTGATTTGATAATATATTTTCCTTAACTCAATATATCCAAAATATTATTATTTCAGTATGTAATCAAAGTAAAAAAGTAGTGAGATATTTTACTTTTCTGTGCTAAGTGTTATACATCCGATGTGCGTTTTAGCACGTCTTCCTTTGGAGGACTCCCCTTTCAGGGGTTCAGCAGCTTCACGTGGGTGGTGGCTCCTGAGGTCGCCAGTTCTAGAGAGTCAGGAAGATTTTCTGGATGGAGATCACCTTTGGAAGGGGTTATGAACAATAAGCAGGAATTTCACCAAATAGAAAAAGTGGAGTGAGAGGACATTCCAAACAGAAAAAGAAAAAAAAAAACTTGTGCAAAAGTCCAGATCTGTGAAATAAGACCAAGGTCAGAAGAGCAAGCTGCCCTTCCAAGTGCCCTAAATTCCAATAAAAAGCCATGTTTCATTCTAGTTACATAAGGGGTTAGGTCTTCTACTTCAAAGTTGAGGGTGGGATGGGAAAGAGGAAGCAGATGTTTCTGAGAAATAAAAATGCCGAACTTACTGCTGGTCCATGACTCAGTGACTCTGTAAATGAGTTTATGAGATTGTTGAGCGTAGGGACCCAAGGACAAGCACTGATGTTTTTGGAAAGAGATAAAGAGAAGGACAAAGGGATAGGCCTCGTGATTGAGAGGGACAAGAGACACCAGCTTGTAGAGACAGTGTGGGTACAGGGTGTCCCGAATGTGCCCTCCAAGGAGGCAGAAGGCTTTGTAAAGGACAGTGGGAAACCCTAAAGGCAGACTTGCCTTTCAGCAAAGGTCATGATTTGTCCTGGGAATGTGACCCCAGAAAGTCAGCCTAGGAACCAGAGCAAGGCTGTGGTTGCAGCACTGGCATTTAGCTTTCATCCAATTTTAAGGAGAACTATTATCCTACTTGTAATTTGGGTTCTTGTGGGAACCGTGTATAAATCCAAATGACTCATATTCTGTTCTGTTGTGTGTGTGTGTGTGTGTGTGTGTGTGTGTGTGTGTGTGTGTGTTTGTTTTTTCAGTAAAATAAAGAGTAAATCAACTTTCAAAAGTCATCTTTGTTGCTCCTGAAGAACATCTTTTATTATAAAAGCCACCTCCCTGTGTGGTCTAACTATTTTAATAACTCTCTGGAAGTGCCTATTTCAAACCACAGATTTCTATGACCTGCTTTTTATATAGAATTGGCCAATGCCCATTTCTTTGCCCCTCGAAAAGTCACGAAGGGGAAGACATCCTCCACATTAGATTCTTGGGTAAATCCAAACCTGGAGAGGGTTGAAGAAAATTAAAATGCACCTCAAAGAAGGTTATAACCATTGGCATGGCTGATGTGCTAGAATGAGATTCTAGAGCAGTTACAGCCTCTTCTCCAACCAAATCACTTAGCAGAGCTGTTGTCAAGTTAGCTTTGCATTTCACCTCTCTCTCATTTTTGCTCACACTGTTGACGAGCCCTATGGAGAGGAAGATTGCCCAAGGGGATTATCTGGAGGGAGGAGCCTGAATAATCCCCAAATCTTACTACTAGAAAATCAGAAAGGATCTGTTTTTCCTCATTAGGAGAACCTCACTGACCATTCTCTTTGATTCCACATATCAGTTGTTGTATTTCTTCTTTCTCAGTCATGTTGTATGAAGATTCAAAATCTGTCTCTGATTGACATGGCATGCAAAGTGCTTTGGATAGTTTTGAGAACATTTCCAATGCAACTCTTAGGGCAGGACTGGTTATGCTGGTTTAGAAGTTTATCCAATAGGCAACCCAGCTCTACCATTTACTTGCAGTGTGATCTTGAGCAAATTAATTTTTTTGTCCTTCATTATGTCATCTGTAAAATGCAGATGATGAGAATAATTGCCACATAAGTTTGTTGTGAGGATTAAATGAGTAGACATTTTTATTTATTTATTTTTTTAAATATATTTTATTGATTTCTCACAAAGAGGAAGTGAGAGGGACAGAAAGTCAGAAACATCGATGAGAGAGAGACATCAATCAGCCACCTTCTGTACACCCCACACTGGAGATGTGCCCGCAAGCAAGGTACATGCCCCCGACCAGAATCGAACCTGGGACCTTGCAGTCCGCAGGCCGACACTCTATCCACTGAGCCAAACCAATCTCGGCGAGTAGACATTTAAAAAAAAAATAGACATAAAGTCTTTAGGACACAGGAAGTGCTGCATGAGTATTGACTTTGGAATCATCATAAGCATCATCTGCAGAAGACTGTAAAACAGCACTTTCTAAAAGGCTATTAATTTAATTACTTGTTATAACCATTGTTCATTGCCTAGGTCCCCCTCCCCAAAATATAAGTTCTGTTTCATTCACTAATGTAGTCCCAGCACCTAGAACAAGTGAATGGCTCACAGTCAATGCTCAAAGTAATATTTTTTTAATGAATGAGTGAGTGAAGAAATGAACAAAGATTTTAAGAGACCTGGCTGTTGTCTGGCTTCCATACCAACAGCCCTTCTTTCAGAGTGGGCCAGGGTACTTATTTCTCAGTTAGTGCCCCATGAAACAGTGGCATGAAATGAAAGGAGACTGGGACATCCCCGAGGTTCCTGAGACCTGCTCTCATTATGTGTCAGAAAATATACTGGGAAAACTTAGGCGTATGTGCCATCTAGATTTTACAAGGCGGTGCTACTAAAAGCCAAGCATTTTTTTAATATAAATTCAAATTTAGTTTGACAATCTAATCAATGATGCCAGGTGAATATCCATAAAACAACTATTTTAATAAACGATGTTTGCTATTTCTTGAGACTACTCCTGTATGGCTCTTACTTGAATTCAAGGCCAAATAGCTTTTTAGTTGCTATCATTTCAGATAAATATCTCTTCTACTTAGCTTTATTCTTTTCAAAAACACCGGGAAATGTTCCCAAAGTACATTTTCACAAGGAAAATCGCCACCACAAGCTCAAATTTGTGCTAATCTAGTTAAGAAATATAATTCTTGGCATCTGTAGAACAAGGGCCTCTTGTTTTGCTTCTCTGGGCAGATATAACTGTCCCCATGAACATGTCTTTATTTCTACTCTGAATTTCACTGACTCTATTCCCTGAGTACTGGACACTGAGTTGTGTGTAAGATGATATGCATACCAGCCTGCTCACGTCTGCACCGAGGGGCAAGATCTATCGTAGGCTCTGGCATTAACAGCTGCTGCTAAAGTGGTTTATTTGTCTGAGTATTCATAGGCCTTTCTTGGCTATGTGTCCCATTAGCATTCCTGTGCTCCAAGAATCCTAGTGATAAAACCATTTCACGGGTCTGCCATCTACTGCATTAGCAACTCCTTTTGCTTCACCTGAGAGCAAAGCTCAGCTGTCGGAAGGAGGTTGTATAGTACCTGCCAGGTCCTAGGGCCTGTGTCTGTCCAGCCTGATCTTGGCCTCACTCAGATCCATTGCTGTCAGCAGTGCCCCTGGCTTCTTGGTACATTAGGAACCGTCTAGACACTGTTTAGAGATTGTGAGCCTTTCGTCACAATTCCTTAGTGTTTACATGAACTATTTGTTCTTTGCTTAATGTTTCCATTCTCCTATCGTTTAAGACATTTCCAGATGACCTATGAGAGGGAGGGGAAAGAAAAATTGAGTGCATTAGAGGTTTTTTTGTGTGTTTTCTTATTTGTTTTTGTGCACGCGCGTGTGCATGTGTGTACATGTGTGTGTGAATGTGTTAAATAATGAAATTATACAGTGTTCAGGGAATTTTATATATTTCCCTTAGAACTACACTTTACAAACTTTAACAGCTTCCCACTCTTTTTCTCAAGAACATCTAGAATTGTGGTAAAAAGAATATGAACAAATTGGCACATTGATCGGCAAACTGCAGCTCGCGAGCCACATGCGGCTCTCGAGCCGCCATTTGCAGCTCTGTTGACTAATGAGTTTGCCAACCACTGACCTAGACTCTCAATCCAATAATTACAGGCTGTTGTTATTCCTTGTGATTAAGCCCCTATCCCAGTGGTCGGCAAATTCATTAGTCAACAAAACGGCAAACCGAGGCTCGCGAGCCAGTTTTCCGACCACTGGTCTAAGACATCATGCTATTTCATTGTTGCTGAACATCCCCTATGTGGATGAGTATATTAGCCTCACATGTCCAAGGTGAAAAACCATTAGTTGCTGATTAATACTGAATTCCGTGGACCTTTCACTGTGCCTGTGTTCACAATGAGTTGGAAACACCCGAGCTGTACTTCCCAATGCTGCCAACTGTGGTTTCTCAGCAAGTTGCAGGTAAAGTGCTTACAGGCATAATCCTCTAAACAATGAGTCTAATGGAAGACGTGGACCTCTCTAGCTGCTAAGGACTCAGAGCAGATAAAGAAGACTTGGGTCTGCAGTTCAATGTAGGAAAGCTCTGAGAAGAATTATCTGATTATGTTCTACTCTCAAAATGAGGGCTTTGTCCTGCCATCACAGGGACAAAGATGTGTCACCTAAAAGTTAAATTAGCAAAAATCTACCCAGAATGGAGAAATTGGCTGTCTATGGGGCAACCCAAGAAATGATATAAGTAAGGCTGAGATGTTGGGAAAACATCCAATGCTCTAATTGAGGTGATATGAATATAACCTCAAGGAAACAGGGATAAAATATTATAATTGAGAAAATGGACACATAAATTGTCCTTTCTAAACACTGCGTGTCTGAAGAGTAAGTCAACAACAAAAGAGGATGCTCAGCATGGGGTCATTGTTTTGGCACATTTGTCCAGCTCTGCCCAGGGGGTAGAGATTGAATCTGATGAAAGCTCCAGTCACTAGAGATGGTGATTTGGCTGTAGTGCCGGAATGTTATTTTAGTTAGGTTTCACATGGTCTAGATGAAATAGCCCTCGGGATAAAATTCTGGTTAGTAATCTGGTTTCTGGTATCAAATAATGTAAAAGGGTTACCCTGGGTATGACCCGGGAGACACCCTTATGTGGATGAGTATGTTGGCCTGCCTGATTATGCACCAGCCTTTTGGAAATCCTTTGGTAAAAGTTAGCGTCAGTGGATCCAAGAATTCTGTGTGACTGATCATGCATACACCCAGAATTCCAAAGCTAACATGAGGGGAGCAGCCAGCCTCTCAGGGAGGCCTCATAATTCATCATACCAGTATGGCCTAGTTCAATCAGGCCCAATTAAATTCACCAAGAGGGGAGACACCAGATAAAGGCAGAGCCTAGAATCCGAGAAGTAAGGCTGCAGGCCATCATCTTGATAGTTATATAGTGTTGGGAACTCTAAAACGTTAGGACAGAGACCCAGTAAGTGAAACTGCTATATAGGCATGATTTGTCACCAAGGAACAGTGTCAGAGCACTCAGTATGGCTGACTTCATGGTGGAATGTGAGATTTTGCTGTTAAATATCTATTGTCTCTATTCAGAAGTCAGATTGACCCTTGAGTCTGAAAAATGTGTGAAACTACAAGAAGAGATTAAAGAGTTAGCAGGTCTATTTTTGTTTTTAGGGACTGGGTGGGGGAAAAAAAGCTTAAGCACAAGAGACTTAACTGGTTCACTTTAAGAAGTTTAGGGCTAGAACTGGCCTAAGGTATAATCTAATGCATGGGGCTCAAATGATGTCACCAGGACCTGATTTTTCTTAACTTGTCTCTCAGATAGGGACCATATTACCTTGAATGTCAAACAAATCCTCTCCTTCTGAGGTCACAAGATGGTAGCAGCTACTCCACTGTGCATTCTCAATATTTTGAACCCTTCAGAAAATAGAATCTGTTTCATAGATCTCTTAATGGCTCCTTAATTATAATTGAATAACTTGCTCATTCCTGAACACATCATTTGGACCAGGAAAATGTAAATCTCTTACCAATGACTGAGTCATTTGACCATCCTTGAAGTCTAGGGCAGAATGTCTGCATTAGAAGTAGCTGAGATGATGGCTATAGAAGCTGGAATCTGCTAAGACGTGTATCAACTCACCTGTCCAACCAACTATCTGTGAAAATGAATGGCCCTGGGGTGTTGGGCTCACACTGGGCCTTCACTGTCCATGGGTGATGCCAGCAAGAGTGACGATGCCCTCCCTCTCCTTTCCTACCACACTATGTCTCAATGACAACTATAACATGTTTTTCATTCATCATTACATTTGACAAATATTTATTGAACATCTACCATAAATCTAGAACTGAGAGAGGTTTTAGAGGGGATAATTCAATGTGGAAAGATACAGCACTTTTAATGTTAACAGTTTGAGAGAAACAACCACTTTTTATTTCTAATATAATATGAAGTCAGCTTCCCAAAGACATTGTGCACGGTCCAAGTTTTGCTTTGTGTTTACCCTAAGGGGTAGAATGGTCAGAATGGTTGATGGTAGTGAAGACAAACCATTCACTTTTAAGAAAATAATTTGTATTTTTCAAATATTATTCTCAAATTAGGTAATTAAATTTCTGATAAAATTATTATGTGTAAGATACTGATGTTCAATGACAAAGTAAATCAAGAAGATAGTTATTTTAGGATCAAATTTCCTTTATATTTTAGTCTTCTGTTCATTCATTTTTTTTCTCTTCTGAATTTCATTAACTGAAACTTCAGTTTTTAAGATACAGTTAGAAAGCAATTTCTTCAGCATCCATCTCATGTTACTCTCTCATCAATGACTCATGATCACCCTAATAATGATCAATTTGAAACTCCTTTCATCATGATATCCATTTACCTCTCCAGTCCCTTCTCTCACCTCCCAATTTTTCCACATGTACTACATTCCAGTCATACTGGACGATTTACAGTTACCCCAATGCACAACCTCTCTCACTCCTGTGCCTCCAGGTATGCTTTTCCTTCTGTTCACTCTTTTTCTTGCCACCACCCAGCCATCTCTTATTCATCCACTAGATCTCAACTAAGACATCACCTCCTCCATGAAGTCTTTCCAGACACCACCTGCAACACTGGGTTAGGTACTCCTTCTTTGCTTGATTAGTTAGTACCTTGCACTTTGCCTATCATGATTCTCATTACCCTATGGTATGTATTGCCTGTTTGCCCTTAAGTCTCCCTAATAAGGACAAGAGTTTTCAAATTCAATGAAAGCAGGGTGAAGACCTTTGTTTTAATGCCTGCACTTTGAGAGCTTAGCTCAAGAAATACTTCTTGGATAAATAAATAAATAATGAGCCTCTTGCTATATGTTGTTTTCTTGCATTTCCTCAGAATTACAACCGCCCCCCTGTGATGGCACTAGCCATCCCCATTGCAGTGAAGTTCCTCCACAGAAGCAACAAGGAACTGTGCAGGAATATGTCCAACTACTTGTCCCTGGCTGCCATTACGAAGGCGGATCTCCTGGCTGATCACACAGAAGTTATAGTGAAGAGCATACTCCAAGGTATGGTGTGGAGGCTGAGCTTGGGGACATGGGTTAGGAGTCATTTAAAAGGGTTTTCTGTGTGTGGAAAGTGAGACCTAGAGTACTGAGAGGTTCCTTAGAGTCTCTGCTTTACCACTAGTTGACTTGGGAACATGGGTAAGGTTACTTGGGCTGGCTGCGTCTGTGTCTCTTCATTGGACAGATGAATTATTTGGGCTCATTAGGTATATTGTAAGCTTCCACTTCTACATTTCTCAGTTTGGAGAACTATTTTCTATGCTTCTACTCACCTTGTCTACTGACTATGGTAAACCTGTCTGTACTGTTCTTGATGGTAGATGAAAAACCTCTTCTTGCTTTTGTTTCCAAAAGCAAGAAATGTTAGCTAAAATACACCAGGAAATCTGTAAAGACTTCTTAAATGTGAACATGATTGGGGGTTGATTTCTGTTAAATGCTATCACAAAAACTCAAACCAGGACACCTCTGTTAACTGCTTTACATTTGAATGAAAGAGATCAAGTTTAGTCCAGTCAAAATATTGCCTTTGTCTTGTGTTTTTTCCTTTGCTTTCAGATCTATCAGAAACCATGTTTGTTTGTTTTTAATTTGGGATAAGAGAAGAGTACATGGCATTATTTGATATGCACCAAATTGTCCCCAGTGCCCATTAATAAAACTATGTGAGGTCCATGAGTATCTTAGCCTACATGTCCCTTCCTACATGTTCAAGTTGAATGTCAATCCCCTGCAAAATGCTTCCAGAAAGAGTATTTCATAGAGTCTCCAAGGGAGACTTACTTGTGCTCTCTTTCTGCGGTGCCCAGCCAGACCACAAGCCTCTGCTGCTGTCCTCTCCATGCTTCTTGACGGGTGGTGATGTCAACCTCCACCACCCTGAGCCCAGCAAACTCCGTGGCTGCTGCCATCAAGGCCCTAGGAACAGACTCCATTCCACACTGCCCTGCTTGTCTGTCCTTGTGCGCTGATCCTCTTTAAGGTCAGGATCGAGGAGAACAGCCGTCTTTCTACTTCGTGTCACATTTTGGTGGAGAGGCCCCAGAGCAGGGTTGCTTGGCTCTCAGTGCCAAACTGTGTGACCAAGTCAATAGACTGGTCAATAGACAATTCTGTTTTGTCTAAAACTGTCTCTTCTCTGGGCTCCACTATGGACCCAAGAGTTGGGCTAGCAAAAATGTTAGTTCTCCAGTTCTCAAAATACCTATCATCCACCAAGGACTGAGGTTCTGTTTATTGTCCCAAACATTCCTATGAGTTTTTAGGACTCCCATTCTTCCCGCCAGACATCTGACTAGCTACCCCAGTGGTCTGCCAGATGTCCAGATATATCTGAACCCCCGCCATGGCAGTGGAAGTTTATCACCCTCCCTGTACTCCCATCTGAAGATTTGTCATTGGTATTACTAGTCAGTATCATTCTCTTGGCCACGGGATTGAATGCTAATTCACTTTATACATATTAAATTCGCTAAAAGCCCAGAAAAGCAATTGTGTTTTTGTCACCACCTTGGTTATATATTTGGAACAGATTTTATAGGAATTAAAGACATTTATAAACTGCACACATTTTAAGTCCATGATAGTTAGACTTGTAAGTAACTGATATATGAAAAAAAAAATGAATTGTCTCTTTGTAGCTGCCAAAAACTTAGGTCATGTATTTGAATGTGTTTTTTTTTTCCTTTCTTGAAATGCACTTTCAATTCAAAAAAAAAAAATCTTTTGAAATGCAAAATATACTTTCCTAATTCACTGCAAGCATTTGAAAAAAACAAATGATTTGGTTTATTTGATCTGGCACAACAAAAAATTATCATAAAATAAATGATAATTTGACCTAAAAAGTTGGGACTACATATTTCAGGCTTTAGATGTTTTTAGGACAGGTATGTCTATAAACTCCACCATCACTCACATGAGCACATCAAATTTTGAACTTCAAAGCAGAAGTGATCTTGCTGTCTGAGTAGTAAGTTCCCTGCTCTGCAAGTTTTTGTTGTATATATACACTGCCAACTGTCTTAGGGACATCAGAAATATTTCTTTTTTCTTTACTTACTAGTGGCACAGTGCATGAAATTTGGTTCTTTCAGCCTAGTCTGCACACTCTCCAATCAGGAACCCCTTAGGGGATGTCTGCCTGTTGATTGGGATTGGGCCTAACCTACTGCCTGCCTGATTGCCCCTAGTTGCCCTCCCCTGCTGGCCTGATTTCATCCCCAACTGCCTTAAGACTTCTCCACAGCCCCCACCTTAGGCTCTGCCTTCACAGTTCACCCAGATTAGGTTCTGATTGGTCAGTTTCTATGTCAGTCAGTGTCAAAAGCTCCACCTCCTTGGCAGCTATTGGCTCTTCACAGTTCACCCAGATTTGGTTCTGATTGGTCAGTTTCTATGCCAGTCAGCATCTCCTAACCTATCTCCAGGCCTGATCAGAGAGGTGGGACTGATCAGCAGACCCCAGGGAGAGGCTTGGAGAGAAAAAAAGAGGTAAGAGCTGATCAACAGCTGCCATGGAGGCTACAGATCAGGGTGCTTCTCTCTCCAGGCCTCTCTCTGGGCCTGGTCACCACCCCCTCAGCAGTCAGTGCTGGGTTGGTGCACCTACAGTGGCAGCGATCAATGCTACATCGCCACAGCAACCCAGCACTGACTGCAGGACTGATTTCTGGTGTTCGGTTGAGCCTTCGGTCATTAGAGTCACTGCCTTTTTATATAGATAGATAGATAGTTTTTTGACTTGTATTATCTGAATCCTCATCCTTCAGTATTTCTACTTCTACAGAAATTTCTACAGAAAATGTTGAAGTTTACAGTTGTTTCATTTGATGTTACAAAAGTAGAATTATAGAAGTATAGAATCTTAGTTTACATTAATTATGAATTATCATTTACCCAGACAATGCTTGAATGCCCACCAAGTGCTCATCCATTCAGTGATGACAAAAATTATAATAACCATAACTACGTTGACTAAAACTTATTTCATGCTCTCTTTAAGCCAAATACTATATTAAGAACTTTATATTGATTATATCATTTAATCCCCACAATAATTCCATAACAGGAGTCCTATTGCTATGCTATTTCACCAATTAGTAGTATTTTAAGTACAAGAGACCCAAGGTATTAATGCCTTAATGATTATGGTGTCAATGGCAAAAATAATGAAGAATACAAGAGAAAAGAAGAAACAAGAGGAGGAGAAGGAGAAGGAGGAGGAGCAGGAGGAGGAGAAGGAGGAGGAGGAGGAGGAGGAGGAGGAGGAGGAGGAGGAGGAGGGAAAAAATAGCAGAAGGAGTCGAAGGAGAAGAAACTCCTCATTGGAACATGTGACTGAAAAGTGCATGAGTATATCAGACTTCCCATGTGGCTTGATTCAGAGCTCAGGGATGGTCTCAAAAATTATTACTCAGCTCTGCTTACTGTAGAGTGGTTTCACTCTTATGCTCCACATTATGGCCTCTGCAGCATCCAGCTCTCCTCCTCAGGAATACTGATTAAGGAAAAGAAACTCCTTAGCTAGTCTAACTGTCTCTGTTTTAGCTGACATGGGTCACCTACCCATTTACAGCCTTATATAACTATTAACCTTTATTGCTTTACACTGTCTTTTTGATACATTCACCCCATTGCTTTAGCATGCCAAGGTTTTGGATAATGATTCTTTCATCTCTAAGTGTCTATAGTTTTTCCAAGGTTCTTGCCATCTGTAAATTTTTTGAAAAGAATGACTCTACCTTCATCATAAAACACTAATTTTAAAAAGTAGGCCAGATAGGACCAGTCAAGCCTTGTGGTGTACCGGTAGTGACTGTCCCTTATACTTGGTTGATATTATTCTATCAGTCATATTTTTTAATTCTATTATACATGTTTGTTACTGATTCCAAAATAAATGCTTCCTTATGCTTATAAATCAGTCATGAGAGACTGTCAAATGAGTTTATCTGTTTATCTTTGAAGGCAAATATTTTAAATGTTCCAAACCATTTTTTGCTACTTTTCATTATTAATGATTATACATATATAAGTAATAATGTCTACTTTTACATGAAATGTAAACACAAATTTATTCTATTAATTTTGTTTAGACTTTAACTTTAAGTTTTGTATTCTTTGAACCCTCCCAGTGTCAAGGATTATTGTCTTTGATTTGTACTTGATAGCTAAGGAGACAGAAAACTGAGTATCCCTATATCAAATCAGACAGTTGAATCAATATTTTTAAATCAAGCCACCAAATAAAAGCAAAAACAAAAACTGTCCCAGTTAGTGTTATAGGCAAATTAGAAAAAAATATATAAGGGATAATTATCTAAACTTTTTTCATATAATTAAAAAGAAGTACATTTCCCATCTAATTCTATATGGCTAGTACAGCCATGACAATAAAAATATAAGAAGGGAAAATACAGGCTGATCTCAGGACATTGTAAAGTCATAATACAGACAGTCCCTAACTTTACCAGATAAAGTGGAACACGTTTGGTAAAAACAAAACATTGAACTCTGAACTTTAATCTTTTCCTAGGCTAGCTGTATGCAATACAATACTCTCCTGATGCTGGGCAGTGGCTGTGAACTGCAGCTTCAAGTCAGTCATGAGAACATGAGGGTAAACAACTGATCCTCTACAGCAGCGGCTCTCAACCCTGTGGGTTGCGACCCACAGGTTGAGAACCTCTAGCAGGGTCACCTAAGACCATCGGAAAACACAGATATTTACATTACTATTCATAACAGTAGCAAAATTACAGTTATGAAGTAGCAACAAAAATAATTTTTTGGTTGGGGATCACCACAATATCAAGAACTGTATTAAAGGGCCTCGGCATTAAAAAAGGTTGAGAACCACTGCTCTACAGCATCTTGTGTTGCCAGGGTTATTTTGGATCTTGTGTTTCACGTTTTCACATCCCATCATGTCTACAAAACGCCCATTTGTCTCCTGCTTCTACTGAGAAGAGGAAGGCAATTACTCTTGAGATGAAAAAAAATCAACATAATTGACCACCTGTAGGCTAATGGTAGTGTTCTGATTACACTTAAGGAAGGCTAGGCTAAGCTATGGCATTCAGTAGGTTAGGTGTATTAAATGCATTTTTGACTTATTATATTTTCAATTTATGGTGAATTTATCATGACATAAACCCTTTGTTAGTTGAAAAGAATCTGTAATTAAAATGGTGTAGTGCTGGTGCAAGGACAGGCTAATAGCCCGTGGAATAGTATAAAGAGGCAAGATATGCATCCATCTATGCCTATATGGAAATTTTAGATGGCAGTGGAATCTTGATAATGGATAAGGATAGACTCTTCAATAAATGGTTCTGGGACAACTGTCGATATCATCGCATGCATAGATTAATTTCATGTAGAATAAAGACCTAAATATAAAAAACAACACTTTAAATCTCTCCTTTTGTAAAATGCAAAGTTTATTCATGATTTTTTTTTTTAAAAAGGCATTCAGCAAACTAGCAATAGAAGGAAACATTCTTAGTCTAATAAAAGATATCTACAAAAAAAACCTATAACTAAAATTATCCTGAATGCGGAAATATAGAATATTTTCCTTTTAATTAAAAAATAAGATAAGGATGTCACTTGGGTAGTGAAATCGTTTCCTGCTTACGTCATATCAGAGGTAATTTCATATTTTGTAGCAGCAGGCTTTTTCAGCATGGGAAAGTTTTTTTCTATGGTCCTGAGTAATTCTCCAAACTGGTTCTTTGTCACGTGAAGATGCTCGGTGGAACCTGCCCGGTAAAGGATTATAAAAGCATATCTAATGCTTATCTTTCACCCAAGATGAGAATATGATCGGAAACCCCTAAAATTAGGGTCTCTCATCTCTAAGGGATTATGTGAGGGCTTTTGATTAGTGATGCAATGCACACTACTGGTATCAAAACTAAAGCAGTGATTTTTTTTTTCATTTTTGAATGCGTGGTCATCATAAGGAAACACTATGTCTCTCTGTCCATATGCCTTTTACATGGTCCGCTGGCACAAGCAACAAGATGACCTCAAATGATTTGAGACTTAAGTAGAAAGTCTTTGGAATGAAAATGTAATATTGTCTCAGCAGGAGTCCAAATTCCTTTGTTATTGGCAATAGCCTTAAAAAAAACGGTCTAGTTAATTATGATGAATTCACTTCATTTCTTTCTCGATGTCAGAGAAAATTCAAAGCACTGATTAGTGAACTGTCTCAGAAGAAATGGAGATAGTAAATTGACCCCACTGCCATTTTTAATGGCAGTAACAACATGTACCACCCAGGGTAGATGTGAGCTTACATAGATAAAGCAGATATATTTTTGGACAATGCCATTCCTTACTTCATCATGCTTACTATAATTCCTCCTAATATCATCATCCTTGTTGTCATCATTAATAATCATATGCCATGTGCCAGGCCATCACTAAAGGCAGAGCCGTATCCATTTGTGGAGTTTAATAATCCCTAGGAGACACTTAGCCATTAAAAATTCACGATACAATTACTCTTAAAATAAAAGGTTTTAAGTTCACCCACCATATTACAGATTGTTGGGAAAGAATTTATTAATCAAATATTCTAGGAAATGGGTGACCAATCAATCTTATTAAGAATATTCAACCTGAATATTTATTAAAAAGGGAAATATTAAATATAATGTTGTAAAAAGCCAACCTAAATGTGGATTAGTAAATAGAGACACCTTTTGAAACAGAAAAGGATCTGAGTTGTTAACCAAATCTTGGATCAGTGCTAGCCAGAGTTTGCACCTATTCGACTCCACCAGCAGATGGTGCTGTGAAGTAGAATAAGGTCTGGCAGAGATGAGCACCAAGGTGCTGAGCTCAGAATGAGTTACCCACAATGCAAAGGAATCTTTATGTTATTTGTTTGTATTGTTGATTGTTTACTTATTTTCTATCTAATCCTCTGGGAATGACCTGGGAAAACTTTTTTTAAAAATAACTCTTTTATTTCAAATATTATTTTATGGTTAAGGAAGCACTTTTAGATACATTACCTGTTTTTATGTCATTTTCATAATAAACCTTCAGCAACGTAGGCAAGTCTTGGTATCCCTAATTTCTTGGCTAATTTAAGATTCATAAAGATTAGTTGGCAGGCTTGACTTCTTATAATTAGGAGGTAATGTTGACAAGTTTTGAATACTGGATTTCTAACCAGAAGCTCAGCAAGCTTTCTTCCACACTTCTGATTTATAAAACTAAATGCAAGTGTCAGTAATTTGAGTTTTCAAGTTCAAAGAATATAGAACATTTATATTAGCATATACATTACTTTGACCAAGATTATTAACATCACAAGTACTACTTCTTAAGTGGCTAAAAGATAGTTCTAGAAACATTTCACCTTATTAAGCTTTTCAAAGAAGAGCTTTATAATATAAAATTTTGGTAAAATAAAACTCAGTTATAATTTTTTCTTTGTTTACAAATCTAATTCTTTGTTAAAGTAAAATTAATTAATTTTTTAATTACTAAGATCTAAAATTCTTAGTAATCAAATCTTCTGAGTATATTTTAAAGGAACTAGTACTTCATTATAAACTAATCCTATATAATAAAAGCCTAATATGCTAAGTGTCCAGTTGTCCATTCAACCAATCAAAGCATAATATGCTAATGATATGCTAAGGCCACTCAACTGCTCACTATGATGTGCACTGACCACCAGAAGGCAGATGCTTCGACTGGTAGGTTAGCTTACTGCTGAGGTCCAGCTGATCAAGACTGAGCGAGATAGGCTGGACATGCCCTGGAGCCCTCCTACGGTCCCTCCCCAGCTGGCCAACCTCCCATGTTCCTCCCCTGCCCTGATCATGCACAGGTGGGGTCCTTTGGTCTGGCCTGCCTCCTCACAATCTGGAACCCATAGGAGGCTGTCTGAGAGTTGGTTTCGGCTCAATTCCACAGGCCAGGCTGAGGGACCAAACTGGTGCATGAATTCATGCACTGGACCTCTAGTCTATCTATATAAAAGCCTAAGGAACCATCGCAACTGAACAGATGACCAAACAGGCTGCGTGGGCAGCCAGGCTGGCAGAGGGGTTAATGAGGTGTGACCAAACAACTGAGCAGTAGGCTGCATGGGGCAACCAGGCCAGCAGGAGGGCAGTTGGGGGCAACCATCCCAGCAGGGGGGGCAGTAAAGGGCAATCAAGTTGGCAAGCAGAGGAAGTTGGACATCCCCCGAGGGGTCCCAGATTGGAGAGGGTACAGGCTGGGCTGAGAGGATGGCCCCCATGCACAAATTTCATGCACTGGGCCTCTAGTCCTATCTAATAAAAGAGTAATATGCAAATTGACCGTACATCCACTACACTCACAAGCCACGCCCACCAGCCATGCCCACCAGCCAATTAGAGCAAGTATGAAAATTAACCAGCCAAGGTGGCTACGGCCACAGAGAGAGCAGGAGCCAGGCTTGGGGTGCCCCTGGCAATGGAGGAAGCCAAGCTTTCCACATACCCTGGCTGGCCAGGCCTCTGCTTAAGGCAACAAAGTTTCAATGGCTGTGCAAGCAGAAGTCTTGGCTCTGCTCCAGGCTACAAAGTTTCAATTGTAGAAGATAAATAAATCCCAGATACCAGGGCCTCCACTTGGGTCACTGGGGTGTGTGGCCGGCCTGCAAACCACCACAAGCCGCTCACCCAGGCAACTCCATGCCCCAAAGAAACCCCCACCCTGATCCAGGACACCCTTCAGGGCAAACCAGCTGGCCTCCACCCATGCACCAGGCCTCTATCCTATCTCATAAAAGAGTAATATGCAGATTGACCATCACTCCAACACATAAGATGACAGGCCCTATGTGGTGATTCTGCTCTCATGTGGACACAAGATGGCCACCACAAGATGACCAGCAGGGAAAGGCAGTGGAGAGGGACCAGGCATGCAAAGGAGAGCAGTTGGGGTGATGAAGCCTGCAGGGGAGGGCAGTTAAGAGCAAACAGGCTGGCAGGGGAGCAGTTAGGCATCAATCAGTCTGGCAGGGGAGTGGTTAGAGGGTGATCAGGCTCGCAGGCAGAATCAGTTAGGGGCAATCAGGAGGGCAGGCAGGTGAGCAGTTGGGAGCCAGCAGTCCTGAATTGAGAGAGGGATGTCTGACTGTTCATTTAGGCCTGATCCAAGTAGGACGGGTAGTCAGACATCCTTTGAGGGGTCCCAGATTGGAGAGGGAGCATGCTGGGCTGAAAGACATCTCCTCCCCCTCCCTATGCATGAATTTTGTGTACTAGGCCTTTAGTTTATAATATAATAGACAAGGAAGATATAGCAATTCTGCTTTATTCATATATTATCACTGCAAAAATGTTGTTCAACTGATATACATATGTATCTGCTCAAGTGACAAAGTGACAAACTGTCATAATTTCCCTGGAGCTGAAGGGTTTCTTGGGACATGGAACTTTCAGTACTAAAGCCACGACAATCTTAGGCAAAGAGAACTGTTGGTCACCCTACTACACACATTGTCTCATATTTTATTCTTCACACATATATAATGTATATTTTTCTTCCTAATAACTTGAATCATCTTGCACAATTATTTTACTATGCCATAATATGACGATGCCCATAGCAACCATTTTGATGAATGAATGTGCTAAACTAAGCCAGCATACTAATTTTTTTAGCTATTTTGTCTCAGTTTACACATTTCTTGTTGTTACCATGTATTCTTAAATTAAGTGCTATTAGCAAAACAAACAAACAAAAAAAAAGTCAGCCAACCAACTTTCTGATAATTTGTAAAATGCATTTTCTAAGTACAGTGGTACCTCGAGATATGAGTGCCCTAACATACGAGATTTTTGAGATACGAGCCGTCGAGCGAGCGATTTTTGCTTTGAAATATGAGCAACATTTGAGATAGGAGTAATCGAGTGGATCGGCCGGCTGCACAGGACCCACCAGTTTACCACAACTCGAGTGTCTCATAGTTTCCCAAGCCTCAAAGTTACGGAACGAATTATTGTATCTCGAGGTACCACTGTATAGTCTATAGTTTAAAATTTTTTTAAATTATAGTTGACATATAATGTGATATTATCTTCAGGTATACAACATAGTAATTAGACATTTATATACCTTATGAAGAGATGACATTAAGTCTAGTACCCATGTGGGACCATACTTACTGATTAAAATACTATTGACTATATTCCTTATGCTATACATTATATCCCTGTGACTAATTTTATAACTGGCAGTTCCTAAGGCTTTTTTAATACCTTTCACTTTTCTTGTTCATCCCTCTAACCCCACTCCCACCCCCACTCCTGGCAACCATTAGTTTGTTTCTGTGTTGTTGTTCCTCGCTGTTATTTTGTTTTGTTTTTTAGATTCCACATATAAATGAAATCATATGATATTTGCCTCTTTGTCTCATATTTCACTTAGCACAATATCCTCTAGGTCCATCCATGTTGTTGCACATGGCAAAACTTTGGTCTTTTTTATGGCCGAGTAATATTCCATTTTAAATATACGACACATCCTTTGATCTATTTGTCTCTCAATGGACACCTGGGTGGTTTCCAAATCTTGGCCTTTGTAAATAATACGGCAATGAACATAGCAGGCCTGTGAGCATTTTGAGAAAGTAAAGTACATGGTCTTTTTAATTTAAAAAGAATTGCTCTCCAGGAAAATGATTAGATTTAGGTGGTCAACCAATCGTGGACTAAAGACGTTAGAAGTTCGTTTTTCTCTCTTGTGAAAGAAGTTCAGAGACAGGGAACTCGGGGCTGGTGAGGAGACTTTACATCATTAGAGACCCAGGCTTCTTCTCCACGGTTACACGGCACTTCATGGTCTAGAATGGTTGCTGAGATTCCAGCCATCATTGCCACAACCCACTCAGTGAGAGGAGGTAGGGAAAGAGAATCACATTCAATATTTCAGTGTCAGCCAGAAAGTAGTCATATGGCCACATCTAGCTGCAATTAATGCTATAAAATATAGACTTCACTCACAGTGGCCATATGTGCCATTAAAACCAGAATTCTATTACTTAGGAAAAGAGGGGGAAATGGATGTCAGGGACCAATTAGAAGTCTCTGGAACAACTATCCAAACTTACTAATGTAACAAATGAAATTTCTACTTTTGTAACCCCAAAATTATTTTCCTCGATTTCTTTTCTCTGCCACCCACATGTGATTCCTGTAAAAAAACAAAAAATGTTAAGTTCACTTACATTGAACCTGTCAGCATATGTGTTTGCATATATCTTGGCCTGCATCATCTAGGGCCTCTTACACGAGCATAATTCACATTGAAATGTGGGAAGAAATTGAAAGCATTCCTAACTCTGTGCTTAAGGCTGGGTCCAATATTTCTTCTTCCAGCTAAGCATTCAAATCATATGGACAATGGCTAAACAGGGGTTTGCATAGTGTGCCTGCAACCTTGAATTATCTCCATGGGTCTGAGACTGGCCTATGAGCTCATAAGTGCAATTTCCTTTGAGAGCCATCAGCCTGGTTTTGTGAGTCTCACGGGTAGAATAAAGCTATACCGTCCCATGAGCATCCTCAAAGATTCCTACATTCATGGAATCTTACTGCTGAAAGGTATCAAGAGTCCAACTCCTTCCTTCTACTGAGAAGACTCAGAGGAGTTCAGTAACTTGTCTGAGGACACCAAACTATTTGGTTACAAAATGTACTGGGGTAATTCCTCCGGGCCCAATGCTTACATTGTCATGAATAGGATGTGGCCTGTGGCTGTTCAGGCCCTATCTTTCGGTGGACACATCATCACTGTGGTTCCATCAGATTCCCACTGGCATGCAGAAGCAGCTTCGTGGTGCTCTGCCAGCCCTGCCAGGAGAACACTGGTGTGGTGGCAACTCACCTCCCCATTGGCTGGGTAAAGGGGCTTGACTGTCCCGTCCTTGTGAGTAGTAAGAGAGTGGAATGTGCTTTAAGGGCCAGAGTCATTGTTTCTTCTCAAGATTTTTGAGAAGAACAAAATAACAGTCCTAAGGATCTCTTTCTGATCATTCTTTTTTTTTTTTCATGTGACACAGGTCAGAAAGATGAATACACTCATAGAATCATCAAATTGGAAGGGACCTAGAGA
Source organism: Lasiurus cinereus (assembly GCA_011751065.1). Lineage (NCBI taxonomy): Eukaryota > Metazoa > Chordata > Mammalia > Chiroptera > Vespertilionidae > Lasiurus > Lasiurus cinereus. The sequence goes on along the minus strand of JAAGEH010000045.1, from coordinate 12,864,688 downwards.
TCATTACTTTCTCAATTTCTTGATTTCTCAATTGCAAAAACTTAACCCAGAGAGATGGATTGAATTAGCTAAGATCATATTTCTTCCTTATGATATCCTGAAAGCCAAGCCTTAAAATACCATAGTGTGTTTCTAATAATATTAACTCTTACTATTTGCATAGCAGACTAGTATCTGAAAACTAATGGCCCACTTTAGATGAAAGATGAAAAGTGTGGAGTTCCTGCCAAACCTCTCAAATGTATAATTACACGACCTGGAGCTAGGTTTATAAAATATTTTATTTACAAAAATAGTCTTAATAAAATTAATACAAAACCATTTCACAATATAACTTAGATAGCTATCTTCTCAAAAAAAAGTGACATTTGATTATAACACATAAACTACATTTGTATTTGTTAAGTCACATTGTAGTATAAATATGTTTCCTCATCCTTTTTTTTCCTTCTTCTTCTTCTTCTTCATAATAAGGTACATGCCAATAACAATGAACCATCGACCACAAACGTTATTTCATTATCCTTCCAATGTAAAAAGTCATCTCTGGCCAAAACAAAATGAACCAAAAAAAAAAAAAAAAGTAAAACAATTGTCCTTCTGTTCAACAACACAGTCCTTTTTAATTATTTGAGTTTCTCTGACAAAGACACAACATTAAATTGAAAGCACCGTGGCACAGAGTCTGGTAACCATATCCCCCAAAAGCTTTCTCCGATGTCTTTGCTCAACTGTTTACTCGGTAGTTGGCCAAGATAAATAAAGATGGATCTCAGCTCCCTCCTCCTTCATGAGTCTCTGAGTGTTCTGAATAGGCACTGCGGGTTTTTTTTTTGTGTGTGTGTGTGTTTTGTTTTTTTTTTAGACCTTCCCAAACTGGGCATAGGTTGAAAGGGCGAGTTTCTTTCTTTGGCTTCAAGTAGAGTTTCACAAGGCCTAGGAGACATACTGAGCCCCTCCATGGGGCTGGATCTCTGTGACTCCCCACCCGACCACATTTCCGCGGATGTGACAGGACTCGGCTCCTTCTGTCTCCCTTATCTCTGCATCGCTGAGGACGCGGTCCCAGATATTGAAACCTGTGAGTCTTCCAGAAAAGGCCAAGCTGTCGTCGAAGCCACCCCCCGCGCAACAGCCGTTCTTCTCCTGGCCAAGCTGCAGCATCCCTCCCTCGGGAATGATGTGCCCGGTGGCCAGTCCCACGGCCGCAGCCACCAGTTCGCCGTTGACCCACAAGGACGCGTCCCCTTTCTCCGAGGTCCAGGTGCCACACAGGTGGGTCCACTTCCCCAGGGAAAGCACGGCATCCGCAGCCAGCCTGTTCTCCTCGCCACCCACCACCAGCACCACCGACTGAGAGCTGAGGTACAGCTGGATCTCATATGGATTCCTCTTCGTGCCGTAGGAGAACAGGATGGTTTTGTTTAATACATCCGTGGCTTTGACCCAAATGCAGGCACTGAAAGACTTGAGCTTCACTGGTGTCGCCGGATGCACGCTGCCAAAAATCTTCTTGGAGCGCATTGGGAATAAAATCGCTGTTTCACAGCCTAGAATGGCAAGAAAATAAGAAGAAAATGAATATATATATATACATATATACATACACACACACACAAAGTCATTGAGAAATGATTCTGGCATTTTAGGTATTTTATCCTGGGCATTTTAATGACTGCAACTGAAAATTAGATGCAGTATCGCCACAGGACATGAGGGGTCTCAAGTGTGTTCTCTGTAGAGCAAAGAAAACAGAAAGAAGGGGAGCCAATTGTCTCATTCAGGGAGGCATCTAAATGGAGGAGAAGGCATGCAGAGAAGCCAAGTTGTCCAAACCCACAGAATAATGAAAATCTTGCTTTAGTAACTACTTCCCCTCCCAATTAGCTTTCTTTGTTACAACTTAAAAAAATAAAAATGTTGAGTCACTATGCATTAACTTCAAACAATGACACCATAATTTCCAAGAACTCCCAGCCAAACTCGTTTCCCTCTCCTTGACTGGTGCTCCAGGCTCCCAGAACAAAGCCTGTGAAATTCAGTGGATCTAGCGCAGCCCATGTAGTCATTGTTAACAGGCATTTTCAAACAAAAACTTTAGGACCGTCATGCTGTGGCTGAATACATTTTCATATACTCATGTTCTCAGATATGCCTAAACTTTGCAAAGTTTGTAGAAAACTGTCTTTGAAAGGCAAAAATGTATCATGATGATGATGAACTTTTATTGGGTGCTCACTAGGTTCCAGATATCGTCCTTAACATCTTATAAGTCATTTTAGTTCTCATATCAGTGCCAAAAGTAGTCAATATTCCCATTTGGCCAAAACTGGTTTGGCTCAGTGGATAGAGCATCGGCCTGGGGACTGAAAGGACCTAGGTTCGATTCCAAGGGCATGTAACTTGGTGTGAAAGGAAAATAAGAAGGAAATGAATATATATATATATATATATATATATATATATATATATATATTCCCAATAGGGGGCGTGCAGGAGGCGGCTGATGGATGTCTCTCTCTCATCGATGTTTCTAATCTTCTATTTCTCTCCCTTCTTCTCTGTAAAAAATCAATAAAATATATTTTTTAAAAAATATTCCCATTTGACAGATGAGAAAACTGAGTCAAAGAGCGCTAAGTAACTGAGCTATGTGTGTATAGATGATGAGTGGTAAAACTGGGATTTGGATCTGGGCACTCTGGCTGCAGAGGCCACAACCTTGACTTTGCACACCGCATTGACTTTTAATGGTGCAAGAACCCCTGGGTTTGGCTAGAACAGCTGGGATTCAGTTTGTTGTACGTCTAGTAAACTGTGCAGCTTTTGATGACCCTCCTAATCTCTCCAAGCTTTACTGGTTTCTATAAAAGGCTCTCCCTTCCACACTCGCTCCAATATTCTGCAAGTCAGCAACCATGTAGCGCTCAAAGAGAGCTGGGTAGCCCAAGGATATGCTTGAAAACTCTGACTTTGTCCTTATGCCTGTAAGCACGGTTTAAGCCGTAATAGAGAACTTTAAGGAAGAGTGGATTCTCCCAAGGGGATTGGTGGAGAACATATGTCTGCTAAGGAGCACTTAGAAGGAGACTTTTAAACTGAGTGGTTGGGAGCTCAGTGAAATCCCTCCTCTGTCCCTCTCCCTCCTCTGTCCCTCTCCAGGTCACATGTCCAGTAAGGGAACTGGGAAGCTCTCTGCTCAAACCTTGAACAGGTGAGCCCTGCTTTAGGCTAACCTCATGTATGTCTGCAAGAACATGTATGAGAGCTAAATTAGGACCAAGTATTCCCTTAGTAACAACATAAAAAAAAATATTTGCCATAAAATAGCTTTGAAAAATAAACCCCAGAGCATTTAAAGACTGACTGGTGAATAGATGGAACCAGCGAACCAAAGGTTCATGCAAAGTGTGGTCAGCTAAGTGCCTGAGGGCGAGGCTCTGTCCTAAGAAAATCAAAGATGTCAATAGAGAAAACACTGAGATTCGTAAAAATCCTGTAAAAGTAACTACAATATGAAAGCACAAAATTGGTCCTGTCGCATGTTGGCATTAACTTTTTTCACTGAATAATTTGAATTTCTGAAGATTTTTTTAAATGAGGCATTGATTCGTTATTCCAGTGAAATTGGTAGGTGCCTTTTTTTTTTCCTAGCTGTGTTAAATAAATCAAACAAAGATCACAAAACAAGAGATCACGTTATACCTGAGCATTTGAGATAGTCCCTGTAATGTTTCAGAGAAGTGGTATTCAAGAAGGTGCCCACTGCCAGCTAATTAACTGATTTCCTGTTTAACTAAGCGCAGGCAGTCGGGGCTGCATGCCACAGCCTTCCTGCAAAGGCCCCGCTTCCCCTGCAGGCTGCCCTGGCTGTTTGAGTTCATGGAGTGGAACTGCATGCTGGCAGCTTTTCTTTTTTTTTCTTCTTCTTCCTGATTTCTTTTGGGAACCAGTGATTGAGGCTCTTGATATCTCTTTAAAATGTCAGAAACTCATGAAAATGGCTTTTAACTAATAGGGTTTCCTGATTATGTTATCAAAGACCCCACAAAATTAAAACCAGGTTCTTCGGAGGCCAGCGGAATGATTAGGAATCCCTTAGAAGCCAAGCTGGCGGGAAACCAATGGAGGGGGAAAAAATCAAAGCATGTGGATAAATCTATTACTGGGTTTAATAAAAAATTAACATTTTAGAAGTCAGAAATACATCCCTCCTCTGCTCCGAACTAAAATGCAGAGGTGAAGGTGAAAATTAGCATAATTCTTCAGTTTTTTCAGGGGCATGACATGTACAATGACCTTGCAAGGTTTGCAAAAGACAAGGAATTTCATTCATTTAAAGCAGCCACAGAATGATGATTTGTCTTCTTGTCACTTACATTGAGGATCCATTGTATATTTGATATGATACTTTCCTTTCCCCCTCTAAAGCCCTACTTAATATTTAAGAAAATATGTTCTGCGCTGATAATCCTCAAATAATTAGGAAAGACGGATAATCTGGTATGGTTTCTGTGATTTTAAGTGAAACGTGCCCTCATACATGCTTAGGATTTTTCCTCACACTCCATCCAGTAAGAGTTGTTCGGTTGGAAGTATCAGGAAGGACAGCAATGTTTGTCATTGTTTTCAGTTCCCGAGTTTCCCAGGAAAGGTGCAATTATGGTTTCTTAACCAGAACTCTGGTTTTCTAATACAGCCCACAAGTGATAACCACTATTTCCTAGAAATGTTGACTTATAAAAGAGTGTTACCTGGCTCCAAATCTCTTTATTTCTTTCAGCCACCTTTAAAGTCTATTATTTCGGGCTCATGTGCATTTGGAGGATCATCCAGTATCACATGGGACTTTAACAAATTGCATCTGGTTGGAACTACCTCTCTCCTGTTTGCCTCCGACTCCTCCTCTCCCTCTCTCCCCCTTCCTCTCCCCCCCCCCCAAAAAAAAAAATCCCTGAAGTGGCACCAAGGTAACCAATTGGCTCCTACACTGATGGTTCCGCTTTGGATCCCTCAGCGTCCGGTTTATTCCAAAGCGCACACCCTGGGACCTCCCCTAGCCAGCCACTTCCACCGACCTGGGGCTGGGGAGTGGGGGGGGGGGGAGTGACGGGGGGAAGGGAGGCTCAGAAACCCCACTAACCCTTCCTGAGATCAGATTCAGCCTCAAGTCTCTGGCTCAGAAAGGGCGGGGAGAAGAGGCCGGTCCAAGGATTGGAAAACATCCCTTAACATTATCTGGGCCCCCGAAATAGCGCGGGGAACCAGAGCTCCCCTAAAGAGGGAGGCGGGCTAAAATTAGAAGAAGTGGAAATCCCTAACGGAGGGAAGGGAAGCGCAGGGAAGCGAAACCGCTAGGGAGGCCAGGGTTGCAACTGGCCAGTAGCCCCTCCTGCAGGGCCTGGTGGATCGGGCGTCAGCAGGGGGCCCTTGCCTGTTTCAAGACTGTGATGGCCACGTCCACAGCTATCTCCGGGGTTCCCCGGGACTGGGGAATACTTTTTAAGGCTAATTTCCCTGCCATGTATAGCGTGTCTGAGCCCTGGAGAAAAGGGGGAGGGGGACGGGGAGGAGGGAGTGGTGCGCCCGAGTGTGTTTGCCTGGAGGATTGCCGGACTTGGCTCCCCACCACGCGCGCTCCCAGAACAAAGCCGCGGGGACGTCCCCTCGCGGCCTGGGTGCTCACCTGCGGGCAGCCAGCGCCGGGCCGCCCAGCCCTGCACGGCGCGGAGGTCCTCTCGCGTCCGCCGCAGCTCCTCCAGCACCGCGCCCAGGGCGCCCCCCGCCTGCTCCAGGCGCTGCGCCCCGGCGCCCTCCAGGCGCGCCAGCCTGCGGCCCGCGTCGCGGCTCGCCTGCAGCAGCTCGTCCAGCGCCGGGGCCAGCCTGGCCTCGGCGGGGGCCGCCGGCGCGCACGGCCTCTCCGGGCGGCCCGCCAGCCGGCCCAGCTGCGCCCGCAGCCCCCGCAGCTCGCCGCGGAGGAGGTCGTCGGTGGCCTGCAGCAGCATGCTCTCCCGCATCTGCGAGTCCTCCAGCATGATGAAGAGCTTGTCCCACTCCGAGTGCTCCCGGCGGCAGTCGCACGGCGTGGCTAGGGCGCAGGGACACACGCGTTACGCGCCCGCCCAGACCTTCCAGGGAGGCGCTGGGTAGAAAGCTGACCTCCCTTAAAGTGGTCCCAAGTTAAAACTGCCCATCCATCCCCTCACCCCCTTCCCCTTTAAGGGCACCCCAAAGAAACAGCGCGTCAATATCTCCGGAAGGACAGGAACCTTTCCTGCAAGTCTATATTAACTTGAACTCGGTGAAAACTGCCATAGCGATTTCAGATGGTTCCCATCACTCTGTATCTGTGACAGAAGTAACTTTTTGAACTCTCTCCTCAAATGTTTCTCTCTGTTTGCAAAACAAGCTATACATTTTTTTAAAAAAATCCCGTTTCATTAGCTACAAAGTACTGTATGTGTATTCGTTTCAGACCCCAAGAAGTGGGTCGGTCTGTCTTTAGGGTTAGCAGAGAGAAAGAGTTAACATGAACTTACGGTCCTCGGTGGGATGAAGTCCATTGTCTATTTCGTTGTCCAAATTCACGTACATGAGCTCATAATCCTCCGAGTTCTGGGCGCACGCTGCAGACCAGAGGACACAGAGCAGGAGCGCGCAGGGACGCATCGCTGGAGAGGGACGGCGTTCCTCGGCTTCCCCACGGCGGGCGGGAGGCGTCCGGGGAGGCGGGAGCAGCCGCACCGCGGAGCGGAGCTGGAGCGGAGGACGGAGTGAGAGTGTGCAGCGGCAGGGGCCCGGAGCCCTTAATAAACGCTGGGGACGCCTGAATGGGGATGAATGAGTAATGCCGGTGGCACCGCATAACGGGAGTTCCCCTGAATCCGAGGGGGAGGGGGCCGGGTGGGAGGGCGAGGGGGACGTGGAGGCTGCACCAGAGTAAGCCACAAAGGTTTGCACTGCAGTCAGATTAATTGGAGGAGGGTCAGAGGGGAAAGGGGCGGGGTTGGGGGGGCGGGCCTGGGCTCAGACGGTGCCCCTGAGGATTAGCTGTTGTAACTGGAATTGGTGGTACTGAGGGATGACTGGGAGGGGAGTGGGCGGAGGGGGGGAGGGTGCGGGCCTGGGTTAGGGGAGAGATGACTCAGTGGACACAGAGGTGTGAAAACAAGATCACCATGGCAGCTCTTGCGTGCACTTTTATTATTTCACAACCTGTATGTGCAGAAAACTTTTTTTTTTCACTTTTCTTTTGTAAGCAGTTTTATAGGTCTAAACTGTGAAGGTTACTACTCACTGATTCCAAAATAAAGCAACTCAGTCAGAACGTTCTGTGACCCTGGAGTCCAAGTGTGCTCCTAAGTCATTCAGCCTTTCATCCTTCTGGACTTTCCTAAACACACCTTTTAAACGGCCACTCGGCAAAGCAGGCAAACCTAACATGAGAAGTAGTAGCTGGCGGAAAGGATTAGACTGATCTTAGGTTTTCATAGCAAGATATTCTGTGCAAATTATATTATTCCCCTAGGCTCAGAGTCCAAGATCATGTTTTTGTTCTTTCTTTTTAAGCTAACTTAGGGATTCCTGCTTCTGCCAATGCAGCAAGGTCTAGATAAACTGAAACTTTCCTGCAGAAAACACCTAGAAGTGTGTTTAAAATAGGATAATTACAAACCCTTTAAACGTAGAAATAAATGCCCTTCCCCTCCCAACATAGGAGATCTATCCAGAGGCCAAAGGTAGAGAAGGAACCAGAACAAGAAAGATGAGGCCAAGAGCTGATGCTGGAGGTCTCTTGGAGGTGGGTGGTCAGTTCTTTAACAACCAAGTTTTAGTGACCACATGGGATCAGGGCAGAGGCCAGCCTGGGGAGTTAGAAGTGAGACCCCACCGGAAGCCAGACTCTCAGGCAGGTAAAGCCCCCTTTTCTGCCCTAGCACCAGAAAGGGAAAAGGAAGCATGTCGCTCTTTGACCGAACCCTGCAAATAGAGTCCCTAAGAATTTGTGATTTGGGTTTTGCCCTTACACACATTCCAGATTTAAATATATGCTCTCTGCTACTGTAAAAATAAATTCACAATTGCTGAAACCTGTTTGGCTCAGTGGATAGAGCATCGGCCTGCGGACTGAAAGGTCCCATGTTTGATTCCGGTCCAGGGCATGTACCTTGGTTGCAGGCACATCCCCAGTAGGGGGTGTATAAGAGGCAGCTGATCAATGTTTCTCTCTCATCAATGTTTCTAACTCTCTATCCCTCTCCCTTCCTCTCTGTAAAAAATCAATAAAATATATTTAAATAAATAAATAAATTCACAATGAAAAATATTTAAACGCAAGTGTGGTTAAATTATTTAAGATGTACAAGAAGAAACGGGAAAACAAACAAAAAGAAAAAGTCTAGTTTGTTTGTTTTTTTAAAAAGAACCAAATATAACTTCTAAAATAAAATAAAAATTAATTGAAGTTAAGAAAACCTCAAGAAATCGGGTTAAGTGGCAAATTAGACAAAGCTGGAGAGAATATGAAGGACCTTGAAGCAAGAGCTAAGAAAATAATCCAAAAGGTACTCTTTAAATTTGATATCCTAAAGTCCTTTCATTGTTCAGAAGGATAACAGAGAGAAATTAATTTCACTTTTTTAGTTAAAGGATGTTTCTATTTTTAAGGATAACTACCAAAATCAAAAGGAAATAGAACATCCAAATAGAAGGAATAGAGGTATTCCTATCTAATAAAAGAGTAATATGCAGATTGACCATCACTCCAACACACAAGATGGCTGCTCCATGTGGTCAAATCTTAAGAGATTCTGAAATCAGATTATTAATAAGAGAATTGCTGCTGTCCCCATGTGGACACAAGATGACTGCCACAAGATGGCCAGCAGGGGAGGCAGTTGGGAGGTACCAGGCCTGCAAGGGAGGGATATTGTGGGTGATCAAGCCTGCAGGGGAGGGCAGTTAGCGGTGACCAGGTATGCAGGGGAGGCAAGTTGGGGGGGAGGGTTTTTTCACTTGGCTGGGATTCTTGTTTCCTTTAGACTTTTCCTTTTCTAGTATTAAACATTTTCTGTTCCTAATCAATGTTACTGGTTTATTATTGTTACTTTTGTTCCTGGTATGTAAAGGTTATACTAGATGCAGAAAAACAAAACTTGACAAACAGCAAAAAGACTCGGATCATGGTGGCTCAAAAATTAGAAATGATCCAGAATACTTCTTAACAAGGACATATAGGACCTGACTGCCTCCCATTTACTTGCCCTTTTTGAATAATAATAATTCGATCTTAAATGCCATCTAAGATTATGGTCTTGCCCCATCCCCAGTGGTCTACTGGTTCAGAAAGACACTGAGACATCCTAGGAATGAGCCTGCCTAACACCATGGGATTCTATTATCCAACCAAAAGGTTGGTCATCAATGCATCCTTTGGATTGATTTATGACCAAAAGGGGGATGTGTGGATGAAAGGGGCCACATGCTAACCTGACAAGCTCAGGGGAGGCCTGCACGGCAGTCTTACAAACTCAGAGACCTAAAGTAACCACAAAGGATGGTCTGAAATTAAACTTTAACTAAAAGTAGTTATGGTGGGCAGTTACCTCCTAGACTGGTATCTTCACTGACAAGGTCAACCTTTACCTTAACTGAGCCTATCTGTCTTTTTGCATCTATGATAACATACCCTTGAAATGTCTGGGTAACTTGTAAGTTCCCTTTTTCTGGAGCCCCTGGGGCACAAGCAAATGTGGTGGGCACCAGGACAGATACCACAAATTCCTTCATTATCATGTTAATTGTTCCTGCACCCACCTAAGTATGTGTCCATCATTTTATTTTTTATCCAATCCCAGGGGTTTCCCTGCTTTGTTTTCTCCTGCCTCTCTAATCTATCACTAATGGATTTCATGTAACCCACCTATGTCCCTTCCTTTGACTGCAACGTATAAATACAGATGTAATCTGCCATTGTCCAGAGCATTATCTCAATTTGTTGAGGTTCTGATTCCTAGCATATGTCAACAGTTTGCTTCAAATAAACTCACAAAAGTTAAAAAAAAAAAATCAGTTGGTTTCTTGATACCAGCAGACAGCTGAAAATACATTTCTAAAAAAAAAAAGCTTCCATTTACAATATCAACAACAAATATGGGATACTTACAATCCAATTTAATGAAAGATACAAAAGTACAACTAATATTACAGAGCTTTATAGAAAGTTTTAAAAAAAAGTATATATGGATGCAAGGATATATCATGTCCTTCAGTGAGAAGACTCAGTTTCATAAACTCTATTGTCCCAAATTAGTCTATACATTCAATGTATACAAAAAATAAAATTCTACCCTAGTTTTTTGAGGAAGTTGATAAAGTTATGGTAACATTTTTGTAAAGGGGCCAAAAAGAATTTGAAGTAGAAGGTGAAGAAATTTGCCCTGTGAGATATAATGATCTCTATACACAAAAGCCTAAGCAATCATCGTCCAACCATTCGACCATCCAATAGGTAGCTATGACATGCACTGACCACCAGGGGGCAGACTATCAACGTAGGAGCTGCCAAGCTGCAGTGATTTGGCTGAGGTTCTGGGGTAATGCATCTGAAGCGAGTGAGGAGGAAGCCCAGTTTCAGGGTGTATCACCTGAGAATCACCCTCTTGCAATCCGGGATCCCTCAGGGGATGTCAGAGAGACAATTTCAGCCTGATTTCCACAGGCCAGGCCAAGGAACCCCAGTGGTGCATGAATGCACCAAGCCTCTAGTTTATTATAAAGTTCATTGTAATTTTAAAAATTGTAATTGGTAAATGTCTGATAAATACCCAGAAACAAACCCAGACACATGGGAAACCTTATTTTGGAAAAAGCTATTACAAATCATAAGAGAAACAATTGATGACTACTTAATAAATGGACCTGGGACCATGGTTTAAAATAAACATGCAAAAAAATATAAAACTGGATTCCCTCCTCATATGTACAAAAGTAAAGTCCAGATGAATTAAAGACAAATATGAAAACAAAACCATAATGCTTTTAGGAGAAAATATAGAAAAAAAATTGTATATATTTAAGGTAGAGAAAGATTTCTCAATAATAACAAAAATAAACTATAAAGAAATTTTGAAAATCAACTAGGTTAAGACTTCAACTTTAAAACTGATAAATAATTAGCGTCTAGATTAAATAAGCAGTGTCTACAAATTAATAAGAAAATACAAACATCCCAATCCAAAATAGGCAAAGGATATGAATGACCAAATCACGGGAGAGGAAATGACCTACAAACATATAAAAAGGGGTGTGCTCAGCCTCACAGGAGTAATTAAGGAAATGAAAATTAAAACAACAAAAATAATGACATATCATCTCACACCCCATCAGAGTGGGAAAAAGGGAGGTCTGTCAAGACCAAATGTTGGCAAGGATGTAGAGCAACAGAAACGTGCTGCTGGTGGGTGTAGACGTTGTTAAAAAATCATGTTGGTAGGTAGAATGATGTTCCGCAAAGATGTCCACATCTTAATTCCCATAACCAGTGAACATAATATGTTTTATTGCACTGAAGATGGAATTGAAGGTGTTATGTAAGTTAAGGAGAAAATCCTAGATTATCCAGAAGAGCTCAATGTAAGTCACAAAGATATTTGAAAATGGAAGAGAGGCAGAAAAGAGAATCAGAGAAAGAGGTGCGGTAACGGAAGCCGGGTTAGAGAGATGCCATGTTGAGGACATTGAAGATGGAGGAAGGGAACCCCAAACCAAAGAATTCTTGAGGTGTCTAGAAGCTAGAAGAGCCAAGGAAACATATTCCCTCCTACAACCTCCATAAAGGAACCCAGCCCCTTCCAACACCTGACCTTCAGCCCAGTGAGACTCACGTCAGCCTTCTGCACTGTAGAGATGTCTGGTCATAAATGTGTGTTGTTTTAGAATACTAAGTTTTTGGTAATTTCTTATGGCAGCAATAGAAACCTATTACATCCACTTTTCAAAGAAATTTTAGGAGATCTAGGAACTTTCCCAGGGACATACCCACTGCTTTGCTACTTAATTATATGGTCGACGTACCATCAGCATCACCTTCAAAGTCAGTAGAAATTCGGGTTCTCAAGCACTACCTTCAACCTGCTGAATCAGAATCTGTGTTTTAACAAGTTGCCCAGGTGATTGAGTTCCAAAGCAACCCCCTGAGCAACCTCCCACTTATAGACAAACAAATAGGTATAAAAATTAGAGCACTGTGGGTAAAAGCAATTAATAATAATAATATGGCCGAGACCGGTTTGGCTCAGTGGATAGAGCATCGGCTTGTGAACTGAAAGGTCCCAGGTTCGATTCCGGTTGGGGGCATCTACCTTGCTTTCGGGCACAACTCCACCGTGGGGTGTGCAGAGGCGGCTGATCGATGTCTCTCTCTCATCGATGTTTCTGGCTTTCTATCTCTCTCCCTTTTTCTCTGTAAAAAATCAATAAAATATATTTTAAAAAATAAAAAATAAAAAAATAATAATATGTCTTTCAACCACAGAGCATGTGAATAAATTGTTGCACATTTATATAATGGAATACCACACAGCTGTAAGAATACATGGAGAGCTCCTTGGAGATAAAACTTTTAAGTAATGTCAAATGGGGGAAAGCTGTGTTGCAAAGAAATATGTTCAATATGATACTATGATATAAAATTTAAAGCATGAAAAACAATACTATAAAGTGCTTATTGATGCATATACATGCAATTAAAGTGAAAAAACATTCACTCATGCAGATGATAAATACTAATTTCAGGATGGTGGTTACCTCTGGGGAGAAAAATAAATGAGTGGGATAGGAAGCAATTATGCCATAAGATTAAGTTTTGACAAAGCTGGTTGATAGGTATACCAGTGCTCCTTACAGTATTGTCTAATGACTTGGAATACTTCATAACTTAAAAGAAGATACTAATTTATTAATGGAATTTCTAGGATTTCTACACCAAAGTGCCTTCATCAGTTTCTAACTCAAAAAAGTTCTTTGCATTTGCTTTTGTATTCTTTGATTGAAATTCAAGTCAGCTGAAAATGACTAATCTGGAGTTTTCCTCTTCAAGGCTCCCAGGGAGTATTGTACCAAAAAGTCTTACACCAATTTCCCATCTTAAATTCTAGCAACAGCCCCATTCATCATGACCTCTCGCAGAGTTGATCAGTTTGTCTACATACCTAAGCTCTATGATCCAATGTGCTCTGTATAGATTGGACATTGCATTTAAAAATTCCTGATCCTTTAAGAAGAAGATGTTACTAAAATTAAACAAAATAAAACAGTATTTTCCAATGTACAGATTTTTAAAAAATAAAGCAAACCCGAATATTTCCAACACCTTGTATTCTATGGGCATCTGATTAAAATCTGTTTGAGACCAATTCTGTGAACCACATATGGAAAAAGCAAGGCTCATTATTTATTGCCACTCAAATACATTGTTTGATCTAGAATCAGCCTTTTATTAAACTTAGTCATCGACATTCTGAAAACACTGGCCTTCTTTCCTCTATTCTCATATCTAAATGTCCTTTATATATGAATTTGCCCCCACCATTTAATAAAGGCCTAAATATGTATAATCACTGCTTATTTGATTCTTTCTGTATGTATTTTCTCTATATAAAGCTGAACTTAAAGTAAATAGAGGCAGGAACATTCTTTTTCAAGAAATCCATAGGAACCAGTTCTCTCAAGACAGTTAAGCACTTGAGAGGATTTTGAGGGGAAAAATCCATACCGTAAAGTGATAGGCAGATGTTTCCCATATGTTGTTTGCAGATAAATCCCTATAGTTTATACAATATTTTTTCTTGAGATTTTGCCATTTTAGATCCAGTTGTTCATACATGTCTTTGAGGCAAATCGCATGTGACAAACAAGCTGACTCTAAACTTCCCTTGAAATAGTGCAGAAATTAGGGATTTGAATTTGCTTTGCTACTCTCCTAACTTCTCATACAAATAAGGCCTCGCTTCCATATGTCGGCCATGTAAGTCATATGCCTGGTATTTCTCAGGAATGTGGACACATTCCTCAGCAACTTTTTCGCTGTCCTTCAGTCTCCTATAGGTTCGTGCTTGTGACACTGCTTAATTTTCACTTAAGCAAGATCCAAATATTCTCATCAGGAATTCTTTATCGGAACCGTTTTTTGTATTTTTTTTTATTGAAGGGTGTGGTCTGGTTACTGTCAACGTTTCCTCTCTCCCCATGGTGCATTAATCAGGAAAAATTTTTCATCAGATATAACACTGATCACATCATAAAATATTCTCTTTTATGAAATCGGCTTCCATGGTTTTGGGAAATAAACAGCGTACGGTACCGTTATTTTCAGCAGAAGACTTGGACATCAGCTCGTGCTATGTATTGCATTACGTGCAAAGGCTGGCATGGCTGGTAATGTTATTTCTAGGGCTCAGGGACTGATAACGTCATCCTCCTTCTATTGTTTTCTCAACAGGTAACACCATGTTGTTGAGGGTGTTAGCTGCTGTGTATGAAAAGCAGCCTCAGCCAATTAACCAGCACCTGACGGAACTCCTGGCCTTGATGTCGCAGCTGGAGCAGCCAGAGCAGTACCATCTCCTGCGGCTTCTGCACGTAGCCGCAAAGAGAAAGCAACCAGAGGTAAAGAGCACAGTATGCAGTTGATGGTCCACGCAACCACACATGTTTTTTGGGCATGTGAACAGGATGTGTACTTCAGGTGAACTCTCTCATATGTCTACACATGCCCACCTTTAAATGAAAGCCCTTAGCCACCTTTTCTCGAGTCATAAAAGTCAGGAGGAGGATGACAATTTGCAGTTGGGTACTGTCTGGGGTTACTCCACCATGAGAAACAAAACCAATAGGATTTATGTGTGCATGTATTTTGTTTGTTTGTTTAAATATATTTTTATTGATTTCAGAGAGGAAGGAAGAGAGGAGAGAGAGAAACATCAATGATGAGAGAGAATCATTGACTGGCTGCCTCCTGCATGACCCCAACTGAGGATCGAGCCTGCAACCTGGGCATGTACCCTTGACTGGCATCAAACCTGGAACCCTTCAGTGCACAGTTCAATGCTCTATCCACTGCGCCAAACCAGCTAGGGTTGTGTGCATGTGTTTTTTTATTTATTACTAGAAGCCTTGTGCACGGTAAGATCAGGCCTAAGCAGGCAGTTGGAGACCCCTCTCACAATCCAGGACTGTTGGTTCCCAACTGCTCACCTGCCTGCCTATCTGATCACCCCTAAGCACTCCCCTGCCAGCCTGATTGATGCCTAACTGCCTTATCCTGCCAGCCTGGTCACCCCTAACTGCCCTCCCCTGTAGGCCTATTCCCCCACAACTGCTCTCCCCTGTAGGCCTGGGTCCCCCCAACTGCCCTTCCTTGAAGGTTCGGTCGCCCCCAACTTCCCTCCTATGCCAGCCTGGTCACCCCTAACTGTTCTCCCCTGCAGGCTTGATCACCTCCAACTGACCTCCCTCTCAGACCTGTTCCCTCCCAACTGCCCTCCTCTGCTGGCCATCTTGTGGTGACCATCTTGTGTCCACATGGAGGCAGCCATCTTTGGCCACATGGGGGCAGCCATCTTGTATGTTGGAATGATGGTCAATTTGCATATTACTCTTTTATTAGATAGGATAGAGGCCTGGTACAGGGGGTCAGCCAGTTTACCCTGAAGGGTGTACCAGATCAGGGTGGGGGTTCCCTTGGGGTGTGGGACAGCCTGGGTGAGGGGCCTGTGATGGTTTGTAGGCTGGCCACAACCCACCAGGGACCCAAGCAGAGGCCTTGGTATCTGGGTTTTATTTAACTTCTCTAATTGAAACTTTGTATCCTTGAGTGGAGTCCAGGGCCCACCACAGCAGGGGGAAAGCTTGGCTTCCTCCATTGCCAGGAAAACCCAAGCCTCCTGCTCACTCTGTGGCTGCAGCCATCTTGGTTGGGTTAATTTGCATAGTTGCTCCAAATTGACAGTAAATCTGCTATATCCATAAGCTGGTGGGATTGGCTTGTGGACATAGCAGATTTATTGTCAATTTGCATATTACTATTTTATTAGATAGGATGAGGAATTGGCTGATACTGTTATTGAAACTGAGGACCTGGGAAAGTTAATGATGTAGGTCAAGTCTAAGTCTGAAGACCTTAGAAACAAGAGAACTGATGGTATGAGTTCTAGTCCAAGTCCTAAAGCCTGAGAACCTATGGAATGAACCGATGTCACCCCAATAAATTCAGTTTAAATAAATAAATAATGGGGGCTGACACTGGCTAGATACCTGTCCCAAAGCC
Organism: Lasiurus cinereus; assembly: GCA_011751065.1. Lineage (NCBI taxonomy): Eukaryota > Metazoa > Chordata > Mammalia > Chiroptera > Vespertilionidae > Lasiurus > Lasiurus cinereus. The sequence continues at coordinate 12,848,361 of JAAGEH010000045.1, read as the reverse complement.
ATATGGGTCTGTCCAAGCTACATCGTAAACTGTCTAAATCTCGCAAATGAGATCTTTATATCTCAATCACTAAAAAATTGAGGCTGTAAGGCTGTGGCTGGTAAAGCATATGGTGGTTCCAGAAGTTACAGCAGAAGGTGACAGCCAGAAAGGTGAGCTGGAGAATTGAACTGAACAAGGAGGAGAGGGTAGAAACAGATTTCTGCATTTGGCTGAGTGTGGATTCCAGTAAAAAGAAGAAGCAAAGGTTTGGGAAGCATCCACAGTGGTGTGAATGGGCCCTGCCTGTGCCAGGACCCTAACTGGTGGGAAGAAGCTGTGACAGGTAACTCTCCATCACTTTGTTTCCCATCAATGCTCCCCTTCGTGTTGAAGCAGCCCCTCCTTACCCCGTTCGGCCCTCAGCTCTTCAATAGCTCACCCTTGATTGCTGAGGGGCACAGGCAGTGAGTTAGAGGAGCACCTGACTCATCTGCCCTCTCTTAACTTGTTCCTTAATTAGACAGTGGGCAAACGGGATGGGAGCAATTCAGAGAAAGGGTTTACTGAGAGAGGAAAGTGAAATACGTGGCAGCAATCAGAAATGAGAACTAAGGCTTTCAATGATAGTCTAATTCAATTAATTTCAGATAAAATAGGAAGCTAAAGAAAGAGGTTGTTAACCCTGCGGGATGTGGATGAAAGCAATGCTTTTCTTTCTGCATAAAAGTTGTGCCAATGCTCTGTAACCTGGACGTAAAGTGCTTGGGTTCTCCAGTGAAGGCAACGTGCAGGAATGCTTTCCTCACTACCTACCTGCCATGACTGGTGACCACCTGGCTTTCCAGGGATGGGGGGTCAATGGTTGGCCTGTGAGAAAACATCTTCTCTAGGTGCAGCTGAGTAGTCCATGAGATTGCAAACGCGGCATCGTTTCAACATCAACCATACGTCTGTGAGCTTCCACGTGGCTGGTGGGGCACCCTTCCTCCATCACTGCCCTCTGGGTATCCCTCTCTCAGGAATCCATCCTTCCTTAGGTGAAGACAGGCGGTTCTGGTTGGTGATTCATAGCTGGAAGCTCCAGAGAATCCTCCAAGGCCATTTATAGGAAGAGGCTGGGTGGTTAATGTTCCAAGTGACTTTCTGGAGCAAAGTCTGCATTCTTGGCTCCTGAAAATTATGCTGTGGTGGAGCCAATGAAAGAGACAGAATTTAGTAGCACATGTGAGTATATCTGTTATTATCCCCAGGATGTGGGCTTCTAGCCCTAATCAGCAGCAAGTGGCAAGTTCTGCCCTCCATTGATTAATGTCCAGACCCCGAGGAACTCCTTTTGTGGCCTGGTCCCTAGAGAAAAGAGTAACTGTCTAGGATTTTTCTCTCAGCAGTGTAAAGCATTTCTAGTTACATACTTAGTCCTACAGCACCAAGCACAGCATCACTAAGCTGACATGACTCAGAGGTCACTCTCAGTATTTAAAATAGATGTCAGTTGTGGAACATTAAGAAGATAGTGTTAGAGGGCATGCACACGCACATGCGCGTGCACACACACGGACACACACAATAGCTGTACCTTTTATTCTATGCATCTAAGTTATGGTGCTATGTTTCCAGATGGCTCTACCCACAAGGTGCCAATGGCCTGGGATGATGAGATATATCTACAACACTTCAGTTCAGTGACAAGATACTAAAATTGTCAGCAGATTGCTGTGGAAGCAAAAAATCCTATATAATGAAGAGCTAATATGCTAATTAGACCGAATAGCAAAACAACTGTCCGGACGACTTTTCATAAGAAGCCGGGGCTGCAAAGGCCGAGCCCTTCGCACAAATTTCGTGCATCACACCTCTTTTAAAAAATAAAATAAAAGGCAGTGGTTAATTCTGCTCAGAAAGAAACAGAGAAGCCAGTGTAGAAGCCACTCGCTCTACAGGGTTCTGGTCTGGACTTGTGCCCGCCACCCTGTTCCCATCCACTGCCCCACCTACAAACACTGTCCAGGTGACTCGCAATCCCTTCTCTGCATGTCTCCATCCTGCTTCCAGGGCTTGTACAGGACTGTTGGCTGGGTCTGTTCTTCCAAGGACAGGCCATGTTAAGTGTGACCCCACAGGCCTGAGGGCTGGCCTAGGTGAGCCATGGGCTCATCACAGGTAGGCTGGAATAGCCACAGACATGCATAGAAGACTCCTTGTAGGGCAAAGCCAGGGGTAGGGAGGGGAGGCAAGGAAAAGGCATCGGGGCTAGGAGTCACTTCCCCCTGTTCCTTCTACAAAGGCCACAAATTGCAAATTCTAGTCAAGCCTCCCAGATTGTTACAAAGGCATATGTGTGTCAGATAGAAGGAAAGAACTATTTTTTTTAATAGCTGCTGAATATTAGGGTGTGCTCTGGGGACCTCCATTTGTACTCTTGCCCTAGGTCCTGTATATGGTAGGACAGCCTGAAGGAAAGGCTTCCCAGAAATAGAGCTATTTGAGGTTGACTTTGCAAGTATGCGAGTTCTCTGTGTGCCAGCCACTGTGGGTAGTCAGTGGCATGCTGCTGAGTCAGAGGGTTCACGGGGGAAGAGGCGTCAGATGGGTCCATCAGTGAAGATCCTGGAATGCTGTGGCCCTGGGATTCCGGCTGTGGGCTGTGGGAAATCTTTGAAGTCCTGACATGATCAGATGGATTTTTAGGACAATCTGTTGGCAGAGAGGAGGCTGAGAGAGGGAAGAACAACTTTAGGCGGGGAGGCCAGTTGGGAAGCCTTCTCAGTGCTCCGCAAGATGGGGCTTATGGCCTGAACCAAGGCCCCACCAGCTTGCCCTCTGCCAGCCATCCCTGTTGTCTGAGTGGCCTCTCTCTCTCAGCAAAGACAAGTGTCTCAGAGACGTGAAGCAGGGCCAAAGAGGCAGCACCAAAAAAATCCAGACTAAAGCAGTGCCCTGCATTTGGAAAATAAAATCCTTCCTTATCCAAGAATAACTCATCTGAAACCCAAAGCTCCTCTTCCCTATCTCATGTCTGATAAACTCAGAAATATCTGTCTCTGCTATCACCACCATAATAAACTTTCCATCACCAGGGAACTATAGCAAACAATCAACTTTTATCCAACTGATAAAATCGATATCACTTTATTCACATTGCTTGGGGGTCTTTTCTCCTTGCTTCTTTTATGCATTCAATTCTGGTTAGGCCTTGAATCTTATTTTATTTTTCTTTTCTTCTTTTCCTTTTTTAGTTTTCTTTATGGGGCCACAGATATAATATACTCTTGTGTGCCTTGAAGGGTATGATGTAATTAAAATGAAATTGGCACATGTCACAGAGACCAGGGAGTTCCGGGAATAGGACGTGAACAGCGGGGACAGGGAAATGGAACGTTATAGAATGGGACAGGAAGTGTGTAAGCATTTTCCATTCCTAAAAGCCTCGAGGTAGGTGTGCTGCCCTGGCCCGGAGCAGCTGGCTGACACTTCTGCCATGTATGCCAGGGATCCCTCGTGGCCGCCCCTGAAGGATATACGATCGCTCCCCAACACACAGGCAGCATTTACTGAACGGTTCATTGCTCTGGACCAGTTACCAGAAACTAGCCCAGTCCTTTCCTTCAAAGTCCTAGGTATAAAGTTTAAATGTACAGATAAAAAAAATGTTACTTATTTCAAAACTGTCTTCTTTTATGACTCTATCAGTTATGCTGCATATGGCACATGATAGTATATACGTGTGGGAGCCCCTTTCCATGTCCTGCGTGGTTCAGGGTTCCCTTTCAGGGTTTGGGTTCTGGAGGAGGCTGCACGCAAATGAAAAGAGAGACTAGAAAAGCATTAATTTGGCGATATTAGGGGGCCAGGTAGGAGCCTTCCTCTAGTGGAAAGGACTACCTTTGGCTCTGGCCTTTTTCTGCCTTTTTTTAAGACTTTGGGACACACCCATAGCCTTTAGGCAGGAAATTACAAGAACAGAAATTTACATAAAACAAACAGGTAGAGGCTGCTTCAGCTAACAATGTTCCAACTAAACAGTGAGTGATTAGCTCTGACCTTTCAGAGCAATTAAGGTTGACCAGCTTTCTGGTCTCTTGTCCACATCTTTCTATTAGTGAGACAATGTTTGGTTTCCAGCATATACGTTCACACATTATGTACAACTAACTATTCAAGTATAGGGAAGTGTGTGATTATCCAAATGTTACCCTGTGCAATAATTTAGACTTGCCTTTCTTAGATGTGCTCCTCTAACTCACCCTCCTAGCTAGGCTCTGTGCGAGGCATTGAGTATACAGTGGTGTACAAAAGAGAAATGATGCTTGACCTTGTAGACCTTTCAATCCAGCCTGCAAAGCAGACATCTAGACCAGCGATGAGAAGAAAGCGTGAGAAGGACCCACTCAGATCCATTTAGGGTATGACTGGAGCTTCAGCAGCGACACTGGGCTGAGAGAAGGAAATCTGAGGAAGGCTTCTGAAGAATGCACAGCTGATCTGAGGCCTCCGAATGACAGCGAGTTACCCAGCAAAGTTGGGACAAGAAGAATTACAGGCAAATTGAATCACATGGGTAAAATCCCAGATGCAAGAGAAAAGTTAGCAGGTCAAGAAAACTTAAAAAAAAATTTTTTTGACGTTTTTAAAAACATGATTGAAGTGTATGATATAAGATGAGATCTGGATGGGGAGAGAGTAGAATAGGTGGCTGAGGAGATAAGTCTAGAAAGATGGAGGGGAGTCAGTTCAGAAAAGGTAAGCTAAGTCTCCATCCTGAGAGCAATGGCAAATCAGCGAGGTATTGCAAGCAGGGGAGGGTCACCACTGTGGCCACACATGGGGAAGGGATTGGACAGACAAGACTGAAGGCAGAGAGAACACTTGGGAAGCTGTTAGGGTAACCCAAACGCAGGGTGATTGGATCAGTGGTCTCAACTTACATGTCCCTGCTGAGAGAGGACTTCCCTGACCCTCAGACTAAACTAAAACCCTGGAGCAGTCTCACAGCATGGGATTTTCCCTACATGGAACTTATTACTAAATTTACTATATGCATTTCTGTTGCAGTTATTGATTTTGCTAAATGTCTCCTTTTCTAGGTAGTGCATTATTCCATGTAGGCCTGTTATACTCATTAGCAACTGTAACGCCAGCATCTAGAACAGTTCCTTGCAAATAAGGAGGACTCAGTAAATATTTGTAAATGAGAGAGTGGATAGATGAATGGAAATGAGGGGAAGGGAGAGATCTGTGGGATACTTGGGGGATGGAATCAAAAGGACTGGATGATTGAGGCTGCTGATAAGGGGAAAAGTCAGTCTTCAAGAACAGGTCTCAGATTTCTGGCTTGAGTTTCCAAGCAGATAAAGGTGTCACTTCCGGAGAAAAGAGACCCTTGTGGCTAAGAAGTGGGAAAAGCGGGTTTGAGGCAGGGGGCGGATCGTGATTCAGCAGATTGAGTTGTGCATTGGATTCGGTTTTCATAACAGAAGCTACATTTCAAGTCTATTTTACAAAACAGGTAACAAACCAAAAAGGCAAACTAACATCAAACAAAAGAAATAAGTATGTAGAAGGATGGATGAACAAATCATTTTGACTTTTATTGCTGTTTTCCACAGGCTGTCCTTTGTAATTATCTTATTTTAGTGGACAAAACAATTGGTTAAATTATCAGTATGCAATATGTCTGCGTATTGATATAGTGAATTTATTCCACACGAAAATTCACATTTTCCTTAATATGAAGTATTACATCTTTGTATTCATAAAGGAATTAAAATACAAAAAATATTAGGCTATTGGGAATATAATAGAAATTATTTTACTTTCATAATTTTTTTAATCTTATTACATTCTTTTAATCAAAATGGAAAACTGAAGAAAACAGGGAACCTCTCTTCTGCTTTCTTATTTTTATTGTTAAATGTTTCCAAACCAGCCCAGCCAGCATGGCTCAGTGGTTGAGCAAAGACACATTCACCAAGAGGTCACAGGTTTTTTTTCCTGTCAGAGCACATGTCTGGGTTTCAGGCTTAATCTCCAGTAGGGGGTGTGCAAGAGGCAGCTAATCAATGTTCTCTCCCATCAATGTTTCAATCTCTCCTCTCTTTCTAAAAATCAATGAAAACATATTTAAATGTTTCCAAATTCTCTTTCTCCAATTTGAAGGCTTTGATTAAAGTCACCAAAGATCTCTTACATACTTTGTCTTTTAAATTATAGTTCTCATGGTGGTTTGAAGGAACATATAACACTTCTGATGAGGACATAACACATCAAAACTTGGTTTATGAACAGTGGCATCTAAGTGCTTATAAACTTTACTCTTTAATAGCACAGCACAGATTAAAAGAAAAAGAAACCAAAGTCTCTGTAATTTTATTGCAAATTTAAAATTTCAGACTTGGGAGATTTGCTTTAGTTTCAACAAGGGTAATAATCTCAGAATGTGCTGAGTTCAAATTTAATACAAAAATATATATATTAGACTGAATCTGATTTAATTAATTGTCCTCCTTGTTTATCTTTGTTCCCCCTTCTTTCATTTTTTTGTAGGTGGTTCAGAAGTGTATTCCTTTCTTAATCGGGCTTTTGAAGGACTCAACCCATAGTGATGTCATCCTAAACATCCTCATAGAGATCGCAAGCTATGATCCAGTGGCTTTGAACAGTTTCCTTCCAATGCTGAGAGAGATCAGTGAGAGATTCCCCTACCTCATTGGACAGATGGCGAGAATTTACGGCGCTGTTGGGCATGTGGATGAAGTAAGTTTGATTTTTTTTTCTCTCCATTTCCTTAAATTCCAATCTATTGAAGCTCTATGACCTACACATTCTTCCTGGGACTTCTGAGAGTTCTCATTTCTTTTTTGAACCTATTGCATGGACGGTGGCCTCTGTGTCAAGGCCACATTATATAGCAGGGCTACGTGGAAAGTTCAGGAAGTAAGGATTTCATTGCTGGAGAGGCACCTGAGGAAGGAAAGGGTTAACATGGAGAGAGCAGTATGACAGATTCAAGATCACCTTATAATTACAAAGTCAATAAAGGAGTTTCATCGCATTCTGGTCACAGTTCTGCTTAATCCAGAAGACCATCAGTAAGCACAGAGTCAGAAACTCCCTATCTATCTATCTATCTATCTATATCTATATCTATATCTATATCTATATCTATATCTATATCTATATCTATATCATCTATATATCTATATATATCTATCTATATATATCTATATATCTATATATATATCTATACCTATATATCTATATATCTATATATCTATATCTATATATAGATATATAGATATATATATAGATATATAAAAGCCTAAGTGACCAGAAATCCAGAACAACCAGTTGCCATGACGTGCACTGACCACCAGGGGGCAGACACTTAATGCAGGAGCTGCCTTGTAGTGGTCAATGCTCTCCCACAGCCAACCTTTCATGGCTGGCCAACCTCCCCTGATCCCTTCCCCTATCTGGCAGTCCCCACTGGCAGCCAGAAGGAAGGCCCCAATCAGTCATGATCACTGGCCAGGCCTAAGGACCTCATCCATGCACCAATTTTGTGCACCAGACCTCTAGTTATTAATAAAAGCCCACGGTTATCCTGTCAATAGGGGCCTGGATGCAGTATGCTTTGCACCCTCTGGTTGAGGTTACTTGGGAGAGTGAAATAAACATTCATGGATGTTAAAAGTCCTAGCCTAAATATTTGCATGATGGAATCTTTTAGCAGGGACCACAGGATGCCATCAGAGCTCGTGGGGATTAGGCGACTAAGAAAGAATTTCCAGAAGTTTAAGTTCTGAAGGGTGTGTGCATGCATGTATACACACACATACATGTATGTCTGATGATTTTATATTGGGATTTAGGATCATTATCTTTTAAAATAAAAGCAAACATATAATTGATAAAGGGAAGCTTTTACTTTTACCCACTGATATATGATAGTCTCCTGTAAGATAAAAGAGATTTCTATAGTTCATCAACTCAACCCCTGGATTCTACACAAGAGAAAGTTAAAAACTGGAAAAGCTAGGTGACTTACGCAGACCCAGTTGGCTGGTGACTCAATGGGAATGAGATCTTTGGTATTCTTTAATATTTTTTTCCAATGGTGTGTCCAAATGGATCTTTGGTTCTGCTGAGATTTGTAGAGAGCCTGGTGAATGCTCGGCTTCCTGGTGGTGCAGGGCTTTCCCCTCAAGTTTCCCCAGAGACGGTGGGAGAGCTGAGCTCCCAAGCAGCCGGCACATGTCAACGTGAGTGGGGATCTTGTAAAAGGATTACTTTGGTAGGGACATGCTGCTTCATCTAATCCCTGTCTGCCCATTACTGCTGGGAGTGTCTCACGCCTGCCACAATCTGTCTCCTGGTAACACTTTCCCGTGCCGTCGTCACCTTTGCTGCCAGAATCAGCTCAAGTGCCCGAGTGCTTGAAGGCTAACTTCAGCTGACAGCTGTTTGATTGAATGTGCTGAGCTTGCAGATTTTTTTCACGGACTGAAAAAATGCAGCCTCTGGTGTAGAAGGCCCTGGAATCTTTAGAAAGTGTACTTTTCCTGTGCTTTGATGGTGTTGTTTTTGTCACAAATATACTTATGATTCATTCAAGTGTAGTAATGCATACTGGAAATGACTAAACTTCCCACAGAAAAGGTGATCTATATATATTAAAAAACAACAACACTATCCACATAACAATTATGTCACTGTAGGTTTTTTCTGGCCTCCGGCAAACCTGAGAATAGTCTATTAGGTGATATTGTGTGATACCAGGAGGGAGCAGCAGGAAGAAAAGATCCAAATAACTCTAAGAATCACTTATTTCAGAATTCAGAATATCAAAATATTCTTCTCTCTCTCTCTCTCTCTCTCTCTCTCTCTCTCTCTC
>JAAGEH010000045.1:12756454-12839386 GCA_011751065.1 Lasiurus cinereus | reverse complement strand
CTCTCTCTCTCTCTCTCTCTCTCTCTCTCCCCCCTCTCCCTCCCTCCCTCTTCATCTGTCCCCCACATTCTCATGTGCCCGTGAACACATTTATGTTTGAGGGAGAAAATATTTATTTTCCGGTGGTTCTGATTCAGCTTTCCAGTAGAGAACGTTTGTAAAGGAAATAATTCCAAATGTATCTGTGTGTAAGGATTACATGGGAAACATTTTTTACATAGTACAACTTCTTGGGCTCCATAGAATACCCATTAGATAAAAATCTTACAGGACTCTGGATTTAGGGGACCCTCTACCAGAGTACTTCTGATGCAGTTGTTTGTGAATCAGTATTTTAGATCCTTTGACATTAAGCATTTAAAACATTTTTCTCTTTTAAACTTAGACTCGGGCCTTGTCCATCACCCAACCTGCCCAGCTTCCATCAAGCCATGCTAATCATTTAAAACTTTTCTAAACTACTGGAAACTATTGAAGTTTAGACTAGGTGAGGTTGAGTGCAACCCCAAAATTAAAGACAACAGTAGCCTAAACAAAGATACATGTCTACTTCTCTTGCACATACAGGTCTCAAATGAAATGCAGTCAATCTAGAACTTCCTGTGGCAGGAACCCAGGGTTTTTCTGCTTTGTTGCTGTATCATCCTTGAGCACATGGCTTCCATCTCATGATACAAGATCACTTATCATCTTTACCTATCAAGTCAGTATTTCAGACAGCAGGAAGGGGGAAGGGGAGAAAGACTTTTCCAGACAGTCAAACACAACCTACTGTTTATATTCCGATGACTAAATAAAACTAAGCTGCACCTGGCCATCTCTAGCTGCAAGGGAGGCTGGAACATGTAGTCTGGATTCAGGAGGCCATGTGACCAGCTACTTGAGAGAACAGGGCAGAAAGAACGATGGAGGACTACGAATGTGTCTGTTGCAGATTGTCGAGTCATTTTATTTATCTGGGTCTCTTTTCTTAAAAGGAATGTTTTACACTGCTTTACCTCCCTCTGGCTCTGATTTTCTTTGATTCCTTTATTCCTTTCCATTTACCATCAGCCTGATAAGATTACCTATAATTGTCAGCAACGCTCCTTTACTCAGGATTAATGACCTTGTTATTAGTTTCTAATACCTAAATATCACCTTTAGAAACTCCTCCTTTTAACTTTGAAGAATGCTAAAGTTCAGATGTTCCAAAAATAAGTATAGTAGTGCAAGCAGCCATTAACTGTTTAATTTTAGTGAACCTATCAACTCTTTAAAAATCGTCTGGAGCCATATTCCTAAAGACCAAAACCAATAGGCAAGATATACATTTATGTATGTGTATTTCTACCCAGCCCCTTTCCAAAAAGAACAGGAAATTACTGAAGTACATTGCCAGGTGGGTATGAGGGCAGAAGTTGAGTGTGGGGTCCTGGGCATCTATGGAGAAGGAAACGCAATAAAGAGGGAGCAGCAAGAGCTTTGTTCTGAAAGGGTCCCACCACTCTCTGTTTAGAGAGCTCGGTGGTTGTGTCCAGGTTCTTGTCACTGCACAGGAAAGAATTCAAGAGTGAGACCTAGAGGATTGGCGAAACAGCAGATTTATTGAAGTGACATTACATACGTAAGAAGGAAGTGTGGGCCAACTCAGTGAATCCCATTGAGGGGGTCTGGGTGGAGGTTTTTATGAACTGTGGTCAAGGGGAGGGAATGGGGGTGGTGCCTGGTTTCTGATGAGAGGCGAGGGGATTGTCAGTGCAGCTCATCTCAGTCCCTCTTCTCCAGATGAGACCAGGATGCTCTGGAGGGCTGAGAGGCTTCAAAACTGCCATGTATGTTAGCTGAGATTCATTTCGTTTGTCTTAACTGTTTCTTATCTCAGGAAATGGAAAGAGGGACAACAGAGGCCAGGGGAGACAGGTGTCTGGCCACACATTATCTCCACAGTATTCTAACGTAGAAAGGGAGGAGAGAGGTAGAGCCTGAGGCCTTTGTTCCCTATGCTAGCTTTCTTGCCTTAGTAGGACCCTAGTGACCTAAAGCCCTAGGATCCTCTCTTGATCCGATCTTGGACTAATCTAAAAATTGACTTAATTTGAAAATTTTCTCTTGGACACCAAAGTGAAACTTTCAGATGCAATTAGGAGTTCCAAGTAATAGATGATTTTGTTGCTAAAATTGAAGAGATTTGAGAAATGAAGAAAAGCTCATCAAATTTTGAGTATCTTACTCCAACTTTTGAAATGCACCATTTGTGACTAATTGGCTCCTACTGTTCCATCCTCCCTTGTTGCCTGGCTTCTGGCAAACTGCATCGTTTGGTCTGTAAGAGGAAGAAGGGAGTCTCCTGGGAGTTGGCAGACCAGGGATGGTCTCAGAGGTAGAATCAGCTCAGAGTCAATCACCCAAGTGATTAATTGACTGATGCTTCACCTTCTGTACTTGTGTGAAGCCAGGTATAAGAACTCTAGGGCCAGCTACAGGGGAGCAGATGGGTGTGTCATTCAAATCAGGGCCCATCTGAGTGGGCAAACTGCTCCAACAGCTTGCTGCTGCATCATCGCTTTTCCATCTGCATTGCACCCAGCAGAGGGAAGTTGCATAGAACAAAAATGAACCCTACAGATCCTTATTTTCTCTATCTCCCAAATTTCCTCACGTATTTTTTTTGCCCAAATTTACATGAAAACATGCTTACTAGCCATAAAACTATTGTGTCACTGAAGGAGGCTATACAGTGACTCAGAGGGCATTTTCAGGTACGTGAGGACATCCAATGCATAACTGCTGGATAGAGAGTGAAACCGGGAGGGCCAAAGGGCAGAGAGAACTTCGTCTGGGACAACTGAAGTGTTGTTGCCCCTAAAGTGCAACCTTCCTTGGTGCTGTCTCCTAAAGAGCACAGCTGGTCTTCACCATGCCAAGACTCACCGCATTTCTGCAGAATGCTCAGTGGAATAAATGTATAAATAAGAAATAATATTTTATTAGCTATATCCTCAAGATGGCAAAATAACACAGATCCTTTTGTCTTTCTCAAATGAGAAGATTATCGTGGAGACCTCTCCCATAACAGCATAAATGACTTCTTAGTAGCACCATAGGGACCATCCCCAGACATCATCCAGATAATTCATATGAAGCCCTTAGCTGAGTGCCAGGCATATAGTAAGTGCTTGATACATTTCAACTAATAATAATAACAACAGCAAGCAGCAGCAAAAATATAATAAAAACGTGCCTAGCTCTAGGGGGCTAATGAGAGAGGAATGTGCTCCTCCCCACTTCAATGCATCTTTTGTAGGATTACCCGTTTTCTTCCTAAAAATACAACTGTGATCTCACTTTTGTTGGCTCATCCCCTGTCTATGGGATGGATGCTAGCTAAACTCCTTGCTTTGCCCCAATCTTTGTTTTTAGCTTTAGCTCTTACCTATCCAACTTACTCCATCCCCCTATATTCTACTAGCATTTAACATCCCTCCCTGAGCACACCTTTTTCTGAAATGTCCTGATCTTCACAGCCTATCTTTCTGCCTGGAGAGTCTCCACCTTCTTCTACTACTTATCTTTTCAACCCAGATCAAAAGTCGCCTCCTGTGTAAGTTCTTCCCAATTCCCTGAGGCAGGTAGTCACCGTCTTGCTTCCACCGCCCTTTGGTTGTACCTCAAATGTCATACCAGCTTTGCATGTTGTATTTTGCCTGTTCATGTCTTTTTTTTTTTTTCTCCATGAGGCTCTGAGCTCCCAGAAGAAAGGAATTATACCTTATTGATCTCAATTCACCTTTGGCCAAAAGAATAACTGAATAATCGAGAATACTGTTAATTAAGAATTTGAAGGTTGGATTCTCACCAACCACTTTTATTGAATCAAGTCTTTGCTTATTTCTTTCAGGAGCCATAATTATCACTTAAGAGAAAGGAGAAAAAATATTAAGAGGACTGTTGATACTTCAGAGCATACACAGTTTATCTCTGTTACCCAATAGCTGAGATTGACGGGAAACATGGAGTCATTAACCAGAAGGCATGTGATGAGGCATGTCCATCTGTGATTCTAAAAGATTCTGGCTCCTTGGAAGGTGATGTAAGGGAAAGATGATATTGGGTCATGAAAGAGATTTTCATGGATGAGGCCCTCAGCAGACATCAAACTGGGGAAGTGTAGCTCCAAGGAGGAACACTCATCACTTAGATGAGCAGTGATCCCCACCTAGGTTACGTCTGTGCAAGAATCCATCACATGGATGATCGTGCTCACTGTGGGGGCTCCTCTGCAGTGCAACATGGTGCCTAAGAAGCTGAGCTCAAGAGTCAGACTTGAATCCTGACTTAGCCACTTAATACCTGGGTGGCCTTGGGCAAGTTTCCTCATGTCTCTTGACTCAGTTTCCTCACCTGTCAAATGGGAGTAGCAGTCTTAGTTGTCTCATAGACTTGTGAGGATTTATTGAATTAAACCATATAAAACCATATCTGGCAACTAGGAAACATTCAATACATGTCAGCACTTCACTCTGTTACTTCCTTTCTCAGTGTTGCCCAAGGCTTTCTCCTCATGGCATGTATTTGGGCTGAAACTTAAGCCTGACGGACAAATCAGGGAGGACAGCAACCAGGTCAATGGCTTGCTTTTTCCCTTCTGCTCCTGAGAAAGAGGCTGGATAGATGGATATGCATGGGACAAGGCAAAATAAGGGCAGACAGAAGAAGAAATGAGGTAGCATAGGTAACCGCCTGTATCATTAAAGGTGTGAAGCAGAGCTGGTTATATCCTTTCTCTATTTTTACGAAATAACTAGTACCTGTAGATCTTTCTTTCTCAGAGTAGAATGTGTATCTGCTTTATATTTGTATTGCTGAGCATTTTCCCTACGGGAATTAAGAGTAACAAACACAATAATAAAGCCACATTTTGTAAAAATTTCATAATTTGAAATAGGCCCTTTTTTTTTTTTGAGATGCACTGGGAGTGCACTACTTCTCATAAAGGGCAGGCGGTCCCTAGTTCCCCACCTATAAAAACAACTCACATAAGTGTGCAGCCATTTTTTTTTTTCAAACTCTCATTAACTAAATCTGAAGTAGGTTTAAATTGAATGTAGGCCAGACTGATGTTTCTTGTCCATGGAGAACTGAAATAGAATGTTTATGTTCTTGTTTTTTCACATTATTTTCTCCTCTCGTTAGTCTCTCTCAGCTGTGCATGTGGTCTCGGCCCACTTGTTTAGGTACCGGAGTCATTAGCCCTCTTTCCTAACACAGGTCCATGTGGCAAAGAGGCGTTTGAGAAATGGCTTTGAATGTTTGGCGAGGCTGAATTGAATTCATGTGTTCTATGCGTCTACTTAAGTCTCCAGCAAATTGAAACCATTTTAGTTTAAGAGTCAAATCCTCATTAGGGCGAGTTTCAATAGAAGGCACGCTGGTTCTTCAGAGACATGTTTTGCCCCGTGCCAGAGCTACGAGGCAGTAGCCCTATGCGGTGGAAACAGAGAGGATGCCGTGGCTCGTTGTTTTCCTTAGCTGGAGACCAGCAGCCTGCACCTGTGGAGCATCAGATGGCGTGCCCTCTGAGTGCAGACGCCGCCAGGCTGGGTGTCAAATCCTGTGCCCTCTGCCTTGTTTTCCTAACTGGCTGGGAGACGCTGGCCAAGCACCAGGGCGGGTTTATTACATCCTCTCTGGGCTCAGACCCCTGGACACTTTTCAAGTAAAGAAGTGACACACATCTTGCCCAGGTCGCGTTTCTGTAACATCCGCAGGTCTTGCACAAAAGCACTTTGGGGAGGAAAAGGAAAAGAATGACAAGGTAACTGAAAGCTACATCACCAGCCTCATCCTGGCTGTGGAAAAACATCCTGCAAAATACGAGCCTGGTAGTCGATTTGTGCAGACGATTTGTGCCCTTAACTTGCAGATCAAGACGAAAGGAATTGGGGCGCTTGCTATAGAAGGAAGGACCTGTAAGTGAAACCCCCAAAGATGGTAGAAAACCATTAAAAAAAAAACCCACTGTATGGGAGGACATATTTGCAAATGTTATCACTGATAAAGGCTTAATCTCCAACATCTACAGCCAACTTATACAACCTAATAAAAGGAAGATAAATGATCCAATAAAAAAATGAGCAACAGACCTAAATAGAACCTTTTCGAAAGATGACAGAAGGAAGGCCAAGAGACACATGAAAACATGCTCAAAGTTGCTAAAATCCAAGAGATGCAAATCAAAATGACAGTGTGATACCATCTCACACCTGTCAGAATGACTATCATCAACAAATCAACAAACAAATGTTGGCGAGGATGCAGAAAAAAAGGAACCCTTGTGCATTGTTGATGGGAATGCAGACTAGTGCAGCCACTGTGGACAACAGTATGGAGTTTCCTCAAAAAATTAAAAATGGAACTTCCATTTGACCCAGCAATCCCACTCTTAGGAATTTATCCTAAGAAACTAGAAACACGAATCAGAAAGGATTTATGCACCCCTATGTTCATAGCAGCACAATTTACAATAGCTACAATTTGGAAACAGCCTAAGTGCCCATCAGCAGATGAGTGGATCAGAAAACTATGGTACATTTACATAATGGAATTCTATGCTGCCATAAAAAAGAAGTAATTCTTACCATTTGCAGCAACCTGGATGGAACTAGAGAGCATAATTAAGTGAAATAAGCCAGTCAATGAAAGAAAAACACCACATGATCTCAATCTTGTATGAATAATAAAGAACATTATGAACTGATGAACAAAAGGATAGATACAGAGGCAGCAAAGCATCAAACAGACTGTCAAATTACAGCAGGAAGGTTAGGGAGAGGTGAGGTAGATAAGAGATCAACCAAAGGACTTGTATGCATGCATATAAGCATAACCAATGAACACAAGACACTGGGGGATTAGGGTATGCCTGGGAGGCGGGGGAGGGGCAATGGGAAGATATGTAATACATTAATAAAAAAAAAGTTAGTTAACACTTTGGTAGGCTCAATAACTTTGGAGATTTATTTTCTCAGGACTCGGTTGGTGCCAGGCAGCTACTGCTTGGTACTATAGAATTGTCATCAATTAGGGACAATTTTTTAAATCCCAAATAAAAACAGCTTTTTTTGTTTTTTATATCCTAAGAAGGTTACATGCTAACTGCAAATAATACTAGCAATAGCCTCTTGTACAGGATAAAGATAAAGGAAAACGTTTCAGAACAAAATAAGTTTTCAAATAACTGCTGCTATTTCATATCCTCCTTTCTTCAGTGACACGGGGTTAAATGGCTGATTCTTTCTAGGTGCAGCACCCAGTGTTGGTGATGGGGACACAGAAGAGAAAGACAGGGTCCTGCCCTAGAGGGACTCAGAGCGAATGGGGATGAGGGAGATGTATAAACAGATGGTTCCAATGTAATCGTCAAATCCTCTCTAGGACCGAGTCTCTATAGAAGGCACACTGGATTGCAGACTGGGCCAGATTATGAAAACTCCTCCTTGATTAGCTGGCAGTTCCTGTCTTGTACCTTCTCTCTCCAAATGTATTCATCACGGGTACCCAGGTAACCAGGAGCAGTCTATTGTTTCTGTTCATAGTGCAGACGAGTACGTGAATACTATGAACTTCAGTTCCTAAGAAACTAAAAGAGCCCAGTAAAAGGACAGAAAGTCCCCACAAATAGTTGCAACCCTAGAGTAGTAAATGGTTACAGAAGTTACATGTTGCAGTCATTCTCGACAGTGTCTTATGGTTATCAACTGTAATTGAGACCAATTCTGCAAAGGGCTCCCAGGTCCTCCGTGAGCAGGCAGCGTGGGCGAGTCCCATGACATCGCAGTGGCACCTAGAAGGAGTCTCTGCCCCGTCAGCTGTCCCTCAGGGTGCAGGCCGAGAGCGCTCAGCCTGGTCCCCACCCATCTGATCTTCCCGTCTTCAGAGGGGCACAGTCTTATTCTCAGGATCTGTGAGGGGAGTAGGCCTGTGCGTGCCCCAAGCAAAGCAGGAAGTTTCCACCTAGTGACCACCCCTTCCAGCCTTGAACTCAAGGAGTGAATGAATCACCAGAAAGAACAACTGGCTATTGGCCACAGAAGGGTCTAGTGGGTGAAGTAGTTGCTAATTCCAGCTCAAATCCTTCTTCTCTTTTAAGATGGCAGCTGCAGTCCTTAACCTCCACACACCCCCGCTTCTGGCCTCAAATTTTAATCACTTGGTATAAGTTTGCTACTTCTAGCTGCCCACATCTGCAGGCATTTTTTTGCGCTATGACAAACGAAGGCAACTACCTTCATGTAAGTGAACTGGCTAAAGCAAGATTGTCTTCAATAAACAGTCACCCCCTCCCCAATAAGAACCCATCTCCTCTACAACAACTCCACATCCCTAAAGTACCGTTACCAACTCCTTCTTCTGACTGGTAGGTACAAATTAAATTGGCAGAAAAGGAGGGAACAGGCCCCCTTTAGAAAGTGACAATGACCTTGGAGTCGAGATGCATAGATTTTAATGAACCTGTACAGTAGATACAATGGAAACAGTACTCCTCTGTTATTCGGCTGCGAAATGGCAAGATGAAACCATGCTATGTTGTAACGTGCCCCCTCCCCATTCATAGGTTGAAAGCTAACCCCAAGGTAAGGTATTAGGTGGAGGGGAGTCGGTGCTTTGGGAGGTAATTAGGTGATGAGAGTGGAGCCCTTATAACAGCGCCCCAAGAAAGCTCCCTTGCCCCCTCCCTCCGAGAAGCCAAGCACCAGATCTGCCAGCACTATGATCTTGGACTTTCAAACCTCCAGAACTGTAAAAATGCCTGCTGTTTTTAAGCCACCCAGTATGATATATTGTGCTAGCAGCCTGAAAGGATTAGGACAAACCACGAGTCCATTTAAGAATTCAACACAGCCCTATCTAGAAATCCTAAAAGGTCATTTTACTTTATTCCCACCATTTACATAAAAGTGAGCTCACTGATGCGTGGGAAGCAATTTGTGAGGTAACTAATTGTTTTCTCCAGGCTAGTGTATTTTAAACTTCTTCATTTGAGCACATCGTGGCCAGACATACCTTCAAAACCCCATCCTATTAGTTGCAAATGCTTAATTATTTTTATTTACTTATTTATTTATGCCCTACTTACTTACAGCAAGCTGTTAAGGCAATTCACAATGAAAACATAGTTGATCTGTGGCAAAATTAATCTAAGGCAAAATCCAGGAACAAAGAAAGGGAGCATTGGCAAAATTGGAAGGGGAAGAAGGGGTTTAGGTACCAACCTCCTCCCCCCCAAAAATATATATATATATCAAACTCCCCTAGCTAAAGAAATTGCCAATCTCAGGCAAGGTACAATTTTGCAAACTGTTTTTTTTCTATTTCTTTTTCCCTTATAAGTAATGAAATAATATCCTTCTCAAATATTTCTATCTAACATATTTGGGAAGTTACATCTCAACCACCATGAAACAAAAAAAAAAAATCTGGCTATTTCTTTTTGAAAATAAGTAGGTGCAAAGAAAGATAGGCATCTTATATTTAATTATATAATGACTAAATTATGTAATGTAATGAGTAAATTACGGAAAGTTCAACTGTAGCTGATATATAGTTCAACTAAGTTAAGTCTTACCATATTGTTAATTAGCCCAAAGTACTTTTTTTTTTTCCTGGCAAAAGGTTCAAACACAATTTTTTTATTTCTTTTTTTCTTCCTTCCTTCCTATTTCCTTTCTTCCCTTTTTTGACCCATAATCAGCATCTTTCTTCAAAATTGTTTTCCATGATTGGGCCACAAGCTCTGTGGTTGCTTTTTTCTATCATTCTGTGATTACCCCGTATTTGCTAAACATATATTGTGTAATTAAAGATGGGCTGCTTCTTTGAGTTCTCTAGAAATGTTCCAAGGCTGAAGTCCCCAATGGTCTTTCAAAAGTTTGCTTAACTGAAGCAAAAGAAATAGTGGAACCATTGTTCAGGATCATCGATGAGAGGTCATTTACATGAGGGGACCATGGTGTGGAGGAAGAATAAATTCTGGCTCCATATCATTCATCCTGGGTCCCTGGAGCCCACACCAAAGATTTACCGTTAAGAGGTTAAGTTCCCAAGCTCTGAACTACGGGACCTTTAAATGTTTTATCAAACCACAAAATAACACTATGTTCAAAGTTCAACTTAGATGGACTTCTACAAGCTTTAAGGTCTGCGAAGTATTTGGGAGTCAATACAAATAAAAGAGGCTGGGAAATAAGCTCTCGGCACAAATGGAGAGAGATTTGAGATTTCAAACCTAAGTGCAGCTGCACTAAATGCTATTTTAAGGAAAATGATCTTAAACTGGAAAATTTCATTTGACAGCAGACCCATGTCCAGTTTTCTGCCCCTTAAAAATATAAGTCATGCTTCAAGTGTAATTTATTTGGTTACATTATTGCCTCAAATAGCAAATAGAAAATCACATTCTCTGATTTCTGTTTTAAAACTTAAGTCAATTTCATTCAAACATCGTTTTGAGGAAGCATAGTAAGTTCCATATTTAAGTGAAAGCCATTATTGCCTTATAAATACAAAAATTATACCTGTGTGGTTTTGTTATGTGTGTTTTTTTTTAACAAGGGTGGGGTTTACTTTAGCATTCTGTGCCAAAGGCACAGAGTTGAACTAAGTCCAACAGAGCCTTAATTTTTGCCATGTTACAAGATTTGAGCTCATTCAAAACAAAGGATACATCTGTTTTCATCAGCTGTTTTTTGACTTTTATTACTGGGACTTATTTTAAAAATTGTTTTGCCTAGACAGTATTGTTCTACTAGGCATGATTTATGACTCTCCTATGTGCCTACAGAATCTATGAGTTCCTGAAATCATGAAACTGAATAAAAAATAATAAGGAAAGAATGGAAATTTATTCCATTTACATTGATTAAATAATCACTTAAAATATATAAATATGTTGAAATTCTAATAGAATTTTTGTTTAACAATGAGAAGAAAATATGTTCAATTAAAAAATTGAGGCATGATCAGAGGATAAAAGAATGAATTGAGGGCTGTGACTTTTTGGTCTGCTATTTTAAAAAATCTGCTCAAAACTAGAGGTGTATCCGCCTAAGAGAGACTTTAACAATATGTTTTTGTTTATTTAATCTCTATTTTCTTACACACAAAAAAAGGATCTCAGGGAGTATGCCCTCTTAGTGTTCTATTAAAGAATTAGTAAATCTTAGCTTTTGAATATGATAAGCTAACAACATTTGATGACTACTTACTGTATGAGTATTTTGCATATGTTTTTATACTAATACTAGAGATTGGGCCTAAACAGGCAGTCAGACATCCCTCTTACAATCCAGGACTGCTGGCTCCCAACTGCTCACTGCCTGCTTTCCTGATCGCCCCTAACCAATCCCCTGCCAGCCTGATTGATGCCTAACTGTCCCCTGCCAGCTGGTTTTCCCCTAACTGCTCTCCCCTGCGGGCCTGGTCACCTCTAACTGCCTTCCCCTGCAGGTCTGGTCCCCCTCAACTGCTCTCTTCTGCAGGCCTTGTCACCCCCAACTTCCCTCCTCTGCCAGCCTGCTCACTCCTAACTGGCCTCCCCTGCAGGTTTGATCACCCCCAACTTTCCTCCCCTGCTGGCCAACTTGTGGTGGCCATCCTGTGTCCACATGGGGGCAGTCATCTTGTGTGTTAGACTGACGGTCAATCTGCATATTACTTTTATTAGATAGGATAGAGGCCTGGTGCATGAGTAGGGGTTAGCTGGTTTGCCCTGAAGGATGTCCCAGATCAGGGCAGGGGTTCCTTTGGGGTGTGAGGTGGCCTGGGTGAGGGGCCTGTGGTGGTTTGTAGGCCAGCCATGCCCTTCAATGACCCAAGCAGAGGCCCTGGTATCTGGGATTTATTTACCTTCTATAATTGAAAACTTTGTAGCCTGGAGCCGAGCTAAGCCTTCTGCTTGCTCCTGGGTGGCAGCTATTTCTGTTGTAATTTATTTATCTTCTATAATTGAAACTTTGTAGCCTTAAGCGGAGGCCTGGGCCAGCTAGGGTGTATGGAAAGCTTGGCTTCCTCCATCACCTGGGCAAACCAAGCCTCCCTCCTGTTCTCTCTGTAGCTGTAGCCATCCTGGTTAGTTTAATTTGCATACTTGCTCCTGATTGGCTGGTGGGCGTGGTTTGTGAGGGTAGTGGAGGTATGGCCAATTTGCATATTACTATTTTATTAGATAGGATTTTAAGAGTAGATGGGCATATCCTTGTCTGGGTAGCATAATTCTTAAAGAATGAAATTTCTTTTTTTTTTAATTAAATCTTTATTATTCAGATTATTACCTTTGTTTTTCTTTTTTCCCCTCCATAGCACCCCTCCACCCAGCTCCCACCCTTCCCTCCCTCCCATTGACCTCATCCATAGGTGTATGATTTTTGTCCAGTCTCTCCCTGTATACCCCTCACCCCTTTCCCCCTGAGAATTATCAGTCCACTCCCTTTCAATGCTCCTGATTCTAGTATATTCACCAGTTTATTCTGTTGATCAAATTTTTAATTCACTTAATTTTTAGATTCACTTGTTGATAGATACATATTTGTTGTTCATAATTTTTTGACTTTAATCTTTTTCTTCTTCCTCTTCTTAAAGAGTACCTTTCAGCATTTCATATAATACTGGTTTGGAGTTGATGAACTCCTTTAGCTTTTTCTTATCTGTGAAGCTCTTTATCTGCCCTTCAATTCTGAATGATAGCTTTGCTGGATAGAGTATTCTTGGTTGTAGGTTCTTGCTATTCATCACGTTGAATATTTCTTGCCACTCCCATCTGGCCTGCATCATTTCTGTTGAGAAATCAGCTGACAGTCGTATGGGTGCTCCCTTGTAGGTAATGAACTGTTTTTCTCTTGCTGCTTTTAATATTCTCTCTTTGTCTTTTGCTCTTGGTATTTTAATTATGATGTGTCTTGGTGTGGTCCTCTTTGGATTCCTTTTATATGGGGTTCTGTGTGCTTCCTGGACTTGTAAGTCTATTTCTTTCATCAGATGTGGGAAGTTTTCAGTCATTATTTCTTTAAATAGGTTTTCAGTATCTTGCTCTCTCTCTTCTGGCACTCCCGCAATTCTGATGTTGGTACGTTTGAAGCTGTCCCAGAGTCTCCTTACATTATCTTCACATTTTTGGATTCTTTTCTCTTCTTGCTTTTCCAGTTGAGTGATTTCTGCTTCTTTATATTTCAAATTTTTGACTTGATTCTTGCCTTTCTCTAGTCTGCTGTTAGGACTCTGTATAATATTTTTTATTTCAGTCAGTGAATGTTTAATTTTTAGTTGGTCCTTTTTCATCTTTAGTTGGACCTTTACCATCTCTAGTTGGCTCTTTTGCATCTCTAGTATGTCCTTTTTCATCACCTCTTGGGACTTGATAAATTTATCCATCTTTTCTAGCATATTCTTGAAAAACCTTAGAAGCGTGGTTTTGAACGCTATATCCAGTCGTTTTTTTTCCTCCATTTCTTTTGTTTGTACTCCCTTCCCTTGTCTCGGCATTTTCACTATGTCGGGGAAACTTCTGTGTTGAATCCAGCCTTATGAAACCAGGCGTGCAAAGCCACAGAAGCCTCTCAAGAATGAAATTTCTTAATTGCATAATTATTTTAGAATTTATAGATGACTGGATAGGTTGGTCATTACTGCCTTGCCTAAACCAATAGCGTTTTATGGAATTAAAACGTTATAATAGTTGAATGTTTTTACTTCAGACACTAGAAAAGATTGAAGAAGATTGGAAAATAATTGCAAAAAGAAAAAGATCTAGCTATCCATAGATAAGTTAAAATTGGGTTCAGGTCACTAAGGAAATCTTGCTATATAGTGTTTTGAATTTATAATGTTCCATTAAAAAAAAAAAGGAAACAGGCTTTCACAGTAAAATGAATGTATTTCACATCTAGGTAAACTTTTTGGCAAGTACCAAAATAACTAGTCCATGTTTGCTTATATTGAGCTAATTTGGGATCTTTGGTCGTTTCTAGAGCTCCCTAACCTTTATCAATTCACAAAATTTGTTAACTGAAAAAAATAAGGAGGTAGATTGCTTCTGAGACAGCCTGTTTTTAGTTTTGGTGATAATTTAAATATGTCTGCATTGGCATTTATTATTTGACACTCAAGTAAAAGTAGCTAGCATTTATTTAGGTTTCCCATGTGCCAGATATTGTTCTCAAATGCTTTGTTTCAAACTTACTGAATCCTCACAGCCACTCTATGAGGCAGGTGCCACTATTAATCCGTTTTATAAACTGAGCCATGGAGATAAGTAACTTGCCCAAAGTCCATGACTGGCCTGTCAAAGTGCCAGGACTCAAATATATGAAGGTCCTACGCCCTCCTGTGACTACCACAGGGACCTGGCTCAGTCAAGAGGCGCAGCTGTGAGAGTTTCTAGAGTAGTGTCACATTTCTGTTCTCTGAGGGTGGGATTTTTCTTTGTCAGTAGTTAGCCAAAGAAGATCTTCCATGCTTATTGACAATTTGCACAGCTAATAGTCTTACTTGCCTCACTACTCTCTTACTTTCCAATAGTGACTTTCAACAATGAGCATGATGCCAAGCAACACATAAAGCACTGAAGGTACTAAGATGAACCTGACAAGGTGGGGCACACCAGGCAGAGTGAGACAAATTCACGCATAAGTTGCCGACAAAGATGTCAGAGCATGTCATGAAGATACCTCAGAGGCCTGAGGAGCACAGAGAGAGGAGCAACCAGCCTTCCCTGGGCGAGCCAGGAAGGGTTGCACAGAAGAGGTGACATTTGAATTGGTTGAAAGGCGGTAGGAGTGTTCAAGGAAGAGCAGGGGAGGAAGGGTTCCAGCAGCCAAAGGTCTGCCCTACTGGAAGGCATCTGTTCCTTAATGGGAACTGAGTTGTGAGGATTGTTAGAGACAGACTCTAGGGGTGTCCTTTTTAAAATGGTAACAAATACCTAGTTACAAGTAGTTCCAAAAAGAAGCAGATTTCAACATGTCCAAAAGCATCGCCACCTCATACATGTTTTACCAAACATATCAAGGTCTATGTTTAAAAGGATTTGCAGGTAAGTTTCTCTTTGGCTTTCTCATAATTATAGTTCTCATTCCCAAACTCTGTGTCCTAAACCAAATGGATCCCTTTTTTAAAAGGGTGGCATTATTTCTAATCTCTCTCTCTCTCTCTGTCTCTCTCTCTCTGTCTCTCTCTCTCTCTCTCTCTCTCTCTCTCTCTCTCTCGAACAAAGAAAGGTTAAAAAACAGATTTCAAAATATTTTATGTTACCCACATTTTTCATGATCTGCTATGAGAACAATTGAGTTGCAAAAAGCAAATGGCTGTGGCCATTCTTCAATCTGCACACCCAAGTTGGGTCATGCATACCAAATAATGTATAATGAGGAGAATTAATATGCAGATGAAAAACAGAGCTCGCATGCATTTGGATGTACAGTTAGCCCCTTGTATCTGCGGGTTCAGCATCTTCAGCTTCAACTAACCAAGAATCAAAAATATATATTTTTAAGTGTTTCCTTGCTGTTGACGTGTACTATGTAGTTAGGCCTGCGATGGTTGCATCTGAACTGAACATGTACAGACTTTTTTCCCTTGTCATTATTCCACAAACAATACATATAACCACTATTTACATAGCATTCCCATTGTATTAGGTAATCTAGAGATGTTTTAAAGTGGTATCAGCAGGGGGTCTTGGAACCAATCCCCCTCAAATACCAAGGAGCAACTGTTTAGTAACTTGCTAAGGAAGGGAAACCTCAGTTTAAAGGCAACAAGAGAATCTGCTCATGATGGAAAGTGGAGGGAAAGACCAACTGGAAGATGTGCTGGAGACCTAAACTCAAACCACACTCTCCATCTGACCTCGGAAAAGCTGAACTTGCATTCTCCACACGAGAGTGATGGCATAATGGAAAGCCGTGTCTTAACAGTTTAGAATAACTTTCAACTCTGTAGATATGACTTTCCAGTTTGGAATGTCTTTCAACTCTGACCAACCAAGATAAAAGCAGACATTTCTCTTTTTTAGGAGATCCATCCACAACGATTTGAGATCAATGGGTTGATCTATCATCTTTCTTTCTTCCTATCCACTTCACAGATTTCATAGTTGCAAATTCATCTACTCGCTAAAATGTGTTTGTAACCCCAAATTAATTCTTCTAGGGTCATTTAGAGGCAGGCCCAGAGCAGTGAAAAATTTGAGTCACCAGACACAAGGTTCCCAGCTGAGATCCAACAAGTAAATGCTCTGCCTTCTTCTTTCAGCTTTCTTCTTATAAACAAGTGTCTGTTCTTTGGGGGGTTCTACTTATTGCCACATTTTTCTCTTTTCTGTGCTTTTTTGTTGGTTATTTCACTGTTTAAAATGCCCCACAAGTATAGTGTTAAAGTGCTCTCTCGTGTTCGTAAGTGCAAGAAGGCTGTGATGTGCCTGACAGAGAAAATTGGTGTGATACATGAGCTTCATTCATGCATGAGTCACAGTGCTGTTGCTTTGATTTCGATTTTAATGAATTAAGACCGTATATTAATTAAGCTGTCTTTAAATAGATTCACATATAAAACAAAGCTTTGTATCAATGAAAATGTGTGACCAGAGGCTTGCAGGAACTTATTTCCCTTAAGGGCAATGTTTCAGTATCACTAATTTAGTGTTTGAATTGACTTTTTAGAGCATAGCTGCCAGGAACAATGATAATTGTGTACACACACACACACACACACACACACACACACACACAGAATGATATATCATCATATTCACCAGTGATGGAGTCTAATGAGCAGAATCATTTAAAGTAAAATAATTTTCCACCTACTCCCAGACTCCAGAGTAGCGTGACCAACTACCTCAATTTGCCTTTGACTGAGAGGTTTCCCAAGATAAGGGACTTTCAATGGTAAAACTGGGGAAACTCCAGGACAAATTGATAAGAATTGGTTTTTCTACTTCAGCATTTCTCAAAGCTGAAGACTTGGGGTGGGCGGGGAGAGGCACACAAACCCACCAACTTTTGCTCTGGAATTAGTAACCCCACCACCATTAAGAAAGAGACTCATGCCCTCACTGGTTTGGTTCAGTGGATAGAGCATCAGCCTGGGGACTGAAGGATCCCTGGTTCGATTCTGGTCAAGGGCATATGCCCAGGTTATAGGCTTGATCCCCAGTAGGAGACGTGCAGGAGGCAGCCAATCCATGATTCTCTCATCCCATTGATGTTTCTATTTCTCTCTCCCTCTCCCTTTCTCTCTGAAATCAATTAAAAAAAATTTTTTTTTAAGAAAGGAAGAGACGCATGTAATAAGTACATCCACAAGCAGTTAAACAGCACTGGGCCCCCCCTAAGCTTCTGAGGGCTCCTTAAGAGGCCTGCATTTTCCTGGCAAAGCTTCATTGAGAAAGTGCTGAGGGCAAACTCATTTGATTTACATTTCTAATGGCCCTCACAAGTGTCTCTCATAAGAGTTGTATTGTGAAGAAATATAATGATTTTGTTATTATAAAATAAAAAAGCAGGAGACAGGAGTGTGGTGGAGGGGAGGGCAGTCAATGGAGGGAAGATGGAACATCTGTAATACGTTCAACAATAAAGACAAACTTAAAAAATAAATAAATAGCAGTGCCTCCCAAATAAAACAAAATAAAAGCAAGAATAACAGATGCTGGATAAAATAATTTTATGCGGACAGCTAAATATATTATTTTCTATTACTGGTTTGCAAAATGGATAAAAAACAGAAGAGAAGAAAGTGTGGATCTTAGGATCCAATCTGCATTTCCTAAATCAGCAAATTCTCAACATTTTAGAGATTTGGAACTAAAAATTAAAATTATCTGGGAGGTTTAAAAAAATTCCCATGCTGGACCACATCCCATTCAATCACATTATATGGGAATGGGGAGAGGAGGTGTGCAGCCATTAAAATATCCTCACAAGGAGCATCGTGCTGAAGAAGGGTCTTAGGAAAGTTCAGCCGAGAAAAAGCACTATAATCAATTGGTGATGCTGCTGTGGGTGGCAGAGAGAGGAAGGCTGCAGTACACAGGGCTGCACTACACGGTCTTTCTCAGCCCAGGCCGAGTGGAAACAATCAGAAATCAGGCGGATCTTGACTGAGTCTTGCTCTGTCCCTGTGACTCTATCACCTGTGTGACCTTGGTCAGGTGATTGGCCCTTTGACATCAGTACCCATCCAAATACTCATTGGCTAGGTTGTTGTGAGGATTAAGTGAGGAAGCATATGCCAAGGACCTGGCACACAGTGGATGCTTAATAAAGGGAAATTATTGTGGTCATAACGAGGCACCCACACTCTCATGTTTGGCCACATTCTGAATTACACTCTGTTATCCTGACAAAGAATAATTAAGGAGCTTTATGATAGAAGAATAGCAGTATTTTTAAAACAAATAAACTGATAAAAATGAATGTAGTCGCCAAGGCAGTGTTACAAGCATATAACCTAGTTCCAGGGTCCGTAAATGAATGCCTGTGGGCCAAATCCAGCCACACCTATTTATGGACTTACTGTCTGGAGCTGTTGTCTCACAGCAAAGACCATACAGCCCGCCAAGCCCAAAATACTCACCGTCCGGTCCTTTACAGAAAATGTTTGCTGACCCTGGATTTTAACTCATCAGTTCTCAGTGTGGTCCATGAACTCCTGAGGTCATTAGCGGTTCTATTTTCACAATAATAGCCAGACATCAGTGACCCTTTTCACTGTGTTAACATTTGCACTGAAAGGACAAAAGCAATCGTGAGTAAAGCTGCTGGTGCCTTAGCACAAATCAAGGCAGTGGCATCCAACTGTACTCATGGGTGCATTCTTCACCACCACACACTTGTAGGAAAAAGAAAAAAAACACCAATTTCACGTAACTTAGGGTTTCTTGGTTCAAGGGGGGATGTTTAGCAATATCTCTGGCCTCCACCCACTGGATACCGACTGCCAGCACTTTCTCCTTTCCCCAGCTGTACCAACTGAAAATATCTCCAGAAATACTTCTTACATTTCTCAGTATTAACTTCACAGATGATAAGTATCAATAGGTATAATTCAGATAAGCAAAAACTTTTAGAGGGTCTTCTATAGAGAGTAAATGGGGTCCTGCGATCAAATTGTTTGAGAACTGCTGGTCTTTTTGTATTTACAAAGTATCCTATATAATAAAAGCCTAATATGCAAAGTGATCACCATGGGTGGTCATTCAACCAAGAGTTCGACCACTCGCTATGATGTGCACTACCATCAGGGGGCAGCATGGAACATGGTGGGCTTTGGGGAGGCAGCATCGGCAGCGGGTGCGCAGGTGCCAGGCACCTTCGAGGAGCCTGCCCCATGCTCGGATGGCCTCTTTTGGGTGAGCGGGGCCGCAACCTCCAGGACTGCATGGGCCAGTTGGGCTCCCTGTGGGCCAGTCTGAAAGGGTTGGAGAGAGCACGCTGTCCACCTGGCTTCCATGCGGCGCTACTGGGTGGCCCAGAGGCCCATGCTTTGCCCCAGCCCGCAGCGTCCCACCATGCTCACTGCATCTCCACGTGGGAACTCAGACACCATGACTCAGGTGGAGGGGGGTGCACAAGCGTCCGGGGGCCCAGTTGCTGCCCAGGGCCCAATAGATAAGCTGGGACTATGCTCTTCCACACCAGGGGCTTGTGCACCAGGCCTCTAATTTATAATGTTTATATTACTAAATCAACAACCGGTCAAATGAAAGGACCACATAACTGATAATGAACAAGAAAAAAAAAAGGAGTGGGAAAATATAAGCACGGATGAGTTTAGAATATTTGACAGGAGTGGCTGGGGTATATAGCCAATGAGGACACAGCTATAGAGATAGGGAGGGCAATGTGACCTTGAGCAAGTTGGTTTTCTATCTGTGCCTCAGTTTCCCCCTTGTGAAATGGCATTGATAGTATTATTGGGAGAAATATAGAAATAAATATATTTTTATTTAATTCTTTATTGTTTAAAATATTATATATGTCTCCTTTTTCCCTGATTGACCTCTCCCTGATCATTCCCACTCCCTAGTACATGCCCTCACCCCCTACTGTCTGTGTCCATGGATTATGCTTATGTGCATGCATACAAGTCCTTTGGTTGACCTCTCATTCCCCCACAACCCCTCCCTCCCCCCTGCCTTCCCTCTGAGATTGAATGGTCTGTTCGATGCTTCTATGTCTCTGGATCTATTTTAGTTCATCAGTTTATGTTCTTCATTATATTCCACAAGTGAGTGAGATCATGTGGTATTTGTCTTTCTCCAACTGGCTTATTTTATTTAGCATAATGTTCTCCAGGTACATCTATGCTGTTGCAAATGGTAAGAGTTCCTTCTTTTTTACAGCGGCATAGTATTCCATGGTGTAGATGTACCACAGTTTTCTAATCCACTCATCTGCTGATGGGCACTGAGGCTGTTTTCAAATCTTAGCTATGGTAAATTGTGCTGCTATGAACATAGGGGTGCATATATCATGTCTGATTGGTATTTCTGTTTTCTTGGGATATATTCCTAGAAATGGAATTACTGGGTCAAATGGAAGTTCCATTTTTAATTTTTTGAGGAAACTCCAATCTGTTTTGCACAGTGGCCGCACCAGTCTGTCTTTCCACCAGCAATGCACGAGGGTTCCTTTTTCTCCACATCCTCTCCAGCACTTGTTGTTTGTTGATTTGTTGATGATTGACAGGTGTGAGATGGAACCTCACTATATTTTGATTTGCATCTCTCGGATGATTAGTGACTTTGAGCATGTTTTCATATTTCTCTTGGCCTTCTGTATGTCCTCTTTTAAAAGAGGTCTATTTAGGTCCTTTGCATTTTTAAAACATATAGAATAGAATTGTTACTTAGATTTAAGTGCTCTCTGTAGGCTAGCTATTATTATTTTAATAATAAATAATCAATTTATTTCAGAAGAGATGAGGTTAGGTCTGCAATTAAGGTGTACTTCCCTAGGTGGTTTGGCCCAGTGGATAGACCATCAACTTGGGAATGAAGGGTCCTGGGTTCAAGTCCAGTCAAGGGCACATGTCCAATTGTGAACTTGATCTCCAGTAGGGGACATGCAAGAGGCAGCCAATCAATGATTCTCTCTAATCATTGATGTTTCTATCTCTCTCTCCCTGTCCCTCCCTCTCTAAAATAGGTACTGTTGACCCTGTCCCCACAGTGAGGTGACTAAAAGGAGAAAAAATGCAATCACTGGCTCCTGAGACAAAATATCATGGAGCCAAGAAAGAAACCAGAATCTCCTAACCCCATTTTTACCCTAACATCACACTTTCTAATCCCAAATTATATCTGTTACTCCTGAGAGGTACATGGACATGTTCCAAGGTTTCAGAAAAAAACATGTGAAGTTGGCTCAATTTCATATGTTAGTTCCAGAGCCATAATTTTTCTTGTTCCTGCACTGTGATTAATTTTCCCTTCAGCTCAATTTGCCTGCCAGAAGATCACTCAGAATTATGTTGTTTTCAGCAAATGCTCACACAGCCATCTTCACCTTTAGGAAGACAAATGCTCTAAAGAAAGGGCTTGCTAATTTTTATAATGAAAATAATTCTTTATTTTTTTAAATCCTCACCCAAGGATATGTTTAGAGAACGGAATGGAGAGAGAAAGAATGATTGATTACCTCCTGTACATACCCAGAGTGGTGGATCAAACCCCAAACCTAGGTACATGTCCTGACTTGGAGCCAAACCCACAACTTTTTGGTGTACAGGATGATGCTCCAACCTATTGAGCCACCAGGCCAGGGTGAGCATTCTTAATGAAATTATAGGGACACTTAGATAACATGTTTATGACATGGCATAAAAAAAATTGCTAAAGAGAAATCTGAATCAGAAGCTGAGGAAGTTACTTAAAATTTGAAATTACACTCTCAGTAGGAAAATGGCACATCTCTTGTGTCCCAGTTCTTACATCTCCTGGCCTCCCTGTATCAACCAGGGTGACTTTTACTGGAATTATTCTCTATGGTTACTGAGAATGTTGGGTTTCGATTCTAAAAGCTTGATGAATTCAAGTGTCTCCTTCTCTGTGAAATCTGTGAAGGTGACACTATTTAACATTGACACTTTCCCTGCTCCACCTTCTTCTGAGGCACACTTCACTATCCAACACACTATATATTTTACATATGCATTTTCTTTATTACCCGTTGCCTCATTATCATGGCAGGTATTTTCTTCAATTCTGTGTTCCTAGCTTCTATAACAGGGCCTAACACATGGTTGGGACCCATCCAGCTTTTGCCTTTAAATGAGGAATGGAAATGTCCCTGAGATGCATTGCATACTATGAATTCACATTTGGAGCCCATCTATGCATGAAAGACTCTGTTGCAATATCTGTACTAATAAAGAGCTAATATGCTAATGGTCGATATACCAAAACGGGTAAAAACCAGGTCATTAGCATATTAGCCGCCATTGCTCCAGAGACGACGGGTTGGAAGCAGGAAGGCGACCAGAGAAGGTGGGACCAGCCCAACGTGACGCAAGGGAGTGAGGATGGGGCTTGAAGCAGCCAGAGAAGGCCAAGGCCAGAGGGTTTGGGGGCTGTGCCAGGAGCTCTGGAGCTCTGCGTGGACAGGTTCGGGTGTCCAGGCAGGACTGCAGGTGGGTGGGCGGCACCGCGAGAGTTCACGTGCTGGGCTCCTAGTGTATATATATTAGACTCAAGAGCATCTGAGAACATCTAAGTGTCTTTCTGCAACCTGGCAATGGTAGGAGCCAAAAATAGAAAATGGGCTTTCAGGAAGTTGCTCCAATGGTCTTATTTTTTATTTATCTAACATTTTAATCCTTTAATGAATACATATTTCTTCAATTAGCTGTCAAGCTGTGTATTCTACTTCTCCAAGAGATGTGTTCCAGTGCAATTGTACATGGAATCACTGAAAATCAAGTTAAGTATTAAAGAGTAGAGAATTTCACTACTTAAATCTGTTCTGTAATAACTATTTCTTGTAGAGCACAGATTCCTTTGCAACAACATGCTTTATTTGTCAGGTCATATTTTTGCATGTGAGATTGCTTCAAATAATGAACCGAGACATACACATTGGGTGTAGACTCTACAGACTCAGTTCTGTGCCAGGCAGATGACTGATATATGAGAAGTAGCCCCTTTAGGAGACTTGAGTGGTACATATAACCACTAGAGAATTATAAATGAAAGGGGGATTGTGGGTCTCTTAAAGGCAGAGACCAATTCATCTTTGTCATCTAGAATCTAGCACAAGCATATATAGGTATGTAATACCTAATTGGTAACTAAATAAGAGCAAGAATAAAGAAATGCTCAAGTACTAGACAAGATTTTAAAAAATAATCTATAATATAGTGAAAATTCAGACAGAAATGTGCTTCTTGGTGGAGACAGGACAAGATTTATATCTTGAAAGAAATTAAGGTGTCAAATGCTAGAACAAGGGGTAAAAGGGAGTTCCTGATTAGAAGAGTAATTTCAACCTGTACATTTATCACTTGGGATTTTGAGCATCAACTTCCAGTATATATACTTATGTATAATTATACATATTTCCTATTATGCTAACATGATAAAAATATTGAATACATAAAAATAAGTTTTTAAAAGTTGAATTAAAAATGAAATAAGGCATATTTAAAATTATTTTTACTTTTAAATGATATATCATTATGTTGGGTACACATTTATTTTTCAAGTAACTTTCTTGATAATTAAAAAAAATTGGATAAGTTCTAGTCATGTTGGGTTAAATTATGGCACCTCCTACTATGGCTGCTGAGGAGTTTTGATAGATATAGGAAACATGTCAGCTAAGCCATTTTCTTGTTATTCACTCATGCCTGCATTGTTCACATCATTGTTCATCTTCAATTTCTTTTAAATCATTTGTGAGAGTTAACTTGATTAATACTAAGTAATATAATCTACTTGTTTGATCAGGAACATGCACTATGAAACATATTGAGAGATGCCCTAAGTAAACAAATGAGTGAGCGTGTCATGTGGAGAGGAGGTAAACTTTGGACACCAGTTTGATACCAGGCAGATGGATGGATCAAGGATTGACCAGGCCTCTCCTGTGCAGGTAGAATTAGTGAGGCACACACTTGTAGACTGGCCAGAGAAAGTCACAAACTTGGGAAAGGTAAAAGTGTGAAGTCAGATTATTAATGGTGGTTGAAAGATGTAGACCAGGTGAGATAGGTCAATGAGACTATTTATTTATAAGAAAGGGGTAACAGAACAAATGTTTTATTTTAAAAAGTTTTCCTGAAAGTCAGGAAAAAAAGTAAAACTCCAAAGAAGCCAACTCAGAGGCACTCTGAATGAAACATTGTTTAGCTTCAGCTAGCTCTCTAAGTAAACTTCCCTAGAACTGCCATCCACAGGTCACGGGACTCTTAAAATATAAACCTTTGTTTTTCATTGTTCTTTCTCATCCCCTCCCCCAAGATCTGTTGAGGTATAATTGACAAGTTAAATTATAAGATATTTAAAGTGTATAATGTGGTGACTTGATATACATATACATTGTGAAAGGATTCCCCCATTGAGTTAATTAACATATCCATCACCTCACTTATTTTAGCAAACTTCAATTACACAGTACAATGTTTTCAGTTGTAG
The DNA here is from genome assembly GCA_011751065.1 of Lasiurus cinereus. Lineage (NCBI taxonomy): Eukaryota > Metazoa > Chordata > Mammalia > Chiroptera > Vespertilionidae > Lasiurus > Lasiurus cinereus. The sequence goes on along the minus strand of JAAGEH010000045.1, from coordinate 12,814,716 downwards.
TCACCATGTTATACATGAGATCCTCAGATTTTATAATCTTATAAGTAAACATTTGTACTCTTTTATTCTCCCTATTTTCCCCTTCCCCCAGCCCCTGGCAAACTCTTTTCTTGTCTCAGTTTGTGTTTGTTTGTTTGTTTATTTGTTTGTTTTAGATTCCACATAAAACTAATTCCATGCAGAATTTGTCTTTCTGTCTCTTTCCCAGTTGGCATACTGTCCTCCAGTTTCATCCATGTTAATACAAATGGCAGAATTTCCTTCTTTTTTATGGCTGAATAACATTCTATTGCATTTTCTTTAGATTTTCTTGAATCATTCATTTGTTAGTGGACACTTGTTTCCATGTCTTAGATATTGTGAATGATGCTGCAATGAATATGGGAGTGCAGCTATCTCTTCAAGATAATGATTTCATTTCTTTTGGGTATATTCCCAGAAGTAGGATCGTTGGATCATATGGTAGGTAGCTCTATTTTTAATTTCTTGAGGAACCTCCATACTGGTTTTCATAGTAACTGTCCTAGTTTACATTCCCACCAACACTTGTACATGTTCTTTGTTGTTCTTGGCAGGAGAGAGCCAGGAGCTGCCTGCCATTTCTGGTGAATCAGCTGGCCAGCATGGAGCACTCCTTTCACCATATTCTCCTGCTGGAAATTAAGAGCATCACAGACACGTTCTCCTCCCTTCTGGGCCCTCAGAGCAGAGACATCTTCCGCATGAGCAACAGTTTCACTGCTATTGCCAAGCTCCTTACCCGACAACTGGAAACCACCAAGCCGCAAAGTGGCAGGTGAGCAGGAATGAATGTGGACTCGGGAATCTGTCGAGAACCCATGGAGGCAGAGCATAGGCAGCTACACTTTGTTTTTAGGCATTAAACTTCCCCCCAAAAAGCCAAACTCCCTACCTCAACTTAGAGTAAATTTCTAAATAAATTATGACACCAGAACTTTTTCTAAATCTAGGGTACTCTCAAACACCATCCCTCAAGGGGTTCACATCAGAATATGTGACAGGGTTTTAACAGAAGCTCATACAATGAACTAGGGAGCATGAGACATATACTGACCAACAGCCAGGCAATTAAAGAGTGTTTCGCAGAGAAGGTGAAATTTAAGTTCATTCCATATTTATTGAGTAGTGTCCATGTGCCAAGCATCTGTGTAGGTACTAGAGTACATTATACAGGATGAATAATAAGAGTAGAAAGGACACTGCAACTAGAAAGGACACTCCTCACATGCAAGAATAAAAGAGCTCAAGAATGTGTGAGCTGGACTTAGGAAAAGCAGTTGATTCAGTGTGGCAGGTTTAAGGTCATCAGTGTAGGGTATTAGACTAAGCCAAAAAGTTAGGTCAGAGGCAGATTATCAGAGGTCTTACATGCTGCATCAAGGGGTTTGTCCTGTAAGCAACATGGGATCTTGGGCAGATTTTAATCCAGGGAATGGTCATAGCTCCTAGCACAGTAATGATCATAGAGTAGGCACTCAATAAATATTTTCTCACCAAAGGATTAGATGAGGAAGTGGCTAATGTTGTGGAACACTGAATGGATTTGGCAAGAGCACCAGGCTGGCCAGAGAGAGAGAGACCAGGATGTGAGTGCTGAAATGTTAACAATCGGCTCCTTCAACTGTAGTTGGTGGTGGGGAATTTAAGAAGTCTGAGCAGATCATTATAATGAGGGAGAGCTCAGGATTATGAGAAATTGATCACTAGTAGGAGGTGTGGTGAGGAGAAGAGAAGAGTGGATGAAAACCCAGACATTCTAGTTTGAGTGACTGAATACACATGAAAGATGATGCTGATAACCAAGAAAAGAGGTAGCAAGAGGGAAGCCAATCTAGAAGGCTCTCTTCGCCCATTCTACAACAGAGAGTATAATCTGGCCTAAATGATCATCTAGGTCAACAACCACTGTTCATCCAAGGAAGACAAATTGCAAGTGCTCTTTTCTATCAACACCATAGTTTTGGTTGTGCATATGAAAATCTGTTGTTACCTGGTTCAATGTATAGATATCTATATACCAGGGCTTCTAACTCTGATCCTATTAAAATTTGGATTAGATAATTCTTGATTGTGAAGCTGTCTTATGAATTATAGAATATTTGCCAGCATCCCTGGCCTCTGCCCACTAGGTGCTAATAGCAGCCCTCTCTTTCAGTTATGACAACCACCAGCATCTCCAGACGTTAATAAATCACCCCTAGTTGAAAATCACTACTATCTATATATTCCATTTACAGACCTATGACCTGCCTAGCAACAGCCCAAACACGGCAACATCCAAGAAATCCAGGGCCAGCACCATGAAGGGGTGATTTGTCATTTATATGCAAGCACAAAGTCACTGCTGGCCAATATCCATGGGGTGGTTTCAGAAATTTTGTTTAGAGCTTCTACAGCTGGTGCTTGGGGGAGCCATTTTGTATTCTGCCCACAGCCAGCCTGCTATTTCTTCTTCCCAGTGATGACTAACATCTGGGTCCGATGTGAGCACATAGGCACATGTTCTGGCCAGCCGCTCATCCGTTCTCTATTGCCTCTACAAATGCAAAGTTGCAAGAGGCCAACTGACATCTGTGAGATTATATGTGTGAAAAAGGTTTATATAAAGGGAAAACATGTTATACAAGAGTATTACATTAGGCATTCTCACAGATAAATTGATCCTTATTAACTAAGTCCAATCCCATAAGGAATAAAAAGAAGAATTTAGCAGGTATGGAGATAGGAGGAAAACATAAGGTCTCACTATCAAAATGAGACTTTATGTATGAGAAAGCATTGAAATTTCCCTTTATTATTTCTCTGAGAAAAAAGAAAAAAAGCAAAGAGGATAATTAAATGTGAAGAGATAAAAGGCCACTAGTCACCTCACGTACTACCACCTCTGCCATCGCCACCACCTCTTCAATTCAAAACACTTCACCCAGTTCAACCTTCACTGTCAATCTCCTCTAATCGATTATAATTATTCGGTGGGAACTTCAAAACGCTGGTGTGGACAGCCAGCCTTTTGTGGTAACTGCTCATCCTCTCTGGGATGGTTGCTAAGGCTTCTCTCCCAACATCTTTTCCCTGAATAGCCTTTATTGTGACCATTTAACTTCAGTAATTTTAATCTGTGTCCCCCCTAAAAGTAGAAAGGTCGATGCTTTTGTCTAAAGCATCCAGCAAAGTCTGATCCTTACAATTGGAGGGGAAATGAGTAAATGAAGAGGGCTTGAAAGAAAATTAAAGATGATAAAATTCAAAGCAGATGTCATCTAATTTACAAATCTGACACATAGCCCAGCAGGCCAGATTTTAGACTCCAGGCCAAAACTATCAGATAATGAAAAGAAAAACAATTAGCAGCCTAGAGAGGAGGAAAAACTAAAGCAGACGGGAGCCTTCTTTGTGCAGAATAGCTCTGAATTAACAGGGTGAGCTTTATTAGATGCATCAGGTAAGCACTCTGGCACTTTTCTTATTCTTATGTTTTAGAGGGAAAAATGTTTACATCTAAATAATAAAACAACAAGGACAGGTAAGCAAAGAATTTAGATTTTGAAATTAATTCTAGGGATGCAGAAGGGGGATTAATTCTAGGGATACCAGCAATTGTGGATTGGAAAAAAGAAGGAGTTAAGATGGGGGAAAAGTGTGTGAGAATCTGAGCCACTATCTATGGTGTGAGCCACTATCCATCAAACCATTTGCCTGCCAGCACCTGGGGCGGCGGTTCTCAACCTGTGGGTCGTGACCCCTTTGGGGGGTCCAACAACACTTTCACAGGGGTCACCTAAGACCATTGGAAAACACAGATATGATTCATAACAGTTGCAAAATTACAGTTATGAAGTAGCAACAAAAATAATTTTATGGTTGGGGGTCACCACAACATGAGGAACTGTATTAAAGGGTCGCGGCATTAGAAAGGTTGAGAACCACTGACCTGGGGGAAGGTGGGGAAGGAGACTTCCCACAACTGTACACTGGCTGAGCAGCCATTGATCAGAGACTCCAAGGTGTCTTTGCCATGTGGCACCAGGGAGACTGCTCTAATCAGGCACCATCAGAGTTGGGGACAGTTTGTCACGGGTGGTCTTAGTAGGAGGTTCAGGCCCCAAGTGGGGATGGAAACTTTGAGGGATGAAATTTGTGGAAAGAAAATTGGTATTGGAAGTAAATCGGAGTAATGAGGAAAAGTAGGGAGAAAGGAAAAGGCAGAGGGGGAAAGCAGAGGGAAAGAAGAAAGAGCACCTGCACAGCTCCAAGACCAGGGCTACGGTGGGGACTTGAAGGACAGGGGTGACAGTTCCCTCAGATTCATCTTTCAGACCCTAGCCAATGCCATCAAAGCCATGAGGGACTGAGGGGAGTTGTTTAGAAGAACAGTTTTAACGTGAAGTGTGTGATTAAAACTTTCCCAAACCTCTTGCCTGGTTAAGTGGTTGGGTGGTACGTTCTTTTGTTGTTTTGGTGGTGATGGTGGTAGTAGTGATGAGATTTTGTTTATTTTTGTTCTACTTTAAAGAGTTAGGCCTGGAAAACATTTTAACAAAGAGAATGAGAAGTAAGTTTTAAATAAAACCAATTGGATAGGTGTATTTCTGATTTAGGTATAAATGGAAAGAGATGGCAGATGGAGGGGGAAAAAAATAGAACATTGTGTGGCAAGGTGGCTCAGTTGGTTGGAGCATTATCCCATAAAGGTTGTGGGGTATTTTTCCAGTCAGATCACATACCTAAGTTGCAGATTCAATAACAACCCATCAATGTTTCTCTTTCTCTCTCTCTCTCTCCCTTCTTCTCTCTCTGAAAAAAAAAAATCAGTAAGACTATATCATCAGGTGAAGATTACAAAAACACACATTGTGTGTGGGAGGAAAAAATGATAAGTAGAATAAGGAGAGCATGTTCACAGTAGAATGGCTCCAGGAAATCTGCCTCCTTGAAATAGTTTTGGTTTATCCTGAATTTCATGCAATGAGCAACAAAGAGATGGATGACAAGGGAGAGCCAAGAAATGTATAGACAAATAACATGACCTGCAAAGACATTTTTCAAACTCTGAGACCCTTTGCGACCTGTCGTTCCAGAGTTCCCATCTTGATATCCTGGGAGCCACATATGAACCTAACCCTGGGTCATATATAGTCCCTGAAGGCATGGCCCAGGAGCTTCAGCGTGCTGCCTCTGTACTGAGTCCACAATAGAGATTGTAGAGGGCAGGGAGCCAAGTTCTCAGCAATTTTTCAAGGAAGACTGTGTCCATAGGTTTGATTACCTCTTACTGTTAATGGAGGGGAGAGGGCCTCAGCTCTCCCTATTGCTTATTTGGGGTGGGTTTCTTGCAATACCCCGAGAAAAGGAATTTTCGAGACTCACACAGGGAGAATGAAATTTGATGAAAACGTTGTTTCTGTGGAATTATACCAGTGGGTTTCCAAAGTTCTGTTTCCCTTAGTCCAGTCATAGAAAAAAAAGTAGCTGGGGCTTCAGTAGAGCTAAAACAGAGCCAGTGCCCAGCGTCTCTTTCCATTCCATTGGAGCCGGGTCCAGTCCAGCATCAGGCTAGCCGAGCTTGTGTTTCCCACACCAGTGCATTTGTCCATTCTGCATGGCTGAGGGCCGCTCAGGCATATGCTTGGAAGTAGGACCAACAGAGCCCTGAGAGTTAAGAGTCACCAAGAGCCAAGAGAGCGAACTCCTTTGTGTAGTAGATGAAGTGTTCTCACATTTTCGCATGCTTGCAGTGGCCACGCCCATTCTGGCCAAAGAACTCTGTTCCCAAGTTTGACTGACAAGCAAGTACCTTGCCTGTGTCATCCCAGCTTTACTGGGCATGAGTCTATCTTCCCTTTGTTGGATCCCTTCCCCCCAGTGTTTTGCAGGAAATAGGCCAGTGGTTCCGTGGAGAATGCAAAGTTGCAGCTTCCTGGTGAAGCTGCCCAAATGACATGCCAACAGTGTCTGGCCTTCCCTTTGCTCCATCTCTAATTACAATGGTGTCATTACTACATGACAGGTTCTATGCTAAGGTCTTTTACTGCTATATTGTTTAATCCTCACAGCAACAACATCTTTAAATATACAGTATGTAAGGATTTTACAGAGGCACAATAGAATAAATCTTGAGTATAGGCAAGAACAAAATAAAATTCTTACCCAGTTTCCCACCTCCCTTCTAGGTACATGACAATCCTTAGAACACTGTAGTGTAAATGCCCAGATACCAGCTCCTGGAGTTTTCCTTCATTTCTTTCTTCAATGCACCCCGTTGGATCCCAAATTTTAGCGTAGATGAGAATTTACAGTGTTCACAGCATATCATGGATAATTCAAAGAAACCTAAAGAAATGTCAAGGGTGATTTTTGCCTTTTCCTTCCAAAAGTGGTACCTCAGTAACCTTTATCATCACCTTCTAGAATGCCCTTTTTGTGCTTCTCTTCCCAACAAAGGCTGCCCTTCTCCCAGACTCCAGTTTGGTTCCACTTCCCCATGAGGTCGTCCCCACTCTTTCCTGCCCATGGAGACCTTCTGTCCTCGACCCACTACAGCTCAAACAGCGTCTCCTCTTGTCTGCACTCATAGTCCTGCCTTGAGTGTTAGGTACTTTTCCTTGTGCCCCTCCAGTGTCCCCCAGACTTGAGAGCTAATATTCAGAATCTTTGCTCAATGGAGAGAAATAGTTTTTAAAGTGCTTACAAGCCCTTGGTGTTTTGGCTAAGTGGATGAAGTGTCAGGTTTGGTCTTGGGCAAGGATCCCGGGTTCGATTCTGGTCAAGGGCATGTATCTTGGTTGCTGGCTCTTCCCCAGCCTGGGCCCTGGTCAGAAGGCAACCAGTTGATGTGTTTCCTTCACATCAATGTTTCTCTCTGTTTTTCCCTCTCTCTTCCACTCTTTAAAAATCAATGGAAAAATATCCTCAGATGAGGATTAACCAAAAAAAAAAAAGTGCTTACAAGAACTCCCACCATTTTAAGTGACGCATGTTTATACAAGAAGAAATTGATTCTTTGAGAGCAACTGTTGGCTCACAGAATGTACATGAGGAGGTTCAGGACCATAATTAAAAACATGTGATGTTCTGGTCAGCATTGCCCCCTGCTTAGAGAAAGCTAAATGTAATCTCACCCCACCAAAGTAACCAGGGTTTTCGTAAAAAATAAGTATATCTTCCAAGCAAGAGAGGTCTTGTGCTAGTCACTTGTATAAAAGGAACATCGTCACAATTATTTGCGGCAGTAACCATGGCTCTTGTTATTCCTTCTTGCATAGGGAAGGAAGGCAGGCTTTTGGGTATTTGCCCCTCTTCTCACTGAAGAGGTTACGTCTGACATGTGGTACCATTTATGTTCCATCTGTTGCTCATTTACTCCACCATTTGTCCTTCCTTAAAGCAGCATTTATGGGGATGTGAAGGTCTGTAAAGGTATTTCAGGAATTCGTTTATCAGCAAGAGATGTAGGTGGGAGACATCATTATCAGCTTTGGAGACAGTGAAGGAGGCCCAGGAAGTGTGAGGCCCCTGAAGGGCTGGCTCTGCAAGTGAGGACAGAGAGGCCTGGGGCTGGAGTGCCGGGCCACCCTGCCCTGCCAGCACAATCACAGCCATGCCAGGGGAACCAGGCCCCTTTCCTGTAACACAGCAGTGTTCAAAACACAAGGCACACCGAAAAGGAAAATAGCTTTTCATCAAGCTCCATGGCTTGGTTTCCCCTTACAAACAAGACAGGAACACCAAAGCTTTAGCCTGGAGGCCAAGGGAAAAATGCGCTGTGACTGACTGAAGAGGGGAGAGCGACTTGACCCCTACCACCCCATGGGAGGGGTGACCGCTGAGACTAAAACAGTTCTTACTTGACCCCGTGACCTAGTTATTTGCTATTTTAGTTCCCCAAATGCTCCTTTTCGATATCAATCATCATTGAACTTGGAGGTTGCTAGCTGCATGGCGTTTCCTGAGTGTTGAGCACCGTTTCAGTTTTGGTTAAAGGGGATGCCAAAATTCGTGTTTCAGATCACAGTGAAGGATTGCACAATAATTAAATGACGCATGTTTATACAAGGAGAAATTTATTCTCTTCTGGTGACTGTTCCTATAGGTCGTTACTAAGAGATACTAGGGTACAATAATACTTGATGGTTAGTTCACTGTCACCAATCCCATAATAAGTATTGCTTATTCCTAGGGTAGATTCAGATGCCATCTGAACTACACACCTACTGAGAGGCAGTGGGAGAAGGGAGTGAAGTGAGTGAGCTCTGGAGTCAGAGTTTAATGCTTTGGACTCCAGTACCAGTCTGTTACTCAACATCTCTGTCCATTAGCTTCTCCATCTGCCCCACTGGATCATGGGAGAAGTAATACATGTAGCCGACTAGAACAGAGAGTGCCTTGTGCCTAGGAAGCCCTCAGTAAACATTACCAGCATCAGTCCTCTGTGCCAGGTGGGTATTAGAGTAGGTGATCTCACTTAGCATGTCCCTGAGACCCCAGCTACTCAAAACATAGCTCGTGAGCTACATCTACAAACTGTTCCATACCAGCCCGCACCAGGGTTATTACAGAGATTGAAAATAAGAGTTTTGAACAGTAGTTCCCAACATGGGGCACATGCCCCACACGGGGGCAATTTGATTTTTAGGGGGGGCAATTCGAGAATGAGTTACTAACAGTGAATTTTTGGCATTTCTTATGGTTCTAGGAGCCTCATACATAGTATATAAATATATATTGTGACATATTTACGCATTTCAGTTCTCTATTATATGTTTTGCAACTTTGCTTTTTTTTCATATCACTTCATATTATTATTATTATTTAAACAATTTCTTAGTGATTTCTTCCTCAGTACTTTAATTGTCATTCTTTTACTAGAGGCCACATTTGTGTCATTGGGGTGGGGGTGGGGGTGGGGGGTCCCTCAGTCTGGTCTGCACTCTTTCACAGTCCAGGAGCCCACAGGGGATGTCCAACTGACTGCTCAGGCTCGCTCCCTGTCGCTGCACTTGCCAGCTGTTAGACTGGTTTGTGGCTGAACAGCACTCCCCCTGGGGGAGTGCACTGACCACCCTGGGGCAGCTCCTGCGCTGAGCATCTGCCCCCGGTGGTCAGTGTGCATCATAGCAAGCAGTCATTCTACCATTTGGTCAATTTGCATGTTACCCTTTTATTATATAGGATTTTTCTCTTTCATAGATACAGTGTTCTATAGAAACTTGTTCAGACCAAGTTAATGGTCTTTTGGGCTTCCTCCAAGTGAATGGGAGTTGACTTTTTGAATAATAAGAATTATAAGTCACAGGGCAGGGAGAGGCATCAGGATTTTAGAGATGCTTAGGTGCAGCATGGCCAAAAAAAGTTTGGGAACCACTGGCTTAGAACTTTTACAGTTATTTGACATTGCTGCAACACCCAAATCCATAAACAGTGGGCTTATACCCTGTATATCTTTATTTCATCCATTTAATTCATCTGGTAATTTATTTTTACTGTATTTTACAAAAATATTGGCCTATGACATTCGAAAATTTAAAAAAAAAAAAAAGGTGGTTTGAGAAGCATTGCATTAGATGCTCCACGCAGCTGAGCCTGGACCGATCTCAGAACTATCTATAATAACTAATATTTTACTCCCCAAAGTTTCCCTTGGGACCTAAAGAAAGGGATTTAATGAACGGAAGGTAATGAATACACATGTCAGCCATGATTTAGATGCAGCTATTGTGGACTAGCTCAGCTGAGGAGAAACAGTTCTTAATGGTGCTCCTATTTATCATCGGGCAAAACGTGGACTTTGTATTAGCTGAGACGCCGAAGGCTGTCAGCTAGATTTTACTGACGTTAAAGCTGAATTCTAGGTGGACTAGGAATTGTCCCCAGACACAGGGTGATGTGTAGAGCTCTAGCCCCAGCTCATTTATCAGTGAGTGTCACTAACTCTGTTTCTCCATTTCTGAGTTTAACTCTGTCTCTCCATTAAAAATAGCAGAGGACATCATGTTTGGGGTGCAGACTATGAAAGGATAAAGCCAAGAAGAAAAGTTCTCCATTTCCCTGCTCTTCCAGCCTCAAACGCTGGAGAGTGACAGGTGTTAACTTTCGTTCTCTCCATGGCAGATACCCCTCCTTCATCCGCACTGCCAGCCCCCCTCACCTGCTCATGCTCCCAGACTGTGAAGTTAGGCTAGAAGAAGAGGAGCGTGTTGTTTTTAGTCCTCACTCCTGACTCAAAGTGCGCTCACGGCATTACCACTTCCCATGTACGCCCCTTTACAGCTCACAAGTGCTTTTGTGACTAGCGCCACATCCAGATGGCTGTTCATTAGGATCCAGGAACCTTCTGTTCAGGCTGCCTCTCATGCAGTCTGTCCATTCCAGTCTCAGAGGTCTCCACTGAAGACCCGGGGGACATTTGAACAGTATTTGTCAGTGGCAAAAACTGACAAGGGACCTTTACCTAAAAATCAATAAGGACCTGAATATCTTGCCCTAGCCGGTTTGGCTCAGTGGATAGAGCATCAGCCCATGGACTGAAGGGTTACAGATTCAATTCTGGTCAAGGCCACGTAATTCAACTGTAGGTTCCATCCCTGGCCCAAGTCAAAGCGCGTGCAGGAGGCAACTAATCGATGTGTCTCTCTCACATCAATGTTTCTCTCTCTCTTCCACACTCTTTAAAAAAAAAAAAGTCAATAGAACAAAAATAAGAGGATTAACCAAAAAAGAAAAGACATGAACATCTTGCAGTTTACAAAACTATGAAATGGGCCGAAACTTGTTTGGCTCAGTGGGTGGAGCGTCGGCCTGCAGACTGAAAGGTCCCAGGTTCGATTCTGGTCAAGGGCATGTAACCTTGGTTGTGGGCACATCCCCAGTAGGGGGCATGCAGGAGGCAGCTGATCGATGTCTCTCATCTATGTTTCTAACTCTACCCCTCTTCCTTCCTCTGTAAAAAATAAATAAAAATAAATAAAAAGCAAAAAACTATGGAATGGGAACTGCATACAGTGTACCATGCAACAGATCCAAACACTGCACACACTGTTCTCAGTCTCACCTCCCTGCAAAGTGAGTGAAAAAAACCCTTAGTTAGCTGCCTTGCTCAGCTTAAGATTCTGTCTTCTCATAGTCTGGGCCAGTGTTTCTCAAACCTGCACTGCCAGTGGGAGCCCTGGGATTCTAACTTGATAGGTCTGACACAGAGGCCCACATCTCCAACAACCTCGGAGGGATGCTGATGTCCAGAGGGCAAGGGCTTTGCACTTTTTGCTCATTTTTTAAAATATGTTTTTATTGATTTTTAGAGAGAGGAAGGATAGAGAGATAGAAACATCAATGAGAAAAAAAAATACTTGATCAGCTACCTCCTGCATACACCCTACTGGGGATTGAGCCACAACCTGGGCATGTACCCTGATCAGGAATCAAAGCCTCTTGGTTCATGGGTTGATGCTCAACCACTGAGCCACATGGGCTGGGCTTCTTGCTCATGCTTTTTCCATGTCCTATTCTCCATCATATGGGTTGAATGCAAAGTGAGCAAGTAATTGAGCAGCTGCATTTGAGTGGTCATTTCCTCTCTTTATCTTTGTAATTGCTCAGGATTCATACATGAAATACAGAAATGTTTAAATCAACTATTTCTACATCCCAGTTCTCGTATGCTCCCACAGCAGGGAGGACCCTCTCCTCTAGTCCACACTCTGTGGGATGCTGCAGTGGTAGGAGTGACCACATAGTCCTCCCTGGCTGGGAGCAGAAGCAGCTCATCTTCCAGGCTTGGTTTCTCAAGTATAAGCTGCGGTCTTTCAGAGTCAGCCGTCCACACCCACACCACGCAGCAGCCCCCTGGAGTTTACCATTTGACGTTTTCATGTCCATTCTGTATGGACTACATAGTCAAATCCATTATCTTACATCATACTCTCAGCAATCTGGTGATGCAGTGTCCTTAGTCCCATTTTAAATGACAACAATGACACACAGAGTCATAAAAAGACTCACCACATCCCCAATAAACAGGATGCTGGAGTCATGAACCCTGGTCTTTTTCCTGTCATGCCAGCTTCGGTTCACTTCCTCACAATCTCCTCCTTTTGAAATCTCTTTTTAAAATCTTGTGTGGCCCGGCCAATGTTGCTCAGTGGTTGAGCATCGACCTGTGAATCAAGAGGTCATGGTTTGATTCCCAGTTGGGGCACATGCCCAGGTTGTAGGCTCAGTCTCCAGTGTGGGGAGTGCAGGAAGCAACCAATCAATGATTCTCTCTCATCATTGATGTTTCTATCACTTTTTCCCTCTCCCTTCCTCTCTGAAATCAATAAAAATATATATTTTTAAAATCTTGTGTGGATAAAATAGACCCTAATCATTTCATTTGAGCAGAGTTCTCTCAGTGGCATGACCACATTCTGGTCCCCATATCACTGGGCTCCTGCTGATCTCTGCTCTTACCCACGAGCAGGTCCAAGGCGGAACAGAGTACCAAGAACTAGACTTAATCATCGTCCTTTCCCTTAGTATTCAGCTATAGTGAAGGGGTCCAGCAGCATTACTCACTGCAGTCCCCAAACAGATGGGGGTTTGTCTCTTGTCATTCTTATGATGACCAATGACCCAAGAAATTGCTGAAGAGTCAGGAGCAGAGCATCCCAAGAATTTAGGGCTCTCGTGTGGATTTTATCCATTATGCTCTCCTCCTTCTCCTCTGACAAGCTTAACTCTGCAAGAGTACACATCCTGGATAAGGGACCGTAAGCCAAGCTCTTCAAACATTAACTAATATGATTTTCTTTTGATTTGAGGAGCCAATCTCTCCATGCCGGCCAGCTTTAGAGTCTCATCTCCCAGCCTAGTGAGAGCAAAAAGCTGCCCAGGGGCCAACTTGTTCCCAAGGGGAGTCCCACTCCCTCAGAGGAAGGTAATTAGGCCTCCCCAGGGCATCCTTAGAGGTATCTTTTTTAAAAAAAACTTTATTTTGGCAACAGAGACCAGAAATCATTCAGACTGGAAATCATCTGAGCCTCTTGTAATGTGGCGTGTTGAGTTAAAGCCAAGTTAATATTCAGGGGATTACAGAGCTCTGACAAAGATTTCCGTAAAATTACCTCTGGAGTTAAAAGTGACAAATGAAAAAGAAATAACAACCCAGCTCACAGGCCCCACCCCCAAACAGAAGACAATAAAGATTGCGTATAATAAAATGTGGTAGGAATTCTACTCATCAGCCTCATACCTAGAGGTCTCCTGGCTCCCCCTGTTCTTTTAGATTTGGGGTGTGTTTCCTCGTTCTAGAAGGAGTGCAGACTTTATCTATGGAAAAGGTCTTGGGTTTTTTTAACAAATTCTCACCAATCTTTTTAAATGTAAAAACCAAGAAGAACCCAGGCTAGTGTAGCTCAGTGGGCTGAGCGTCATCATGTGCACTGAAAGGCCTCTGGTTTGATTCCCATTCAGGACTCATGCCTGGATTGTGGGTTTGATCTCTGGTCAGGGTGCATGAGGGAGGCTGCTAATGGATGTTTCTCTCCCACATCCATGTTTCCCTCTCACATCCGTGTTTCTCGCTCCCTCTCCTTCTTCCTTCCTTTTTCTCTAAAGTCAATAAAAACATATTAAAATTTAAAAAAAAGAAAGAAAGAAAACCAAGAGAGGAACCAAAGAAGCAGTGAGTGTTTATTATAAGCTCAGTCTTTTATCTACCATTTCCTGACCAAACAATCTATTGGGACCATAACTTGCCCTAACTCCCTGCCAGGAACACTGTGACAAGCCAGGTGGAATGATGAATGGCCAGTGATGGAAACTTCTCCCCCAGTCCCCTAACTCTTATGGTATACAAATTTCTTTAAGCACTCACATATTTTGAGAATTAAAAATGTATATAATGCTCCATATCTGATATATGCATTATTGAGATGTACTTTGTGCTTTACAAATTTTTTAAGTTTTGATCATCTCAGCTATAAAAATCTCTGAAATGCATTTCTTGGAACCAGAAAAACAGATAGACAATAAAAAAAAACTCCCCAAATTCTCATCTGAAGAGGGTTTATTGGATCTTTTAACATTAACCTTGGTAATCATCATGGTTCATAAAAGAGCATCCAATGAGTTACACTGTCTTGACTTCATTTGTAATAGGAAATGAAACCACTTCTGGATAGGCGATGTCGGAGTCCCCTAGCTACTTGTGGGCAGCCAGTACATACATATATCAGAAAGGGAAACATGTTCATGATTAGCCTTTATTCCCATGTGACTCATGTATCTTTCAGTCATACATGACTTTGGATAATAAATTTTTCATTATGTATTAAAAAACACAGAGGAAGCCTATAAAAATTATATTAAAAAGTGTATAATTTAAATTTTCTCAGCAATAGCTTATTACGCAAGAAACAATGTTCTGGTTACCTAAGGGATAATCTGCTGACCTTCCCAGCTTGCACCATGAACATCTGTCGCTGGCTGGGCTAACAAGGGGATTCCCACCATGGAGGACCCCAAACTATGAATCCTCACGGCAGGATCCCTATTGTCCAGCCACAGCCCTGCCAACCAACCTTCCCAGTGCTCACCAGAGACATGGCCCAGGAATGGGTGGAACATAACTGAAAAAGAAAGTGTCTCCAGCTTGTCTTGGTTTTCCTTTAAAAGAGCAAGGCCATTTAAAAATTTATATTTTCTCACCCTCACCTAAGTTCTCTGCCAGGTTTACTTTGGCCCTTAGGGGGAGAAACAGTCATATGTTTGCAAAAAAAACAGGATGTTTCTGTAAAGTTTGAAGCCCTTTCCTCAACCTCTAGGAAAAATGCTGAGAGCCAAGTAAATAAATACACACAAGAAAAAGCCAGAGTCATCAAGCCATCTTGAATAGACTTCTGGGCATTATTAACCTTTGTGTTTATAAGAAAGGAATTAATGCTAATCCCACATGAGATGATTGATAGTGATTGTTAAATTAAAATAACTCTAGGTGGGCTCATATTAGAAGGCAGGTTAGGGAAGATAAATTCAGACTCACTTCTGTAATCATTCAGCTCCTTAGTGAGCATTGGCAAGCTATTTCTGCAGCTTATCTATAGCTCATACTCTACTTAGGGCACTGTGTTTGCCCTCAGAGGTCATTGGAATGACCTCCTTTAAGGCAGGGGCTATTTGTGGAATAATTATGGAACTACTAATAGTAATTTTGGAACTACTAATAGTAATTTTGGAACCACCAATAATAATTTTGGAACTACTAATATCTTTCATGGAAAACTTCTTTTATCCAACATATTAAAATTCAAAATGATGTTTCCTGCTTTGTCAGATGAGAGAATCACACTGATTTCCATAAATTTAGCAAAACAATGATTTCCCCCCTCCACTTGAAATGTTCTCATTCTATCAATTTCAGTACAAACAGATCAGCATTTGTAAA
This sequence comes from Lasiurus cinereus, assembly GCA_011751065.1. NCBI lineage: Eukaryota > Metazoa > Chordata > Mammalia > Chiroptera > Vespertilionidae > Lasiurus > Lasiurus cinereus. The sequence goes on along the minus strand of JAAGEH010000045.1, from coordinate 12,799,277 downwards.
TTTTCTAGAAAATACCTGGCATGAGTTTCATATAAAAGCCATGCTTTTGGAGAGCTAGGTAAGAAGATGGTAAATGACCATAAAAACTGCTTTGTATTCTCTGAATCCTTCAAAGTATTTCTAATACAAAGTTGACATAAACATCAATGTTTCTAAACTACTAACAGAAAAAGCTATAGAAACAATTTCCAAGACAATTTCCATAGATGTTACTCAATAAAACATTTGTTAAATGACTAATAAAAATGTATCAGCCTGACTGGTGTGGCTCAGTGTTTGAGCATTGACCTATGAACCAGGACGTTACGGTTTGAGTCCCGGTCAGGACACATGCTCGGCTTATGGGCTCGATTCCCAGTGTGAGGCATGCAGGAAACAACCAATCGATGATTCTCTTTCATCCTTGATGTTTCTCCTTCTCTCTCCTTCTCTCTTCCTCTCTGAAATCAATAAAAATATATTTTTAAGAAAAAATGCATCAGGTAAAGTTTTCAGTTCTGAATTAAAAGCAGAGAGCAATGCTGTTCTGAAGGGGATATATGACTAGTAGCTAATGCAATAATCTTTATTTCTTTAGGAGAAAAATCAGCACTGAAATTGAATTCCCTGAGAAGCTAGAAAGAACCAAGCTCACTGCAGCTGAAAATGAAGATCAGGAAAAGCTCCATGTTAAAATACAGGCTTTTGAAGACAAAATAAATGCTGAGATCAATACCCCTGGATCTATCAGGAGATATAGTTTGGGCCAAGTTTCCAGGGAAGAACGAAAAGACATTAGATTTAACAGGTATACATTTTGCTTGGCTGGTTTTTTCAAATATGTAGTTCATGTTGGCTATTCATTTTATTATCGCACTGTTATGGGGTGCTTTTAAAGTATCTTTTACTTAGAGTCACTCAAAATTCCATCCTTTCATGAATGAAACTTCCTTCACAATGCTTTAATTATCCAAAGAAGCTCACTTTTGAAGAAAAAAAAATGAGAATACAAATGGCTTATTTTTTAAAACACGTTTTAAATTCTATAGATATGGATAATGAGTTTCAAAAAGCTTCTCTTAATTTCTGATGAAAAAGCTGAAGCAAAAGTAGAAAAATATATATATAGATGTATGTATGTAAGTCCATTGTGTTGTAGCTAGTTTTGCCACAAAATTGATTTTTAAATCTTTGGGCAGGTGATCCACATCTTCGAAGGACTGGCTTATTACATAACTTGGTGGTCTATGTTTTATCAAATCTGTTAATAGCACTGGTTTTCAGTTTCACACTCTGGAGGAAATAATTTTTGTCCCATTGTTATTCTTTCTTTTCCTTGTCAGTGAATGGTCACTCTTTACTATCTTGGCCTTCCCTTTGTTTGTATTTTAGGTCAAAGAGTCTGGCATTTCACACTGTGCTAACAAAAGGCATGAGTTCAGATGATGGGGAAGTTGTTGAAAGAGGAGATACACCAGCCAGCCTCTCCCTTTCAGAAATAGACTCACTTAGCCAAGGAAGTAAGTCGCCCTTTAAAGCCGGCACTGATGGATCACAGCTGGGAAATGCTTCAGTTTCACACCCAAGCATTATACATAGAGAGTCAGAGAATCTGCCAGAAACGGTAAAAAAAAACTATCCGGAAGACACTCCAGAGACAACTGTCAGTCCTGTAGAATACCAAGATAAGCTCTACTTGCACTTAAAGAAGAACCTCAGTAAAGTGAAAGCATACGCCGTGGAAATCGGAAAGAAGATTCCGGTCCCTGACCAGTGTACTATTGAAGGTAAGATCTCTGAACTCCCCAAAGTTGAAAAATTTAAGACATCATTGAAAAAAAAAAAAGCTCAAAAGGACAGAAATTGCATTTTCTGGTTCTTTTGAAAAATAGATCATTTTGAAGCACCACTGTGGCCTCCAAAACAGGCTCTAGGGTAGAGGTCAAGCCAGAAGCATTTTTCCATCCACATAATGGTTCAAGGAAGCTATACCCAGCATTGAGCTCCAGTCGATTTTTCTTCTATTCATTCAATAAGCATTTATGAAGCAGCTACTATGTGCTAAGTGCTGTGCTCAAGATTGAGTTTTGTGTGAGATTCACTTATGACCTCAAGAGACACAATTCCTCACCTCTTGGAGATTAAAATAGAAAGAAAAGAGCACAGCCATGGTCAGGAGGCGGTGTAGGCTAGGGGCCAGTGAGAGTGTGAGCTGGTCAGAAAGTAAAGGCCAAAGTGAGAAAAGGATGTCAGGGGTCAAGACTTCTCTTGGGTGCACATTTTAAGGAGGTCCCCAAAAAACTAAAAGTTGAAATCACAACAGAATCAGCAACAATGTCTTGCCAGCCACATTGGAGATGAGGTAAGTAGTAATGGGGATCATGTCTTATAGCTTTTGATATTTTGTTCATGGTGGACTTTTAGTATTCATTTTAATTCTTAAAAATATTGTTTATCTTGAGCACCCAATTTTCTGGTGCCTCCTCACATTTCATGCCTTAGTCCTGTCCCTGGACAAAATCATGGATTTGAGACATGGATACTAAAAATGGCAGAGTTGCCTGGCTGGATGTGGCTCAGTGGTTGAGCTTTGACCTATGAACTAGGAGGTCATGGTTTGATTCCCCGTCAGGGCACATCCCTGGATTGCAGACTTGATCCACAGTGTGGTGCATGCAGGAGGCAGCCTGTCAATGATTCTCTCTCATCATTGATGTGTCTATCTCTCTCTCCCTCTCCCTTCCTCTCTGAAATCAATATATATATATATATGGAGAGAGAGAGAGAGAGAGAGAGATTTTTAAATGACAGAGTGCCAAGGCAGGCTCACCCTCTGGTCTGGTTTGGATGTCTCCAAGGCATTGTCGGGGCAATTAGATCTTTCCTACAGTCATTCTTAGGCAGCAGGCATGTTCTTCTTTTGAGATTCAGATGATAGTCTTAGCCCTCTCCTTGGACATGACCTCTTTTCACAGGCTACAGTCCTCACTGAAAAAGCCAGGCAGCTTCCAGAGAGAAATACAGCTGAAGGATAGTGACTCCAATTCATAGTTACTCGTCTACTGACCATCATTCCCTTCCAGGTTTAGGAACTAGGAGGGGTTTTCCTACACTACTTTCTATCCCTTCTCTCACTCCAAATCAGAGGAAAGAAGGTATTCTCACAATAACAAATGCAAGGGGGTTAGTGGGTTTTAGGGTTTGGAAATAATGGATATTATTATTTAACATGTCTATTCAGAATCTCACATTTTCCAAGGTGTTTACATTCATTTATTGATTAGCCTTCTTAAAAAAAATTTAAACGTTGAAAATAAAAGTGATACCGCTCATATTCAATATAATTGTTGGATAATTAAGTATACCAGGATTTTGGGAATAACTAAAATCAATCAATCTCAAGTAACACAAACTGTTTACAATTGCCTATTTCACTACTAATCTATGCATTTATGCACAAGTTGAAGAATTTGATATAAGAGAGGTTAAATAAATTTCCCAGTTTGTCAGAGAAAGTTAGCCACATTTCCATCTACAAGAATCGTTTCTGTTTTGGGGTTTTCTTATTTTATTTTAAGTTTAGCCTAAAACATTCAAGGTATGCTACATGGTGAAGTCCTGCAGAGTTACTTCAAGCATCTAGTTCTCAAAACCATGTGATATTTCATATTGCCTTGAATTATTTTGGGTGTTTGAGAGTTAACTAGGTCACTAGTTTATGTTTTTTTTTTCCAAAATATTGAATGAATCCATCATCTTTACTTTAAAAAAAATTCTTTTGATGTTTTCTATCAGGAATGACCTAAAACTGAGTATGTATATTTTTAAGTTGACACTTTGGAATTCACTCATACTTTAATAATTTCCTGGATGTTCTTGGTAAATTCCTTGTGCAGATATATGTGTGAGGGATGGAAGATTTATATGACTCACTGTAAATATATCCACCAAGAAAGGCCTCATGCTGACTGCAGGGGACATGCTGTTATTATTTCAGAGATTGTATAAACCATTCAGCAAAATGCCAACAGTCATCTGGGTGACACAGTTTTGCTTGGTCTCATGTGTTCACTCAGCTCAGCAATACAGTGCTTCTTTCATAAAAATTTATAGAAGAAAAAATTAGGCTTAGAGATTGTTACACTTAAGCTGTTTTTGGTATATGATTTCTTTCTTGCTAACTTATGCAAAGTAATCAAAGTATAAATGGAAGAGGCATAAAAATTACTTCCACAATATTAAAATTAAACAGACAAATAGCCAGCAGGAAGCAAGATCAACAACAAAGGATTTGGGATGGTTTTAGTCTGGTGTTACAAAGTCCATACTACAAAAACATGACAAAACAACTCTCTAAAGAAGTACGCTTTGGGAAGACTGCAGACTTTGGGTGAAGAATCCAAGATGGCGGCATAGGTAAACACCTACACTGCTGCCTCGCACAACAATTTCAAAACTACAACTAAAAGAACGGACATCATCCAGAACCACAGGAAAGCTGGCTGAGTGGAAATTCTACAACTAGAAGGAAAGAGAGGGGATCACAGAAACCCAGAGGAGCTGCAAAAAGCTGAGGTACGGAGACAGGCATGTGGAGAGAGCGGGTGCCAGAGAACCTGGCTGGCTTTCTCTGGCGGGAGGGAAACGGAGTCTCTCAACGGCATTGAACCTCTTATCCTGCAACACTAAACCCCAGATCCAGCCGAAACTCATATGGGGAGACTTTGGACTGTGAAAAGGGAGAGGTACATGGAAATTTGGGGGAGTCGCAAAAGATCAGAAGAGGTACATGGAAATTTGGGTGATGCGCATGGCACTGCACACAGAGGGCCAGCTTGTGATTGTGCCACTGGCTTTCGCGAGTGGGTGGGAGACAGACCCTCCCAACTGCACCACTTCTAACTTCACTAAACCCCAGTTTCAGGTGAAACCCTGGGGACCCAGACTCATATGGTCCTGGAGCATAGCTGAGCCGGAAAGGCAGCAGTCTAGAAGCACTGCACGAGCGTGGGTGCAAGGGACTGCTCCAGCAATTACCCAGTCACGTAGACTTGGGGGCCATGGAGGGCGGGGCCAACTGGAAGGTAAGGCAGTCCATTAAGCCCTGAGACTCCACCCATCTCAAGCTCAACAGAGAGGCTTCTGCAGTTTTGCTAGTCTGGTATCATAAGGCTGAATCCAATACAGAATTTCTCCCGGCATAGTGAAAATGCCGAGACAAGGGAAGGGATCACAAACAAAAGAAATGGAGGAAAACAAACGACTGGATATAGAGTTCAAAACCATGCTTATAAGGTTTTTCAAGAATCTCCTAGAAAAGATGGATAAATTTAGCGAGACCCAAGAGGAGATGAAAAAGAACCAACTAGAGATGAAAAAGAACCAACTAAAAATTAAACATACACTGACTGAATTAAAAAATATTGTACAGAGACCTAACAGCAGACTAGAGGAAGGCAAGAATCAAGTCAAAAATTTGAAATATAAAGAATCAGAAAACACTCAACTGGAAAAGCAAGAAGAGAAAAGAATCCAAAAATGTGAAGATAATGTAAAGAGCCTCTGGGACAGCTTCAAACGTACCAACATCAATTTTTATGGGGGTACCAGAAAAAGTGAGAGAGCAAGATATTGAAAACCTACTTAAAGAAATAATGACTGAAAACTTCCCACATCTGGTAAAAGAAATAGACTTACAAGTCCAGGAAGCACACAGAACCCCATATAAAAGGAATCCAAAGAAGACTACACCGAGACACATCATAATTAAAATACCAAGAGCAAAAGACAAAGAGAGAATATTAAAAGCAGCAAGAGAAAAACAGTTAATTACCTACAAAGGAGCACCCATACGACTGTCAGCTGATTTCTCAACAGAAACGATGCAGGTCAGATGGGAGTGGCAAGAAATATTCAACGTGATGAATAGCAAGAACCTACAACCAAGAATACTCAATCCAGCAAAGCTATCATTCAGAATTGAAGGGCAGATAAAGAGCTCCACAGAGAAGAAAAAGCTAAAGGAGTTCATCAACTCCAAACCAGTATTATATGAAATGCTGAAAGGTACTCTTTAAGAAGAGGAAGAAGAAAAAGGTAAAAGATAAAACATTATGAACAACAAATATGTATCTATCAACAAGTGAATCTGAAAATTAAGGGAATTGAAGATTTGATGAACAGAATAAACTGGTGAATATAATAGAATCAGGAGCACAGAAATGGAGTGGACTGATCATTCTCAGGGGTAAAGGGGAGAGGGGTGTACAGGGAGAAACTGGACAAAAATCATACACCTATGGATGAGGTCAACGGGAGAGAGGTAAGTGTAGAGGGAAGGGTGGGAGCGGGGTGGAGGGGAACTATGGAGGGGAAAAAAGAGAAACAAATGTAATAATCTGAATAATAAAGATTAAAAAAAAAAAGACTGCAGACTCTGGAGTCTGCAGCGAAGACAGCAACTGTGGCTGGATTCTGCAGTGAAGACAAAGATGGCAGACTCTGGCCAGAGTAAAGGCCTGGGTCCCAATGCCGGAGGAAAACCGGTGCTGGAAACCAAGGGAAGGAAGGTCTATTGCACAAATCTCTTCATGCAACGGGCCTCTAGCAAATAAAAATAAAAGGCCAAATGTTTAAAAAAAAAAGAAGAAGAAGAAGAAGAAGTACGTTTTGGTATGGTTAGAATCATAGACCACAACTGATATTTGTCTTCCTATATTTTGACCTACAAACCATCACTTGCCTACAGTTCAACTTAACACTTTAGTAATAGGCGTTGAAGAAACAGTTACCTGACTAGGTACAGTACAGCAGAATTCAGTATGTGGTGAAGCAAGGACACAAACAGCTCTCCTAGCCCCAGTCAGCTACCTTATGATTGATCACAGTGCAAACAGGCAATCCTATATAATAAAAGGCTACTATGAAAATCGACTGAATGGCAGAATGACTGGTCGCTATGATGTGCGCTGACCACCAGGGGGCAGAAGCTCAATGCAGGAGCTGCCAGTACACTCCCACAGGGGGAGCACAGCTTAGCCACAAGCTGGGCTCACAGCTGGTGAGTGCAGTGGCGGTGATGGGAGCCTTTCCTGCCTCTGCAGCAGCACTAAGGATGTCCAACTGACAGCTCAGGCCTAAGCTGTCAGTTGGACATTCCCCAAGGGCTTCCAGATTGCAAAAGGGTGCAGGCCAGGTTGAGGGACAACCTTCCCCAAATTTGTGCACTGAGCCTCTAGTAGAGTATAAAGAGATAGGCACAAATCTACCAGCATGTCTAGAAAAGCTGTCAAACCCCAGGTCTTACTGAGTTTGGGTCACCAGTGGCATTTTGGTTATGAAAGACCCTGTTGTCCCCAAGTCAATCATTATCCCCTGGACCTTCGAGGCTTTAGTACGGATGCAAGTTTGCCAACTACTGCAAGTTATGTATTCATATGCAGATTGATGGCCTCATATCACTGCCTAATTATATTTACATACAAGACCAAAGCAATTCAGTCATCTACTAAAGGGCATGTTAAAAATCTGAACCACTGGTGTTCACTTATGTGAACAAAAGTGATTAGAGGTTTAAAAAAAATCCTGATATTGAAATAAATCCTTGAAAATCTGGCTCATCGCTAGATTTCCATAAAGGATGATTTAAAAGCTTACAAGAACCCATCAATGCTGCTTTAGTTAGCTTTGAAGTATTTCTCTATTGGGTGAAAATAAATCCCATCTGGAGAGCATATCAGCAAGCCTGACTTGCAGAAAGCTAATTTTAAAGCTAGTAATGTTGTCCTTTCTCTAATAGACCCACATGAGTTGATTTTTCTTGACTTGAACAGATATATAAGGATATCTAAAAGTGAAATAAAGTTCAGTGTAACTATCCAGCACCAGAAGCTGTTTTCAACATGAATTACAAATAAAGTTTCCTTATTGAAATTTTGCATGTAGTCAAGTCCACTCTCATGATGGGATAACAGAGGGGCAAAACCAAGACGGGTCCCTATCTATTCCTGCTCAGTTGGTCCAGTCTTGGGGATGATAATGGTAACACTCATCCACTTGCTGGTTCTGGGGAAGGTTTCTTTAAAAAAAAATAGTTTGGTTTACTCATAGGACTGAGATCATTTATCCATGAGGAGAATTGTAAGATTTAGAGAAAGAGAATAAAACAAAAAGCCCTGAAGTTTTTACTCACAATTCTAGAGGAAAAACACAGCAAATAGTATAGATGTTACAAACACCCTGAACCCTTATTTAATTAAAGTGATCCCTTGGGTACACTTGTTAGGAAAACCTTTACTAGAGAATTTTTCCTGGTATTTTGAAATTTATCATGGATTATCTTACCTTATTCATCAGTTCCTATTTCTCCAAAGTGTGGATTTTAGTCGAAAACAGGCAGATAAAATGGTGTCTGGGTTCTCCCTTTTACTTCTTCCTACCACACATATCCTCGATCTAGTCATCTGCCATGGCCTACAAGAAACATCCAAACAATAAGGAAGAACTACAAATCCTTTGGGAAAGATTGCCTCCACATTACTCTATTGTGTTAACACCAGATCATCACATCACTGGTGAGGGTGTTACACTCTTAAATCCATGAAACATGTTGCAGTGTCACACCAGAGGACATCAAATAACTTCTCATTAATTGTGTGTTCAAACACGCCTCCTTCTTAAAAAATGTCTAAGTTGCATTTTCTTTAAATATTAAAATAAATAAAGAAAAATACCCTAATAATGCTAATGGACAAAAGGGCATGTTGTTTGTCTTCACCTTGGTTTGCATGATATTTATCTGCAGAAAAGATGTAGATTTAGCCAACCAGGAAGCAGCTTAAAGTGAAGTTGGAAAGCACATGTACATTCTTAGGCCATTTTGTGTGAAAATTCAAGAGAGATTACCTGCCTGTAAATGAAATGAATCATCTAAACCCTTTGAAATAGACAGTTTCTCTAAGATAGTGTCTACCTTGAATAGGTTCCTAGTAAGTTTAAAGGAACCTTGCTAATAAATAAACAGGAGTGCAAGTATATACATATGTGGAGCAAAAATGTGCAGGAGTACATTTCAGTACATCTGACCCTAGAGGTAGCCGCATTAGAAGATGAAAAAGGAGAAAAGAAGGAGGTATTTTTTAGAAACAGAAGTAGTTTGCTGTGGCATATTTCATAACCTTAAATATTTTCTTCTAATTGCATTATGTTTTTTAAATATAAGACACTGTCCTCTTACATCTACCAGAGTATTGTTACCTTGTTTTAGGGGAGCTCCTCTTCAGAGATTATTATCCGCCATCCATGATGGTTGTTCAGAGTCAGTCTTTGCTCCCGAGGATACAGTGTTGTGTAAAACAGTCTCGAGCACTGAGAGTCCCAGCAGAAGAGGCCATTCATATCCAGTTTGCCACGAGCCAAACCTCAAGAAAGTTGAATATTATTTTTCCATTTACTTCCTTTATGAAACTGGAATGATATGTCCCTTAGGGAAACAAAATGGTCCCTACATATTAACAAATCTCATTTTAAAAATGAGCATATCCATATTTCTGAGACTATTGGTGATGAAAAGCTGGTAGCTGGGGAACTAAAGAGAGATTATACAGCTAAGTAAAGGCTTTTGGTATGACAGGGGAAAAGAAAAAAAGGATAATTTCCTCTTGTTTTTTCCACAACCATCACACTTCAGATGATGGATTTTTATTTTTTACTTATTTATATTTTTAATATATTTTATTGATTTCTTACAGAGAGGAAGGGAGAGGGATAGACCGTTAGAAACATCGATGAGAGAGAGACATCAATCAATCAGCCACCTCCTGCATGCCCGCCACTGGGGATGTGCCCGCAACCAAGGTACATGCCCTTGACCGGATTCGAACCCGGGACCTTTCAGTCCACAGGCAGCCGCTCTATCCACTGAGCCAAACCAGTTTCGGCCAGATGATGAAGGATTTTTAGATGTTTTCCCCAAAACATAAGCAATTGCATAGTTGGCAATCAGAGATCCAGGTATTTGGTAATTGGCAGCATTAATTTGTGTTGTAGTCCATTTTTAGAGAGGGGATGTTTGCAAACTGCAGATGAGTCTGTCTGAAGCAGACAGAGCCTTGTGTCGGGTGTTGACAGGTGCACTTGGATGGGGTGAGAAAAGCTAAGTGAAGGACACCAAATTCCTGGGTTTCTTCTGTCCACATTGCTGCCCTGGGCACCTTGGAGACCAGTAAGACATTATAAAATGCATCTTTTTCTTTCCTTACAAAAAAATTCAGTGGACTTTTCAGAATAAACTGTTTTACAGGAGACAATCACTTTTCAGATGAAATGTTCTCATCAATTATTCAACAATCATTAAACTATTATACCACCATTAAAATGAGCCACAGATGTGGTAAATAAAATACCTCTGTGGAAACACTGACTATGATTCTGCTTCTCACGTCAAACTTCCTATTTTCTAACTTCTAAGTAGCTTTTTCAGATTGGCTTTTTTCACAAGTAGTATGCACTTAAGGTTCCTTCATGGCTTAACAGTTCATTTCATTTCAGAGTTGAGTAATATTTCATTGGATGGATATATCCCTCCTCCCCCCCCCCCGGAGTATTACACAGAATAGTTTTACTCCCAGTAAAATTCTCTGTGTTCTGCTTATTCATCCTATTTATCATTCATTCATTCATTCATTCATTCATTCTACAACTATTTCTGAGGGCCTACTCATTGCCAGCATCAGTCTAGGAACTTAGGAAACATTGGTAAACAAAACAAATATACTTGCCTTCACAGGGACTGTTTTAGTGGGAAAAGACACACAATAAGTAATAGAAATGATAAACGAATAAATTGTATAGGGTGTTAAAAAGTATTAACTGCTATGATAAAAGTAAAATAGAGCTGGCTAAGAAGACCAAAGAGAAGGAGGGGAAGAGTTCTAAAGAAAACATCAAACTATTTCACCAATTTTCTCTGAAGAATCAGATTGGGGACAGGGGTTGAGGAGAAAGGGAAAGGAAAGGAGAAATAAGTATAATTTAACGTTTTGGAGAGAGATGCTGGTAACTTTGACCCAGGTGAAAACTCCAGACGCCCCAGCATCCTGTCTAACCAGGGTGGATAGGATTGCGTTTCAGTCCCAACTCTGTTGTTGGGCAGTTTCAATTCCTCAAACACGTTCTTCATCTCCTTGTGCCTCCACTTCCCCACCCTTATCCCAAGAGAGTACAGGTTCATGGGTTTTCAACCTATGCCCCTCAGAGATCTCAGACTCGCCTCTTTCCTTCTTTCCCTGCCCTGCCAACAGAGCAGCTATGAGTTAGCAGAGTTCACACACTGACCTTCCTGATAGATATTTAAACCAAGAATTCTACAGCTTAAGGAAACTTGAAAAACACTCAGCTGGATCATTTTTATGTCCTTTTTTTTTCCCTAAAAGGTCCTTTATGCTCTAAATTAGTTATTTCTAAGTACCTTATGTCAAAGCTGGCAAAATGTAAAACATCGGTTATTTGGCTAAGTCCTTCATCAGCCTCAACTTTATTTGCTAATATTATATCTTCATAATAAAATTTTAAAATAATATTTCTACTTCACGTTAATTTCTTGTCGTTTTTTCTCCAGAAATCTGTATTCATCAGTTAATCACAATTTCTTGGGAGAAAGTAGGCTAGCATGTTTAATACTTTTGAGGTATCTATCTGTCCAAACTTATTAATAGCTATCAAACAGCAAATGACCAATTATGGTTAGCAAATGGATGCAGTGTGCCCGTCCTAGCTGGTCTATTTCTAATCAAATTGTTTGGATTACCTTACCGGTACTTAATGAAAATCAATCTTATTTCAAATTGTGTAAAAATATATAATAAAATAAAAAAGATGATTCACTGAATGTGAGGGGGAAACAAAGATAGAGAAAATATATCCAGGAGTTGAGTTATTTTTCAAAAATTTATGTCTGAAAATTTATACATTTACTTCTGAGCACCATCGTGGCCATAATAAGGAGGGAAACAAAAATCAGTTAAAAAAACCACAATGTCCATAAATAAAAGTATGACAATTTCCCAGGAGAAAAAAAAAAAGAGAGAACTGTTTACTTAATTGACTGATGACTACTGTGCTCACTGAAGCTGGTTCATCAGAAGAGGTATTTATATTATGCAATAAACAGGTAACCACTAAATATCACAATAGAGCACTGGTTCTTAGCTAAAGGCAATTTTGTCCCCAGGCTGGGAACTTTTGGTTATGTCTAGATACATTTGTGTTTATCATGACGGAGGGAGGAGAGACAGGGGCTACTGGCAGCCGGTGGATGCTGCAAAACTGCCGACAACAAGTAGAAAAGCCCTCAAGATAAAGAGTTATCCAAACCAGTAGTGGTTGAGAAACCCTGAAAGACTGACTGTCTTGCTTCTCAAAATGCGGTCCATGGACCAGCAACATTGAGATGCCCTGGTTACCCATTAGAAATTCGGACTCTACGGCCTATCCCAGACCTCCTGAATCAGCATCTCCAGTTTAACAAGATGCCTCTGGTGCTGCCTATGTGCATTACTGTTTGAGAAGCATTATTACTGTGGAAATAGAAACATTTCCCAGCAGTAAAGAATTTTCTTCCTTCCAAGGACTTTGTGGTTTAATTAACTCTTTGTTTATTCATCACCTCTCCATTGGTGAGTGTTCTTGTCACAGACACTCAAAGATGCCAGCATTGGTCATCTGGACTGCTCAAGACACTCCATCTGTGGTCCCCATTGCCCTTCGCTTCCTCTCACGGGATAGGGTTTTTTAAAAGGATAAATTGGACTGGAAGACAGGAAACTGTACTCCTTGGTATCTGTCTGAATTTTTAGCAATGTGACCTTTTGACGTTTTATGTACATAGTATTTAGTTTCTCAAGGAAGGGAGTTTGAACAGCTAGCTTTAAAATACCTACAAGTATCAAATATATTTCAATCACGCGTAGCCACGTTGTGTAAATGAATTCAAAACATACAGCTTACATTTCCCTTAAAATATGCAGAGAATTTAAATTAATCAAAAAGAAAAAGGAGCCGAAACCGGTTTGGCTCAGTGGATAGAGCTTCGGTTTGCGGACTGAAAGGTCCCGGGTTCGATTCCAGTTGGGTGCATGTACCTTGCACATCTTTACTGTGGGACATGCAGGTGGCGGCTGATCGATGTCTCTCTCTCTCATCGATGTTTCTGACTTTCTATCTCTCTCCCTTCCTCTCTATAAAAAATCAATAAAATATATTTTTAAAAAAACAAGGGGAAAAAAAGTAAGCTTTCCTAAATTCAAAACATTGAACAGTAGTTTAAGACAATTATCTATATGTAATGTCGACTATCATTGATATTCAAAGATTAATCCATTGTCCCTCCTTCCTTCTAAAAAGAACTGAATTTCTTGTACTTTGGACCATCTTTTCTTTACTGAATCTACATGCTTTTTTTCTAAGTTCTTTTAAAAAGAACCTTACAAATATTTAAGTAAAAGCTATTCTTTCCATTAAATATAGAGTGTTAAGACTGTTCCTACATCCTTATCTGTCTTTCTACTGAAGTTTTATTTCCTACCAGCTCAAATACAGTTACACCCTGAGGGCTTTTCTTCATTGGCTTTTAACAAAGCCTTTGAACTCTTATAAACTATTGAATCTACAGTAAAAGAATCAAGACCAACATAGACATCCTTTGTATTCTTAAAATATTGATATAGTATCATCTTGCTGTAATTCCAATGTCAAATATACATTAAACACTTACGATATTTGTTAATGTTTCCAGAAACTTTGTTATGTTAAATTTTGCATTCCCTAGATCATTGTATATTTTTAACTTATGTGCAACAGAAAGAAGAATATTCTGTCTTCCTAAAGTAATTCAGTAACTATATAAAATTAAAGAGTTTATTTGAGAATTTAAAAGTACTAAAATAGTCCTAACTGTTTTGGCTCAGTGGATAGAGTGTTGGCCTGTGGACTGAAGGGTCTCAGGTTCAATTCCAGTCAAGGGCATGTACCTTGGTTGTGGGCACATCCCCAGTATAAGGTGTGCAGGAGGCAGCTGATCGATGTTTCTCTCTCATGGATGTTTCTAACTCTCTATCCCTCTCCCTTCCTCTCTGTAAAAAGTCAATAAAATATATTTTTTTAAAAATAAAAGTACTAAAATATGAGGAAACGTCCAAAGAAAAGATTAAACAATAGTATATTGCCATCCTTGGTTTGTTAGTTACCTGTGAATACTTTGAATGTAAATTATATTGCCCTAATGGGGAAGGAGCATATCTAAATTTAAGTTAGAGCCTAGTTTTTCAAACACTTGGGGTTTAAGAAATTCCCAAATGCTTTTCAACAAGCATTGCTATTGCTAACATGAACTTGTCTGCATTTTAAGGAAATGTAATTAAGTGTTTCAAATTCACTTTCACTTTATCTATCAAAATACGGTTTAGTGAAATTTTCTGATCCCTATGAGGTGTGTTACTGAAAATAGAAATCTCATCAAGAAATGGCCTTTGTGGTATTAAGACAACACCTGCATCAGATTACTGTAACGATGACCCTGCTGACTTTTGAAGGAAAACAACAAATCCTTTTTCAGGTCTTAGTCAGACTCCTTTCCTTCTATACCTTTAAAAATGAGACAAAACCTAACTTGACATAGAATCAGGAATCAGCTGGTGGTGGGCAAGGTGTGTGCAGGGAGATGTAGATAGACTGATATACTCATTCATGTTAGGTAAGGTTGGGCGTGGAACTACCCATTACAAAGTAATGATGGGGGTTAGGGACCATCATAGACAGTCTGAGAATTCTCATTTTCTTTTCTTTTTCTTTTTAAATGTATTTTATTTCAGAGAGGAAGGGAGAGGGATAGAAATATCAGTGATGAGAGATAATAATTGACCCGCTGCCTCCTGCACCTCTACTGCTGGGGATTGAGCCCCCAACTTGGGCATGTGCCTCAACAAGGAATCAAACCATGACCTCCTACGTCATAGGTGGATGTTCAGTCACTGAGCCACACCAGCTGGGCTCCCCTTCTCTTAGTACTCACTGATGAGATGCCATCAGGCGGGGAAGGAAGGGCTCAAAATCAAAAGCTAAGAAATGGCAGAAAGAAGGCTTCTGGGATGCTGATTTGCATGTCTGGGTCTCTGTCCACAGAAGAAAGTGGCAGACAGAAGGAAGCTGGTCATTATGGTGCCTGGTGGGCTATTGAGGTGCCTCACTCCACAGCCCTGTGTGAGCCCCACAGACAAAGGCCGTGTGTTAGGGAATGTGTGCTCTGTTGTGACAGATGCACACATCAAGGGCCACGGGGCTCGTATAGAACAGGCTTCACCTTCTCTGAGCCAATAACTCTCATCGCCTTTATTTGAAAAATTGATGAGAGAAAAAATATGCAAAGTTGCCTGAGTTTTCTCAGACAGGCATTTTATGTGTTTTATTTTCTCTTTTGTCCCAAAGCAGACACTAGTTACATTCAGGTCCTGTTTGTTCCACTCAGAGAGAAAACAATTAGACTACTTGGGTTTTTTTTCCACCACCATCACATTCTGGTCTTCCCTCTGATTTGACTTCCTCTCCTCATAATGAATCTTTCTATCTTTGATGTTCTGTCTCCTGTCCTCGGTTCCTTGTATTTGCATTTCCTTAGCCCATGCACATTCCTCTCAGTCTGTAGTTTGCTCTAATCTCTTTGAGAAGGTCAAGGAACAAACACCCCCTCGTAGCCCACACCCACAGATTTTTACCAGCAGCTTCTCTTCTCAGAGAGCATATCATTGAGCATAGAGCATCACAATACCGAGGAAGGTGATTAAGGGAGGAGGCCGCTTACTGATTATCAGTTTGGACAGCAGGTAAAATTAAAACCAAATCAAATTCAGCAGCTCTTCCTCCCTTCATGGGACAGGGAAGGGATGAAATACAAGGAACCATAGCCTCTCCTGGGTGTGGGGCATTAACCCTGCCATTTCCCACTGGATGCTGTCTGCTCCTGGTGGCATCTGGTCTCCAGCCTATTAGATTCTACATTAATGGGGATTCCGAAGGCACCTGTGTGCCCAGAGCCTGTAAGGACATCTGCTGCCAGCCTGCTCTTGTTTACCCTTGGATGTATGCTAAGTGGTAGTTGTATTTGGAGAAGGGCCTACTTAACAAGACGAGAGTAGGAAGAGCTTTGGTCATCTCACTAGAACAATGTACATGGGAGGAGTTATAATCTTAAAAAGGAAATAAAATTAACCTTACCACTTTTGTTACACTCTTTATTAGCATTTTATTCTCAAAGCACAGTATGGTCACATCATTTCCTACAAATTCACTGGGTCTGATGTGCGTTGCTCTGTGTGAATGTGATTTCCTGAAGCGGGGAGACCTTGTATAAGTCATCTTTCTATGGATGCTTTGGAAGTAGACCACCCCTGTGGCCAGAAATAATTTTCCAAGTTCTCTTCTAAGAGTTGCCGGTGGATCTTAGAGGTCATCCAGGCCAACTTGGCTATGAAGTCACCTATTAAGGTTTATACAAATTTAAAAATAAAAACAAGCAACCAGGCCTAGAGAGAGCTTTAAAGGCTGTTTACATCAGCACCATGTTCTTTCTCACCTTAAGTCCAAGATCGGAACTACTTTATCCTCACTCCTCACTTCACTCTGCCTGCTTGTCCTTGAGGTTTCAGCACAAAAGTTGCTTCTTCAGAGCAGCCCTCTCTGATCCCATCCCTATCTAAATTAGTTGCCCCCATATTGTTTTGGAGAAGGGCATTTTTCCTGTTTTGTTTTGTTTTTCTTCATAGCACTTAGCATGAAACATTTTGTGTTTTGCTGTATTATTCTTTGTTTTTTCTCTCCCCCACTAGCAAAATAGGCAGCACATATTTTATTTACTACTGCGTAGCTAATGTCTACATTGCAGGAACTCAATAAATGCATGTTGAATGAATGACCTTTTGAAAATTCCTGAGTCTATGTCTATACTATATTAAACCTCTTTTAATAATTATTTTTTCTAATGCTTAGAAAAGCCAAATCTTTAAAAGGAGCGCTATCAGCCCAAACTAACCTTCATATGACTGAATATTTTGGGATTTTACTTTTACAGTTTCTATTTCTATGACCTTCTTACCAGCTAACCCTTTCCCTTTAAAAACAAACAAACAAGAAATAGGCAATTATTTGTAAACTAGGAGCCCAGCTCACCACACAGTGCAGCCTACCCTCATTGCTGGTCCAGCCCTGCCTCCCTCTGTGGCCATTGAAGCCGCCGCAGCGACTGCTGATCGGGCCCTCACCCAGCGCAGGCACACGGAGGACCCTACCACCCCGTCCCCCTTTTCTCCCCCCATGCTGCATGCACAACCCCCTCTTCTCTGGTTGACCCATTACGGCATCCCAGTTAATTAGCATATTTCTCTATTTACTATATATAGATTATTGAACAAAGAAATACATGTATTGTAAATAATAGAAATAAACTCCCATTTGGTCTCTGCTATTGGTCTGTGTGTATCAGTGCTGTGTTGAGGGCTGTAAATGGACAGTGGCTGTCATTAGTGTTTGCATGTAGTTTATGCCTCTAGTTTCAGGCTCCAGTAATTTCCAAATAGGCCAACTTATTATTTTTCAGATTCTGTATGGTGCTTAATAGGTATTTATTTATTTATTATTTATGTTTAAATATATTTTATTGATTTCTTACAGAAAGGAAGGGAGAAGGTTAGAGAGTTACAAACATCGATGAGAGAGAGACATCAATCAGCTGCCTCCTGCATGCCCCCTACTGGGGATGTGCCTGCAATCAAGGTACATGCCTGTGACTGGAATCGAACCTGGGACCTTTCAGGCCGAAGGCTGACGCTCTAACCACTGAGCCAAACCAGTTTCGGCAGTAAATATTTATTGAATAAAATAATAACTAAAGCAATTATTTTATTTAATCCTGATGAAAAGCTAGCAGTCTAGTTATTATTGTCCTAATTTTATGGATGAGAAAAATTTAGAAAGTCAAATAGCCTGTCCAAGGTAATATAACCAATAGAAGGCAGGGTCAGGATTTGACCTTGGACTCATGGCCTTGTCACTGGCTGTCTGTCCCACACTGCCTTTAGAGAGGTGCTATTTCCCTCCTCACACCCAAGCTTTTTTTTTTTTAATATATTTTATTGATTTTTCACAGAGAGGAAGGGAGAGGGATAGAAAGTCAGAAACATCGATAAGAGAGAGACATAGATCAGCTGCCTCCTGCACACCCCACACTGGGGATGTGCCCGCAAGCAAGGTACATGCCCCCAACCAGAATCGAACCCGGGACCTTTCAGTCCGCAGGCCTACCCTCTACCTCCTTTCAGTCTGACGCTCTGTCCACTGAGCCACACCGGTCTCGGCTCACACCTAAGCTTTTGGCCATGCTACTGCTCCTCTACAAGCCCGCTGCTCCATTTATCTAGACCTGCCATTCATCAAGTCTAGATCCAGTCTTACTCCTTCTGTCCTCAGTGATTCCAGTTACCACTAATTTTGTACCTTATGGAGTAAAGCATTTAGCACAGGATATCATTACTAACACTTCTGTCATCAGAGCAAACCAAAACCAAAACCAAATCCAAGTAATTGTAGAGCTACCTTCCCCCCAAAAGCACCTCCTCTTCCTCCAGCTAAATTGCATTAGGGTTTTTAAGAATTTACAATGGCACTTGCCTGGGGGAGGTTCTGGTAATACAGCTGCTAGGTGGGGGAGGGAACATTCTCCACTCACACCTACAGACACTGGAAAGACATCATTTTCCATAAACACTGGGACAAAGAAGCAGTTCAGAGTCTTCTCTAAGTTCCTGCCCTCCCCCCCGCCACCCCGCTGCAAAGTGAGGGGGCACAGAGGAGAGAATTTTAGCATGACAGAGAATAAACAATAAACAGATATATAAGGCACTTGTATAGTGTGCAAAATACTATAATGGATTAAAAAATTGCATTTTACCTTGGATTACATTTTTTAGATTCATATATTCCTAATATCTCTTTTTAAATTATAAGGCTCTCAATACTAATAATTATTATGTTAGACATTTTCCTGGTGTAGAGTAAGAAAATCAACTTTCTTCAAGCTTGTCAGGTATCCATATTATTGCAGCAACTGCATCAATGAAAAGTAATCTGTAACATCTTTCAGAATGTATGTGGTAAGAGTATAATTCATATGAAAATACCTTCCTTAGAGGTTTTCAGTCATACTTGTAGGCTGTAGTATTGAATTTCTCTTAAGACTAGAATTGTGTTCTAAAATTAGCTCCCAAATTCATGGTATATTCGGGTTGCACAAAAGTAGTTGTTTTCAATTCAGTGAAACTCTATTTAGTAATAGTGAATGAAACAAGATGTTCCCTAGTTTTTTGACATCAGACACATGATTATGGAATCAGCTTAGAACAGATTCCTAGAGAACATTCTAGGAAAGCCAGGCTTGATTAGGAGTGGCTAAAGGCCACTTCTTGCAAAAGCTGCAAAGAGTTTGAGATAATGATGTACATTGTGCGGAAGTCCCATGCATTTTAGACCAACCTATCTGACCTAATCAAGCATCTTGGTAAATACATCATCTCTCCTAAGAGTGTTCTCCTGAGGCTGCTGGCTGGTGGATAGGCCAGATGGTCTTAGTTCAGAACGGACAACTGGAGAGAGCAATGAGCTAGATGATTCACATATAGATAATCTTAGGCCTGTTCTTTCTTCAGAAGGAAGAAATGTACACAGATCCATTTTAGTAAAATTTAATAATAAAATGTCCTAAAATTTTCTGTGCCTTCAATCTGGTTGCTGTTATACATTTTGCAGAATTGTAAAGTAATTGGTAGCACATGGACCAGTACCTACAGGGGATTACGGCTTGCCTGCCTTGTTTGCCTCTGCACAACTTTTGATAAATCTCTGTTTGGTAGAGCCAAATGTTTATTTATAACACATGGGCTTCCACTGACTCAGTGCAACCACAAAGGACTCTGTGTCATTGCCAGAAATCAACTACATTAGCATCATGCAAAATATATATATTTATATTTATATATACATGCATGCATATGTATGTATTTGATTTAAAATTCATATAAATTCCAAAATTACTTTTGCATCTGCAAATTGTTCTAGCTTCTATAAAAATATCCCAGATTTACTTCTGATCACATTGATGTTGACTATTTTGTATTCTTACTGTTTGGACATGTAACCCGTATTGAGTAACCATCAGGAGCGCATAGTCAGAAAAAGTTGACTTCTTCCAAGTGAACTTACCCTGGAGTAGTTGTGATTGGATAAGTGCTCATGCTCCTCATTCTAGAACTGAGTTGGTTAATTGTTGCTATTGGAGGTTTATTTTCTTCTACTCATAACCTAAAATTCACTGAAGAAGTAATAAAAGTATCAATGTAGTCATATAAAAATAAGTTCAATTTTAAATTAGTTTCATAATTCATATTTTACTATTTTTATTGTTGGGGATAGATTGGCTAAATTCTTGGAAATATTAGAAATGACACTGGAACTAACATAAAAATATGAGCAATGTTATGATAACCCTTTTCTGTAATTACCACAAGTCAGTAACCCAATCAGAAATGATCCTGATTAGAACACTATTTGAAAAGGTTTCTACTCATCTGTCTGCACAATCAGAGCACTAAGAAAATGACTACATATGTGACTATTCAAATATATCTCTTTTACAATTAATATGATGGCTTTATTTTTAAATTTGAACTTCATAATGACAAGGAAATAATTGTCTATAAACATTTTTCAACAAGTTAAACATAGAATTACCTATAACTCAGTAATCCCAGTCCTAGGTATATTCCCAAAAGAATTGAAAACAAATGTTCAGATAATAACACATACCTAAATATGCATAGCAGCTCTATTCACAATAACCTAAAGGTGGAAACAACCCAAATGTCCATCAATGAATAAATACAAAAAATGTAGCATACCCAACAATGGAATATTATGCAGTCATCAAACGGAATGAAGTAACAATACATGCTATAACATGAATGAAACTTGAAAACATGTTGCTAAATGAAAGAAGCCAGATGCAAAAGGCCACATATTACATGATTCCATTTATATTAAATATCCAGAATAGGCAAATCCATAGAAACAAAATATAGATTTTTTTTTATTGTCAGGGGCTAGGGAGAAGTGGTGTAACTGCTTAATGGGTTTGGGTTTTCCATTTGAAATCATGAAAAATTTCTGGAACTAAATAGAGATGATGGTTGTACAATATTGTAACTGTACTTAATGTCACTGACTTGTACACTTAAAATGGCTAAAGTAGTAAATTTTGTATCATGTAGTTTATAATAAAAACTCTCTGAGAGTACATTCTGTGACAAACTCCATCCTTAATAAGCAGCAGATTTTCCATAAATAAAGCATAATTACAGTGTGGTTATGGTTAATCTATCTGTGCTATAGTAGCAGAAAGCAGTATATGCTAGGCATCATTTTAAATTTTTACTCTAATTAAAGTCATATTATTCCTCAAGTTAAAATGCAGAAACTGAAATATATTTTTAAAAAATATATTTTATTGATTTTCCACAGAGAGGAAGAGAGAGGGATAGAGAGTCAGAAACATCGATGAGAGAGAGACATCGATCAGCCACCTCTTGCATGCTTCCCACTGGGGATGTGCCCACAACCAAAGTACATGGCCTTGACTGGAATCGGACCTGGGATCCTTCAGTCCACAGGCCAACGGTATATCCACTGAGCCAAACCGGTTTCGGCAGAAACTTAAAAATATTAAACAAATTTGCCCCAGATTACATAATTAGATATGTACACCTGAGTTGGGATTCCCGTTTGTCTGGCAGCAGAATCTGCACTGTTAGCTGCTGTGCTGTAGGTTGAATGGATCTTGTAATGATAAAGCTGATGTGGTTATGGCCACATGTCCTCAGGTTCTCAGAAAAACTTTGATGAAGTTTCAGTTCTTAAAGAGCAGGGTATTTTTATTCAAATCTGTATAGTGAAATCATATTTCTCTTGCCTTTATTATTTATTTGTCTAATTACTATTGAACACACACATGCGGTAAAGAACCACAAGAAGTCCAGTTCTCTTTCAGTGCAAATTTACCATGCTCTGTAAGGCTGTTGGCTGTGGTCAGGGGTATTCTGTGGCCACGTTCCATTGGGACAAAAGCTACATGTACTTTCTGAAATTTCTCTCTCTCCCTGCCTTCATTCCTGGGGTTAACTGAGTTAGCTTTAGCTGAATGAGGTGTGGTTGAGTCATAAAGTAGGGTCTTGATCATGAGACATGCAGGAAGTATAATAAGAACAGAGAATGAGACTAAGAAATCATGGGTGGTTAAAAAAAACACACAACTAGAATAGAATGTCAGCCTACTCTAAGCATCGCCATACAATACCAAATCACACTATTTAAAGAGTGTGGCTCCCTTGATTGGATAAGCAGAGCCCCTGCATTGGCTACTGAAGAAGGGCACCATTTGTACTGTGGCCTGTGGGAATGACAGCCCCCGAACCACTGCAGGGGAAAGGCTGTGTGGCTGTAAGCAGTGGCCCTGCAGACAAGGCCTAAAGTCCTATCTAGAAGGATGATGTTCACAAAGCAACCAGAGGTCTTCGATAGATGCAGTTTTGGGCAGCAAATGAATGTCAATGTCATGTTTCCAGTATAGTTCATTCAAGTGTACACAAGGTAATCTATAAACAGGGCCAATCTCTAAGCGGGAGGGTTCTGACAGCAGCTGGATAGGACTCAGAGCCAGCTTCTGTTCCAGAGAAGAGAGGGATGGGTCCTACCAGTGGGGAGAAGGTGAAGATCCATGGTTTACTGTTCAGGTATCTCCATCTCTGTTCATCCCAACCCAGGCTATTTACAGCCTAGTAACGTTAGTGGTGACAGTGCTCCTGTTTAACCATCAAGTCTACCTCCCTTAGTCTGGAAGTAGCTCAGTCAAAGCCCACCATGGGAGACTATTGTTCTTGGTAGGTGGTCATGGCGGGCATAGGCAAAAGGGATGTTCTGTGATATTTGTACTTGGAGCACGTGGCCACCTCAGGTTCCTCATAAGCACTTATGGAAACCTAGCACTTAAGCTACTTCTTGCATTTTTGCATCCAATCCTGGTAATGACCTTATCTATCTCACCCATTCTTTTGCTGCCACTTCTTTCAACCCAAGAGACCAGCTCAGGACTCAATAATAATGAAATGTTTCTGTATAGAATAATTTTCACACAGAATAATCCCAGATACGATGTGATGGCTTAGATGATTGTGAATTCATGAATGTGGAAGGTTCTCCCCTGGGGACATCAGTTTAAGGGTTTTCTGCTAAGAGGTTTCCTTTGAGCCAGATGCTCTCACAACCTATAGATGGGTTTTAAATATCTAAACCATTTTCAAACAGGCTTTGGGTCAACAATGCTTCCCAACTTGACTTTCTGATTCTCAGATTTTCCTTTCCAAGAAAGGGATTTTGGTGAAACCTAAAAATTGACAACAGAAGCCTTTCTAATGTAGAAATATTCCATTTAATTTTAAAATGACACCATTATGATCTAAATACATGAGGAAAGTTAAAGTGTGAGCTTTGTCATGCTTTCAAGTGTGTTTGAATCTCAAGATTTTAAAGAAAGAATAGCTTTTGGAATTGGTTCCATTCAATCCTATCTTATGAGAGAGAGCCTACCACTCAAAGTTCCTTCGAGCTCGGGAATGTTATGATTTTTAACTGGCACCTGGCATCAAATTCCCACACCAGGCAAATATTTGAGATGCCAGAGTTTCTGGGGGCAATAGGTCACTCCTGCAACCTCTGTTGAATGAATGTTGATTGTATTCTCAGCCCAAAGTTCATGCTAATGCATGGACCATTGAGAAATTGAGGCAGAGTAATTCAACTCTATAAATTCTCACATTACTTTTTCAAGAGATATTTCTGTTTTCCTCTATATAGACAAAATATAGGACCAACTATTTAAAATTTACAAGTAGAAAATTGAGGTTCTAGAAGCTGAATAATATTGCTACTCTATTTTATGATATAACTTTGTCTCTAGGCAGAAATATAAAGGTAGAAATAATTAACCAGAAAGAGTAAAAAAGCTTACTGTCTTTAACGTCAATTATGATGACGAATGTCATCATCCCTCGATCTTAGGTTACCTAAAAAGCAAACAAGGTACATCTCAGTACAACTTGAAAGAAGCAAAGGATAAAACTAAGGCTTTCAAAGACATATTGGCCTCTGTCATGTATAACATTAATTTATAGAAAAATAATTTTGTAATTATGACATTTGTTTCTACTGTAGCCTTTCTAGTTTCCAAAGCTGACCTGACAGAGACCATCTATTTCCTTGACTTATTTCCCTCATTGCTATGCTTCCAGCTCAGGTGGTTCCCACTGGGGAACAGTAATACCCTGAGCTGGGATTTCATGGGTCAATCACATGGGCTTCCCTCCAGACAAGGTTGAGCATGAGTGGAAATGTAGCACATAACTCATCCAATTATACAGTACCAAGAAGATGAAAACCACAATCAAAACCAAAACTATCAACAAATCTCTAAATACTGTGTAAGAGAAAGTGAGACACAATTTATAATCCGATTTGCATCACTAAAAATACCTGGATATAAATTTGACTTCAACTGTTGTTAATTGCTATTTAACCTTAGTATAATAAATTACTTATCATCTGTGAGCCTCGGCCTCTTCTTCTAAACTAGAAAGATCTATAGCATAGGATTGCTGTGAGCACTAAATGGCAATACATGCCTAAAGTGCTTAGACTTGTGCCCAATATATAAAAAACAATCAGTTATGGTGAAATAACTAATTTTTCCTTTTTCAACTGCAAGGAAGTTACAAAGTAGAATGCTTTGAATACACCAAAATAGCAAACCTTTCCTTAGAGCTTTCTGGTAGTTTTCTTGCCAAATTTCTGTACTTCTGAGTCTCAAAATAACATTAGCATCAAAAATCTCACTTGCTCCTGACTAGAGTACGAGAACTTTGAAGGATTTGGAAAGACCAAGCAGATAACTTCAAGCATGGTTTTTAGATCTTTCTTGCTACATCTTCTGCCATGTCCCCCAGAGAAATGTATTTCTAATGTACAGATTTAAGTCTTTTTAAAAAGAAACAAGATGAAAACGTCAGGACAGTAAGAGACCTAGATAGTCAAAGGGTTGTTAAGCAGCCCCTTTTCTCTACTTAAAGCAGCACTGTGGCTGAGGGATCACTTCTTTATCCATATACAATAGCAGCAGTTGTCATAGTGATCGTGATAATGATGACAAACATCACCAAGCGCTCATTCTGTGTCCAGCGCACTTCTGTCAGAGAAGCTCACGTGTTACGCTCCCGTGAACCAGATGACCAATTCCAGTTCCTCTCGGTTCCCCTGGAACTCACAGTTTCAGCACTGGAAGGCTCGCTGCTGTTATTATTGTTCTCAGATAAGTCTGAGTTTGTGTAACTTGCCCAAGAATGTAAAGCTAGCAAGTAGGAGAGTCTAGCTCCAGAGTCTGTGCCCTTAACCACCATGTGGGAGCAGACTGGACTCTGGATGAACCTTTGGCCCTGGAGTGTCTTCTGAGGGGAGGGGCTCTCCAAGCCTTTGTGCCAGGGCAGCATCCAGGATTTCCACCACCTGAAGGTTAATGGGCAAGTCTCACTCTGTGGTCCAATAGCAACATAAAACCTCAAGCTGGTACTATTTCTGAACGGTTTTCAAGTAAGAAATATACGATTTATCCTACATGCACCAAGAGACACCACATTCCATTGAGTGTGATTAGATAGCAGCCCTCATATGCAAAATGTCTCATACCCTTCCTCTACCCTTTACCCGCAAACTCTTAAGAGTCTGACTTTTTATTAGCACAAGATTTCTTCCTCAGACTGAGTCTTCCTATTCACTGAAATTTTATTCTCTATTGTTACATTTTACATATTGTGAGATTACAAACTTTCACATTGCAACTCAGGTGTGCAGAGAAAATGTACTGTCATTTTGTCCAGAAGGCATCATGAGCAACTAAGCAGTGGTGTGAGGAGGAAAATTAGGAGTCCCTGTTTAAATGGAGTCCCAACTGATCCTTTGAACAGTATATTGAAGAAACAATTTCTCAGCCCGTGGCTCATCTGCTTTAGCATCATCCTGTGCACTGAAAGGTCCCTGCTTCTGATGAGAGCATATACCCAGGTTGCTCTGTGTCTGATTGGGCTTCATGCAGGAGGTGACTGATCAATGTTCCTTTCTCACATCAATGTTTGTCTCTCTCCCTCTCCCTTCCTCTTTCTCTAAAATCAATAAAAACCTATGTTTTAGAAAAGAAAGATCAATTTCTCATTTTCGATGAAAATCTTCTTTTTCTTACCCTCTTCCATACCTATCTCCCAAAGATGACATCTGGCAGTATAAGGAAGTAGATTCTATTTTCTTGTGTTGGTAGAAAAGCATTGTGCCTGGGTGTGGATTCAAGGAGGGAATGTCTTTTTACCTAAAGGTTGATGTCCTTTGCTTGCTTGATTACCCTCTTACAGCTGAAGTCCAGGATGATGTAACTTATCCTCCAGGCACTGTGCACAAGGACAGGACCATTGCTCTATCTGGGCAATCTGACCCCACCTCAGCGCCCACTGTGGCCCCCTCTGAGACTTGACTTGGAATGTTGTCTGTACAGTTCACTGTGCAGATCTCTTTCCACACACCCCCATGGTTATTTCTGTGAACAGCTGTCCAGCAAGAATCTCAGCTTCTCCCTCCTCTACTCAGAATAACCCAGGCAAGGATGATTCATGAGAGCTGAACCTCAGACCTCTTCTTGCATGGCTCAGTGGTGTGTACTTTTCAAGAAGTTGGCTGCTCTCTGCTACTCCTGGGAGCCACTAGGGAATGCATCTCTTTCCTAAGGGTCACCATTGCCCTCAGTGTTGTCACAACTTATCTAATGTACCCCCTCCCTTTCCCAAGTCCAAAGATGAAGAAGTCAGAACCACTTCTAATGGCTTCACACTCGTCTTTCTCCTTTCCACAATCACCCCTGCCAGAACTGAAAAGTCTCTTTCACTCCTTCTTTGATAGTCTTCTCCCTGACAAACTTAAAACTGACCAGGCTGCCAACCCCTCCATGCCACAGGTCTATAATGTAAGTTCTTCATGCTCAGGGGTTGATAGACTAAAAGAAGATAAAGAAATTTAGACAAAAGCTTTGCTTTCAAGGATATTGTTATGCTACATAATCCAACTCTGGTATTTAAAATCTATTTGCCCTTGATCTTTCTCTTTTTACTCCTAAAACTATCTAATGTTTAGTACACCACCATTCTCATGCCCACTTGACTGCCAGGGAGATGGAGGTGCAGGTAGAATAGGCCAAAGGTGGTGAACTCAGGAAGGCAAAAGAGAAAAATTCATTTAAAACTATAAGTATTAGCCCCAAATTGCATGGTAATTTAGTGAGACGTTATTTAAATTACCTATTTTAGCCAATATCAATTTTCTCATTGTATATGCTTTTTTGTTGTTGTTGTTAAATGATACAGGTAACATGAATATGATCCCATAAGGAGAGGATGACAATAATACAGAAGTATACAAAATAAAAAGTCCATGATCTCCATGCCCAATCTCATCTCTGAATCCAGAATAACCTCTGTCACTGGTTGACCTATAGCCTTACAGACCTTTCTCCCTTGTGTGTATGTGTGTGTGTGTGTGTGTGTGTGTGTGTGTGTGTGTGTGTTCATATACCAATACATAATTTTTACTTTCCCAAGAATAGGATGTTGTACACCTATGCTTTGCACACTTCTGAATATATAATTATCAAATTTACCTTTGCTTCTCAGAATTTGATTTGCATTATTAAAGCAATCACTTGCCCTAGCCAGTTTGATTCAGTGGATGGAGCATCAGCCTGCAGACTAAAGGGTCCCAGGTTTGATTCTTGTCAAGGGCACATGCCCAGGTTGTGGGCTCGATCTCCAGTGGGGCGCGGAGAGTGTGTAGGAGGCAGCCAATCAATAATTCCCTTTCATCATCATTGTTTCTATCTCTCCCTTTCCCTCTCTGAAATCAATAAAAAAAATATATTTTTTAAAAAGCAATCACTTGTAAAACAACTTTAATACATTTTTCTGATGATTCAAAAATGAAAGCATCTGCCTGCTTGTTTGACAACTGGAATTTCCTGCCATGAATGGGAAAATGAAGATAGCACCTTTGCTCTGGATGTAGAAGTACATGTTCTATGGCCAATGGCCAACCAGATGCTGAGAAGGGACCATGTATTTCTCAACCAGTAATGTCACAAGTAGTGCTTAGTGAAAACAAGATAGTCTTCTTACTCATTGTCCTCCTGCCCCAATGTCTTCATCAAATGAGAAATTTGGTAGTTTTTCCTTAAGCACACATGAGCTCCACAACTCACATTGCTGGGAACCTACTGCAGAACCAAGCCCTGGAAATGTCAAGCTGATGAAAGCACTGTCTACTCTTTTTCTTTTCTTTTTTTTTTAATATGGAACGCTTCACAAATTTGCGTGTCATCCTTGCGCAGGGGCCATGCTAATCTTCTCTGTATCATTCCAATTTTAGTATATATGCTGCCAAAGTGAGCACAGCACTGTCTACTCTTAAAGACTTGTTTCAAACAGTCATTTCAGAAAGTCATCTTCACTTCTGAGGATCTTTTTTTTTTTTAACCTGGGAATATCTTTTCCTCTGTTTCCTAAATCAACGTTAATGAAATGATTGTTATTCTGTTTAAAACTTCTAAACTTTAATTCGTGAGTGATGGTACAGTTTCATCTAAGACAAAACTATGTTTTACAAATTATGTGGAATTAAAGCTTGGTTAAGTGCCTCTCACTGGCTTGTGATGCCTTCCTCCATTTGTCAGGCAAAATCAAAAGTATTTCATTCCTATTATGTTTTACAAGTAATAAAATACTTTAAAGTATGTTAGAGTGATAAGCTTGTTCTACATTTCCCCCCAAAATTGTAATTTAGAGTTGACTTCAAAAACGTATTTTATTTTATCTACTTTGAAAATGATCTCATCAGATAAATTGCCAGTTTCATTTCCTCCTACTTCTTTTCTGTCCAATTTAGGATATTTATATAGTTAAATGACAGTATTATTTATTCATTTTGGGTCAGTATTTTGAATTCCATGTCTTTGAAATATATCAAAGAAGAATTAAATGGAAGACGGAAGAAATGGCTCCAGTGGTTCCTGTCTGGCTAGTGTCAAGGAGAAAGAGGAAATCTACTCCAACAGACCCTGTTGCCATCTGTCCTGTGTTGAGTGCTGAGAGCAAGTCCTGATCGCCCTGGGCAAAATTCCAACCCTGCGCTGAGCAGTCATCAGAGATACATTTCTGTGTGTGCCTCTACAGCCCCTCATCAAATCACAGAATTTCAGAGCTAAACAGTACATTCTAGTGTGGCAGTTTCTCAAAAAATGAAACATAGAATATGATCTGGCAATCCACTTCTGGGAATATACCCCAAAGAACTGAAATCAGAAACTAAAAGAGATCTTTGCACACCCATGTTCGTGGCAGCATTATTCACAACAGTCGCAATTCAAAGGTAGAAACAACCCAAATGCCCATCGACAGATACGTGGGTAAACAATGTATGGTATATACATACAGTGGGAAAGTATTCAGCCTTAAAGAGAAATAAAATTCTGATATGTCCTACAACATAAATGAACCTTGAAGACACCATGCTGAGTGGCATAAGCCAGACACAAAAGAACAAATATTGTATGATCCCACTTATCTGGGGTATTTAAAGTGTCCAAATTCATACCCAGAAAATAAATTGCTGGTTGCCAAGGGCTGGGGAAAGAGGTAATAGGAGAGTTATAGTTTAATGAGTATAGAGTTTCAGTTGGATAAGATGAAAAATTTTGGAGATGGATAGGCGTGATGACTGTACAACAATCTGAATGTATTTAATACCACTGAACTGTACACCCAAAAACGGTTAAAACCTCAATAAAAAAAATCCTACCTTCATGGAGCTGACACCCTAGAGTGAGAAAGATAATAAGCAACTAAAATATATAAAATTGTATAAAGTACATTCTAGATCAATTTTTCAGCCTGTCCCATTTTACAGATAAGCAAGAGGACATAATGGGGGAAAGGGGAGATGTATGTAATACTTTAAACAATGAAGAATTTAAATTAAAGAGGAGGAGGAGGAGGAGGAGGAGGAAGAGGAGGAGGAGGAAGAGGAGGAGGAGAAGGAGAGGAAGGAGGAGAAGGGGGAGGAGGAGAGGGATAGTGCAATAATCTACCCCAGTGGTCGGCAAACTGCAGCTCACGAGCCACATGCAACTCTTTGGCCCCTTGAGTGTGGCTCTTCCACAAAATACCATGGCCTGGACTAGCCTATTTTGAAGAAGTGTCATTAGAAAAAGTTTAAGTTTAAAATATTTGGATTTCAATCATTGTACTGTTGATATTTGGCTCTGTTGACTAATGAGCTTGCCTATCTATCACTGGTCTACCCACTAAGGCCCTGGTTATCTGACACCCGGGCCAAGGATCTTTCCATTGGACCATATTTGCTTTTTGAGATACTTCTATTACCTTTATGTTATGATTCAACTGAAGGATAATGAACTATGGAACCTGGGCTCAAATTCCTGCTCATTTGCTTCCTGGAAGTTTGATCTTGAGATTTCCTTCTCCATAAAACAGGGAGAACAAGACCTGTTTCATGAGTGTTCTATGGAATAGATTGCACCTGCACCTAAGTACAAAGTAAGGAGGCGATGAAAATTAGCTCCCTTTCTGCTAAGTCCCTCCAAATGCCTTCTCTGAATCTGTTGCTCATTTATATGAGCAATCTAGCAATTTCAGCAAAATAGTCCCATGTTTGAATTTTATAAATCATTCTAGAAATATAGTTTGGATGTGGAGAAGAATGACTCAGTTGAAAAACCTGGGAAACAAGCCAGACTCTCTTAGTTGACCCTTATTTAGCTGGCGGACTTTCACAGTGTTAAGTTTGGTAAATAATTCAAAAATGAGCTAAAATTCCTTTTTCCAAAAAATAAAGCCAACTCTTTGATATTTCTACTAGCTATAATAAAAATCAAAGCCATATTCTATTTTTATTCTTAAAAGGCACTAATCTCTAAATAAAAAGTATATGATAGCATAGATTATACATAACTGGCCGCCCTGCGAGATGAGTCATGTGTCTAGTCTACCAAGAAGAATTGTGTGTTTCTCAGATCCAATATAGATAAGTAGTAAAACCACTTATCACCTGATAGCAGATCACAGGCCATTAAAGTTAACACCACAGCCCTCCCTTTAGCTTTCTTCACCTCCAAGGAACTCCGAGACTATTCATTTTGATTATTTCCTCTGGGTTCAGAACCCTCCCCTGTTTTCTCCTACTATATTTAGAGATAAAAGAGGCCAATTATTTCTACTTTACACAGGCCTAGAAAGAGCTTTTCTTTATAGATTTGCCACGGCCCTTTAGACTTATGAAAAGACCAGAGGCCCAGTGTATGAGGTTCATGCACTTGGGCGGGGGGGAGAGGGAAGTAGTCCCTTAACCCAGCCTGTGCACTCTTGCAGTCCAGGATCCCTCTCACCATCACCATCTGGAGCTCTCACAGTCTGGAATCCCTCACACCTTACCACCCACCACCCGCAGCAGAGGCAGAAGAGGTTCCCGCCACTGCCACTGCACTCACTAGCTGTGAACCCAGCTTCTGGGTGAGTGGTGCTCCCCCTGTGGGAGTGCATTGACCACCAGGGGGCCTGCTCCTGCATTGAGCATCTGCCCCCTGGTGGTCAGTGTGACTGGTTATTCTGCCATTCAGTCAATTTGCATATTAGGCTTTTATTATATAGGATTTGTCCTACCACCAGGTTAGTGAATTTTGCTGACTATATGGTAATTACATAAATGTTAATGCCTTAGGTTATATTTCTAGGTCTCGACAACTTGTGTGGTCTTATTAAAGACAGACAATTTATTTTGGATTGTTTACCCTATCTCCACAGAAATTATAGGTAATGTGGCTGGGGAGGCAGGTTCAAATCCATTAGACAGTGCCTCTGGAGGAGGTAGTATCATTTTGTGAACAAAACATAGGTCTTACATTTTGATGAACTTGAGTCCAAATCTTGGTTCTGCATCTTATTTTATTAAGTCACTTAACTCTCTGACATTTTAACCTCTTAAGTAAAAATAGAGAATAATAGATAACTATGGGGATAAAATGATAATCATATAAAACACCTAACAGAGTTATTGGTATAAAAGTAAACACTAATATTAGTTATTTCACATATTAACTTGCTGTAATATTTTAAGTAATTCACACCACACACACACACACACACACACACACACACACACACATAAACTAAAATATTATATTATATTATGGTTTTGCTTGATTTAGAATATCCACTAGACTTTTAAAACATTATTACAAAATTAGAGGGCCAATGCACAAAATCCGTGCAAGGGGGCTCGGCCTCTGCTGCCACAGCAGCTGGGGACCTCTGCCGCCTCTGCCTTGACCCCTACTGCCCTGGCTTCATTTGGAAGGATGTCCAGAAGGACGTCTGGTCTAATTAGCATATTATGCTTTTATTATTATAGACTAGAGACCTGGTGCATAAAATTCATGCACTGGGGGAGGAGTGTCCCTCAGCCCAACCTGCACCCTCTCTAATCTGGGACATCCCTCTCACAATCCAGGAGGCCCTGGTATCTGGGATTTATTTATCTTCTATAATTGAAACTTTGAGGCCTTGAGTGGAGGCCAGGACAGGCCAGGTTGGGTGGGAAGCTTGGCTTCCTCCATCACCAGGGGCAACCCAAGCCTCCTGCTCTCTCTAGCTCTGTGGCTGCCGCCATCTTGGTTGGGATTTATTTATCTTCTATAATTGAAACTTTGTAGTCTTGAGCAGAGGCCAAGGCCAGGCAGAGTAGCTGCCCCCATTGCCAGGGAAACCTAAGCCTCCTGCTTGCTACATGGCCACAGCAATCTTGGTTAGGTTAATTTGCACACTCCCTCCTGATTGGCTGGTGGGCATGGCTTGTGGGCATAGCAGAGGTACAGTCAATTTGCATGTTTCTCTTTTATTAGTGTAGACAGATATTATTATGATATTTTGAAGGAAGCCTCTCTATGCCAAGCACTATAGTAGAGGCTAAATACACAACGATTTTTAAGAAAGAGAAAGAGCAAAGAGGGAGGGAGAGGGAGGAGAAGAAACCAGAGACAGAGAGTAGGAGGGAGAGAGAGAGACACAGAGAGAGAGAGACAGAGAAAGAGAGA
This sequence comes from Lasiurus cinereus, assembly GCA_011751065.1. Taxonomy (NCBI): domain Eukaryota; kingdom Metazoa; phylum Chordata; class Mammalia; order Chiroptera; family Vespertilionidae; genus Lasiurus; species Lasiurus cinereus. The sequence goes on along the minus strand of JAAGEH010000045.1, from coordinate 12,765,904 downwards.
GAGATTCTGCCTTATGTAGTGCACAGAGATAAAAATACTAACAGAATGGGAGCTAGCTAGGCACCCTAGCCAGTTGGGCTCATTGGATAGAGCATTGGCTCACAGACTGAAGGGTCCTGGGTTCAATTCTGGTCAAGGGTTCATGCCCGAGTTGCAAGTTCAATCCCTGGGGGTGGGGGTGGGGGTGCAGGAGGCACCAATCAATGATTATCTCTCATCATTGATGTTTCTATCTCTCTCTTCCTCTCCCTTCCTCTCTAAAATCAATAAAAATGTATTTTTTTAAAAAAAGGAATAGGAACTAGGCTTCTCACGATGTGGGAGTTACCGACAAGCAAGGCTAAACTTTGCATTTGATAAAGAATTAGAATTGAAGTCATCGGTATGAACTTATATTTAGCTTAATATAAAGACAGTTATATATAGAAAAAAAATTGCATATATTAGTGTACACATATTATTTCTTCATTCTTTTAGCTGAGTGGACCAAGGAATAAAGCTGCCTCAGTAGCAACAAGCACACCTAGCACCCAGATCTTGGTTTCTAATACCATTTATGATAATAAAAGCATAATATATAAATCGATGGAATGCCTAAACAGCAGAATGACTGTCTGGATGACCATGCCAGTCAAGGCGGATGCAATGTGATTGGTCAGGTGGCCCTGCCATCACTCCACAATCACCCCACACAGGGAGGCCCAGGCCACCTTCTATGGGGTGATTGATTGTGAGGCTCCCTGATTTATACCCTGAAGAGGGAGGCCCAGGCTACCCAGCCGGTAGCACTGCAGCAGTGTGTGGGGCCAGCCAGGGGTTGCCCAGCAGAGGGAGACCCAGGCCAGCCAAGTGATTGTACCCCATGCCTGTCACCTGCAGAGGGAGGCGACCAGTGGTGAGGGTGGGGGAGGGGGGCAGCCCCACACAGATGGCAAGCAGTGACAGCGGCAGGGGCAGGGCTAGCTGCCAGCAGCCGGGGGAAGGAAAGCCCTGATAGGCCCTGATCTTCAGCCAGGCCTAGGGATCCTACCTAAAGGGTCTCGGATTGCAAAAGGGCACAAGCTGGGCTAGGGACACCCCACTTTCCTGTGCATAAATTTTATGCACTAAGCCTCTAGTTTTCCAATAAAAAGAACCAGAACTCCTTGGAGAAATGACTGATTCCAAGACAGGAGCAGGAAACATACAAAATGAGCCAGGAGTATCTTTTAGTCCCAGAAAGTAAATAAATACTAAAATAAAAACCATACACACACACACACACACACACACACATACACACACATACATACACACACACACACACACACACACACACACACATGCACACACACAATGATGAGAGCACATGAAATGGACACAGGAGCCAACTGAAAGAACTCCCATGGCCAAAACTGGAACAATTAGAGCAAAAATAAAGTAGTATTAAAGTATGAAGTAAGTATTTATATGCACATACCAATAGAATAATTAACTAATTATTCAAATAACTGGAGAAGGAAGAGACAAATCTATGCAGAAGAATTCCACATAATTTATGTAGGTATTTTGCCCTCAAGGAGGTAAAGCGAACTCCCCACTTTCACATAGTACAATGTGGAGAAGCTAGTTTGGCTCAGTGGATAGAGCGTCGGCTTGTGAACCAAAAGGTCCTGGGTTTGATTCCGATCAAGGGCACATACCTTGGTTGCAGGCTCCTCCCTGGCCTGAGCTCTGGTCAGGGTGCATGCAGGAGGCAACCAATCATGTGTTTCTCTGACATTGATGTTTCTCTGTCTTTCCCTCTCTCCTTCACTCTCTAATAAATCAATGGAAAAATATCCCTAAGTGAGGATTTAAAAAAAAAAAAGAGTACAGTGTGGAAAGTGTTGGCGGGTGAGGGAGGAAGAGTACCTTTACAGTGGAGAAACATGGTCAACACTGCTTTAGCCAGGTGATCAAGGTCAACATCAACAGTCATAAGTCATGTTGATCAAATGGTATGCTATGATGTGGTTTTTCCAAAAAAAAAACCTTCAGTATCTTATGGACTTAAGAAAATTTGTATAGATGCTCTTTCTGATGGTTCTCCCATTTGATCTTCTCTCCCTTCATTTAAGTCTGAAAAAATGAACAACCCTTTGGGCATCAATTGTATGAGTATACCATGTCCTAATGACCCATATAGACTAAATTTACTACCTGGAACTACCTTGAACATTCAGACCTTGTGTGATTATTTTTTAGGGTGTTTCCTACACTTAAGGTGTTTGTCTCCCTCACACTTTTTCTAAGTTCAAAATCATGATCATCTTTCATGGTTCACCTCAAATATTTCCTCCTCAGGGAGAACAAAGCTGCTCATTTCTCTGAACGTCATAATAGTGTGTCCCTTCATTATTTCATGGGCATAAACCAATTTTTTATAAATGCTGTTTCTAGATATTTATAAGCAATGTTGCTTATAGACATTTCTCCTATTGTGCTGTAAGCCTCTTAAGAGTAGGGTCAATATCATGGTCCCGCTTGCTCTCACACAGTGTCTAACATTTATTCATCCAATAACTATTTATTGCATGCAATACCATTAAATGAACAGGAGGGAGGAAACTTACAGAGAAAAAAATAACAACTAAATATTAATACTGTGAGGCAAACTTTCCAAGCCAGGAAAGCTCAGGGGGAAAAATGAGAAGGAAAAATATTGATGTAGGTCAGCTTTACTGAAAATATTGACAAAAACCTTCTATCATAGAACTGATTTATTTTTCCAGCCAGTGCATATGCTTCTAAGTTAAAGGTCTCTGCTCTACCACTTCACCCATTTAATGTGATCTAGGACCCCTGTGGTTTGTGTATAGAAAACTAGTAGACTCTGGGTGAGTAAATAAATCTAAGCAATGTTCATTTTCAAAAGAAAACATGAATGAGCGGTAAGAATTTAGTGAAGTAAATAGACAAAAACTTTTTTTTTCATGGCAGAGGTCTGAAGTTCAGCTTACAACTGACATGCCACTGCATGGGTTCTCAGGAAAGAACTGCTTTTGAAATTTTCTATTAAAGCGAAACATGTTGCTATCTCAATGTCTATACATTCAATTTATTTTGAATACCATTTTTTTGTGCGCCTCTCTTGATATACTTGTTTCTTATTCCTCTAGTGTAGATTAAATTCCAAATTTCAGAGCATTGGTGCCAAAATGTATCTTTCATTCCCCTTGTCAAAGTTTCTGATAGGGCAATTTTAACTCCATAGGTGTTCCATTCAATTCTGAGGTCTTTCTTTCCCAGATCCAGGCCTTCTGCTCTTTCCCACTGAGACTTCAAACTCTCTTTATAGGTCATGACCCATCATTCACGCTCAGAATGCAGAAATGATTTCTGATTTTAAACAAGGATATTGAATGCTCAGCCCCACATTTTTTAATTCCCCAAAACAATTAACTTCATGAAAACTGGTTCTTTCACACCAATGTTTCAGAACCACAGAAAGCTGTTTAATAGTATTAAGATTCCAGTATGTATTTCTAAATTGCCTTGTGGCTTTATTGCTTTGTTCTCCTCTAATCTGTCATTGGCCACCTTCCCTGAACGCTGCCAAACTCTTCCTGAAAAGCCTGTTATTCCTTCACACCTGATGGAACAAGGATAGGGACTGACTCTGGCATCTTATTAGGGTCCTCATTCACTTTTAATAAATGCTCATCCATTTCCATTTGTAATGATAGGACATCCTAAATCTGTTAATATTCAACATGTTTCATCTAAAATGTCAGATTAATTCTGGAACAATAAATACTGCATGAACTGTTAATATGACTACAGATGTTAAGGTCCCGGTATGGTAGTGTCTAAAGCATTCCAACATGGCATCAGCTCAGCTGATTTCAAATCCTGGTTCTGCCACAGGTTAGGCAGCCTTCAAGCAATATTTTTTCTGGATCCCTGAGCATCATTCATCTGTCCGGAGATTCTCTGTGGAGCATCTCTTGCATGTCATGTACCAAGGTCACACTGACCTTCAATTAGGCTAAGCTTCCTCATCTTTAAAATAGAAAGATAATGCCCATCCTGTAGGATTGTAAAGATTAAATGGCTTCTCCTATACATGACTTCTCACCACTTTTACTCTCTCCACCACCACTATCTTCTCCCACTTTCTTGTGCCTGAAGGACGATCTCATTAAGCTTTCTTGCTGAAGCTCTTCAAGATGAAATGACCTTTTAGAATCAGACCAGGCCATTTCACAGGAAACCATACTTCCAGCCTGTTACTTTGGAGGCTGTCTGTGTGTCCCCTGCATAATCAAGTGAACCAGGGCCCTGATTCATGACACACCATCCACCGTCCAAAAAATGGCCAGGTTTCCTCCATCCAATTGCTTGTTCCTTCCACATTATCATTTCAAGGTGTCCAATAAGAAGGAAATGACACAGTATCTCCCTTTTTATTGGAGAGAAGTTAACTCTCTCCAATGTTAGCTGCTTGGAGATTCCTCATGCATTGTTCATAAAAACCGGAGAAGGGTGGATAAACACATCTGCATTTAAATCTACATTCCATGAAGTGGATCCACTCCCAAATGCACAGCTGTTTGGAGTTATTGGTTGTCAGACTGAAAACTGAAGAATGTATTTCTAAAGATGTTTGTGTGTTGAAGTATAAAGTGTAACTCCGAGAAGACTCGAATGTTCAATGCTATGTGTATTTGTTCCTAGATTCTGTTAGAAGTTGTGTAGCCAAGTTGTTCTTCACCTGCTCCCTGAAGGGCCATTACTGCTTGTATAGTAAATCCAGTTTTATTCTCATCAGTCAAGAACCTCAGCCATGGATCCAGATCATGTTTCTGTTTCAGCAGGTGTGTATAAGCTAAGTTCATCGTGGCTCCTTGTTTGAGTTTATGACCATTTTTACTGAATTATTATTTGACCAAATTTGATATGTAGGGAACAGCAATACATACACATTTCATCACTAACTTTTAATAAGAATTTTTAAAATATTTTAAAGTATTAACTCTGTAGGCTGTTGTCTTTTCTTTTCTTTTTTAATATATTTTATTGATTTTTTACAGAGAGGAAAGGAAAGGGACAGAGAGCTAGAAACATCGATGAGAGAGAAATATGGATCAGCTGCCTCTTGCACACTCCCTACCGGGGATGTGCCCACAACCAAGGTACATGCCCCTAACCGGAATCGAACCTGGGACCCTTCAGTCTGCAGGCTGATGCTCTATCCACTGAGCCAAACCAGTCTTGGCTGTTGTCTTTTCTTTTAAAAAGTTCTGGACTACTAATCAGGAGACCAACCCTATTAATATCTATAATAATATAAGCATAATATGCTAATTAGACCAGGCATCCTTCCAGATGACCTTTCAGATAGAGCTGGGGCTGCGAGGGCTGAGTCCCTTGTATAAATTTTGTGCATCGGGCCTCTAGTGTATTAATAAAAAAGGAGAATAAAAGGGAAAATACATTTTTGTGAAACAACAAAAATACCAGCTTATTTGAGAGAAGAACTTTCCTAATGTAGAGCTAGCTTTTATTTATAGTTTTTCAATTTTTATGTTGGCACATCCTTTTAGACATTGTTAAAATACTGGAATGCTATTTTTTCTACAAAATATATAACTACAGGTAAAATTTCATAATGAGAGACTTTTGACTTAACAACTAAAATTTTGATGAAAATATTTTAGCTTTAAAAAAATTCTTATTTAAGCTAAGTAACAAAATAAACTTATGAACAAAGTAACATAGAAGCATGGAACAGAGTGTGAAATCTCAGACGGAAGGTGGGGGAAGGTTGGTGGGTGGGAAGTAATCAACTTAGGACCTTGTACACATATATGCATGGCCCATGGACACAGACAATGGGGTAGTGAGGGCTGTGGTGAGGAGGTGGTGAGCTGGAGGGGGTCAATGGAGGAAAAAGAGAGACATATGTAATACTCCCAAAGGAAAAAAAAAAGAAATGACATGAAGGCAAAAAAAAAAAAATTCTTTTATGGAAATATTTACCTCAAATGCATTAAATTTTAATGTAAAATTATAACATCCTGTATAATAAAAGGCTAATATGCAAATAGACTGAGTGACAGAACAACCAATCAACCTAACAACCCGCCACTATGACATGCACTGACCATCAGGGGACGAGCACAGAACATGGCAGGTGTCAGCAGCAGATGCAGAGCACAGAACATAGCAGGCATTGGCTGTGGCGGGATGGTGGAGCAGGTGAGTGGGCGCACCAGACCAAGGTCGGGCATTGGTCACTGTCATAGGGCAAACTTCTGAAAATTCTTTGTTCCCACGTGCCATGGTTTGTCTGGTGCATGCACCTGCTGTCAGCACCAGCCCTGCTCACACCCACTGCCGGTGCCAGAGCCACTGCTTGCACCTGCTGCTGGCACCTGGGGCTGGCCACAATCGCCCCTGAGGGCTTCTCCACCTCCTCCTGCTCCTGAGGGGTGATCAGGCAGCAGCCGCCACTCACACCCGATGCTGGCGCCAGCCCCAATTGCTCCACACTGTCAGTAAGTGAGAGCAGGGCCAGTGCAGTCAGCATGTGGGAGCAGTGGCAGCTGCAAGGTTGCAGGCAGACAGGGGACCAGGGCTGCAGTGGAAGGGACTGGGCAGGGGCTTGGATGATGGGCAGAGACCTGCCCCTGTGCCCACCGCAGCCTGCACAGGTCCTTTCAAGATGCATGAATTCATGCACTGGGCCTCTAGTAGATTATAAAGTGTTAGTAATAGAAGAGACCTTAGATATCCTTTTTATTAATAAGAAATTTGAAAGGCAGAATTCAGACCACCTAACTCCTCTTCATTAGTCATTAATGCACATGTGTTAAAAAATAAAATGAATGGATGCAGGCAGGAACAGAAAAGAAAGGAGGGAAAAACAAAATTCAAATGCTCTAAGATGCTTTAAAATTAGGCCAAGTGGTAAGATAGTTTATTTACTTCTATTAATAAAATATTTCTATTATACCCCTTACAAAAGTCACAACCAAGCAGTTATATTTCATAAATAAAGGCAGCTGAATGTATCATAACCATAAAGTGGAACTATATTAATTAAGAAAAGAGACAGCTTAGACATGCCTTAAGACTATCACCTTTTTCTGTAAGAATTAATAACCCACAACTCATGTTTTGATGTAAATTGAGTTGTATTGGAATAAAAAAAGGCGTTAATTTTTGTTCTATTTCTTAAAAGAATGACCTTATTTTACTTTGCTTACAGTTTTCAAATACTTTTCATCAGTGATGTTGTCTTTGGTTTGATCTTTGGCTTTGTTCTTAACAGTTGTCAGTTTTCCGAAAACAAACCAAGAAAACTTGCTTTTATTTTTGTCCCTTTATCTTATTTTATTGACATAGTCTGATTCTTTGTATTTTTCTTTAAGCAAAATCACCCAAAAGCATATTTATTAGTATACTGCTTTTCTTCTTTGTTCATTTTACTGTAATAGTTCCTTTCTTTTCCCATAGCTTTGGTATTGTGTGGTCCGGATAAGCCCTGACTTCACAACATCAATAAAAGATTTGAATAAAAAACAAATCTTTGACTTCATGATTACAAACCCAGCCTTGTATGCTGGCTAGACTCTTTCTTCTGTCAATTTAACAGACTCCTGGAGCTCTCTAAATCACTGATTCCAGCCTAAACTTCTCTTTAGATTGATGATTAATAAAATCAGGCTCTGCTCTTTTTTAAAAATATATTTTTATTGATTTCAGAGAGAAAGGAAGATAGAACAAAGCCTCAATAATGAGAATCATTTATCAGCTGCCTCCTGCATGCCCCCTATTGGGGATTGAGCTTGCAACGGGGGCATGTGACCTGACCTGGAATCCAACCTGTCACCTCCTGGTTCATAGATTGACTCTCAACCATTGTGCCACACTGGCCAGGCTCTGCTTGTCTTTAAAAGAAAAATCATGTGCTACATAACTTTCTGGTAATAAATAAATTCCCAAATGTGCCCACATCATGGTTGCATAATCAGCTTACCTGGTATTGACTCGGCTTTTTTTAATCTGAGTATAAAGTTCTTCACCTTTCCCCACTCAGTCCAAGAAATAGCTCAACTTTATAGTAACGACATATTTCTTGGGAAAAAACTTACAAATTTTTATTTACTAAATAGAAATTTCTTAAACACAAACTACATAGAAAGTTTCATAAGTCAATGCTTGGATGTCACTGTCATTGAAAATAGAATTTATAAGCCAATATCATAATTTTGTCATACCTCAGCATAAAATATAATACATAAATGGTTTTGTGTGTATATAAATAATATGTTATGGTTTCTGTTATGTTGTGTGTTTTTATAAAATTGTTCCTTTGACTTGAAATGCTCACATTTAAAGTTATAACATCACAACATGTAAATAACTATTAAAAACATAATAGATTAGTGAATATACAAACACAATTTAAATTTTTCTTTGAACTTTTTGTTTTCATTAGCTTGAATGAAATATACATAAATGTGACTTTCTTTACATTAACAATCTTATTATCTAACACTTAGAATATCCTAAAGTTCTAGGACTATCCATCCATTATATATTTTAGGATTAAAAAGGTTTTTTTGTTTCCCACCCATCTATTCACAATGTTCATATTTGAATATGTGCAAAATGAACACTCAATTATTTAACTTCCAGTCTTCATAATCTACTCTGATGTTTGTGCTTTAGATTTAATTTTATACATTAATTCTCAGAGCTTTGAAAAAGAAATATTTACATTGACCATTTTCCAATTGGATAACATGCTTGGGAAATGATTGAAGTAAATACTATGTTACCAAGATTAGGCATATTTACAGAGATCAATGTTAACTGCCTTGAAAATCTTATTCAATACTTTTAATTTTTCTATTAAAAAATAAAAAGCCTAAAAATATATCATATGTTCAATCTTCAAGGTAGCTTGGTTCCTCTATTTAAATGTAAACCATGTTAAAGTTCAAACCAAGCCCAAATAGTGTACTGCAGCCAGTCAAACAATCTTGGTGAGATGAGAGACAACATGTTTTTCTCACTAAATCCCTTTCAGAGCCTATTTCCGGAGCCCCTGTCCATCCAGAGCCGTTCTGTGCAATTCCTCAGATCTCTGTGGGAGAAGACCCAGGTGGAAGGTGCTCACAGCTTCGAAACAGCCATGCTGGAGTCCACATTTCCACAGCAGAAGGTAAATGCTTCTTTCCCGGGTTATGTTATTTTAAGCTAAGATTCAGGATTATCTTGAAGCAGTTTGCCTATTTCTTTCTCAACAGTTCCACTTTCCCTTCTCTCCTTGATCCTCTATTATTATTTTAAAAAACACTTATGAAGTAACATAGCACCAAATTTCAGCAGTGCTACAGTGGCCTCAGGGTAGAGTGGTGTCAGTAGACAGGGTCATTGCCTACTGTGACTTTGTTAAATCAACATTTGTGAAGTGGG
>JAAGEH010000045.1:12562155-12756444 GCA_011751065.1 Lasiurus cinereus | reverse complement strand
AGAGAGAGGCAGGTTCTGGGACATATGCCTTTATTTGGGTCTGCGGAGAGGGTACTTTGGGTTCCCCAGGCTAAGGCCAGATTGTCCAATTCAAACCAAAAGGAATGGGGTTCAGGTAAGCCCAGGAAAGTCTTATCTAAGGCACACCCCAGGAGCAGGCCCTGGGAAGCAGGGAAAACTTGATCACAGGGCTGCTGGGGAAATCATAGCAGAAACCTACATTTGCTCGCAACTCTGGAGGCTGTTGTCTGGAACGTGCACTTGCATTACGTGGCCAGTGTTGGTTTAAGGCCCCCACGGGCTGCTTGGCCTAACAAGATGGATGCCAAGGCAGCAACAGCCTGGAGTAGCTTAGCTAAACATTGGCGCTGCTGCGTGAGGCTCTCAGGCTGACATAATACAACCCACTAAAAGCTACTCAAAAACTACTCATACGACGTGGCATAGGAAACATTTTATAAAAGAAGACCATGGACTGTAGGATCAAAAGAGCAACAGAGAACTGGGCTCCAGGTTTTTCAGTGCCTTGTATTTCTTCCTTCCAAACTTCCTCTCATGCCCTTGTCCTCTGCAATCACCACACAGCACGAAAGAAAGAAAGAAAGAAAGGAAGGAAGGAAGGAAGGAAGGAAGGAAGGAAGGAAGGAAGGAAGGAAGGAAGGAAGATAAGGCGAACAGGAAGAGAGAAAGTATGGTCAGGAAGAAGGAGCAGTGTTGAGGCAGGCAAGCATGACTTGAGACCCAGAACATTTTAGGAGTGTGGAAACGGGGCCATAGTTCTCAGGATGCAGTGGCCTGAGACCATCTCAGCAGGCCCCCAACCTCGGAAAAGATCAGAATGTGAAACTACACTCATCCAATCAGGAAAGTGAAACTGGACGTGTATGTACACTGACATGGTGAGTTTTGTGTGTGAGAGAAGTCACAGTCTCAAGGATGGAGAGAATGATTGGAGGAAAGCTGACCCGAGGCAGGAAGACTACTTAGAAAGTAGTTACTGTAATCAGGTAGGAAATGAAGGCATGAATCAAAGCTGGACTTTGTAGGAAGATGATGGATGCAAGGTTCTTAAAGAAGTAGAATCAACAGCACTTGGTGCCTGATAAGGAAACTGGAAGAAGCAAGGATGACTCCAAGCACATCGTGTGGGTAAATGGATGATGGCTACATCCTGAAAAAGAGAGACCACAAAGGAAGCCACTGTGGAGAAAGAAGGGAAAGCATTCTGGTTTACATATTTGAGTTGAAGTTGTTTGTATAGGTAACCACGTGATGATCGTGGTTGAAATGGATCCTAGGAAGACCAGGACTGGACGTATGGGTTTGAGAGACATAAGGTAGCACTTGACATTATGACAGTGGATTGAATCACTCAGGGGAAATAGAACATGTACAGTGACAACAGAGATTGGTTATTGACCACTCCTTAGCAAATACTACCAGCTTCTCTAAGCCCTTACTACACTCAAAGATCTTTATTATTCTTGTTTTACCTTTAAGAAAACACAGTAATAACCATTGGATGCTTACTAAGCAAACCAGAGGTTATGAGAATACATATATGGTTGTGGTCTTGTCTTTGTTTTATACTATTGAGAAGGGGAGTAAACATACCAATATTAAATAAATTTAAAATACAAACAATTAGCTATTTAATCAAAAACTGTTGCATTGTAAAATTAACTCAATACCTCTTAAGTGCCGAAAGACTGTGAAAGGATGACAAATGGGTTTGATTAATCAGAAGTTTATTTAGGATAAGACACTGAAGACACATTCAACCATTACATCACCGTTTTTGGCTTTGGTTTAAGAATTAGGTATGCAGTGTGAAAAACTAAAGGAAATGCCACAATTGTACCAATACAAAGTAGAATGGAATTCTTTGTATATTTCACCCACATTTTAAACTGTGCATCATGTCTAGAGACAGTGCCTCAAATTCTTATGAATTTTTCATTGTGATGTGTATTTTAACTAGAGGCAACTAGTAAATTAGAATTTGGCATGCTGCTTCGAGTCCTAAGAGATTTTTTAAAACTTGGCAGATCAGTTTTGTGCATGCTCACAGTATACTTATTCGTATTTCTTCTATTTTATACAAATAGGTAGTCCTCTAGAGAAAATTTGACTGCAAACCAAAATGCTTTCAAATGTTTTAGTTTTATAATTTGACTTATTCACACGTAATTGAAAAAGTCTTCAACATCTAGAATGTACATATTTGGCAGTTATCTGCCTGGGTATCTCTCAATCAAACTGATTTTCTTCTTATTTTTATGAAGTGTTGTGCCCACTAAATTCAAAATTGCTGTGAGAATGGTCCAAAGACTGCTTTATTTTTTTACCATATGTACACTGTAATATACTCTGGTGATTGAAAATGATGAGCGTTTCTGCATCAGCTGCAGTGATGGAGTTGACACTGTGGCTAAGAGGATTTAGAAAGAAGGATAAAACTCCTGAGAAATTCTGGAATTTCAGAACTGAAAATCAACAATATGATATTTATTAACTTGGAAAGTGCTTGAATGCAGGGATTGCACCGTTTTTACTATTATTTTTCCAAGGTCATATGGTGCCTGATAGGAGCTCAATATATAATGGGAACTAACTGAATAAATAAATTAACCTTGTCATTTTTTGGATGTTAAAATTGGAAGCAAAAGGACCTGGTGAAGGTCACATAGCTAGTCAAATAGAACTAGAGTGCAAAAGATTATCTCTTCCCACTCTAGCCAGTTTGGCTCAGTGGATAGAGCATCGGCCTGCAGACTGAAAGGTCTCAGGTTCGATTTCAGTTAAGGAAATGTTCCTTGGTTGTGGGCACATCCCCAGTGGAAGGTGTGCAGGAGTCAGCTGATCAATGTTCCCTTTCCCTTCCTCTCTGTAAAAAATCAATAAAATACATTAAAAAAAAAAAAGATTAACATTTCTCCATGCAAAATGTGTGGTGGGTCTGGATGGCTCTCTGGAGCCGCAGTCCTACTGGTAGCTTAGAATTCCAGGTGCATCTTCTGTTCTGTGTTCATCTTCTGGCAACTAAATATTAACATTTACACCTACAATCACCTTGGCGGAGGAAGACAGGGAACTCGGAGAATCACAGATGGACTTTTAAAAGTGTCTGCCTGGAGTGACCCATCCCTTTTCATAGTTCACTGGTTCAGTGAAGGCTTGGGTGTTGGGGTGGGGCAGGAGAAGGGTGGAGAGAGTTAATGGGGAGGGAGGGAGATGTAGAAGGGGACATCTACAAGACTTTCAACAATAAAGATAAATAAATAAAAATTAATAAAAAATAAAATCAATGTTTTTAAGAGTACCAACAGGACTGTAATGATTAAATAATACATATAAATTCCTTAGAACAATTCCTGTGTAACATAATAAATACTAAATGTTAGCTCCTAAACACACACACACACACACACACACACACAAATGAGAGCATGATTATTGCTGCAGGGATAAATTAATGGTAAAGAATAAAGATTCCAGCCGAGACCAGTTTGGATCAGTGGATAGAGCGTTGGCTTGCGGACTGAAAGGTCCCAGGTTCGATTCTGGTTGGGGGTATATACCTTGCTTGCGGGCACATCTCCACTGTGGGGCATGCAGGAGGTGGCTGATTGATGTCTCTCTCTCATCAATGTTTCTGACTTTCTATCTCCCTTCCTCTCTGTAAAAAATCAATAAAATATATTTAAAAAAAAAAAAGAATAAAGATTCCAGAAATAGCCCCAAGCATATATAGACATTTGGTAGATTTTTTTTAAAAAAGGAGAAGAAAATAAAATATTTTCAAAATAGTATGGGTACTGGTGACTTTCCAGATTGAAAAGATAAAATTAGATCCCTCCCAGACATTATATACATAAATCAATTCCTGATAGATTAGAAGCCTAAATATAACTAATGAAACCTTAGAAATAGAAGAAAATACTGACATTTACCTTTATGACTTTAGGATAAGAAAGGATTTCTTAAGACCTAAGTGAACAGAAATCATGAAGCAAATATGAATAACAGATTTGGCTACACATAAAGTTTAAATTTCTCTATAACAAAATACACCATAACAAAGTTAAAAGGTACAAACAAGCTGTAAGAAGGTATTTGAAATATGTATAACTCACACACAAAAAGCTTATCTAATAAAGAGGGAATATGCTAATTGACCATCACTCCGTCACAAAGATGGCTGCACCCACAGCTGAGGCCAAGTTCCCATAAAGAGCCTTAATGAGCAATCAGCAGGGACCTGAGGCTACCCCTCCCCTGCCCCTGTGGGGCTTGACAGGAGACCTCAAGGCATGCCCCCCCACCCCAGTCTGGCCTGGGGAACCTCAGGCCACGCCCCCCATCCTGGCAGGGCTAGACAATGGTGGGACTGACCAGGTCTGGATCTAGCCCAATGGGGATGGGGACAGGCCGGGTCAGGCTCTCATGCGATTTTGAGGTGCATGTGCGTGGGCAGGGACTTGACTCTGGGTCCCATGGTGTTCCCCAGACTCTGATAGGAGTAAGATTTTCATATATATTTTACTAATTTTCTTTCATCTTTGAAACTTCTATTATAGAGAAAGGGGAAATAGCAATATTAAGTTATTTCCTCTAATTAATCTCCTTTTAATGTGCATGAATTTTATGCACCAGGTCACTAGTCTTTTATAAATCAACATAGAAGAGACAAACAACCCAAGAAAAAATTTAATGAAAAACATGAACAGAAAATTCACCAAACAGGAAACTTAAATGTCCCAAAATGTAAGATGTTTAGACTCACTAAAAATTATTGATAATTGATTTAAAATTTTTAAAATGATAACCCTATTTCACAATAATCAAAAACTGGTGAGAGGGTGGGGGTAAGAGGGAGAGATCAACCAAAGGACTCCTATGCATGCATATAAGCATACCCAGTGGGCACAGACACCAAGGGAGTGAGGGCATGGGGGAGCCCTTTGGGGGGATAAGGACACATATGTAATACTTTAATCAATAAAGAAAAAATCTGATGAGAATAAAAAATAGTGACAATAAAAATCTTGGCAAATACATAACAGAATGAGAATGTTTATATATAATAAATGAAAATAAATAGGTTTAGCTATTTAGGAAAAAAGTACTAGTATTTAAGAAAAAATATTCTCCTGTATAATAAAAAGCTAATATGCAAATTGTCCCCTGGACTGGGAGTTTGCCCAGGGAGTGGGGTTGGCTGGCCAATCTCCCATGTCCCTTCCCCCCAGCCAGTCCAGCCCAATCAGCCCCAATCAGGATGGTTGCTGGACTCCACCAGTGCATGAATTCATGCACCAAGCCTCTAGTATGTAATAATTAAATCAGATTCAAATATAAATATACAAAGTATATAATAAAATATATAATAATTAAATTAGACAGCTAGCTGACAGTCAACGTGGGTGAGTAGCTTTCCAGAAGTCTTCCTCTCATTTAAAGCTTATTTTAAAAAATGTTTAAGCATCCCCTCCAAAGGCACCCCCCTATCTAGTTAATTAACATTCATAACATATTTATCTCCCTGCCATGAGAACATTTAAGTTCTCTGTAAACAGAGTTTAAACATTTTATCAGAGATGCATCTTTCTTTTTTATTATAATGTACAAAAGTGTTCTGTACTAGACAAGGTTTAAGTCAAATTTTCCTTTACAACCTTTTTAAAAGAGCAATCTGGCAAATATTATAAATTCATTTTACCCTATTATCTTACAATTTCTTTTCTAGGTAGAACTCTCACATACCTGCGTTAGGAGACATGAACAGATGTTAACTGAGCACTGTTTGCAGATTATTATGATCTCTGAATACACAATAATCTGGCCACTCAGTGTATATCCTATATAATAAAAGACTAATATGCAAATTTCCCCCTCGACCATCAGGCAGCCTGACCAACCACCCATTTCCCCTCCCCCAGGCTAGGCTGGCTGGACCCCACCCATGCATGAATTCATGCACCAGGCTCTCTAATACATACACACACACACACACACACACACACACACACACATACACATACACACACACACACACACACACACACACACACACTGAGTGGCCAGATTATTATGTGTTCATAGATCATAATAATCTGGCCACTCAGTGTGTGTGTGTGTGTGTGTGTGTGTGTGTGTGTGTGTCAGAAGCAATGAAAATGATCATCAGTAGAAGAAAGAAAAAAATGTGGTACAGTCATGTTTGTTATGCAGGCAATAAAAGAGAATTAATTAGATCTATATGGAACAACATGGGATAAATCTTGAAAACAGAATATTGAGTTCTATTAAGAAAGTTGCAAGAGTATGACATGAATAGTATGCTAGCTTGCATAAATTTTTAAAGCATTCTAATCAGTACTATGCATTATTTATGAGTACATATATACTTGTGATCAAAATATAGCGCCATATTTAAACTCACACCAAATTCATGATGGCATTGTCTCTAGATAGCAAGGAAATGGGGGAAATAGGGAGGGAAGTGTTACTGGGAACAAGATTAAGAAGATCTCTATTTCATCTTTAATTTTGTTTTTAAAAAATCAGAAGCAAACTATGAGTATTAATTTGGCTGACAAGTACATGAGTATTTGTTACATTATCTATTTAATTAATTTAAAATTTAATTAAATTTGTAAGTAATGTCTAAGAGTTGAGGATTGATAGATTTGACTCCATAAAAATATAAAGTTTATAAAACATGTGTATACAATAACTTAAATGAAAATATGTGTCACAGCATACAAGGCAAAGTTTAATATCCTTAAGATACTTAAGCTCATTCAAATTAATCATCAGAGTTGGTCAAAGGCATGAGCAAATAAGACTTGAAGTCCAGAAAATTATTTAGTCTCATTAGTAGTCAAGATATAAACACTGAAATTAAAATAGAATGGCCCTTTTTAATTCATTTTTTAAAAGAGAATAATCAGTGTTGACTAGATTAAGGGATTTCAGACACTCTCACACATTTCTAGTTGAAGTGTAAATCATTTCAACATTCCTAAAAAATAATTTAGCAATGCTGGTCAAGAGTTTTAAAAATATTCATATCCTTTAACACAGTGATCCTATTTCTAGGAATCTGTTCTAAAATTATTTTAAATGTGTACAAAACTTAAGACACACATACCAAAAAGTATTGTGCAGTGATTTGTAAAATAGCCTAAATATCTAAAGAGGGAGAAAGAGAGTCTTAGATATAAATGTAGAGATATATAGATATATCTAGAGATGGGAGAATTAAAGTAATATATTCCCCTATATGGAAGAGTATTAAGGAACCATGCAAATTATGAGAAATGTTTAATGACATGAAACTATATTTACATGAAATACCACATTGCAATATACAAATGTATTTATATAAAGATTACTTAGAAGATTATCCACTAAAACAATCAAAAGGAAATATACCCAAGCGTGAGCAATGGTTAGCTCTGGTTCATGGGACTAGTATTTTCCAAATCTTCTCTAAGAAGTATGTATTTCTTTTGTAATCAACAAAAAAATTTTTTTGCCAAAACCAGTTTGGCTCAGTGGATGGAGCGTCGGCGACTGAAGGGTCCCAGGTTCGATTTTGATCAAGGGCATGTACCTGGGTTGTGGGCACATCCCCGGTTGGGAGCGTGCGGGAGGCAGCTGATCGATGTCTCTCTCTCATCCATGTTTCTGGCTCTCTATCCCTCTCCTTTCCTGTCTGTAAAAAATCAATAAAATATTTTTTTTAATTTTTTTCATTGTACAAGTATCACTTTTAGTTATACTGTTTTATGTAAGAAAATGTAAATAAGCAGCTTACTTAAAGAAAATTGCACTTTGAGATAACCAATTTTCATTATAAAATAAGGATTTTTTTAAAGGATAGAAAATCCATTGATTTCTTTAAGAAATGGAGAGAATGGCCTGCATGCAATAAACAGAGATACAGTTAATATTTCCACCCTTCAGAGGTGTTCTGCTCATCAAAGGACCAGACAATAAGTTGACTGGGAAATTGCTCCTGGCCTAGAATTTGAGAGAAAAGGCTTTTTTATTGACACACATGTTCCAGTTCCCAACGCCTGGAGAACTTCCATATGCCATAGAGATGAGGTCTCAAGATTATGCCCATTATGGAAACAAAACAAAAAAAAAAATTTAATTTGCTGCTGAAACAAAATGGGCCCCATCTGGCTAACATTTGGAGATTTGTTTTCAGTCCACATTGCTACAAACACACTTGACAGTTCCCAGAGTAATTGGCAGTTCTGTCCAAGCCCAAATAAAACGAAAGCAGCAATTCTGTGTGGAACAAAAGGAGACCCGATGTTCACTAAGCTCCGATTGAGTCTTTTGAGATACACTGTTAATACAACACTTTGATAAATAAGTGCATAAGGAAGTAAATAAGAAATGGGCTTATTATATAAAGGCTGTTAACTATTCAAATTCTTAGGAGAAATTTAAGTCTACACGTGCGATGTGAGTGACAAGTGTTACAGGCCAGCCTCAGGGGAGAGCAATGTGCATGAATCATGGTGTTGGAGAGAGGTTAGCTATGCTGAACCTCATGTTCAGAGCAAGCTAGATGGGAATGCAGTAAATGAGAATGATAATTCGGTTTGGGATTGCAGAAGCCCAGATGGGGGTGGGGACCCCTGGGCTCTGAGCCCAGAACAGGAAAATCTGAGAGGCTGTGTCTAGAAACTGAAGGTGAGGTAAGGAGATTGAAAGAATCCTAGATAATAAAAGGCTAATGTGCAAATCGACTGACCAGTGGAACAACTGATTGGTATGATGCACACTGACCACCAGGAGGCAGATGCCCAATGCAGGAGCTGCCCCCTGATGGTCAGTGTGCTCCCACAGGGGGAGCTCAGCCAGAAGCTGGGCTTACAGTTGGCGAGCACAGCAGCAGTGACAGGAGCCTCTTGCACCTACACAGCACTAAGGATGTGGGGAGCAGGCCTAAGCTGGCAGTCAGACACCCCCCAAAGGTTCCCAGACTGTGAGAGGATGCAGGCTGGACTGAGGGACAGCCCTCCTCCAGAGCACAAATTTCGTGCACCAGGCCTTTAGTGTGTGAATAAGAACCTATTCAAAGAAGACAGGCCAAGGGGTAAATCCAGGGATTAAGAGGCAAACTCCATGAAAATGCAAATCATGTCAGAAAACTGAAGGCAAAGGGGTTAAGAGGGCAGATTGAAGGTGGGGGTGTGGCTGCAGATGCCAATGTCTGGGACACTCCTGATGAAGAAAGAACTGGTAGGGAGGCTAGTGGGCATTAAAATACAGAGTCTTGGTTTTTTAAAGAAAGAGGAAAATGGTTCCATGTAAAGGGAATTACACCAGCAATGACATGGAGAAGACAAAAAAAAAAAAAGAAATCACAGTACAGATATAGTAAATGTGATCCTAAGTTCATTCAGTCAGCTAAAAATATTTGAGGGGAATGCTTGCTCTATGCCAAGCACTGTGCAGAGACCCAACATAAGCAATCATGCCCTGCACTGTTGGAGACAGTAACATACAAATAAATAAATACACAACTCCACCCTGACAGAGACCACCCTATCTAATAAAAGAGCAATATGCAAATTGACCATACCTCCTCTATACCACCAGCCATGCCCACCAGCCAGTCAGGAGTGGGTATGCAAATTAACCCCAACCAAGATGGCTGTGGCCACAGAAAGAACAAGAGGGAGGCTTGGGTTTCCCCGGCAATGGAGGAAGCCAAGCTTTCCACACACCCTGGCCAGCCCAGGCCTCCACTCAATGCTACAAAGTTTCAGTTATGGAAAGATAAATAAATTCTAACAAAAAAGGTGTCAGCCACGGAGCTGGAGAGAACAGAAGGCTAGGGTTGCAACCAGTGATGGAGGAAGTCAAGCTTTCTGCAGCCCTGTCCTGCCTTAGCCTCTGGTTAAGACTACAAAGTTTCAATTAGAGAAGATAAATAAATCCCAACTGCAGACTCGGAATGAGCAGGACACTTGGCTCCACTTCAGCTACAAAGTTTCATTTGTAGAGGATATATAAGTCCCAGATACCAGGGCCTCCACTTGGGTCACTGGGGGGCGTGGCTAGGCTGCAAACCACAATAGGCCCCTCGCCCAGGCTGCCCCATGCCCCAAAGAAACCCCCATCAGAGCAAACCAGTTGGCCCCTACCCATGCACCAGGCCTCTATCCTATATAATAAAAGAGCAATATGCAGATTGACCATCACTCCAACACACAAGATGACTGCCCTCATCTGGTCAAAGATCTTGTCCCCATGTGGATACAAGATGACCAGCAGGAGAGGGCAATTGGGAGGGACCAGGCCTGCCAGGGAGGGCAGTTAGGAGCAAACAGGTTAGCAGGGGAGCAGTTAGACTTCAATAAAGCTGGCAGGGGAGTGGTTAGGGGTGATCAGGCTGGCAGGCAGAAGCAGGGGCAATCAGGAAGGCAGGCAGGTGAGCAGTTGGGAGCCAGCAGTCCTGGATTGTGAGAATGATGTCCAACTGCCTGTTTAGGCCCGATCCTATGGGCAGTCGGACATCCCTTGAGGGGTCCCATATTGGAGAGGGTGCAGGCTGGACTGAGGGACACCCCCCGGCCCCCATGCACAAATTTCATGCACCAGGCCTCTAGTCCTATATAATAAAAGCCTAATATGCTAAGTATCCAGTCATCCGGTTGTCCATTCAACCAATCAAAGCATAATATGGTAATGACATGCTAAGGCCGCTCACTCAACTGCTCACTATGACATGCACTGACCATGGTGGGGGGAGGGAGAGGCAGATACTCAACACAGGAGTTACCCCCTGGTGGTCAGTGGCTCCCACAGCAGGAGTGGCACTCAGCCAGAAGCCAGGCTCATGGCTGGTGAGTGCAGCAGCAGTGGTGGGAGCCTCTCAGACTGCGAGAGGGTGCAGGCCAGACTGAGGGTTCCCCTTCCCCGCCCCCACCCATGCACGAATTTCATGCACCGGGCCTCTAGTAAAAATATAGTATAAAATGCCGAAGAAAGTGATGAAGGGAGCATTTGTTGGATGGTCAGGGGAGGCTTCTCTGAGGTGGTGTCTGATGAGTTTTCCTGGCCGAGAGAATGTTTTGCACAAAGATCTTGAGATCGAAAATCAAAAGGAGAGAAAGAATAAGAAAAGCTAAGTAAAAACCTTGGCATATTAGAGCATTCTCCTCTGAATCTAAATCACACTTCCCATCAGGAAAATTTCTGAGCAGGCACCCTCCACGTTTGTATTTATTTATTTATAGATTATGTGCATGTCTTATTACACTCATTTCCATAATAAGACAAAATGAAAATTTCAAAAATGGAAATTTTAAAGCATGAGATGAAAAGTAAAGTGAAAGTTCTAATCGTTTCTTCTCCCTGTATCACCGTGGATGCACATGCCTAGCCAGAGGGAGCTGACTCTCCTTCCACAGCGTTGGAGGAAGTAGAAGGATCAAGATGGAGCCCAGTGGCCAAAAGGGCACGTTGAGAGTTCATCTGAGGGAACTGCCCTCTGGCCTTGTCAGCCGTGGCAAGGAGCTGCGATTTTATTGCAGTCTGTAGGAGTTGCTAAAGAGTTTGAGCAGCAGACACTGCCCAGCTTGTCTTCAAAAGGTCACTCAGGCTGCAACGTGGAGACTAGATCAGGCAGGGGCAAAAGCAGAATCAGGGAGACGATTGATGATCCAGATGAGATAGGATAAATGACACATCCATACACGTTTTGGAGATAAAAGAGACATAACCAACTAATAGGTGAGGGGTGAGGGGGAGGGGGACTTTCAAACATCTCACATGGAAAATGCCTATGGGATGTGCCAGTGGAATTGTCTAGCAGGCAAATGTGAAGCAGTTTAGGACAGAAGTACAAATGAGGACCTCCTCAGCATAGAGGTGATGAGAGCCGAGGGGAGATTAATGAATCTGGGAGCAGTATAGGAAAAAAAAAAAAAAAAAAAGGACCCAGTTCAAGAATCAACCCAAAGAGCAGCCGAGAGACAAAAGAATCCCAGAAAGTGTAGAGGTCACAGATAATCAAGAGAATGTCCAAGAAAGAGTCGGGGCCTGGATGGGATTCGGCCGCCAGATCAAGGAGAGACGTACAAGAAAGGGTCCATCCATTTGGGCAACTTGGTAAGAGCAATGTTAATGGAGTTTGAAGGGCAAGGTGCAAACAGAAGTCGGCGGAGAAATGCTGGGAAGGGAAGAATGAGGAAGGAAACGGCATATGTAGAAAGCTGCTGGAAAAGCCTGGTGCTGAATGGGCTGGTAATGGAGGAAGTGTGGAGACGGTTTAATATGGAAACCCCAGAGCATGTTTGTAAGTTGTTGGGATGATGCAATAGAGAGTGAAAATAGTAAGCAGATGAGAGAGAAAAGCCACGGCATGCAGACCCAGATCCAGAAGGAGATTGGATGGTGGAAAGATGTGTTAGTGCTTTTTTTGATGGCTTTTCATCTTTGTTGGTGAAATAAGAGGTGAGGCCATCAGCTAAAAGTGGGGTGGGGAGAGGAGGGGTGGAATGTAGGAGGTTTGTGGAAAGACAATGTCTGAGATGAAATTCTTAGAGAAAAAGGAACCGCGAAGTTGCTAGAGAAGAACAGCAGGATCACCCGGCTAATGAGGAACTTTCATTTGGGATCTGAGATGATAGATTTAAAGTAAAATGGAGATATGCTTTTTCTCCAACAATGATCAGCTATGCAAGTGCTAAACTGAGGGGTTTTTTTTATTGTAGTTTTGTTTTGTTTTGTTTTGTTTTTTGGCTCCATGGTAATGAAATGATGAAAGATTTCAAGGAAGTAGGAAGGAAGAGATCTATTTTTGAGATGATAGAGGGTAAAGTTGCAGACAAAAAGGAAAGATTTAAAATGCTAAGAAAAAAAAAAAAGTCTGCACACAGGAAACCTGATTTGAGAAACATAAAGATGCACTTTTGAGCCCAGGAAAAAAAAAAAAGTTCTTTTCTGAACGAAGAAGATGATGGATTTGTGCATCTTTGCACAAGAACCCTCTGCTTTTGCTCCGCTTATCACAAAGCTGGTCACTGCAGCGAAGGCAGACAGACAACCGAGCGAGGGGAGAGAGGCCGCGTTTACCCCAGGCTCTGTGCGTAAGGCTTGCAATGCTAGGTAGCACCGGGAGAGTATTAGCTTCACATGAGATGACTTTTTATCACCGTTTATGGAGTACCAGTGGACTCGCACTCCTCCACCAAAGCCTCGTTAATGTTCATCTGGGATTCGTGTGATTAACGTAAGAGGAGAGGCTCGAAGGCGTAGAGTCCCTGCGAACCAACACGCCTTCCAGAGACTTTTACAAGCACGACTTTTATGGATGCCTTGGGACCCCTGAGTGTGAGAGTCCAGCCAAATTCTCAACTTCGCCTCCCGGAATACTCTCCCTACCTCCATTTGAATTCCTTTTTCCCCTTAAGAGCTGTACATGACAGCAATCGATAGGACCCCTCGTTGAAACAATTCCTTACACACAACTCATTAAGTGATTGCGTCTGATTTTGTAAACACATTGTATGTAAGTGACAGTTCCATTCACTATTGAAAAATTAGCAAGTTATTACCCTTATAACTTGGCTAATTGATATATTCCCCTCTCCACGTATACTGTACTTCTGTTGTACATAAGCTTTTCTAAATAAATTAAAATTGGCATAAGCAATATTTTCTTGATTCATTTAACTCTTGGTGCATCACACGTATTGTACTGTACCTCCTTCAGGTTACACAAGCCAGACTGTCCTATAACGAAGCATGTCGATTTTACTACTGTAGTGAACATTCCTGCACAGTCAGCCAGATGTTCTGCATCAGCCAGGGAAATTGAAAAAAAAAAGAAAAAAGAGAAAGACTTTAGAAAATGGTTACTGAAATAACTCTATTCCCGAGGGAACAGAGGTATGCAGTTCCTCTGAAATGTCTGCTAATCCAATAGTGGTTTAGGTTCTTTTCTTAAATAATCAATGCACGAGGGAAATTTTTTTCTTTTTTCGTTGACATGATTATGAATAGTGTGTGACTACTTACAAACACTGGACACTGAACTTTTAGAATAAACAGCACCTCTTTTCAAATAAGCTGAAAGTGTGCTAGTTAAAAGCTTGGGATCTTGGTTCAAATCCTGATTCTCCCACTTCCTAGTTCTTTTATTTAAGTCCCCTGTGTGGGAACCTCTTTCACGTCCCACGTGATTCAGGGTTCCCAGTTCAGGATTCAGGTTCTGGAGGAGGCCGCACGCAAATGAAAAGAGAGACTAGAAAAGCATTAATTTGGCGATATTAGGGGGCCAGGCGGGAGCCTTCCTCTAGTGCAGTGGTTCTCAACCTTTTTTAATGCTGTGACCTTTTAATACAGTTCCTCATGTTGTGGTGACCCCCAATCTTAAAATTATTTTCGTTGCTACTTCATAACTATAATTTTGCTACTGTTAGTGAATCATAATGGAAATATCTGTTTTCCGATGGTCTTAGGCGACCTTGCTAGCAGTTTTCAACCTGTGGGTCGCTGCTGTAGAGCCTAAGACCATCAGAAAACACAGATATTTACATTATGATTCATAACAGTAGCAAAATTACAGTTATGAAGTAGCAATGATTGGGGGTCACCATAACATGAGGAATTGTATTAAAAGGTCACAGCATTAAAAAAGATTGAGAACCACTGCTCTAGTGGAAAGGACTACCTCTTGCTCTGGCACTTTTCTCCCTTTTATTAAGACTTTGGGACACACTCATAGCCTTTAGGCAGGAAATTACAAGGACAGAAATTAACATGAAACAAACAGGTAGAGGCTGCTTCAGCTAACAATGTTTCAACTAAACAGTGAGTGATTAGCTCTGACCTTTCAGAGCAATTAAGGTTGACCAGCCTTCTGGTCTCCTGTTCACATCTTTCTATTAGTGCGACAATGTTTGGTTTCCAGCACCCCTGCATCTTATCTTCTTGACCTGCCAAGGGCAGAAAATACTAGTACCCACTTCACAGAGATTTTGTGAGATTTAGAAGGTATAATACATCTAAATTTCTTGGAACAGTGACTGGCACATAGTAAGTGTTCAATAAACGGTAACTAATATTGTGCTTCCTCTGTAAGAGCTCCTACCCCTCAAAAAAACAAAATGAATGACAAAAGCTCCATCTCTTGAGAATGAGCTTTATTTTCACAACAGCCAAAATTTTATCCAGGCCCAGATCTATTATCAAGAGACACTCCATGAATATACTCTAAATACATCCCAAAAGAAACTTCTAAAAAATGTTTTGAGCAGAGCCTGTATCACTAATATGTGAGAAGTCATTCAAAATTAACATCCATTTCAAAATATAAATTCTGGATTTTTACACTAAAAAAAACATAGCAATTTAAATATCTCGATACTAGACATATCAAGAAAGAGAATGGTGGCACTAATTGCTTATTTTGAAACCCTGAAAGTTGCATGTAGATTGGCCAACTTTGGGTTCTAAGAACACATTATTCTCTTTAAAGTCCTCATAAGCCTATAGAGTTATTTCTCTCTCTCTCTCTCTCTCTCTCTCTCTCTCTCTCTCTCTCTCTCTCTCTTAAACCTGCAAACAAACATTTCCTAGAGTATAATTATTTTCAATACCTTTTTGCATTTTATACTGTTTTCAATATAATTTGGGGTTCCTATTAAAAACCAATTTGAAGGGAAGGGGACTTTTTTTTAAGTCCCTTGTCAAATACAGTGTACAGATTCGGTGCCTCACCCAGGGCCTGGCAGTTCCTGCTACAGTGCCCCTGCTGCCAGCCCACGTTGCTCTTGCTGAATGCATGCCCCTTTCTTTACAACCTTTTCCCAGAGCTAATGAGAAGCATTAGAAAACCCCCACTCTAGTGCTGGTCTCACTAAATAGTGCCCAGACCTTAGTGTATGCAGGACGCGCTGGAGAGCTTATTCAAATGCAAGTTCCCAGGGCCTCTATGGAACTTGCAAATGGTACTCACTGAGGTGAGCCTGGGACTCTGCCTCTTTGACAAGTAACCAGGCGACTCTGAGGCAGGAGGTGTGACAGACTGCTTTTACAGAAGCACCAGAGGAAGACGAAGGTAACTGGCATTCGACTGGCTTGGCTTGATTCCTATCTCCACCACTGATGTGCTCTGGTAATCTGAGTAAGTTGGTGGACCTCGCTGTAGCTCAGTCTTCATCTATAATCCAGGCACTAATCCATCTGCCTCATAGGGTTGCTATGAAGGGGAAATGAGATGGTACATTTAATTGAACACCCCGCAGAGCACCTGGCACAGAGTAAATCCCCCAAACAGCACCTATTCAATCATTACTTCATAAACTCCTAGGCTGTCATTCAATGACTTGCTTAATTTTCTCTTTTCTGGGTTTGTAACAATTTAGATATCTCTGTGGCTCTGCTCTGAATTGTTTTCCATTTTCACCTCCTTTGTAAGAACTGAATGCCATGGTCCATGTCTGACCAGGGCCCGGTACCTCATTATAATCCTATGTGTGTGTCTAATTATTCCCTAAATGGGCATACCTCATTGCATGCTTTAATTTCAGCATCTCATTAGAGTGCTCCATTTGCCCACCTTGTTATTCCCCATCCCTCCACCAATGTCCCTTCTTTCCTGCTCCTCCTTTCAGTCCTCACATCCTTTTATGTCCATTTCTTCATGCAGAATATTAAATCCTTCCTTTTATGCCTCTCATTATTCCCTCCTTTCTGCACAGCTCATTACATCCTTCCATCTGTGAACCTCATTATGCCACTCCATTTTTATCCCATTACACCCTCATCGTGCACATATTATTAGCTTCTCCATTCATGCATAGCACTGTATTCTTTCTCTCTCCTTCTTATCACAACCTGCCCTTTCCACCCTCCCCATTTAATGCTTCCATTTATAAATCGCATTACATTCCCTTAAATGCCTTTATCATTACGCCCATCCATTTATGCATCTCGTTACACCATTACCCAGGCACATTTCCATGTGCATTTCTATTTGTACATCTCATTAGGGCCCCATCAGACATGCACATGTCATTGTTTCCCTTTCAAATGTTCACGTTGCATTACATCTTGTTATGTTTGCATCTCATTACATTCAGTATCCCTAGGTTTGACAACACACTAACAAAAACAGACAGATCAGTATGTCACTTGCTTTTAGAAAATGAAATATGTTTCTCGGGCACCTAACATCAGTGTTTCTTAAACAAGTCATTCGTTTCAGAAAGATTTACATATATTTCTCTAGCTAGGAAACAAACAAAAAATATATGTTGTATGCATAAAAAGGAGCTTCTTAGTTTGCTTTGTTCACATCATCATCATTATCACTATTTTTTATTATTTCTTTGCAGTTAGTGTAATTACCCATGAATTGATTTGGGGCAAAAACTCCCTGAAGGGGACAGTTTAGGGATCATTGTCATGTTACAGATTGAGCAATGCATTGAAAATGCTGAGAAATTAAGATATTTCCCAAGAACTCTAGTGAGTGGTGGGGCAGGGTGCAGACTCAGATCTTCTGGCTCTGCAACCCACCTTCTTTACTCCAGACCACTCTGCCAGGGGGGAAAATGATCTTATCCTAAGTATTACTTCTGTTGTTTAACCCATCCTACAGCATTTCCCTAGGATAGAAAGGGATGTCAACAGACTGTAGGACTGGTTTGGTTTCTAAAACAAAACAATAGAACATATTCCAAACATTTGACATTTCGTGCTCATCTTTCTCCCAGTTTGGAGATTTAGATTAAAAGAGGCCAGCTGAACCTGTTTGGCTCAAAGGATAGAGTGTCAGCCTGCAGACTAAAAGGTCTCAGGTTCGATTCCGGTCAAGGGCATGTATCTTGGCTGTAGACACATCCCCAGGAAGGGGCATGCAAGAAGCGGCTGATCGATGTCTCTCTCATCGATGTTTCTGACTCTCCATCTCTCTCCCTTCCTCTCTGTAAAAAAAAATCAATAAAATATATTTTTTTAAAAAAAGAGGCTTTAATATGGCACTTCCCCTCACCCACAACAGCAATAAATGCAAAAATCAGGAAAAAGACATGGTCCTTTAATGATCTTCACCCCCAAGACAAAATAAAGGGTCTCATCCACAAGGGGGTATGTGTGGTACCAAGGAACACCCCCCACCAAATGCAGAATCTTTCTTCCTCACAGATTCTAACCCCTGCCAGTCTCCTTGCTTCACTGCACTATGTTCTCTAACTCACTTTTATTTTTATTAAATTCAGAAATAACTGACAAATTCAGAAAAGTAAAGACAGGCGATGCCTATTCCCACCACAAGATAGAAGAGGTGGTTACATTTCTTCCATATTTACTTCAAATATTTCTCTTTACAAACAGAAAGAAGCTGTTGTGAATATGCTCCTGAGGTTGGTATTAGTTCCCTGCGTGTTTTAGATTGTATATGTGTGTTATCATATGCTGTGTATCTTTTGCAATACACTTTCTGAACTTAAGATTATCTTTCTAAAATATATCTGTTCATACATGTAGAGTTAGCTCATTCATTTTAGCATCTATTAAATTCTCCCTTGTGTAAATAGGCCATAGTCGCTTTATCCATTTCTCTACTGAGGGGTAGTTCAACTTATTATGTCTGCCTTGATCACTATTACTTCCCCAACGCTTAGGATTATACTCGATCTATTGAACGACTAAATGAGACTTTTGAAGTTCCCACGTCATGGGAAGCAATGCCTTCTCCTTAAGTCCGTGGTAAAGTCATGGTAGTTTGATCCCCTTTGTAACTGCTCCAAGTAATAAACACGTCAATAAAAGAATAGTTCTTAAAGTAAAACTAGACCCGTGGCCAAGTGTTGGCATGTACTAGTGTATTAAAATAATTGTACCTGAAAAGGGTGGTCTGATTCCCAGGACCTGGAATACTTGGTACGAGAGCAAAAGGCAATAAAAATGGAGAGAAATGCAACAATTGCTACAGAAGGGTGGTTGGTTTTTCTCATGGTTTCAGAAACAATGCTTGAAGAAGTCACTGAGACTGCTGCACGTCCCTAGTGCAATCAGACAAATACGTCTGTGGTCACCAAAAGGATTGCCTGTTTCAGACATGGGGAAGGGTTGTTGGATGGTAATTTCTTCCAGAAACTTCAAAGCCTAGAAAGCCCTTTCATTATGATGTGGGGAAAAAAATCTCATGCTGTGCTGGTGGGAATGTAAATTGGACAGCCATTTTGGAAAGCAATTTATCAGAACCTAGTGAAGTTAAGGATATGCATAATGTTGCATTTTTAATGTCTCATGCAAACAAGGTTCCTGGAGCAAAGTAGTTCATTATTATTATTTACAGTGAATCACCTCACAAGTTTCCCTTTGCTTCAGTTGCCTAGGACAACACTACGAGAACCAAATATCCTCCTACACATTCTAGGGTCTATACTGTAGTTAGGCAACCCTGAAAATATGAATCTAGGATGTTTAAATAAGTGAAGAAAGATCTTTGTTCCTTGGGGAAGATACTAGTTTTCCAACTGTGACCCTTTTGGATGTACCTAAATCTTTCCAAGGAGAAGGTAAGACTAGTATCCCCAGCTTGATAACCAGGTATGTCTCCAAACCTGGGTCTCATCCCCACCTTGAAAGGTAAATGCATATTCTGGGAAGAGAAACCTCTCAAAATGGTCTCTCACTTCTAATCATCCATCAGTTAATTTCTCAAGCTTGTTCTCTTAGCACAGGTCCAAAGTTTCAGTAAAATTTGCTCAGAAAACCCACACTGTGCAGAAACGTAAAAATATTTCCTCTGCAGCCTATACCTCCCTCTGATCTACTCTGGAATGATTATTTCAAAAAAAAATTCCTTGCTCACATCTACAAGGGGACATGTATGAGGTTATCCATTGTTGGCATGGGTTCATGTGAGTGAAAAAGTGAAAGCACCCTGGGGCCTATCATCAGAGGAATGGTTAGGTACCATGTGGAGGGTGGTGGATACACACTATGAAATCACTTTGTAGCAGTAGAGGCAACTACATGCACATACAACACCATGGAGAGATCTTGAGTGAAACAAGCAAGAAATAGAATGCAGTCTATGCCATCACATCATTTGGGAAAATGAAAAATACACTAAATGTTTCTCATATTTCTCAAGAGTACACTAGCATGTCTGTTCAAAGACACATATCCAACTCAAAAGAGTGAGAACATATGTAAAAGGGAGATGGGAGGAGCAGTCTGGGAATGAGAGCAGTATCAGCGATAAAGGGGGGAAAAATAAGACAAGAGAGGGACCTTGCTCCATAGCTGAGGAGCAGAACCTCACTAACTGATTTTCAAAAGGAAGAAGAAGAGCCCTGGCTGGTGTTGGCCTATAGATCAAAGGGTTGAGAGTTCACTACCCATCAAGAGCACGTACCTAAGTTGCAGGTTCCCTAGCGCTGGTAGGGGCATATGCAGGAGGCAACCAATGTGTCTCTCTCACATCAATGTCTCTCTCTCTCCCTCCTCCCTTCTATTCTCTTTAGAAATCAGTGGGGAAAAAATATCATAAATGCAGGTGGCCATCATCAATTAGGAAAAACTCACTGCAATTCTTTGCTTTCTAACGTGACAGGAGATCCTGTGCGTTCTGGCTTTCACTGCCAACAGTGATTTACATTTTACTGCTGTCACCGCTATAAAAATGTCAACATTTTCTTAACATTTTCAGAATTGGTAATCTTTTGTCCTTGCTTCCACTTTGATTTTTAAAAAATGCTTTGCTGAATTTAGTGAGCTAAAAATATTTTAATTGTATTTATAAAATACATTTATTCAACTTTACTCAGTGTGCCACCTTTATTTTCTAATCAACTCATGTGATTTATTCATTTTTCTATAAACGACTTTGCATAAACTCTTGCCATGTTTACTGCCAACATTCTGTGATGAGATTCTTTTTCCATGATCCTTAGATGAGTGTGAAAATTTGACTTTTTGAACCAAGTCAAATAGTCTGCCACATTGGTTGGTTCTTAAATAAAAGAGTTCTTCAGAACTGCTCTCTGAAATGAATGAAACAAAGATGATTGTCTTCTTCTAGCACTTGGAGCCAAACCCATAGTCAGAATTGCCAGGACTTGCCAAGAAGCAATCCAGTGCTTTCCAACATACAGGGACTCCAAGGACAGGAAGATAGTCATGTCTATGTCATGATCTCCAGTGAAAGTAAGAAGCTTGCCACATTGACCTC
Organism: Lasiurus cinereus; assembly: GCA_011751065.1. Taxonomy (NCBI): domain Eukaryota; kingdom Metazoa; phylum Chordata; class Mammalia; order Chiroptera; family Vespertilionidae; genus Lasiurus; species Lasiurus cinereus. The sequence goes on along the minus strand of JAAGEH010000045.1, from coordinate 12,735,212 downwards.
ATCTATTCATGTGTGCCTCTGGTTATCTTATTAATTTGGGATAGAAAAGGGGAGACAGTGCAACATGTGTGACACCCGTGTTGAATACAAAACCACACTGAGTTCTTCCAGATCAGCACCCTTGCTGCCTCTGCTAAGAGTCTGTCTCCCACCTGTTGTCCCACCCTCCCTCACATACAGCCCAGCCTTCTGCCAAGTTTCAGAAAAGGCCCAACGAGCTCAATTTTCACACGTCACCTCTCCCTTCCATATTGCACAATCTGGAATAATAACATCTCTGATTTTTAAGAATGGAAATTTTGCTCTTGCAACCAGATTATATATGTTGTCATATGAAACCTATTGTAGTAAAGCCCATGAGGGCTGACAAATCCCACAAATACCAATTAATGGAGACAGATCAGCCAGCCCCACATCTGTTCCCAAGGGTGTAGGATTAATTTCCCAGTCAGTGAATATCAGAAAACCTGGGGGAGCTTGTTTAGAAATGCAGGTTCCTGGCCTGAACACAGGCATATGGGGTTAGGTTTCCAGGAGTAGAACCTGAATCTGGAGTTTATAACAACTTTCCCTGGACTCCCGAGCACTGGTGATCTGGAAAATCTGAGAGTCTTGAGAGCATGAAATCAACATGCTATCGTGATGAAGTCAGACAAACATTCTTCTTCAATTACTAACATTGTATTCTAAAAACTTGTTTCATAAAATTAAGTAAAATGGATTCCTATAATACACAGAGATGCTACTACATATTTTTTAAAAGAAATGTGTTCTGAAAGAGTTTTATGGCCATTGTTGAATGGATATAAAAAAAAATGAAATCCTGGCTGAAACCGGTTTGGCTCAGTGGATAGAGTATTGGTCTGCGGACTGAAAGGTCCTAGGTTCAATTCCGGTCAAGGGCATGTACTTTGGTTGAGGGCACATCACCAGTATGGGGCGTGCAGGAGGCAGCTGATCAATGTCTCTCTCTTATCGATGTTTCTAACTCTCTGTCCCTCTCCCTTCTTCTCTGTAAAAAATCAATAAAATATATTTTAAAAAATGAAACTCTAAATCCTATGTTTCATATAAATTAGAGATAAAGTCTGTGTGTCTCAATTAATAAAAAATATATTGAACATCTACTATTGGCAAAGTGCTATGCTAAGTATTTTCAGAAACTTCAAAATCAGTCTCCTTGCTAAAGAGCTTCAATCCAGTTAAGGGCCAAAAGATTCATACCAAAATAAGCTTAATAACAATCACAACCAAATACTAATAATGGTACCTATATTCCAATTTTTCTCCATGAGGAGTAGTGTGGACCCAATGAATTGCTTTCTCACTTCCTTGGAATACAAGCCTGTGTCTCCTTCATCTACTTATCCTTGGCTCCTGACAGCAGTTATTATAAAGACTAGGTGTTATGAATTGAACTCAATTATAACATTTTTCAGAGATGGAAATAAATTTAAAAATCAAATTGTAGCATAAACATTCCTTTTTTAAGTCCCCTCCTATTCTTTTTTTAAAAAATATATTTGTATTGATTTCAGAGAGGAAGGGAGAGGGAGAGAGATAGAAACATCAATGATAAGAGGGAATCATTGATTGGTTGCCTCTTGCACACCCCCTACTGGGATCAAACCCACAACCCAGGCATGTGCTCTGATCAGAAATTGCAACCATGACCTCCTGATTCATGGGTTCATGCTCAACCACTGAGCCATGCCAGCTGGGCCATAAATATTCTTTAGAGTCCTTTTGTTAGTATATTTATTCAGTCTACAGTGTTTCTTATAAGACACTATGCCTACAAAATCTAGGACAATATAAATAAGATGAAGATGAATAATATAGAAATGAATCATTAATTTTCAGCCCTCAATAAATTTACTTGACACTCTGGACTCCCCATAGTTAGAATTATGTGCACTGGAAATAGCCATAAGGACATCAAGCCCTGCTATTATTTGAAAATATTGGGGATTAATTATACTAAAAAAAAAAACACTCTGGCTTATGTTTCTTAAACACATACTTGAAGTATGTGCCTAGGATTGATCCTATTAACCATAGGCACACATTGCACATGAGGCAATCCTATGTTTGTATCTGTGCAAAAATAACTTTAGAACAGAATTTAAATGTGCCAGGATCCAAACTTCTTCCAGATGTATGCTTTCACTGATTTTTGGAAAATTGCTTCTCGGTACCCTCTCCCAGTACACAGACCACATTATAACATCCAGCGGCCACTTTGCACTTTTATGGAATCCATAGCGCTGACTCATGCTGTCACTGTCATCAAAATAATGTTGTAAATATCCTCTCATCTTTCCATGCTGCCTGGCTTATTTTTCCCCTGGGAGGCTTCACACGGGACTTTTTATGTACTTTCCCAAATTCCTGTTCTCATTAATGATTTTGTTCTAAAACTGGTTAAAACCATTATTTTCCCTCCAGGGGTTTTTACCCCTCTTGAATTAGATGGTGTTTATTAGAAAAATCCTTCTTAATGGCATGCTTACTGTGGTTGCATATATTTTTCTTTAAGTCAGCAGAAATAATTTGGACTCCAAAATTCTTTGGGTTTTATTGGGGCCTGATTTGAAGTGCTCTTGGAAGAATGCGTCCCCTCTCAGCAGCATCATTATTTTTATTGAGAATTGGCCATCAGGGTGACCTTCCCTTCTTCATGGCATAATCTCAGTATTGATTCTCAATGCTATAGAACAAATACCACAAACCTAGAAGCTTAAAACAACACATATTTGTTATCTCACATTTTCCTCGGGTCAGGAGTCTGGTTGTGACTTAGCTGGGTCCTCTGCTCATGGTCTCACAAGGCTGCAAGATATTGTCTGGGCTGTGTTCTCATTTAGAGTTTCAGACTCACTCAGGCTCTTGGCAGAAACCATTTCCTGGGGTATGTAGGCATGAAGGCCAGGATTTCTTACTGGCTATTGGCTGAAGGCTACCTTTGGATCCTGGAAGGCCATCCACAGTTCCCTGCCATGTGGCCCTGTCCCAGATCATTCACAACTTGGCAGTTTAATTCTTCAAGTCCAAGGGGAGAGTCTCCCTTTGTATCTAGCAAGTCAGGTCGGTGTGTGTGTTTGTGCGTTGTGTGTGTGTGAGAGAGAGATGTGTGTATATTATGACAATCATCGGATTGATGTCCTAACACTTTTGCCATATTCTTGGTTAGAAGCAAGTCACAGGTCCCTTCCACACTTAAGAGCAGGAGGCTCTCCAAAGGGATGAACACAATTATTAGGGGAAAGGGTGTCACTCTAAGGTCTGTCCATTACAATCCCGTTGAAATGAAATACTTAGAGAATGACTGACTCTACTTAGATATGAATGAGTTTTATTACTTTTCTGGAGTTTGGCTGTCTTAAAGGAAGTTTGCAATTCTCTAATCAAGTTCATCTTAATTCTCTTGTCTTGGGAAAAAAAACCGGGGGGAAAGTCATGTAGAGATTCTTAGGCAATGCCTGGGGAAGCTACAGGACCCAGGAAGATAAAGAAGATTAAGTAGAGAAATAATGACCTCAAGGATATTAAGAGATCAAATTTTCAAAAATTTAGATATCTCTGGTTGTTGGTTTGTTTGCTTGTTTTGTGATTTATTTTGCTTTGATTTCCCACCAATATTTAGAACTGCTCGTGTTTCCTCTGTCTCTCCATTCAAGTTGGCAGTTTTGCCAACTTCAACAATTTACAGAACCGTCTATCTTCTTCAGTAGTTTTCTCTGCATGACACCTAAACCCTCTGAAGAAAGAGGATCTGTAACTGCATGCTTTTGACTTCAGAACGTGAACGTTGGGGTGGAGCTTGCCATCTGCCTTAAACTTCTTAAATAACTCTTTACCATGACAAATGTGGTTTATTAGTAACAACATGGGACATTTCTGATCTCAGGACAGGAAAAATAAAGGCATCCTTAAGTATTAAATACTTTGTTTGCTAACAGTGTTTGTGGTGAATGAAAAATTGAACTTTAATTGTGTGAAAAACAGGGAAGTGATTTGCATGCCAATAGCCAAGTACAGACTTCAGAGACATAGCAGTTTGGAAACTGGTATTTATGAACATCTGTTTTTTCTCCATAAATTTTAATATGGATTTCATCCTTTGAAACCTACAAAACTCCCAGGTGCTTCTTCAGTCTTTATCTTGGGAACATGGTTTTAAGGGAAAAAAAATGTTTAAGCCTCCTTTTTTTCATTAAACACATTTGAAGTCGCTTTTGTTGAAACAACATTCTGTATGTACAGCGTCTGATGGAATGCCTAAAATATGGTATTAAATGTTAGCAACTTGAAATGCTGTGTTCAGCATGTGAAGCCTCCAAAACGTCCAATCCAAGCACATGAACTGTGATAATCTCAATAAAGGATGTTTGAAAAGTATTCATTTCCAGTCCCAGCTTATACCTTTCATTATTCCACATGCATTTATTTAATGCTTGCTTATGTGACTGGCATTTTTAGGTACTGAGTTTGCCACAGCCTATTCAACAGACAAAACCCCTGCCCTCACTGAGTTTGAGTTCCAGTGAGTATGAATGTTCTCTAAAAAGAAGTCCTTTTAAAATTCTCATTATACTGTCTGTATAATCCACCTGCAAACTTTTCACTAGGTCTGCAAACCAATGACATTGATCCACTCCTGATGCCAGACTAGACTCTGGGAATACAACTGTGAAAAAGGATGATATATTTCTGCCCTCACTGAGCTTAAAGTCTAACATATTTCTCACTTCTGTCAACAAATATAGACCTGGGAAACCAGGACTTTGCGGCAGAATATGGGTAACTACTTGATCATTCTCTATTTTAGGTCCACCAGAAGCGGTTCATCCCTCAGCTCTTGGACACACTAGGAGATGTTACTATGGGTAGGAGAGAAGAGTATGTGGGTCAGCCTGGCAGGTGAGGCTCAGTGGGTGAGCATCTACTTAGGAACCAATAGTCCATTAGTTTGATTCCCAGTACGGGCACATACTGAGGTTGTGGGCTCAATTCCCAGTAGGGGTAGTGCAGGAGGCAACCCACTAAGGATGTTTCTCATTGATGTTCCTATCTATCCCTCTCCCTTCCTCTCTCACTCTAAAAATCAAGAAACATTTTTTAAAGAGTATGTGGGCCAGCAGAAAAGAAATAAAATGACACATAAGTTGGCTAGGCATGTGCAAGGCTAGCAAGAACATTAATTCCTTCTTAGGAAAGCAACCTTTTAAGAGTGCAGTTCTGGCCACCCTGTAGCGGAGGATACACGTCATTTACATAATAGCAAAGCCTCAGGAGGACAGTAGAGCTATTTAATTTGGTTAGGCTAGTCGTTTTCCATCCATTCACGGTGTAATGGAAACTCTCCTCTGCCTCTTAAATAGGAACGCACTGGCACAATGCCACAGGACACATCAAGCATGGTCAGTCTTCTTGGTGTGTCAATTCTACTCAACCATTTGGAGGGGAAAAGGTTAACTAATTTACTGATACGTAATTTAAGACATTATTTCCCATTAAAACCAATAAAGCCATATTAGGGGATAGATTGTAAAATTTGCATACACTTTTAAGATAAAGCATACAACTAAAGCCGTACTGGGGCCAAGGGCTGAAGGATTAAGCCCTTCATATTTTCCACCAATCCCCGGCAAAACAGGCCTAATAAAAATAATTTTTAATACAAATAATTGATTCTCAAATTCATGTCAAGGGTACCTGAAAGAGAAATCCCCCAATAGTGTTCCTTTTAGCCACACTGCCACCTGGATATCCCTTCTTTTTAGAAATTCTGGCAGTGTGTCTAGATGCAATAGCATTCTGGGTCCTTCAGGTCCTGACCCCTCACCACTTACCCTGGGGCCCATGCCCACGGCATTTAAGACCCTCCCGGAAGAGTTTGAGATGCTGTTCTTTTTCCACAGTGAGAGGAGAGGGGTCTTCTCAACACCCCCTCCTCATCCTTAGCAACGAGACTGAGCATTGGCCATCCTGCATCCAAGGCCCCTTTCCAAGTTTCAGAATGCCATGCAGCAGGCAGATTCGCTCATGTTCCCTGTGCTTTGTGTTCCCGAAACAGGATCTGGACCAGGTACAGCTCCATCTGGAAGAAGTGAGGTTCTTTGACGTGTTTGGCTTCAGCGAAGAAGCAGGAGCATGGCAATGCTTCATGTGCAACAACCCTGAAAAAGCAACTGGTGAGAGACATCCGCCCCTGTTACTGCTCCAAATCACATCCCCTTACTGCTCAAAACCCCTGGGGATTGACAGGGACCTGTGAGCCCCACTGTTCTAGTTGGCCCTCTTCTTGCATAAACATCCTCCGTTGTAATAACGCGCAAGAGGTGTGCCTGATGGCCACTGCTTAGTTCTGAGAAAGGTATCTCATCGAAGTGGGAGGGAGGAAAAGAGCCGCTGAAAGGGACACAGAAACCAGAAGTGAGTGAGAGAAACAATACTATATATATTTATAGCTGCCAAGAAAGCAGTACTGGCCACTTAGCCCTGGAACCATTCTTCATTTCTACACAAATGACTATGAAGGTTAGAGGGGAAAGGAGGATTCTGTCCAGAGCCTCAAAAACAGGAGAGAGCACTCAATGAATGAATGAGCACACAGACCACATCATCTCCCAGCCATCCCTTACGCTTTGCTTTATGATTAAACTGTGTAAAAAAAAATAGTTAAACACTTAAAGAGAAAGGACTTATTTGAGGAATAACTTCATAACTTGTTATTCTTTCCCTTCCTTCCTGCTGCCCAAGGAATTTAGTCTACTTCCCTGCCCTAAAATTAATAATTGTTAGGGAATAGGAGCCAAGCTCGGTGTTAAACATGTCAGATACTTCATTTAATCCTCACAGTAATCTTATGAGGTTAGTACTAATATTATCTCCGTTTTTACTGATGGAGAAACTGAGGCATGGAACAACTTGGTAACTGCCCAAAGTCCCACAGGTGGGAACTCAACCTGCCTCCAGAGCCCACAGTCTTAACCATTTCACCTTTCTGTCTCCTGGTTATACTGGTCCCAACCTGACCAGTGGAAATTGGGTGGTAATAAGCCTATGTTCAAAAGTGATGCTGTCCTTGGAATATGTCATCAGTGATTTGTCCTCAGAGAGGGCACAGTTCTTAACACAAGCTCAGGAACTGTAATGTAGATCGAGGAAGCAGTGTAAAAAAAACACTGTTGAATCTCGCTGGTGTGGCTCAGTGGTTGAATGTTGACAACATGCACCAAAAAGTCACTGGTTTGATTCCTGGCCAAGGCACATCCCAGGTTGTGGGCTCACTCTCCAGTGGGCAGTGTGCGAGAGGCAGCCCACTGATGTTTCTCTCTCATCAATGTTTCTGTCTCTCTCTAAAAGAAATCTAGAAAAAATAAAAACTACTGTTGAGCCCAAAGCCACTTTGTAGACCAGCCATCCCCGAGAGAACCACTGTACCTGTGCCTTTAATTTTAGAATTTTTGCAGCTTAGAGATTACCCACTTTTATCCTCTTGCAAACTGCCAAGATGTTGAGGCTGAATAAGGGGGGGAAATGTGTTTATTTGGCCAGATGAAGATGTGAAGGGATCGCAGAGAAGCACCGATTAAAATGTATTACCCCATGGAGAAGGGGTGGATGGAAGAGACTGGCAGACAGGATGCAGCCTTGGTGAGGCAGATGGTTGGCTAGTTTGTCAGGATTGAGTTGATCCAGAGTGAACACCCCAATTTTTAGAAAGTTAATTTAAGCAAATAGGGGAATTGAATGTCTCCGTTATAAACATTTCTAATTTCACCTAGGAAAAGAGCTTAAAAGAAATGTTGAGAGCATGGCGAAGAAGGGTGTGTGTCATAGGTGGCTCTGAGCAGCCCTTCAGAATTTTTTATTCCAAGCAAGCTGTGTCCTTAGTTCAATAAACAGTTGATCATATCTGGCTAACGGAGGCCTCGAGAAAGGGATGGAAAGTTAAAAATACCAAGTGTTCCTTTAATATATGTTTTCTCAAATTCACTGCCATGCACTTGAAAAGAATTATTTTGCACATTCTTTCTTATTTGTGTTTCTCACAGTTAAATATAAATTGAGAACACATAGCAATAAAAATTCAATATTTTATAGCAGAACATATTGAATCAAAATGTTTGGCCCTGAGAACTTCAGTGTGCTTGGATTTCTTTGCTCAATTCATTTTGCTTCATGAAAGGGGGTTTGAGTCGGAGAGAAGTCGTATTTTAAATTCAGATTTCACCAAAAGCTCTTGAAAAGTTTTACATGGCTGTTGATCTTATTTTTATACAAGCATATGAATTATATATTTAATCTAAGTGAAAGGTCTAACAAAATACTGATGGTACATATATTATTCATGAAGATCATATTTGCATTCATATCCTATTAAAATTGTAAGTTTAAATATGATCAAGACATAGGAATAAATATTTTGTCATTTGGTTTTGTATGTCTGGCATAGTAGTTGCATCGCACTTTTCAATCATGTAATGCATGTTTATTGAGTTGGTTAGATGCCTCCTACAGGCCAATAATGAATAAGGTACAACATCTTTGCTCCAAAAGGATTCATAATCCAGTGAGGACTAGATGATACAGATAGGAAAATCTAGCATACTTCCTAGTATATTTTTAGCACACAATAAATACTTGTTGAGTCAATGAATGAAAGGATGAATGAATGTTTAGAAATGGCAAAGCCATAAATATTAAAATATGATGTTTCAATATTGTAATTATGTGCTAAGTGTGTCAAATGCATCATTATTCCATACCCAGTACATTTGGAATCTTGTCAATGGAGTTTGGATCTTGTTTCTTCTTGAGAGAAGCCACCGCATGGAACACCAAGGGGCCACTTCCCTTGCTGTCCAGTGCTGGAAATTCTGTGCCATGTCCTCTTACTCCTCTGGGTTTCATCAGTGGCCCTGCAGGGTCCAGATGCCCTGTCAGCCTCAGGAATGAGGGTCTAGAGAAGTAGGATTGGAGTCTAAGACAAAAGGCTGAAGAAACTGGATTTGGGGGTTTTTTTGTGTGTGTTTTTTTAAAGTACTGACAAATGATACAGTAACTGTTGTCAAGAATGTATTGTTACAGTATTGAAAAAATATTTGCAGCATTTCCATAAATGAGGAACACACAAGGCAATTAGAAGTTTAATTAGACATACTGAAATATAAATACTTCATGAGCTGAAACCGGTTGGCTCAGTGGATAGAGCATCTGCCTGCAGACTGAAAGGTCCCCGGTTCGATTTCGGTCAAGGGCATGTACCTTGGTTGTGGGCACATCCTCAGTAGGGGGCGTGCAAGTGGTGGCTGATCAATGTCTCGCTCTCATTGATGTTTTTAACTCTCTATCCTTCTCCCTTCCTCTCTGTAAAAAATCAATAAAATATATTTTAAAAAAAGAAATATAAATACTTCTTAATAGTGTAGAGATAGAACTATGGCACTCCAGAAATTGAAAACCAATCAGCTGGCTTACATGGTCACTTAAATACATTCCCCTCTTCAGGTAAAAATCTCATCACTCCACCAACTCTACCACCAACACACAGAAATATCTATGTTTAATATCTGCTAATCAATACAATATATTTTATCCAATTAGATGCAGGTAAAGTCAGAGGAAAGTAAATGCTAGAGTAGCGTTAAGGTCCCAAAATGTCTGCAATTGTTGGCATTTATGATGCTAACTCTGCGCTAAACTTTACATGCTTTTTTTTTTCTTATTTTCTCATCGTTAAGTAATGTTCCCAAGGTAACACGGCTACTAAGCAGAACGAGGTTCAACAGTGTTTTTACACCGCTTCCTAGGTTAATTCCTGAACCTGAAAATTCAATCTCTAGGCCAAATCCAAGTTAAGGACATGGGATATTGGAAATTCCAAGAATGATTATTCAAATTTCTTATCATGGAAGGACCAACGAGTGAGCTACCTACCTCCCTGCCGACTTGTTCTGCTTAAAGTAGAGCAGGGACTTCATGCAATAATGTGTGAGTCATGATTACATGCGGGAAATGGTTACATTAGAAACTGTTTCCAGACTCTCCTATTGCTGATTCAGTTTCTGATAATCAGTTTATAAAAGTCCTGAGTAGATTAGAAAATTACTGAAATAACTGGAGATTCCTGGGAGACTTGCCTGGTAGTGTTTCTTGCCAATCCCTTTACTCCTCACGAATGGGAGGATGGAGCTTGAGCAAGTAGATTTAACAGAACAGCTCTTGTTTCTGGAAAACCACGCAAATCTATTTATCAGTCACCTCCCGTCCTGGAATTGCTGGTGCATGTTAACAGTAGGAGTTAGTCAGTTGGCTGTCCCGAAACACATCTGGTTTTCTTTCAGACACATTTTTCACGAGGACGAGGGATAACTAGGTCACAACTTTCACTCCTGTTCCTTGAGACATGTGGGATGCCTATCTTCTTACACTCCACACACACACAAAAAAAAAACTGCAAGAAGGCTCTGTCTTCCTCAACAAATCTGAACGCTCCCCAGAGTGATTCGCTCTGAGTCATTAGATATTTAGATTCTGCATGTCATTGCCAATAGGAGGTCTCCTTAGGTTATCAAGGAAAATGAAAGATTTTTTTTTCAGACAATCAGCTATCATGATTCCTCTTCATGATTGCTCTTTCATTTGTCCTGAAAGAGCAGACTGTTATATACGTGGCAAGTAGAGATGGCTTCAAAATTATATCAGAGTAAGAAAAGCCTTTGTAAGGAGATCCATGGCTATCCTTTGCTGGACACCTTCAGGGTGAGCTAGGTGACCTTCCATTCCAGATGCCAATGCGAAAATAGGCTAAATGACCTCTGAGGACCCAACTGTAGGACACAAATAGTAAGTCCATTCACATGGAACTTTTTCATTTAATATCAGAGTCAATGTTCATGTAGCTGTAAAGGAGACCAAAGAAAACCCATTTTGGATTTATGCAATGGGTGGGTTTGTGTTATAACACCTTCCCTCCTACCACACGTCAGAAATTGTCATATATGCTAAGTGTTGTGAGAGCACCAATGTAGGACATTACCACATCTACATACTGCTAGCGACTCCTGAATATGTATTGATTATGTAAAACCTCAGCCTGTTGCTCAAAGATACTTTGAGTTATTTTATGCCCAAACAAAAATACGTTTCTCAATTGAAGTAGGTCATTATCCTAGAATCTTCTTCCTTTCCCCCTCTTCTCATGGCCTATGCCTCTCTGGGGCATTTCCTTCTCAGAAACTCTATTGTATTGATTACTATTTCTCTCTCTAATCAATTCTCCATACTAACTGAACCCTTCCATTGGCTTTTAAACATACTCAACTGGCTTACTCTCTCCTTTCCCTTCACCTGCTGCCTCCCTCTCACCTCCTCTTTAAAGGCCAGTGAGTTGCCAATGCTCAATCTCTGCACATCCTTGCCTCCTTCTCCTCCCAACTCAACCCCTCTCTGTCTGGCTCCTGACCATTATCTCTACGGCCATTAAAGTCCTGCAAGTCACCCATGCACTGGATATGTTCCAGTCCTTATGCTACTTGCCTTGTCACAGCATTCAACTCTGTAGACCATTTCCACCTTCTTCAAACATTTTCTTCCTTGAACTTCTGTAACACACTCCTCTGCTCTCCTTCTGACTCTGAAGACACTTCTCAGCCTCCTTTCCAGACCCACCTTCCTCTCTCCAACTACTCACTGTTAGAGCATCTCCCTCCTCCTCACTGTACACGCTATCCCCACTCAATCCTGCAGATTCTGCAGCTTACTAACAACTTGGATGAGACAACTCCCAACTGTGCATATGAAGTCCAGGCCTCTCTTGAACTCTAGATATACATCTACCACGGCCTACTCAACTGCTTCAAAGGCACCTCAAACTTGGCTTATTAAATTAAAACTTATGGTTGTCTCACCTTTATTCTAAAAACCACTTGGTTTTCTTCCAGCATTTCCTATCTCAGTAAACAACATCACTTATTCTGTTGCACCAGCCAGCAACCCACTGTCCTCTCTCCCTTGCCCCCCCTTCCAACCCATCACCCAATATTGTGCATTTCTTAATTTTTCAACTCTGTCTGCTTCTCTCTATCACCCTAGACTAGTAGTTCTCAACCTTTCTAATGCCACGACCCTTTAATACAGTTTCTCATGTTGTGGTGACCCCCAACCATAAAATTATTTTTGTTGCTACTTCATAACTGTAATTTTGCAACTGTTATGAATCGTATCTGTGTTTTCCAATGGTCTTAGGCGACCCCTGTGAAAGTGTTGTTTGACCCCCAACGGGGTAGCGACCCACAGGTTGAGAACTGCTGCCCTAGACCAAGATGCCATCACCTCTTACCTAAAATAAAGGCAAATAGCCTCCTAATTGAACTAATCTGGATCCTATTGATCTCCCTCTCACACTCAGACAGAATGATTTCTTTAAAGCAAAAAGCTGATGATGCCAGCCCCTACACAAAACCTTATAATAACTTCCCACAGCTCTTATTTTGAAGACCAAACTCTATAACATGCCCCTCAAATGCAATGGTCTTTCCAAATCTCATTTTGTCCCATGCACTGTTCCTCTCTAAAACCCACCTCAAATGCAATGGTCTTTCCAAATCTCATCTTGTCCAATGCACTGTTCCTCTCTGCTCTGGTGGGAAGGACCTTCATTCCATTTCCCATACACACCCGACTTCTTCCTGACATCAGGCTTGTTCATGCAGTTTTTCTGCCCAGAATGCTCTTTCTCCCATCCTCGCCTAGTTAATTAACATTGATTTTAGCCTTCCCATTACAACTCAAATTCACTGCCATGGGAATCCCTCAGTCACCTCCCTAACTAATACCTAGATCCTCAAAGCACCTAGGACCTGTTCTCATGACACTTATTACAGCTGCCATCTCATTCTTTTTAACTTGTGAGTGTTTGATGAATGTGTATTTCCTCCAGTAAATAGTAAGTTCTGTGAAGGAAACTCCCCTCATCCATCCATTCTCAATCCTTGACACAATAAATATTTGCCAAATAAGTGAATATCCAAAGTTTATATCTCCTCAAAAAAAGTTTTAGGAACATTTTTCTTAAGCAAATGGTAGCAAAATACAAATTCATGAATTCACAGTGATACATTTCAAGATAAAAAAATCATATTCATATGATGACATTTCTGGTGGACTTTGTGTGTCAAATGTATTTTTCATATAAACAATATCTTCTTAAATAAATTATTTTCATGATATTATGACATCATTTTATTTCATGGAGAGTAAGGTATTGTGTATGCATATAATCAAATACACACAGTATGTGATGGTTTATATGTCATACATAAACTTTCCAGTGCAGACATTATAAAATTTCTATTTATTACCAAATGGTTTGAGGCCTCAACCACAACAGATAGAACTTATGTTAAATAATTCCATAAAAATATTATAGACCATGCCTTAGAATGTACAAGTAGGTGGGGACATAGCTAATTTGTTTTCAACTTGTACTACCCAAACAAAATGACCCTTCTTATCACAGACCTGGTATAAGTATGTCAAATCTGTGTTTTACCATGTAAGGAAATCTATATAATGCACAGGCAGTGTGGGAAAGCACTCAACATTTAAAACTTTCTAAAACCCCATCGCCAGATATTGTATAATCCCTATCCATGAGGTCATATCAATGGGATGACAATGTGGGACCAACATGGGAAATGTCTTTGCAATATTTTCTTATTCAAAGGTCAATTCTAAGATTGAACAATTATTTCCATTCATTTCCACCATTCCTGACTTTTCCAATGGGTCCCTGGCAGGTGTGTGCCAATCTTCTATATTTTCTCATAAAAGCACTGAGGTGGCCAAAATTACTGCTCAGAACTACTGAAAAGGTTACTTTCTTTGCAAGTGACTTTAGAATTTTTGTTTCACTGATGGCACAGTAAATAAGCCAAATTCCATAAACACTGATTCTGAGCATTTTTTTTTCTGTAACTCTGTTGACATAAGCCAAGGATATGCATTATGATCTTATTCTACTACCTTATTTTTTTAATTTCGTGCAAAGGCCATAACAATTTTTTTCAAATATATTTAAAATATATTTTTATTGATTTCAGAGAGGAAGGGAGAAGGAAAGGTAAAAACATCAATGTTGAGAGAGAGAGTCATTGATTGGCTGCCTCCTTCATGCCCCCTACTAGAGATCAAGCCCACAATCCAGGCATGTGTCCTTGATGGAAATTGAACCCTGGACCCTTTAATCTACAGGATGAGGCTCTATCCACTGAGCCAAACCTGCTAGGGCAATAATTTTATTCCCATCATTGGTTTTGCAGTTTTACTATTTTATATTTTATACTAGAGGCCTAGTGCACAAAATTCGTGCATGGGTGGCAGAGGGGGGGGAGGGTGTCCCTGAGCCCAGCCTGCACCTTCTCCAATCTGGAACCCCTCCAGGGACACCCAACTGCCCTCTCTCAATCCAGGACTGCTATCTCCAAACCGCTCACCTGCCTGTCTGCCTGATTGCTCCTAACTGCTTCTGCCTGCCAGCCTAATCACCCCCTATCCACTCTCCTGCCAGCCTGATCAACACCTAACTGCTCCCCTGCTGGTTCAATCGCCCCTAACTGTCTTCCCCTGCTGACCTGATCACCCTTAACTGCCCTCCCCTGCTAGCCTGGTCGCCCCTAACTGTCCTCCCCTGTAGGCCTGGTAACCAACAAATGCCCTACCCTGCTGGCCCAGTCACCCCTAACTACCCTCCCTGCTAGTTCAATCTTCCCTAAATGCCCTCCCCTGTCAACCTGGTCTCCCCTAACTGCTCTCCCCTGCCATTCTGGTCCCTCCCAACTGCCCTCCCTTGTAGACCTGGTCCCCCTAAATGCCCTCCCCTGCAGGCCTGATCTCCCCCAAATGCCCTCCCCTGCAGGCCTGGTCACCTTTAACTGCCCTCCTTTGCTGGCCAGGTCACCCCTAACTCCCCTCCCTTGCTGGCCATCTTGTGGTGGCCATCTTGTGTCCACATGGGAGTGGCCATCTTTGACCACATTGGGGCAGCCATCTTTTGTGTTGGAATGATGATTAATTTGCATATTACTCTTTATGATATAGGATGATCAATTACTATGATTTATCATGAGGTTTCCATCATTTCCTAGAAGTTTCTAAGCTCCAGTAAAAGCCTAGGGATTTGTTAAGAAGGGTGATCCCTCACTCTATCCAAAAATTGTGATTCAGAAGGTTTGGAGTGGTGCCTTGGAATGTGTCTTTTAATAAGCAAGCAGTTAATTCCAATGTAGGTGGCCCTCAGAACAGAGTTTGGAGCCATTGCTCTACAGACTTACAAAATAGTGGTCCTGGGGCTTTTTAGATCAATATTTCAGTGATTGATAGAGAAGCCAAAAAAGCATATTACACTTTGATGTGCATGAAATGATTGAGAAAGGAAGCCATTCAGTCACATGTAAAAGTGCTCTCAAAGGTCTACTGTCAAATTGAGTTTGTCTGTACTATTTTGGACCCACAGCATCTTGTAGGATGTTACAAAATCTATACTGGATTATGCCTCCTCATTTATTCACTACTGACAAGGTATGGCACTCTAATACACTGCCTGGATATTCATAACAAACATGCCATTCACTACGATCCTTAGTGATTTCAAAAACCACAGACGCTCAGTCTGCTAAATGTAGCTCCCATGACCTCCTCATTTAATAATGCTTCTATCCCTCTTTAAGCATATTCTCTGCAATCATAGTTGGCTTTATTACAACTGGCACATACACACACACAACTCAGTAAAACCATGGAAGGAAATTAAAGTAAATTTGAGACTCTCAATACATACAAAGAAATTCCCCACAGACTAAATAGGAGTTGTAAGTCCCAGAAGCAATGATTTCAAGGGGGTGGGGGATGGGGAAAGGGGAGGGAAATGTTAAGACATATTTTCTCTCAATTTTTATTTAAAAATTATGTATTTGATATTTATAACTTTTCTTTCAGAATATGTCTTCTTTTGAAGGTGTTTATCTTTAACAGTCAGTAAAGAGTATTTAAGAATTCAAACATCATAAATTAGATTCATGACAAGGTCAATTATGGGGTATTCATGCACAATGCAATACTTTCAAGCAAAACTTGCACAAGCTGGAAAGTATACAGTAGAAATAATTTCTGAATTTGGAAGTCGGTGTACAATGTGAATAGTATTTATGTGGGGGTCACCATCTCCTGTTATAAGAACAAGCAGGAAATCTGGAGGAAAAGGGAGAAACCACAAGTAGAGTGAAAAACATTCCCAGTGCAGCCCAATCCATTATTGGGTTGGCTTGAAAATGGAAGTCTGGGTGAATAAAAGAGTCAATTACTCAAAAACAGGAGCTTATCTCCTTTTGGGGACCTTGAGTTGCCTGTCACACCTTAAGTTAAAAGTCTGCAGTCCTTGAACCTTGAAAGGGTTCTTGTCTCATGCTGAATTCTCTCACTATGCCTAATGTTTACATGTATGTTTCATTATATTCTAAATTGGTGGGAGAAATATGGGTTTTATCCAAGAATCATGAAGATATGGTATTTATAAAAACTAACCGTTCATCATTATAATAAAAGGATGAGGATGATCACTTTATGTTGATAATAATCATGATCATGATTATAGTGGCAACTTTATGGTGCTTTTATGTACCTTTAATGATGGTGATTGAAGTCCACTTGGGGTTACATGGCTTCAACTGCAAGATTCAGGCTGAGGAAGGAGAATTCAAGATGGCGGCATAGGTAAACACCTATACTGCTGCCTCGCACAACAATTTCAAAACTACAACTAAAAGACAGAACGGACATCATCCAGACCCACAGGAGAGCTGGCTGAGTGGAAGTTCTACAGCTAGAGGGAAAGAGAGGGGCTCACGGAGACCCAGAGGAGCTGCAAAAAGCTGAGGTACGGAGACGCGCGCTGAGAGAGCGGGTGCCGGAGTACCTGGCTGGCTTTCTCTGGCGGGAGGGAAACGGAGACTCCCAACGGCATTGAACCCCTTATCTTACGACACTAAACCCCAGATCCAGCCGAGACTCATACGGGGGGAGTTTGGACTGTGAAAAGGGAGAAGTGCACGGAAATTTAGGGGAGTTGCAAAGGATCGGAGGTCTGGTCGCGCACGGCACCACGCGGAGGACGGATTGCTGATTGTGCCGCTGGCTTTCGCGAGTGGGCGGGAGACAGACCCTCCCAACTGCGCCACTTCTGAGTCCACTGGGCCCCTGTTTTGGGCGAAACCCGGGGGACCTAGACTCGTGTGGTCCTGGTTCGCAGGGGAGCCGGAAAGGCAGCGGTCAGAGGCACTGCGGGTGCGCGCGTGCACAAGGACCGCTCCAGCCATTACCCAGTCACGTGAGACTCAGGGGCCGTGGAGGGCGGGGCCGACTGGAAGGCAAGGCGGTCCCTTAAGCCCTGAGACTCCACCCTCCCAAGCTCAGCAGAGGCTTCTGCGGCTGAATCCAGCACAGAAGTTTCCCCGGCACAGTGACAATGCCGAGACAAGGGAAGGGATTACAAGCAAAAGAAATGGAGGAAAAAAAACGACTGGATATAGAGTTCAAAACCACGCTTATAAGGTTTTGCAAGAATATGCTAGAAAAGATGGATAAATTTAGTGAGACCCAAGAGAAGATAATAAATACACTGACTGAAATGAAAACTATTACGCAGAGTACTAACAGCAGACTAGAGAAAGGCAAGAATCAAGTCAAAAATTTGAAATATAAAGAAGCAGAAAACATTCAACTGGAAAAGCAAGAAGAGAAAAGAATCCAAAAATGTGAAGATAATGTAAGGAGCCTCTGGGACAGCTTCAAGCGTACCAACATCAGAATTGTGGGGGTGCCAGAAGAGAGAGAGCAAGATACTGAAAACCTATTTAAAGAAATAATGACTGAAAACTTCCCACATCTGGTAAAAGAAATAGACTTACAAGTCGAGGAAGCACACAGAACCCCAAAGAAAAGGAACCCAAAGAGGACTACACCAAGACACATCATAATTAAAATGCCAAGAGCAAAAGAGAAAGAGAGAATATTAAAAGCAGCAAGAGAAAAACAGTTTATTACCTACAAGGGAGCACCCATACGACTGTCAGCTGATTTCTCAACAGAAACGATGCAGGCCAGACGGGAGTGGCAAGAAATATTCAACATGATGAACAACAAGAACCTACAACCAAGAATAATCTATCCAGCAAAGCTATCATTCAGAATTGAAGGGCAGATAAAGACCTTCACAGAGAAGAAAAAGCTAAAGGAGTTCATCAACTCCAAACCAGTATTATATGAAATGCTGAAAGGTACCCTTTTAGAAGAGGAAGAAGAAAAAGGTAAAAGACAAAAAATTATGAACAACAAATACACATCTGTCAACAAGTGAATCTAAAAATTAAGTGAATTAAAAATCTGATCAACAGAATAAACTGGTGAATATAATAGAATCAGGAGCACAGAAAGGGAGTAGACTGATAATTCTCAGGAGGACAAAAAATCATAAAGCATCAAACAGACTGTGAAATTATAGCAGAAAGATTAAAGTTAGGTGAGGTAAATAAGTGATCAATCAAAGGACTTGTATGCATGCTTATAAACATAACCAATGATCACAGACACTGGGGGGTCGGGGTACGCCTGGGAGGGAGGGGGGGGCAATGGGGAGATATGTATAAAAAATTAATAAAAATTAATAAAAAAAAAAAAAAAGATTCAGGCTGAACTTCAGCCCCTGCACACCACCTTGGCTGTGTGCTCTACAGCCATGAACAGCCTGCACAGCCATTCATGGTGGCCCTGTTGTTAAACATGACAACTCTAGAGAAGAGGAAGTTAAAGCTCACTGAGGTTAAATACTTGCACAAGACCAGTTAGCTGTTAGCAGACTCTGGACTGCAACTGAACTATAAACTACGGGCCTCTTCCAGAAAAAATGTTTTTGGTTAAGCCCTATATGATCCTATATAATAAAGAGGTAATATGCAAATTCACCATGACTCCAACACACAAGATGGCTGCCCCCATGTGGTCAAAGATGGCCACTCCCTTGTGGACACAAGATGGCCACCACAAGATGGCCAGCAGGGGAGGGCAGTTGTGGGCAATCATATCAGCAGGGGAGGGCAGTTAGGAGTGACCAGGCTGGCAGGGGAGGGCAGTTGGGGGGAACCAGGCCTCCAGGGGAGGGCTGTTGGGGAGACCAGGCCAGCAGGGGAGGGCAGTTGGGGGCAACCAGGCCTGAAGGGGAGGGCAGCTGGGGCGATCGGGTCTTCAGGAGAGGGCAGTTGAGGGTGACCAGGCCAGCAGGGGAGGGCAATTAGGGGCAATTGGACCAGCTGGTGAGCAGTTAGGCATCGATCAGGCTGGCAGGCAGAAGAGGTTAGGGGCAATCAGGCAGGCAAACAGGCAAACAGTTTGGAGCCAGCAGTTCTGGATTGTGTGAGGGATGTCCCAGATTGGAGAGGGTGCAGGCTGTGGCACATCCCCCTCCTGAGCACAAATTTCATGCACTGAGCCTCTAGTCTATTCTAATAAGGACTAAACATGAATTAAAGTAAACCATATTTCAATAAATTATAATTGGATGAAAACATTCAGAATTGCAAGAAATCTTAGAACAAGATAGAAACCTTGAATTGTTGAATTCTTATACTCTTATGTATAATTACAGAAATTATTATCTTTCATTATGCTACATTTTTAGGTATGCTACAAAGTTTTAGGTTCCACTTTGCATGATGTCCAAGGATCATGAGGATTGGTCTCCTAATTCTCACTCCTCATCCCTTGCTCTCAAGTCCATCACATAGAATGAGTGATAATTCCTAAAATGCATTTGATGCCCCGGCTCTAAGCATTGACCCTTTGCACATTATTTCCTCCCAAGAATACCCTTCCTTCCTTTATGTTCAAAACTGCTGCTTGAACCTCATACTTCAGCTCAGTCAACATCAGTCCCAGGAGGTTTTCCCGCTTGCTACACTCCAGTTTTAGAATACCTGCCTCTCCTGTTTGTTCCAGTGTCCCTTAGTTCTGGCTTTTGGATACATTTGACCACTGGGGATACCAGCAGGAGATAAGAGAGAGAGGAACACCTGGCTGGAGTGGCTCGGTTGGTTGAGCATTGGCCCATGAACTGCAAGGTCACGGGTTCAACTCCTGGGCAGAGTATATGCCTGGCTTGGGGGGCTACAAGAGGCACCTAATTGATGTTTCTCTCTCCCTCTGCCTTCCTCTCTCTTTGGAACCAATAAAAACATATTTGAAATAAATGAATAAAATAAAAGCTTGTCCTGGGGGCAGGATTGAAAAATAATAATAATTTTAAAAATAGAAAAGAGAGAGAAGGAGAAGAGCGAGGCCCAGTTTCCTCTCTGCTTAGTCATTGTAGGTTGACTGTGGTCTCCACCCATGGTCACAGCTCCTATCAGGCCACACCCTCCACCTAGGTCTGCCTCTAAGTGCTAAGTGTCTTCTCCCTTTTCCTCTTCAGGCAAATGACTGCTTATTATGGCTCCTAATAGGTTCTGGGCCCAGAGTAGCATGGTGCTTTTCCCATATATTTCCCACATCTATGTAAATAGTCCCTTTATTAACTCATCCTAATTACCAAGCTGAGGTGCCATCTGTCTCCTGCCAGGATCCTGCATGGAGCCTAGCTTATACCTTCTGGTAGCTGTACTGACTGGACCTTCACAGGCCTTGGGCCCCTCCATCCTTGGAAAAAGAAAGGTCCTCCCCTCATGGGGCTTCAGAAGAATTTTCAAATAAAGCCCAGTGTGACCTCCCCATGACCATTTGATACCCAGTCTCTTTCCTGGATCTTGGATCTAGAAATGATGAAACACCCTCATATCTTCAGCCTTCAGCTCATCACTGTGTCCCAACACAACTGCTTTATAACTTACTTATGAGTTCATTTATTCTTCCAGCTTCCTTAGGTGTTTTGTTTTTTCATGTGCTTTCCCTCACATATCCCTCTTGTTACTTCAGTTCTTTCCTGCGCTCTTCCCAGAATATTCTTTCTCCCTTCTTCAGCAGGAGCCTGGTTCTCATGTTACTTCCTCGCAGCTAGAAGGAGAACTTCCTTTCTCTGAGTGTTATAATCCTTGACTTTTACTTCTCCAATGGCATTCACCAGATTCTATATTGAGCTGTAGATTTGTATAATGCTTTCTCTCTCCACAAGATGATAAATTCAAACTCCTGCTCACCCTTCAGATCCTAACACAGTGCCTTACAACTTATCTGTGCCCAAAAGAATGGTTGAGAGATAACTAATGCATATTCTTTATTGCTTTACTACAGTAATGGGGTTTCTGAGTTTTAAGGTATCTGTTTGATATTATTTCATTCTTATTCACCAACTTCACGTTGAGTAAAATTAACACCTTCAAAATTAATCTTTTATCAATATAAATATTTTCAATGCTTGGTGCACAAAAGAAATACAAGTACTGTATAAACATGTGTATTAGCATTCTGAAAGACTTTTATGTTGCAAAACATAACAGCTTAGGTTCCAATAGCACTAAAGAATTCAGTTTAATATTCCATAGTTCTTTCAGACAACTGATAATTAAAGAAAGGAACAGATCCAGCTTGTTAGAGAATGTCTTAGCCAAGTTGTGGTGCTTTGAATAAAATACTGTGCTAATTGACAACTGAGAAAATATTTAAATATCCTCTATGCATTACCTGCAAACAAGGTAGTTTTAAACACATACTCATTCCCTCATAGTCTCATTCTACATCATATTTTTCAAATACAATGAAATATGACCATCTTTAGAAAGAATTAGTTCCATGTTTTAGGCATGAAGAGACTGTAATATCATATGAGAATTATTGCTTACAAAGACGTGCTATGGGCAATAGACCTATTAAAATGACACATGGTCAGTCATGCATATGCTAGACAAATTGAAAAAAATTAAGACATGAGATAGCAGCTGGAAAAAATTTGAAGTCTTTCTTTTGTTGCCTCTTGAAACTATTTTTAAATTAATCCTACAGCTACAAATAACCTGGCTTTTGCAGAAGTATCTAAAGCTAACTCTGATGTCTAAATCAGAGCCCTCACATGTAGCTATGTGGAAGTTACTAAAACCTTTCCCACGGACATTTAAGTCTTTGCTTACCAGCATTTCTCTATAGTCCTTCTTCATTTGTTCTCAATTAAGACTATCATTTTGTCTTGATTCCTTCACTGTCATTATGGCTGTGCGGGTAAGTGGGCATGATAATCCACCCTTACCTTGTTTCAAACAACTTCTTCAACTACTTTGCCAACTGCTCCTCGCAAACTTTTGACACGTACTCTTCAAGTGAAACATTTGGGTCTGCCTTGAGGAGAAATACTTGTAGCTAATCTCCTATGTACCTAAATATTACCTAAATCAATCATGGTTTCAAATCGGCTCAGGCCTCATGGTTATCTCAAATGCTTCTTTGAGTAAATATGGAGAGCTGTACTGTTAGTAAATGACATAGCCTTAAATCATCTTTCCATGAAAGCCGTGTAAGAAAGCAATGTGACTACAAATTGTGAAGTAAAGTATTTAATAAAAGTAGTGACAGGGTGCCAAGACCAGTTTGGCTCAGTGGATGGAGCGTCGGCCTGCAGACTGAAAGGTCCAGGTTCGATTCCGGTCAAGGGCATGTACCTTGGTTGCGGGCACATCCCAATGGGGAGTGTGCAAGAGGCAGCTGATGGATGTTTCACTCGCATCGTTGTTTCTAGCTCTCTGTCCCTCTCCCTTCCTCTCTGTAAAACAAATCAATAAAATATATTTTTTTAAAAAAAAAAAAGTAGTGACGGGGTGAGGGAAGTGCTCTGCCACTTACCTAGTGTCCTCACATAAATTTCTTTATTTTGATTTTGATCTCTCAACATTCTTGTAAGGCAGGAGAGAGCTATTATTATTTCCTCATTGCTGATCAGGAAACTGTAGTTGAAAAGACTTAAACCTAACTCTTCTGAAATTTTATTTAAAAATCTTTGAACATTATAGTTAAGTTAGCAATTTTTTTTTTCTAATTTGAAAGCATGAAAATGGTGTTAAATTTTTTTTAAAAATCTAGGCCTAGCTTGTTTGGCTCAGTGGATAGAGCATCAGCCTGTGGACTGCAGGGTTCCAGGTTGGATTCCAGTCAAGGGCACATGCCCAGGTTGTGGGCTGGATCCCCAGTGTGGCATGCAGGAGACAGCCAATCAATGATTCTCTCTCAGCCTTGATGTTTCTATCTCTTTCTTCCTTTCTTTTCCTCTCTGAAATCAATACACAATGGAATTGTATGCTGCAATAAAAAATTTAAAAAAAGGAATTCTTACCATTTGCAGCAACCTGGGTGGAACTGGAGAGCATTATGCTAAGTGAAATAAGCCAGTCAATGAAGAGAAACACCACATGATCTCACTCATTTGTGGATAATAAAGAACATTGTAAACTGATGAACAAAAAGATAGATACAGAGGCAGTAAAGCATCAAAAGACTGTCAAATTACAGCAGGAAGGTTAGGGAGAGGTGGGGTAGATAAGAGATCAACCAAAGGGCTTATATGCATGCATATAAGCATAACCAATGAACACAAGACACTGGGGAGTTAAGGTATGCCTGGGAGGGGGGCGGCAATGGGAAAATATGTATACATATAATACATTCATTAAAAAATTGAAAAAAATTGAAAAATAAAAAAGAGAAAAATTTGAAAAAATAAAAATATTTTTTTAAATGGTAAGCTATTTTGGTTTGCGTCTTTGTTGTTGCTGGTTTGTTGTTTCCTGTTTTTCTCCTCTTGGATCTGCTCTTGGACCTTCATTCCTCTTCCCAGACAGGCCCATCATTCTGCCCTACCAGCACCCTGTTAGTAAACACACACAGCCCAGGCAGACGAAGTGAGAGGCTGCTCCTGCTCTCTGGGAAAGCAGAGCACCTGGAGAAGACCTGTGTCCTAAGTGCTTCACCTGAGGTAACTTTACCTGAAGTAGGACCGGAAGTAACTGCAGAGAGGCTGCACAAAGGAAGCTCCTTGTTTATGGAAAATTTAAATTTGCAAAGAATATTGCTAACTTCAAGAATGTTCTAAGTCAGATGATTCATAGTAAAACAAAGCAGAACACAAATCATGTTTTTTTTTCTTTAATTCTGTATTGTTTAAAGTATTACATAAGTCTCCTTTTTCTCCCATTGACCTTTCCCTGGCACTCCCACCACCACCACCTCCCCCAGCACATGCCCTCAACCCCCTAGTGTCTGTGACCATTGGTTATGCTCATATGCATGCATACAAGTCCTTCGGTTATCTCTTACCCACTCCCCCCCTCCCTTTCCTCTTAGGTTGGATGGTCTATTCAATACTTGTATGACTCCAACTCTTTTTTGTTCACCAGTTTATGTTGTTCATTATATTCCACAAATGAGTGCAATCATGTGTTATTTATCTTTCTTCAACTGGATGATTTCGCTTAGTATAATGCTCTCCAGGTCCATCTACTCTGTTGCAAATGGTAAGAGTTCTTTCTTTTTTACAGCAGTGTAGTATTCCATTGTGTAGATGTACCACTGTTTTTTAACCAACTCATCTGCTGATGGGCACTTAGGCTGTTTCCAAATGTTAGCTATTGTAAAGTGTGCTGCTATGAACATAGGAGTGCATATATCCTTTCTGACTGGTGTTTCTGATTTCTCAGGATATATTCCTAGAAGTGGGATTGCTGGGTCCAATGGAAGTTTCATTTTTAATTTTTTGAGGAAACGTCATACTATTCTCCATAGTGGCTGCACCAGGCTGCATTCCCACTAGCATTGAAGGAGAATTCCTTTTTCTTCACATCCTCACCAGCACTTGTTTGTTGATTTGTTGGTGATAGCCATTTTGACAGATGTGAGATGGTACCGCATTGTCATTTTTACTAGTATTATCTCTCAGATAATTAGTGATTTTGAGCATGTTTTCATATGTCTCTCAGCCTTCTGTATGTCCACTTTTGAAAAGTGTCTATATAGAACCTTTGTCCATTATTTGATTGATTGTTGACCTTCTTTTTGTTAAGATGTGTGAGTTCTGTATAAATTTTGGAAATTAAACCCTTATCAGAGATAACATTGGCAAATATGTTCTCCCATGCAGTGGGCTTTCTTGTTGTTTTGTTGATGGTTTCTTTTGCTGTGCAGAAGCTTTTTATTCTGATGTAGTCCCATTTGTTTATTTTCTCCTTCATTTCCATTGTCCTAGGATCTGTATCAATAAAAATATTGCTATGACATATGTCTGATATTTTGCTGCCTGTGATTCTTCTAAGATTTTTATGGTTTCCCAACTTATGTTTAAGTCCTTTATCCATTTGAGTTTATTTTTGGGTATGGTGTAAGTTAGTGATCTAGTTTTATTTTTGTTTTGCATGTATTTGTCCAATTTTCCCAATATCATTTATTGAAGAAACTGTCTTGACTCCATTGTATTTTCTTGCCTCCTTTGTCAAATATTAATTGAGCATAGTTGTTTGGGTCGATTTCTGGGTTCTCTGTTCTGTTCCATTGGTCTATATGTCTGTTCTTGTGCCATACCAGGCAGTTTTAAGAATGGTGGCTTTGTAATATAATTTGATATCTAGTATTGTGATCCCTACAACTTTATTCTTCTTTCTCAGGATTGCTGTGGCTATTCGGGATCTTTTTTTATTCCAGATGAATTTTCAGAGAGTTCTTTCTAGGTCTGTGAAATATGCCATCGGTATTTTAATGGGGATTGCATTGAATCTGTAGATTGCTTTGGGTAATACAGACATTTTAGTGATGTTGATTCTACCAATCCATTAATACAATATGTTCTTCCATTTGTTTATGTCTTCCTCTATCTCTTTTTTCAGTGTCCTATAGTTTTCTGAGTGCAGGTCTTTTACCTCCTTAGTTAAGTTCATTCCTATGTATTTTAATTTTTTTGTTGCAGTGGGAAATGTTTTCTTAGTTTCTCTTTCTGTGAGTTCATTATTGGTATAAAAGAAAGCCATAGATTTCTGGATGTTAATTTTGTATCCTGCTACATTGACAAATTAATTTATTAAGTCTAGTTGTTATATAATGTTTATTGATTTGTGAATATTGCATCCACAAATCATTTTCTTGATGTGATTGTCAATACTTCCTGGTTCCTGCTTTCCCTGGTCTCTGTTACGCACAATACTAACCACCGTAAAGTTTCTCAGAGAATGGGATACGCTTCTCAACACTGATGTCTCAGATCAAATGTCACCTCAAATGTCCAAACTCTTTTCTGATGGCTTAAATGCATGTGCACCAACCCCAAGTCACTCATTCTCTATTCTATTTTTATCATATATATTTGATATGTATTTTCTGTTTTTAGCCTTAATTTGGGATTGACAATGAGACATCCAATTGACTACTTTTTAGACAAGGGGAAAAAAGCCAAACTAGCCTCATTAGGACTTTGTTTGTGAAAGCTACATATTTCATTATTCCTACCTTGAAAATGCAGCCAAAATAGACAAATCTTCCTCTGGGATACTTATTTGATCTAAATTAGAAAAGAAAAATGGTAGGGTAGGAAGGATATGGTCAACCAGGCATTGTCCAAATTTCCAAGTGATAGAAAATACGTCAATCCTTTCCAATTGCTGTGAAAATTGAATATAAATCTATAGAAGTAAATTTTGTCCTACTCCCCAAAAATTAGATGCTTTTATATAAATTTAAAAAGTGAATTTAACGTAATTATTAAAAGAAATTAAATTCTTCCGTTCAACATCTACCCTGACATGGTAATGCATCTTCTAATTCTATGATTAGTATGTGCAATGATAATGTAATAATAAACACTTTACTTCAATGTCTAATTAATCTGTTCATTCAACAAATATTTAAAGACTTCCTGTTATTTGCCAGGCACTGTATTAAAGGCCTGGTGATGCAACAATGAACAAAGCAGGGGCACTGCCCCCAGGAGCGTTCAGTTGGATGGGGGAAGAAGACATTCATCAGCTAAACACTACTAACAATCTACAGATGATGATGCCTGATATAAAAGAATCATGCCAGATGCTATGGGAACATATAACAGGCAAAGCCACTCTGGTCTGGGTTTTGGAAAGGTCTACCAAAGGAAGCAACACTGGAGTTGAAACATGCATTATTGGTTGTTAACTAGGCAAAGTGGGAGTATGGAAGGTGAAGAGAGAGTGTGTGTGTTCCAGAGAGTGGAAATATAATGTTCAAAAGAACTGGGTAAATTTGCCTTTGCAGCTGTTATGGTTTTAGGAAAACATGTCTTTTTGGAGCAGTGTGTTGACTTTTGCTGCCAAATAGCTAAATATATGTGTTTTGTGATTATTTATGAAGTTATATTTCTCAGCGGTTCATGTGAACAGAATATCATGAAACAAAGTAGTTACGAAGCACAGAAAGCTGGTTATCTGGATCAACCTTAGAAACTGCTAACCAGATGCTCTTTTTGTGAACCATATTTCTTTTGAAAAATCTCTATGAGGTCTTTCAACACTTTCCCATCATCTAAACCGTGCATCCTTTCAGGGACAAAGGGAGAAAGGTTAACCAAATTCATAATTTATTAGACCACTTTCCAGATATGCTTTACTGGGTTCGGGTTCCCTGGACAATTCTGACTTTTGATCACTTGCCAAATAACTAATGGAAAATAAATGGCTTGATCATTCTGTTACCTTCAACAGTAGTAAATCAAGACGGCCAGCCTCTCATAGAAGGGAAACTTAAAGAGAAGCAAGTCAGATGGAAGTTCATCAAAAGGTGGAAAACTCGTTACTTCACACTGGCTGGAAACCAACTTCTGTTTCAAAAAGGAAAGTCTGTAAGTTCCTCTGCTGTTTATTACACTTGCCTTTTTAAAGTCTTGATTTCCACCAACCAGCTAAGTAGGCATTTTGTCTTGAGTTAAATATCAGTATTTTTTTTCTTCTCTGTTTTATAATTTTACAGTGTTGTTTTATTACCATGTTCCTTTCACTGCCCATTCTGTTCATGTCTATGTTGGTTGGTTCACTGTCCGTCTTCATTTTATTATGGGAGCTATTTTTTTGTTAAGTTTTTAGAAGATAAACTGCTCTTGACTGAAACACTGTGCCTTTTGTTTCCCTTCAGATCACCTAACTACCTTTATGGTTCATCATATTGACTGCGATTTCTTTTATAGTTACAGGTTTTATTTAGAGATGGGGACCTAGGGAGGGGAACCATAGACAGGGAGGAAGAAAAAAGAGGCTGGTCTATTTTAAGTTATTTTTTAAATCACCAACGTTTAATTTGATTAGGGAGGAAAATGCTATCTTTCATTCAGTGGATGAATAAAATGGGATCTTAAAATAATTAATAAATATTCATTTAATAGAATTTTCCATCTGAACAAGGATGCTGAGTAAATATCTGTAACCTGCATTTCCAGGGGGAAAACCTATTAGCAATGTAAAGTTTTCCCCTTCTTTTCACATCAGGTTTATTGTCATTCAACTCTATTCAGTCAGGATTGGGGAAATAAAATCTTAACCTACTTCTTGGCTACTTTGAAATATAATGATAATAATAATAATAACAACAACAGCAGCAGCAACTCATCAGAGCTCACCACATGTCACACTGGATTGCCTCAAACAATCCTTTGAGGTCAGCACTGTTATTATTGCCACTTTATAGAAAGGAAAACAAGGTTCAAAGAGACTGATGGACTTGCCCAAAGATAGGGCCAGTAAGGTAAAGAGGGCAAAACTGGAGTCAGGCGTGGGCCGTATGACACCAAACATGTTCGTAAGTGAGTACTTCGCCCTGCTTCCTTGAACACTTAAACACAGAGCCAGTGGCAATGCAAACTGCGTCTTAGTTAATAAATGAAAGGTCTTAAATTACTTAAAAACACAATGCACCGAGAACATATGAACTATATTTTTAGAGTGCTCATTATAAAATTTATTTTTTACCCAACAGTATCAAATATGGTGTATCTGAATTTGACAAATGCTGCTCAGTGCTTTTTCAATCTATAAAACTTCATATTAACTTTTTGAGTAAAAAAAAAAACACTTGAAAGATATCTATTCTAAACTCATGTTATTTTCTTCATTTGTGTGTATAATAAAATATTCAATGGATTTTTCTGTGGCTCAAGATCTTTTTAAAAGGAAAGTACAGTGTGTGTTCAATTTAGACAGTTATTGGAGGTTTAAGACACATTATTTTTGTTTAGTATAGGTTCACATGGAAGCACGTTTAAAGTGTTAAAAATGGCCATCTGAATTTCCTGTTTTCATTTAAAAAGTCAGGACTAGAAGTCAAAATGCGATGACTTCTTAGATCCCTGGAGTCAAAGCAGAGTCAGTGCGTAAGAGTGTTTTTCCTGAACTCAAATAATGACCTTTATCCTTCTTGATGCAGAGCTTTTTAATAAAGTTTAGAGAATAAGCTATTTTGTAGTTGGCAAACTTATTTGACATCTTTATCAGGAAATAATGGTTTAACATTCCAGAAACCTGACAAAACATATGGCTCAGATATTGAGAAATAGTATAAAGTAGTAAAAGGACCACAGCAAAATCTCCTTCACCCCCAGGGACACAGCAACTTGGCAGTGGTCAGCAGGCTAGCCACACTGTAAAGTGTCTTTCTTGTAAATGAGGAAAAAATGTGCATTTTAAAATAAAAACTAAAAGGCTATAATGTTATTTGGTAATGTTAAGATTTCTACCAACCAGTTAGGCAACAGTGTCCTTTAACTTCCTGGCCATTTCTATCTTGGTTAATTCACTGTCCTTCTTGAAATAACTACGATAACATCTTTTTTTATTCGTTCTTTCACTTACCAGTCTCTGTACTATAGGCTAATCTAAAGAAATACAATTTTATTATCCTCAGATACTGTAAACCACAGTAAGCTGACAAATATTGTCTAGTGCAGATATCTTCCAAGTTTATCCTATATAGCCCCTAAAAGAATTTGGAAAGATCTATATTAGCAATAGTATTTTAAGTTGTATCAACACTTTAATCATAAATTTAAAAAGTTACACAAAGTGTAATTTCTGTTGAATTATAGACATTTTCATTTTAAAATAAAAAGATCATATATGCTGAGACCGGTTTGGCTCAGTGGATAGAGCGTCGGCCTGCGGACTGAAAGGTCCCAGGTTCGATTCCGGTCAAGGGCATGTACCTTGGTTGCCGGCACATCTCCAGTAGGGGGCGTGCAGGAGGCAGCTGATCGATGTCTCTCTCTCTCATCGATGTTTCTAACTTTCTATCCCTTTCCCTTCCTCCCTGTTAAAAAATCAATAAAATATATTTTTTAAAAATCACATATTTTTTTAAATATAACCACTGAAATAAAATACCATAGCAATTTGATACCTAACACTATTCATTTAAAAATTACATAAATTAGTTCTTCTTTAATATAAATGTTTACATTGTGTCATTTTTTCCTAGAAATCATATTTTTGTCCTACCTCTCCCACTGCCTTTCACTGTAAACACCCTATAATTTTTCATTGCAATAAAACTATGTATATAAATTGAAATTTAATTTTAATTTCGTGATCACCAGTCTCTAAATACTAAGATTTTTTATCTTTCTTTTTAAAAAAATATTATATCATTTATGAAAAGCTGTAAGTATAATACCAAATGTATTATTATATTACTAGTTATGCACCATTAAAAAGTGAAATGCTGTTAGAAATGCATCTCTTAACAAAATAAATGGGGATGATTATGTTGCCTTGTTTGAAGGATGCTTCCCTGACATTTATATTCTGTATTGCTTTTTTAAATTTGTTTGATGCTCTTGAGATTCTTCCAATAATACACCATGGAAAATTTGGGATGAATGAGAAGGGTATCTTTTCATTGCAAACTGGAAGAAGGGTGATTGTACAGGAGAGGTGGGAAAGGGGAATTGACAAGATCCTCAACCACAGGTACATTCTCCAGGAGACAAAATGGAGTTAAAGACCTGAAATTACTTTAAACAAGTATCCGACCTCTTAAAACTATTCATGCTAGCAGACAAATGACACTTTCAAAGCTCCACAGCGTTTCAAAAACAGTTTGATCTACTTAAAGACTGAAACCCTTCTTATTCTATTAATACCGCTTTCTCAGATATAGCACAAAGTAAAATTAAATTCCATGTTTCCCAAATTATCTCAAATTCTGAGTTAACAGTACTCTAAATTATACTGTTAAGTTTTGCTTTATTAATGAAGTTTTAAGGTTAATAGAAAATGACATAAAATCAAAGAAATATGAATTAAGCATTTTCCCCAATCCCAAGGTATAATTTCTATAAATTAGCTGTCTTCTGCCAATTGATGTTCCGATAACAAAGGGCCAATTGTTCACTCCTTTCTTGTTCTAACGACCCCTTGAGGCAATGGCGCCCCAAATTACAAAGGCTTTGAGTTAGAGGAAGCGAAAGGATTCTGATCCTCTTGGAAAATTCTCCAGTAGCCAGGGATCTTGCCATACTCTGGGAGCCAGCTCATGTGTTTTCCTTCCCATATGCATTTCAGAAAGAAGATCCTGATGACTCACCGATAGAACTCAGCAAAGTACAGAGTGTGAAGGCTGTGGGCAGGAAACGCAGGGACCGCTCTCTCCCTCGGGCTTTTGAAATCTTCACGGACAATAAAACCTACGTCTTCAAAGCCAAGGATGAGAAGAACGCAGAAGAGTGGCTCCAGTGCATCAATGTGGCAGTTGCCCAAGCAAAAGAGAGAGAGAGTCGAGAGGTAACCACATATCTGTAGGGACTCGCAAGCCGACCTCACACTGACTGTGTACATGGCATTGCATTGTCACTGCCAATGTCAAGAAGAAGAAAAAAAAAAGATAAATTCACTGAGTCATGTATTTTTTTACTAAATACTAATGGAACGGTTTTTCCTCAGAAGCAGTATCCAAAAGTGGCAAGATTCCTAGCACATTTTATATACTAATGGCATTTGCATTACTTCAGAACATGTGTGTAAGCTAGGATTAGCATAGGAAACCATTTTCTCCATCCCTAAATTCTGTGCCACTCCCATTTAAACTTGAGATTTGGGGTTTTGCCATTACCCATATTTTTTTTAATGTATTTTATTGATTTTTTACAGGGAGGAAGGGAGAGGGAAAGAGAGTTAGAAACATTGGTGAGAGAGAAACATGAATCAGCTGCCTCCTGCACACTTCCTACTGGGGATGTGCCCACAACCAAGGTACGTGCCCTTGACCAGAATTGAACCTGGGATCTTTCAGTCTGCAGGCTGACACTATCCACTGAGCCAAACTGGTTTTGGCACCCATACTTTTTTAAAAAGAATTAAGCTGTGGGAAGCAAAATTCTGGAATGACTCCCAGTGACCCACACTCGGTATAACCTTCTCCCCTTGAGTGTGGTAGAACCTGCAACTTGCTTCTAACTAGTGGAATATGACAAAAGAAATAGACTGGTGGTCTCTCTCCCAACTATATAATATTTTAAAGCAGTGGTCGGCAAACTGTGGCTCTGTTGATTAATGAGTTTGCCAACCATTGACCTAGACTCTCGATTCCAATAATTACAGGCTGTTGTTCCTTGTGATTAAGCCCCTATCCCAGTGGTCAGCAAACTCATTAGTCAACAGAGTGGCAAGCCGAGGCTCTCGAACCACAGTTTGCCGACCACTCATCTCTGGCAAGGGTAAAGAGATTTTGCAGGTATAATGAAGGTCCTTCATCGGCTGACTTTGAGGTCATCAAAAGGATATGATCCTGGGTGAGCCTGACCTAATCAGATGAGCCCTTTAAAAGCAAGTCAGAGACTCTCTTTCACTGGCCTGGAGTAAGCAAGCTGCTATGAATCCTATAGCTTCAAGGAAATGAATTTTGCCAGCAGCCAGTGAGCCTGGAAGAGGATCCCCAGCCTCAAGGAAGAGCCCAGCCCCAGCCCACACCTCGACTTCAGCTTTGCAAACCCTGAGCGGAGGACCTAGCTGAGCCATACTTGGACTCCTGACCCACCGAAACTTCAAGATAATAAATATCTGCTTTTTCAAGCTGCTAAGTGTGTGGTGATTTGTTATGTAGCAGTAGATCACTACTACCAAAGCAAACTTGGGCTATCCATAAAGGGTCATTTTTTTCTTAGAAATTTACTAACCATGTGATTTAGTGTAGAAACCCAGGGAAAGATAACAAGTAGTCAATACCCTTAATTCATCCAGGACAGGAAATAGGAAAGACGCCAACTGAGGAAGGAAACGATTCACTTTTTTTTTTTAAATATATTTTATTGATTTCTTACAGAGAGGAAGGGAGAAGGATAGAAAGTCAGAAACATTGATGAGAGAGAAACATTGATCAGCTGCCTCCTGCATGCCCCCCACTGGGGATGTGCCCGCAACCAAGATACATGCCCTTGATCAGAATCGAACCTGGGACCTTTCAGTCCGCAGGCCGACGCTCTATCCACTGAGCCAAACCTGTCTCGGCGAAACGATTCACTTTTAACATAAAGTTTGAGGTGTTGTGAGACACAGGAGTCATTACAAGTGGGAAATGGAGTTCTGGAGGTCAAAAGTTGGGCTTGTTGGATATATGGATGGTCACTGGGCATGTGGAATTAGTTGAAATGACTCGGGGTTAGCAAGACAAAAGACCTTCTAAGGGCTACCTGAAAGTTTTCAGAAGTGATGAAAAAGATGAAACTCCTTTATGCCGTGGCAATTTATGGAGCAGTTACCAAGCAACAGGTACCATGCTTGGCCTGCAGAGACAAAACTAAAAGATTCAACTCTTCCACTCAAGAAAGGTACAGGGTAGTGGAAGAGAGAGATGTTTATAACAAAAACGGAAATGCTCTGTGGCAAGTACCCTGACGGAGGTTTGTGAGAACAGGGGAGAAGGCACCACCGCAATTGACTTTGAACTCAGTGTGGGCTCCCTCCCTGTTTCCCAGAGTTGTCACATAATGAGTTTGCCTGAAAGAACTATTCAGAGTATTTCTGGCAGACGCAGAGCAAATGGTCAGGAGAGGGAACCACCTTGCAAAGGCAAAGAAGAGAGAGGGAACATGGTCCATTTGCAAAACAGCAAATCCTTGCCTAGGATTGGGACATATGGGGCCTTTTGGGGAATGGTGCAGGATGATGCTGGCTTCTCTGGAGGATTATGGCGTCAAGGGCTGGGTTCCATGTTAAGGATCTTGAACTTTGTCCTTAAGCTAGTAAAGCAACATTAAAAGGTTTTAAGAAGAGAGAAATCATGCTGATAGTGGTATAGAGAGAGGGATATTCTAGCAGGAAGATGATTTGGGAGGTGCTTAGGAGGTGTTTAGGATCTTCTAGAACAATATAGTAGCTCATTTGATTGATTAGGAAAAACTGGTAACTGATGAATGGAAATAAAATATTAAGTGATACTGAATTAGTTATGAATAATTTAAATGCCAATCATGTGCTTGAACCTTTCATAGCAGAGATTACAGTAAAACACTGGTTCCGAACTGATTCTGTTTTCACTAAATGCTTGTCCCCAGAAAGAAGAGAATGGCCCTACCAGCTCAATTTAAAGGAAAATAATTATCTTTGCTTCTTGTTAAACATCCTTGTTACTTAGTTAATGAAATGCTTCTAGTTTGTGACACAGTTCTCAAAGCCTTGGAACCAGATCTAAAGAGAAGTAAATGTATGAGGAGTAAATAGTCTTCTTTCTGGTTTCATTCCATGATGCAGTGATTCCAAATGCAGCCAAATTCTCCTGGGTTCAGAATCACACAAGGAATTTCAGAATCCCCAGCTTCCCACTGATATTTCTGGCACTTCCACCCTTGCTGCCGGCTAGCTTACCACAAACTGGCCTTTCCCAAGAGGGCAGCCATTCCTGTTCCTGGTCTAAGAAGAAACCACATTTCTAAACATGTCTAAACCTTTTAAAATGATGGCATGAATGCAATTATAAGCATGGACTGAAATTCAAGTGGTTTTCATTTTTTACTTCATTTTGACTCTTTTTCCCACCCAAATAGCCATGGAAAACATAAATGTTTATGTGTGAGAACCTCATCTGATTATTTCTTGAGAACCTGTAGTTGGGAAAAAGAAATGCTTAATTCTTTTTTTAATACTAGGTTTTCTAGAAAATCCTTAGCTGGTGATGTTGAGGGACATTTACTGGATCATCTTCAATTTATAACCTTTGAATTGAAGATGGTCCTTTGGAGCCAATTGAGTATAGCTTATTCTCAGGCATAAGTAAAGATTACCTGGTTGACAAGCATTTTCCATTTTAGGAAACAATTGTGAGGTGATGTGAGAGACTATGTGAGCCGAATTCAAGGGGCACTGGAGAGAAGTAAATACCAAAAATGCCCTATCAGGATTCCTAGTCCCCAAAATCTAACTCAATTTTCAAATGAAAAACAAAGAAAAACCCATCTTCTGTATAGACATCTTGCATATAGACATCTTGTACCATTCCTCCCCAAAGATTCTTCTGAAAGAGAGAAGGGTTGGATCCAGATCTTTCCACCATCGCATCACTTCCTGCCAGGCCTGTGTGGATCAGAAATTCCCAGAAGCAGGGCCTGCAGGGAGAGGTCCTCCCACCTCCGATGTGCAGTTTGTTAGATGAGGAAGCACAGGGCTGGGCCCAGGTGGCTCTGCCCTCAGTCCTTGGTGGGCGTAGGTGCAAATTCGCGCTCTTGCTCAGACGGGGCAGGGTTGTATAAACAGCTCAGCTCCCTCTGGGAACGGCCTCAGGACAGTGTTTTCAGAATATGTTATTAGATATCATTTTAAAACAATAAAAATAATAAAAATAAAACCTTAAAAAAAAAGATAGAAGGGTTGGAAAATCAGGGAGATTTCTAGCAGGACAGTGGAATCTAGAGAAAGAGGTACACGCTCTGGGCATGGGTACCTGAGAATTCAAATCCTAATTCGACCAAAACCAAACAACCAATCTGAGCAAAATGCTCAGCTCTCACTTCTAGGCTGGGATGAAATGGAACAGAATTGGTGTGAGGCTTAAATGTCATGTGAAAGCAGAGAACCTCTAACTGAATAGGTCGGTGCTTGATCATGACACTCCACTGAGGAAGGGAAAATCCTACCAATGAAATTATGATGGCATGCCTTGATAATGTCCAATGAGTAGTGCTTCACTTCAAATGCCTTTTATCCGTTATCCGAGAGACCTGGGAGTTTCTTCTGACTTTAGGTACTTTGTGTGGTGCGGGATAGATAATTCTTTTGTAGCCATTTCAGCAACAAAAGGAAGCATGGGATTATCCACAGGGTGATGTCTTTCTTTCTCAGGTAAAGCATTTAGTGGCTGCTTTGCCTCACCACATGGAACTGTAGAAATTTCTCTAATAATGGCTCTTTGGCCCACTGAGTCCCAAACCTCTGTGTCTGTACTTTTCTGTGAACATGATAACTTTAATTTTTTCAAAGGCAAATCATATAATGTTTTCAGGCCTGGTAAACATCAATTAGCACCTGTGGTGTCAACCATGCACGTGACTCAACTAAAGTCACAACACAAAGCACTGGCGCCAAGCTTGAGTGATAGCTAGTCATAGTCCTTCCTGGTGGGTGACAATTGTAAGACTCATCCCGAATTCAGAACTGGGAGAAAAATGTAAATAAATGAGCAAAAGTATTAATTGAAGAGTTCCTCAGGAGTTTGTTTCACAGTAATCAAAACTGTAATATAAAACTTTTGTGAACATTAAAGCGTATGGCAAATGCAAGTAATTTTTTAATCTATTAAAATGTTCACAGTGCTCCCAATGCATCCATTCTCAAAAGTATGAGATCGGCCAAAAAAAGTCAGTGGTGTGAATTAGTCTGAGTCAAAGGCCTGAGAACCAGCTGTAAGTCCTGGAGTGCAAAAACTGAGAACTGGGAGTTCTGGTGTTCCAGGGCAGAAGATGGAGATCCCAGCTCAAGAAGAAAGGAAGAATTCGCACTTCCTTCACCTTTGTGTTCCATTTCGCCCCCAATAGTTTGGATACTGTCCACCCACCGCTGGTGACAGTAGATGTCTTTATTTGGTCTACTGAGTCAAATGCCAATCTCTTCCAGATTCACCCTCATAGACACACCAAGAAATTATGTTTTACCAGCTCTCTAAGCATCCTGTAGGCCAGTCAAGTTAACACATAAAATTAACCATCACACCCTCTATTTTAATGGAAATAATATGACTAATGTCCACCTATAAGCCATGTTTCTAATGCCTCTGCACCCCCTTGATGTGCTCCCCTTTATCCAAGTACCCTTCACTGGCAAGTTAGATAGAAAATGGGCCAAGATGGCAGGGGTGAAGGTAGAGGGCATGTGGTGTATCTTTCACCCACTATCACAGACTGGGGATTTTAGAGGTGAAGTTGGGATGATGTCTGAGGAGGCATTCCATATCAAGTAGGAGGAGCATTTCCAGAAGAGGCCCTCAAGGTCAACCGTACCAGAGACAATAGCAGGAAGCAAGGACTGGAGCCAAGTTAGAAGCTGGGGGGCCAGGGAAGAGAAAGGAGTAGAGCCGAGCAGGTGGAGCAGGTAGTGGGCTGTATGAAATTTATAGGAGCAGGACAATTCCCAAGATTATATTTTCTCAGATACCTGCCTAGGTGAGGGAGGAGGTTGCTGATGAGACAGGTTTCCACCTCCTTGTGTGTGTGCTTCTGTTACCAGGTTGCACAAGGCCCTCCCTCATCATGTATGAGGCAGCATAGGCGAGCAGCCCTGGCTGAGGCCTTGGGTCCTATCATGAGGACCCCAGCCTAGCAGAGCACTTTTGATACTGACATTCTTCTCATTCCACACCCCCCATCCAGAACATATTGAATGTGTTTTCTTCAAAGAAAATCTATCTGGGGTTAAGGAAAGGGGAGATAGATATCCTGGAGCTTTCTTGTGCATTTTTTTGTAACATGATAATCAGACACGTTGTGTTTACACGCTATGACAACAAAACAATTATTTTCACATGTACTTCGTAGAAATCAATCTTATTATTTCTCATTATTTTATATTAGATTCCCCACCCCCTCCTCTGTCTATCTAGGCTGGGATTTTGTGCAGTCAGTAAGAACTCTATGTGTGTTGCATTGTTCTTAACAGAGATTCACTTTCACACACCAGATTTGCCCGGGGAATATTGTGTTCCCTCTTAATTCCTTATGCTTTGGTGGACACGGACTTTTCCAAAGTTTGCGTTCAATAGAAAGAAAATATGTTTCATCTGTTTTTCAACCAATAAAATGATTAGAATTCACTTCATACTTAGAACCTATAAAAGTAATAAAGTACTGAAGAAAATATGAAAATGTAAAGTATTCAAACAGATGACAGACTCATTTCTTCGTAGGAATAACAGTGTTCCATGAGACCTCACAGGAAATGGGGAATTGAGGGCTTAATAGTAAATTCTAATTTTTCCTTTTTGAATTCTTTTACAATTCTTTTTGGCTTTATTTTATTTTTTAACCACCGGTCACCTCATATCAGGGTAATACTGGTACACACATGTCAGTAGAGTACACATTTACAGACATACTAGCAGCCCTCACGTGATATCACGCACAGTAGGCCACCCACCACTTCCACGGGAGCTGGCAGGAACCACAGCTTGCCCCTGGGAGCCGCACTGCCTCCACGGGAACCAGGAAGGACTCACGCCAATTCCGTGGGAAGGAGCCATTTGCTTCCAAGGGAAGCGGGCCCACCATCTCCTCTCCCAGCCTGTGCTTGGCTCCAGAGGCTGTGGGCCACCTTCCCTGTTCCCCAGAGGCCCTCCTGTGGCCAGGGCATCACTGCTGCAATGAAGCAAGAATTCTGACAGGTCGTTCACACTGCCTGGTCTCAGCGGCAGCTCTTTCCCCCCACCCCCCACCCCCCTACCTCCAGGACTGGGCAACTCCAGCAAGGCTGAGGGGACTGGGATCCGCCATATTGTGGCTATGGGCTCTGCCATCTTTGTGACAGAGTGACAGTTAATTTACATATTATTAGATAGGATACATACACCTATTTTTTATATATATTTTATTGATTTTTTTTAACAGAGAGGAAGGGAGAGGGATAGAGAGTTCAAAACATTGATGAGAGAGAAACATCGATCAGCTGCCTCCTGCACAACCCTTATTGGGGATGTGCCCGCAAGCGAGGTACATGCCCTTGACTGGAATCGAACCTGGGACCCTTCAGTCCGCAGGCTGATGCTCTATCCACTGAGCCAAACCGGTTAGGGCCATACACCTATTTTTACACAGGTGCTATGACAGGAAAACAATTATTTTCACATGTACTTTGTAGAAATCAATCTTATTATTTCTCCTTATTTTATATTAGATCCCCCCGCCCCCACCTCCTCTGTCTATCTAGGCTGGGTTTTTGTGTAATCAGTAAGAACTCTATGTGTGTTGCATTGTTCTCAACAGAGATTCACTTCCTCACATCAGATTTGCCCGGGGAGTATTGTGTTCCCTCTTAATTCAGAACTATTATGATTTGCAAGAAATGATTTAAATGTCTTTTCTCTTGAGAGAGAAAAACAATGATCCTGTTTGCCAAACTAGCTCATAAACACAAAAATCAGAATAGGGCCCATCTTTTTCATTTAGCTAAAACCACAGTTGGGAAATGTCTATCTAGAAAAATTAACCATGAAATATAATACTTGAAGTATGTGTGCTTTAAGTACTGATTTGAGAGCATTTTAATCAGGACTCACTGGAACATTTCACAGAGGGTTATCTTATGCTTTTCCACACAAACAACCCTCATGTACATATTCATGTTCTTGGCATCACTCTAATATTATTGTCTCCTGAAATTCTACTGTTATATCAGCTTCAAATGAATGCAAATGAATATTCACTGCAGCCAATATTGACACAATGAGCTTCCAGTATAAAGAAGCCACTAGCAGAACGCAAAGCAGCCAAGGAAACTAACCCAATTCTTTCAATGAAGGGGCCTCAGCATTTATCATTCAGGTGACAGTATCACAGCTGTTGGAGTGCAAAGACTTTAGAGCATATAGGGTCCAACCCACCCCCACCCCCCCCATGGAGAAGCCCCTTCCTTGTCATCATGAGCTGTCATTTCAGTTGCTAATACTTATGGGTACAGAGAACCCATTGCTTTATCACCAGTCCACATTTTTTAAAATAATTTTTTCTGATTATGAAAACAAACCAAATCTCAGAAAACACAAAGACTATTAAAACATAATAAAGCTCTTGAGGCTTCCTAAAAACATAAGTAGCATAATAATCCCCTCTGTCCCAAGATTCACAAATATAAAAAAGATGCAATTTCCCTATACCACTTGGTAAGTCAAGGGTAATGGAACTCAGAGTTCTTTCGGCCTTAGTCCA
This sequence comes from Lasiurus cinereus, assembly GCA_011751065.1. NCBI lineage: Eukaryota > Metazoa > Chordata > Mammalia > Chiroptera > Vespertilionidae > Lasiurus > Lasiurus cinereus. The sequence goes on along the minus strand of JAAGEH010000045.1, from coordinate 12,694,783 downwards.
AGGGCCTAACAGCCAAAACTTTCCAAGCAAATAAATAAACAAAAGCAACAAAATAAACCAGAGTTGACAAAAAATCATGCAAATTAAATTACAATTCCTTTTTATGAGGAAACTTGCTTCTGACAAATATATTGAGTTCCTTTCCTTTTTTATAATATGTTCCTGTTCTTTTTTAAATCTTGTAAGAATGTCCTAATAATCTTCATGTTCCTTAAATCCTACCAAGGCCAAGGACATTCCTCAAGGATGGCTTATTTAGTATAAGGAGGGGACGATTTCTGGACATTTTATTCCACTGATTTTTCTGGGGAGTTACTAAATGTTTAAGCATGCAATTCATCCTAAAGCCCTTCTGATTGTTTGCTCATAAAATAGTTGCTTCAAATTGCAATGACAGACCCTTAGAAGTGGCTTGGAATTTATATAAGAAACCGGTAAGTTATTACGAAGATAATTGAGATTTGTGTATCATGACTTAAAGCTGCCGAAACAAACTTAAAATGCAAAGATGTTCCTAATGTTTTTAAAAAAGAGCTGCATAAAATGTATTCAAAAGATGAGTATTTTATTAAATAGCATTTTTTATTTTAGAGTCAAAACATAGACCAGGCACTGGAAGTGAGCTCAGCAGGTGTAGAAATGGGTGTTTCCTAAAATATACTACTAAGGTCTCTGGAGCATAACTTGAAGGAATTATTATAATTTTGTTTTACAAATAAAATTTTTACTTATAAGCTTAAAGACCTATCCTCACATTTTCACAAATTCTCAGATACTTTAATAATTGGAAATTTTAATTTTGATTTAATCTAAATTAAAATTGGCTTTTTTTTTGTGTCAGTGCAGTAAAAGAAACTTCAGTTAATTTAAATAAACTGAATAAATACCTTCACTCCACTGGCCCTTCTCTCTGGTCTGGAAATAAGCAGGTGCCCTTCTCCATCCCACAGTTGGTCCTATGGATCCCAGATTTTAGACCCCAGTCTTTCCATTCTCCTCCAAAAATTACCAACCCCATTTGCACCTTCTTTGTGGGGCCTTCATGGCTTTATCATATCCTTTTGTGTGGTCGGTAAGCTGTCTCTTTTCTCTTGGGAATAATTACATGAAAATTAATAAGAAACTCATAATAATTTACATTAACTTAGCCCCGACATCCCTCTAGAATCTAATCCTTGCTCTTGTTCTTTCATCAAATGTTTCTTGATTTGTTGTCTCTATCAATTCCTTCCATGTGTCTCCACCCATCCACACTTTTGCCCTGTAGCGAAGCTCCTGCTCCATCATCCTGCTCACAACAATCCTTCCTGTTCATCAAATAAATGGACTTTTCTCAATCAGCATTCCTCCTGACCTCTGCAGCATGTGGCCTGCTGGTCAACCCCTCCCCAATAGCCATTTTCCATGCATTGGTTTGTGTAAAACAGATTATTTGAGTTTTTGCTATGATTAAGAACATAGATTTTGTTGTCAAGTAGACCTGGCATCACTATTTCGTAGCTATTTGACCTTAAGGAAAAACCATTAAACATATCTCTGTCTCAGTTAGCTCATCTGTAATATTGGTAACTCTTCTCCCTGGGGAGGCTGTGAGGATTAGATGAAAGATACATATAAAATTCTCAAGACATGGTAAATGCTCAATAAAAATTACTTGTACTGCTCCCACCTTTCTGATTACTCCCAGTCTCCTTTTCTGCCTCTTCCTTGTCCTCCCAAATCCCTGTGCTGTCCTCTCTCTGCAAGCACTCTCTGAAACACCTCATGTGCTCATTGTTTTCAACGTGACCACACACTACAGCCTTCTAGTTCTGGCATGACTTCTCTATCAAGCCCCATCCAATCCCACCTCAAAAATTGCCCTTAAGGACATTTTTCCATGAATCGGCTGTCATCCCTGAAATTCAACACATAAAAGTATCTTATCTTCTACCTCCTCCAACCTTCCCCAATGGCAACACAGACATGGGATCTCAGAGTCATTCTTAAATTCTTCTTCTTCTTCACCTCTTTGTCCCTCGCATATCTAATACCTTGTTTTTATTTTCTAATCTTTCTCCTTTCTGATTATGCTCTTTCATTCCATTCACCAGCGCTCTATCTAGCCCAAGCCCTCATCTTCTCACACCTACATTATTAAAATAACCCTTCCGTTGGTCTTTCTGTACCTCCTCCACCATCAGCAGATTAATTTTTCTAAAATGACAATGTAATAGTAGTGATCCCCTACTTAAAACCCATCGACACTCTCCCCACACCATTGTCTACAGGATGAAATAAGATTACTGAGTCTTTAATTCAAGGTCCTCTACACCTGACAATAATCAACCTTTCCAGGTTTACCTTCCAATCAAAATCCTTGAGGTTATAAGTTGTGTCTAATTCATCTTTGTATCCCCAATGTACATCACACATTAATCTGGACATCACACATTAACCTGGACATCGGGAACACCAGAGCCCATTTAGCTGCTCACGGCTCATGATCCATCTGCGAACTTTCTGAACAGTCCACAATTCCAGGATGAAGTAGTTTATAAATGTTCAGTTTCTACATCACTTTAATACTAAGTTGTGATTTTTTTAAATGTATTGTAATAGCTTTCTATGTTCAGCTGTTACCACTGAGTCCCAACTTTGTTTTATAAGCTTTTTATTTCTTGTTCAGTTTACTTCTTACCTATTAAGTTCTGGCACTCAGAACATTAGTTCTTTTTTGTCATGGAAAAGTAATAAAGGACTATTAATATATTTCATTTTAGTTCTGTAAAATCAAGAATTCCACTCCCCCACACACACACATACAAAAAAAAAAGTAAAATAGGAATTGAGGGCAAAGGAATATTCATATCAACTTTTTCTGACTTTAAAAAATAATATATATTCTCCAAGTCAACAGGTGAAGTTGTACAGTTGTGTTTTCAAAACAATAAGAAGAGACAAATAATGCCTACTCTACTGGTGTCAGTGGACTGTGTTTACCCTGTGGTGGAGAAATGCATTTTTCTAATTTTCCCAAAAATGTCATATTGGCTTCCAGTGGCGCTGTTTGCTTGTCCTACAAATGCAAATTGAACAGACATTTGCGAAGCACAAACCCAAATCCTGTCACCTACTTCCCAGTAAGTAATCCCTGTTAATATTTGGTTTATATGCTTCTAGACTTTTCTTTTTACTACTCAATTACTTATCTGGAAGGGTAGACCAAAAAAAAAAAAAAAGAACCATACCATCATATTATTCTTCAAATTGCTTTTTTAAAAATAATATATCAGTAACATACTTCCTAAAAGCATCTTTAATGATATGCACTACAAAAATACAGTTAAAGGGATAAAAAGTAGAAGGGAATGATATCTTAGTGTGTTGATCAGCAAGAAATTTACCCTCAGATGTTTCAAATGAAAAGACTTCAGTGAAGGAGCTGCTTACCAGGCATGAAAAGGGATACAAGGCAAAACAAGAAAGCAGGTACTCTCCCAATGTCTAATGGGGCAAAGAAAGGAGGGAACAGAATCACCGAAGAGCCCAGTGCCAGCGGAGCTATGGAAAGGGGTCCTCTGAAGTTTTGGGGGTCAGCTTTTGCTAGAGACACAGGCCTGAAGCAAAGAGGGAGAGTGAGGAATAAATAACCTGGCCTTTCTCAGTTCCCAGGCACTGCTATCTTGCTAACCTGCTAGGGACAGCCATTGACCCAGAGAGCATGAGAAGTGGTCAGAAGCAGTCAGATTTCAGATCATTTTAAGGTAGAGCTAACAGAGGGTGAAGGAAAGAAAAGTACCCAGGATGACACCTCAGTTTTTCTCAGTTTTTGGCCTGAACTGCTAATCAAATAGAGTTACTGTTATTGAGATGAGAATAGCTGGGAAAGGAGCAGGTTATCATTGGGCATGTCTGATTTAAAGGCCTGTTAGACATACCAGTGGAAATGATGAGTATATATCAGATAGGTATATGACTTTGGAGCCTAGAGGAGTTATAAATTTGGGATTAGTTCACAAATAGATGACCATGTGGTTCATTAAGATCACCTAGAATGGGTATGACAAATAAGCAAAGAGAATCAAGGGTGCTATCCCTAGGGTCCTTCAACATTTAGAGATGCAGGATATAAGATCCAGCCAACAGAGGAAATGGGGAAGTGTCCAGTAAAGTAGGACAAAACTGCAAGAGGATGGTGAACTTGAATTCAAGTGGAAAGAGTATTTCAAAGAAAAGAGCATTATCAGCAGTATTACATGCTATTGAACAGAGAACTTGGCAGCAAGGAAGTCCCTACTGACTCTGATGAGAGTATGTTCATTGAAGCTGTGAGAATAAAAATGTAATTACAGTGAGTTATAGGGAGAATGGGAGGAGATGAAGTGAAGAGAGCAAATACAGGCAACTATTTAAAGAAGTTTTACGATGAGCAGCTATAATGGAGGAGAACTTAGGCAAAGAGGTTTTTAATGTGAGCGACATTGGTATGCTGATGAAAATACCAGTGAGTGGAAAGGTCGTCCCATATAGGCACAGACTGTCGCACTGATACAACAGGAGTGATGATGGTCCAGACAGAAAAGCAGGTAGAGTTGGAGGTGGGACAATAAGGTAGATCTCTCCCAATTGCCTCTATTTTCTCAGCAAACTAAGAAGGAATGCCATAGGCTGAGAGCGAGGCTAGGGGAGAAGGTGGCGGAGGGCTGAGAGAACAATATGTGAAATGGTCCCTCTCCAAGAGAGGAAGACTACTTTCCATGAAAGTGTGGTATGACTGTCCGACTGTGGTAACAGTAAAACCTAAAGGAAGACCAGCCAGGAGAGAGGAATTTCTCAGCGTGGCCCCTCTCTCCACATTCTGCTGCTCAGCTACAGGTATGGAGCAGATGGAGAATTGGGTTGACCTAGGATTTTTGTTCCCGCTTATAATGGCTGAGGTGTATTTTCTGTGTGTAAAATTTCAAGTTTTGGATTTGGGAGTTCAGTTATGGTTTATTTATCAACAAATCAACAAATGACAACTGCTGGTGAGGATTCAGAGAAAAGGAACCCTCCTTCACTGCTGGTGGGAATGCAGACTAATGCAGCTACTGTAGAGAACAGTATGGAGTTTCCTCAAAAAATTAAAAATGGAACTCCCATTTGACCCAGTGATCCCACTTCGAGGAAAAAATCCCAAGAAACTAGAAACACCAATCAGAAAGGACATATGCACCCCTATGTTAATAGCAGCACAATTCACCATAACTAAGATTTGAAAACAGCATAAGTGCCCATCAGCAGATGAGTGGATTAAAAACCTTTGGTACATCTACACAATGGAATACTATGCTGTGGTAAAAATTCATTGCAACAATATGAATAGAACTGGAAAGCATTATGCTAAGTGAAATAAGCCAGCAGAGAAAGATAAGTATCACATGATCTCACTCATTTATGGAATATAATGAACAGCATAAACTGATGAACAAAAACAGATCCAGAGACAGAGAAACATTGATCAGAACATCAAACCTCAGGAAAAGTAGGGGACTGTGGGGGTAGGGGAAGAGATCAACCAAAGAACTTATATGCATGCATATAAGCCTAATCAATGGACACAGACAACAGGGGGGTGGGGTAAGGGAATGAATGGGGGAGTTGGGGGAAATGCGGGAATAAGGATACATATGTAATGCCTTAATCAATAAAAAAAATTTTTTAAAAGTGAGCTGAGCCAAAACCGCTTTGGCTCAGTGGATAGAGTGTCGGCCTGAGGACGAGAGGTCCCAGGTTCGATTCCAGTCAAGGACATGTACTTTGGTTGCAGGCACATCTACAGTGGGGAGTGTGCAGGAGGCGGCTGATCAATGTCTTTCTCTCATCAATGTTTCTAACTCTTATCCCTCTCCCTTCCTCTCTGTAAAAAATCAATAAAATAGATTTTTTTTAAATAAATTAAAAATAAATAAATAAATTTAAAAAGCTGAAATGTTTAAGCAATAGTAAGAACAACTTAATCTAGAATTCAATTATCTACACTAATAAAAGAAAAACATGCAAATTGACCATCTGCTATGCCCACCAGCCAATCAGGAGTGAGTATGCAAATTAACCCAACAAAGATGGCAGCGGCCATGGAGCTGGAGCAAGCAGGAGGCTTGGGTTGCCTCCAGTGATGGAGGAAGCCAAGCTTCCAGCTGGCCCTTGCTGCTGCTGAAGGAGTGGCTGGGGGCCTTATTCACTGGGAGCAACCCAGGCTTCCAGCCCGCCCTGGCCTCTGCTCAAGGAAGCACTGGAAAAAAAGGGGGGGGAGGAGGGGCTGAGATCCTGGGTCATCAGGGCATGGCCAGCCTGAAAATGGCCATCCTCTCACCCAGGCTGGTCAGGCAACCCAGCGGGAATCCTCACATGGAAGGGGGTGTGGTTAGCTTGAAAACAGCCCTCAGCCCCTCACCCAGGCTGGCCATGACCCCCCCAGCAGAGACTCTCACCCCATGGGTGCATGGCCAGCCTTCAAACCACCACAGGCCCCTCACCCAGGCCACCCCATGCCCCAAAGGAACCCCCACCCTGATCTGGGACACCCTTCAGGGCAAACCAGCCAACCCCCACCCATACACCAGGCCTCTATCTATACTAATAAAAGGGTAGTATAATAATTAGACTGGGAGACCTACCAGGAGACCTTCTGGACGTTCTTCTGGACAAAGCTATGGTGGCAGGGCAGAAGTAGAAATGGTTAGACTCCAAGAGGGGAGGGCAGTTGTGGGTGATCACGCCAGCGGGGGTAGGGGGGCAGTTGAGAGTGAGCAGACCAGCAGGAGGACCAGTTGGGGGTGAGCAGGCCATCAGTAGGGGTCAGTTGGAGGTGATCAGGACAGCAGTGGGAGGGAGTGGGGGGAGGCTATTTGGAGTGAGCAGACCAGCAGGGGGGCAGTTAGGGGCGAGTGCACTGGCACAGGGGCCAGTTGGAGGTTATCAGGCTGGCAGGAGGGGGGTGGCATTTGTGGGCAAGCAGGCTCGCAGAGGGGGAATTTGGGGGCAAGCAGGCCAGCAAGCAGAGTGGTTAGGGGCAATCAGGCAGGCAGGCAGGTGAGCAGTTAAGAGCCAGCAGTCCTGGATTGAGAGGGATATCTGACTGCTCTTTTAGGCCTGATCCCTGTAAACCAACAGTAGGATATCCTTTGAGGGATCCTTGATTGAAGAGGGTGCAGGCTGGGCTGAGGGACACACATCCCCGTGCACAAATTTCATGCACTGGGCCACTAGTCCTATATAACAAAAGGCTAATATGCAAATTGTCCCCTCAATTGGGAGTTCAACTGGGAGAAGCAGGGGCCAGACATCAGGCCTCTCTAGTATTTTTATATTTGGAGGCTTTGTGGCTATTAATTTTGAAACAACATTAGAAATATGTAGGGATGGTGATGCCAATTGTAATGTCATTTGATCTTTAGACTTTATACTAAGATGTGAAATTTGAAAGCAAGCCTGTGAAGTAGTTTAGTTGGTCAGTGGTGTGCAGAAACATCCTCACATACCCCTAATGAGTCTGCAGGTTGGCCAGGCTCAGCGGGGGCTGGGCTGAACTTAGGGCTTCCAGTTGGGGTCAGGTCTGATCCTCTGGTCTTTCTAAGGCCCACACTGGAGGGGCCATAGCTACTCCCATCTGCTCCTTTCCTTACCTCTTAAACTGGTTTTACATTGTTATGTAATGGACCCCCATGTTTTTTGTATTTATAAATTGAACACAAACCAGCCCTCAGAAAGATAGCCCTTCCTTCCCTCTTAACCTGGTTTTGTGCTTGGAAAAAGCTCCTGTTTAAAGCATTTAAGTTCCATAAATTTAAAAGAACTCCATTTTCTCAGGCAAACTTTTTAAAATTCAGATATAGTTTCAGAATGGAAATAGTCCAGGGTTTGGGGAGCTGGGCAGGGACTTACGAGGGATGTTGCAGATGACAGATTTAACAGACCAACCATGAGGCAGTGGTTCCCCAAATCCACTATGCTATTATAGGGCACAGTTCTGTGACTAGGTTCTTAAATATTAAAAAAGAAAGAAAGAAAGAAATGAAAATGAAAGATAGAGAAAAAAAAGAGCAAGTTTCTCTTTGAAGTCTCAGAGTTGTTTGCTTCTAAAAGCAAAAGTGTTGTTCTTGCCTCTTAGCAAAGTACTTTTCCTATTGATTCATCACTTTATTGCTTTTCTCTTGTCTCGGAACTCAAACAGGGGTCTCATTCAGTGATCAAATCTTTTTTTTCCTTTTTTCTTTTTTTATATTTCCAGAGAGCTTGATCATGTCATCCATGTTCACAGTTTCTTTCCATTTGTTTCTATTGAATCTATTATTCAATGCTCTTCAAAGATTGTTGCATCCTTGACACTGAATTCAGACTCTGTTTAATGTATTTAAACACACATTCATTTAAGAAAAGTGAAATGTATTTTGAAGGTCATGATGAAACACTAAGCATATTGTGGGGTATTTTGGTCATCTTTCCTTTTCAGTGAGTAATTTCAGCTTCCTGGACTCTGTGTTCTTTGGAGGCACTTAACCTACTTGCCAAACCGCTTCAGACCCTCTCAGTGCATTTCCAAGTGCAAAACATCTCACTTCTTTTTCAATCTGTGAATTTATGAGACAATCGTTTCAGAATCATGGCTTGCATTAAGGCCCTGCAATTCTTCCACGTTTATGGTTAGCAAGAATTCTGAGCCAGAATCGTGGAACAATGCAAGGCTAAGCCAGAGACAGAAAACCTGTACTTTATGCTCTGTTATTATTTAAGAAAATTGCTTGGCTTCTTGAGTTTTATAAGCAATGGAAAGGAATGGGCGAGTAGCCATTTTTAAGCCCTTTGACTTTAAGGTATTTATCTTAATTTAATCTGACCGTTACTGGCTTTTACATAAAAAAGTAAATAAATAAGTAAATAAATGAGCCTATATAAACACATGTATTGACTAAATATTAAAATTCTCAGAGAATACACTGGATTTTGCAACTTTGCTAATTAATTTGAGATGTTTGCCATATTAAGAATTTGCATGACTAAAAATTATTATTTATCTCCCCCAAGCCATCCCAGATCTCAAATATTAAGAAAATATTTATTTTAATGAGCAGTTATTATCTTTTTATCTAAGTGAAAAGTATTACTCTTCCTCTCTTATGTTCCTAAGAATATAATTTCTTGTAGGTAGATAGATATATTATAATTAATTAATTTCCTGTCTAATACCCTGGGACAATTTAATTAACTTAGTGATTATTCAATTAATAATAATTAAATGAATTTTTCAGATTTAATCACTGATCACTTGGTAGTAATTACCTCAACAGAACAGCAAAATGGAGTAAAAAATTACTATTTGACTTCATCTGGATTAAATTAATAAGGTTTACAATGTATTTCAACAGATAAAGACCTTTGGGGTGAAATTGCATGAATTGATTAAAGGAAACAATGCTGACCTTTATTTTAAATTATAATAGCTTTACAATCTAGTCTCTTCACCAATAATTGTTAATTCCCAATATTTTCCAGTCCTTAGGGCATATTTAAAAAGAGAAGGTTGTATATTAAAAGAGAATTTCCTTCTGGCCCCAAATAAGAATGTAAATAAGAAACCTGAGTCTAATTATCCAGCATTATATTAGTTCCCAGAAGAAAATAAGTGTAAAACTTAAAAACATATTTAATAATTTAAACTTTTTTTAAATCCTTTAATCTTTAAAAGACCTAGAGAAAGCCTTACTTCTTCTTGGTGTATAAAACAAATAGATGGTGTACATCGTTTCATTTCCTTTAAATTTAAAATAGACCTTACTCTTCTTTTTCCTCTCTTCCTTTTCCCTGCTCCATTCCTTCCTAATAGCACAGTCCTGAGGCCAGGATGTGGGGCAGAGTATACCGGTTAATAATGCGGATTTTTTTTCAATAGATAGAATTACACATATGTTGATATATATGCAATTTGATATGTATGCTATTTTGTTGTATTAACAACAAGCTTCAAAACTTCATATGTCAGATTTTCTGAAAGTGTTAACATCATAGATATCTTTATACTTAAAAATGTTGGATTTTGTGCCCCCAAAAAGGAGCATTTGCAGGAAATTTTATTCATTACTTTATTTTGAAGAAAAGTGCTTCTGAATACTTCAGGAAGCTTATGGTGAACATGTTCCTTCTCAAGATACTTGTGAATGCTAGTTTAAACACTTTAAAAGTGATTATTTCTATGTGAAAGACAAAGAACATTTACAAGCAATGGGAAAGATTTTAAAGGAAGGAAAATGGGTGCCACATCAACTGAAGGAAAGATAAATGGAAAACTGAAAAGTCATCAGTAAAATGTTGCTTCAATGGCACAAAAGAAAGTCTTTTTTGCATCGAATTGTGACTGGCGATGAAAAGTGGATTTATTTTGAGAATCTCAAATGCACAAAATCATGGGTTGATCCAGATCAACCATCAACAGCCACTGCAAGGCCAAATCACTTCAGAAGGAAGACAATACTCTGCATTTGGCATGATCAGGAAGGTGTGGTGTATTATGAGCTTCTAAAACCAGGTGAAACCCTTACTGATCACTACAGACAACAAGTAATCATGCAATTTGAACCATGCTTAGATCGTGAGACGACCATAATGTTCCAGAAGAAATGGCAAAGTAATTTTGCTTCATGATAACGCACCATCACACACTTCAAAACCAGTTAAAGATACATTAAGAGATCTTGTCTGGGAAGTATTAACCCACCGCTGTATTCACCAGACCTTGCTCCTTCAGATCACCACTTGTTCCAATCAATGGCACACGCACTTTCTGAGCAGCACTTCAAAACGTACGAGGTGGAAAATTGGGTCTCTGAATGGTCTGCCTCAAAACCAGAAAAGTGCTATTGGGACAGTATCCACAAATTAACTGAAAGATGGGGAAATGTATAGCTAGTGATGGACATTACTTTAGATATTTCTCTTGAAATTAGCGTGTTTTCTTTTAGTACGAAGTCCACACTATTAACAGGTTAAAAATTAATCTGCATTTTAACTGGTTAATAGTTAATCCAAACTATTAACCGGTTAATAGTTGATCCACATTATTAACCAGTTAAAAATGGGTATTAATTATTAATTATTAACCAGTTAATAGTGCAGATTGGCTATTAACTGGTTAAAAATGCAGATTATCACCAAAACCAGTTTGGCTCAGTGGATAGAGTGTCAGCCTGCAGACTGAAGGGTCCCAGGTTTGATTCCGGTCAAGGGCATGTACCTTGGTTGCAGGCACATCCCCAGTAAGGGGTGTGCAGGAGGCAGGTGATTGATGTTTCTCTCATCAATGTTTCTGGCTCTCTGTCCCTCTCCCTTCCTCTCTGTATATTTTTTTAAAAAATGCATATTATCAACTGGTTAATAGTGCGGAGCCAAGAGAGCACCAGCATCCAAGAGAGCCAGAGAGTGAACTCCTTTGTTTAGGAGATTACGTATCTCAAGTCTTCCTGTGCTTGCATTGGCCATGCCTACTCCGGCCACTGACCTGCTCCCCGGTCTGACTGACAGACAAGAACCTTCCCTATCTCACCCAGACTTTACTGGGCATGTATCTACTCTCTCTCTGCGGTGAGTCCCTTCCCCCAGCCATCTGAGGGGAGATAAACTGGTGGCTTCCTGGGAGTGTTAAACTTCAGGTCCTGACAAAGCTGCACAAATGGCATGCCTATAATATTTGCTCCCTTATTTCTGTTCATAACTAGGTTAATTACAACAGTGTCAAAGGGATAGGACAATATTCAAATAAACAACAAATGAGGGTAAACAAAAACAATGATGACCCTGGCGAAGTAGCTCAGTTGGTTACCCTTTACCTCTTCGCACACAATGTGCCAAAATTGCCTAATCCTCACAGCTTCCAACTACACCGTAACATTTAGTCTAGTCCAATGGTCGACAAACTCATTAGTCAACAGAGCGGCAAAACGCTGGGTTAGAGCATCATTCCCAATACACAAAGGTTATGGGTTCAATCCCCTGTCAGGATACATACAAGAATCAACCAATAAATACATAAATAAGTGCAACAACAAATTCTCTCTTCCTCTTCCTCCTTCTCTCTCTCTCTCTCTCTCTCTCTCTTTCTCTCTCTCTCTGGAAAAAAAAGTATAGCTACTCAGTGAAATTAAGAAAAATTGTATTTACTTCTGGGATTAAAAGTATATATGCGGCCCAGCCAGCATGGCTCAGTGGTTGAGTGATTACCGGTCAATTCCTGATCAAGGCACATGCCCAGGTTGTGGGCTCTGTAGATCCCCAGTGTGAGACCTGCAGGAGGCAGATGATCAGTGATTCTCTGTCGTCATTGATGTTTCTATCTCTCTCCCCCTCCCTTTCTCTGTGAAATCAATAAAAAAAATATTTTTAAGCCGAGACCAGTTTGGCTCAGTGGATAGAGCGTTGGCTTGCGGACTCTAAGGTCCCAGGTTCGATTCTGGTTGGGGGCATATACCTTGCTTGTGGGCACATCTCCACTGTGGGGTGTGCAGGAGGCGGCTGATCGATGTCTCTCATCGATATTTCTGACTTTCTCTCTCTCTCCCTTCCTCTCTGTAAAAAATCAATAATATATATATATTTTTTAATATTTTAAGTATATATATATATATAAATTCTTCTGATTATACATTAGCTATACATCAATACATCAGCTGGCAAAGTGTTGCTGCCTATTTTAATCCAGAAAAAAAAATTTTCCATCCTCACTCCCTTAGAAACTCTGGGCTGTGGGAAACTATAAGCAGCTCCACAAAAGGAAGACAACTTGTCTCTGAAGGAGTATCTGCCACCTCTGGAAGCACAAGGCATGGAGCAGCTGAATAAAGCGCATCGCTGTGCTCACTCAGGTGATAGTGCTGAGGATTGGTTTATTATTTTACAACACCCGCCCTGAGAAACTTCTCCCTGTTCTTCTCCCTGTACGTCAGCTCCAGGCTGATCTCCCTCTTTATATTAGCTACTGAGACATTTAGAGCAGAATTTGTAGCCCAACATGAGCCAAGACACCAATGCTTACAGCACACATTGCATGTACGAATGTTGCAGAATGACCTCTCAAAATTCAGGTTCATGTCCGATGACCTAGCAAGCCAAAACACTAAGACAGCAGTACTCGAAGACAGAGAATCATGTGATGCAGCTAGAAAGTGTGGATTAAACCTGACAAGCTCAGGGGAGGCCTGCATTTACAAACTCAGAAACTGAACATAACCACATAGGACGGTCTAAAATTAAAACCATGATTCTCTCTCATCATTGATGTTTCTATGTCTCCTTTTCCCTTCTTTTCTGAAATCAATAAAAATATATTTTTTAAAAGATGCAGAAATTAAGAAACCACCTATAATTAAACTGCTAATGAATGGAAAAAAAACTTTCTAATTAAACATGCATCATGGTGGATAGTCATGGTCTAGGCTAGCATCTTCCCTGACAAAGGTCAGTCTCTACCTTCACTGAGCCTGTCCATTGTCTTTGTGCATCTATGATAACATACCCTTGGACTGTCAGAGTGACTCCCCTTTTTCCAGACACCTCAGGGCACAATCACTGCACCAGAGCTTGGGACCTCAGAAACCCTCATTGTTATCATTAGCGTGTTAATTGTTAACTATCCCATACCCACCAATGTAAAAAAAAAAAACAAGTGTCTATTCATTTTACTTTTTATCCAATCCCAGAGATGCCCCTGCTTTGCTTTCTCCCTCCTTCCTAACCTATCACCAATGGATTTCATGTAACCCCCCTTATGCGGTAAATCTGCCCTTTCCAGAGCATTTTCTCAATCCATTGAGATTTTGTTTCCTCGTAATTGTCATCAGTTTGGCTCAATTAAGCTCATAAAAATGCTCTACAGGTTTGGACATTTCTTATCTCCACAAAACGAAGAGAGGGAGAATTCCAGGGATCGGAGAGAGAAGTCTGTGTTTCTTTAGTCACAGGTGATGTTCTTTCCCCTCAGAGTCCTGGGGGTCAGCCACTCGCAGCTACCTTGAGGACATTCTTTCCTCCTGCAAAACAATCTGAGCGGCCTTGAAATTATCTCCTCCTGCTGGATAAAGAGATCTCCTATCAGCAGCTTATGACTACATTCATGAAAACAAAAGCAGTTGAGCAGGAAGAGCAGTTAACATCTGAACAGAGGCCTAAATAAGAAGTGAATTATTTAATGCTAGCTGCCCAAAGTATGAGGAGAATTATAATCATAGAGTTTCTCCGTACTCAAAGGCCACTTCTAGCTTCACCTCAGTTAGGGCCTAGTCCCCTCATCTACTGGCTTTCTATTTATCTATTTGTGTCACATATATTTTGATAAATAATCTTAAATCCTTTCTGGGATAAGAAAGGCCCATAAATAAATACGTATACACATTCTAATTATGAATATATGAAGCACTGACCTTTGGCTGAGTCAGTTATGTTTTCACACCACATGTACCTACCACAAGTCATACTCAACAAGTAATTTAAATATGCTACCCTAAATTCTTGCTATTTGATAACGTTAATATATCATAAAGCAATTAGTGGCAAAGTCATTTATATCAAATAACTGCTTTAGGGTCTGAATTCAGCCATATGATCCCTTCGGCCTTGCTGGACTGAGTCACACCTCTTAGCATGTTAGCAGAATTTACTAGACTGCCCTCAAGAGGAAATGGAAGTATTTCCTCTCTCAAGGTACTCTCTGACTATAAAAACATCAATGGTTTGTTTTCAAAGTGGGAGGTGGGAGACAAGAGGGGTCAAGGTAGGAGGAAAACAGGGGGAGAGAATAATTTTGACATGATTCTAACTGTCTGATCATGGAAACACCTGTGTGACTATTTTTAGTTTTTGAAATGGAAAATCATACACAAGGTAGGTTGTCACTGGAAGGGGACTGGGACAGTAACAGAGTAAACATGGATTTGCCCTGGGACAGTCTGCAATGTGCGGGTTCTTGACTTGGTGCAGGAAAGATTTCACAACACAAGCCTAGGGGATTTGGGAAGGACGTTTATTAAAGCTGGGGATAGTGAAACAAATGATAGAAGAGGCAAGATTACAGCAACAGGAGTGAGCCTGGGTGGAGCTCCTTGGCTCTTTGGAAACGTGAGGGAGAGGTGAGCCTAGGCGAGGATGCCTTGGTCCTTTAGAGAGAAAGTCACAGAGGCAGCAGAAGTGAGCCACCTGGACTACATGGACTCCGAAGACAAGTCACAGAGGCAAAAGAAGGGCCCTCTGAGAAGGGTTCAGGGGGTTAGCCCAGGACAAGCTGCAGCTGCCTACTGCTCCCCTGGTTGCAAGTCTCATGGGAATCCTTTGAGCTAAAGAGAAAAACAACAAAGATATACATGCCTGAGGGAAGAACAGGGGGAGGGAGGGATGGCCAGGGCATGCTCAGAGAGAGAGCACACCCTTGGCCCTTTGTCTTAAGAGTTTTCTATCTGTTTTCTAAAGGCTGGCATTTTAGAGACATTCTCCTGGAAGGATCTCCATAAAATATTCATCAGCTTTCCAACTGTGTTATTTAATATGCTAATCCATCAAAAAGAGCGTATAGAGGTGTCAGGGTCATTTTCTGGTCAGTTTCACTTCAAAGGATATCACCAGAGAGGACTGGAGGGAGGCAGGTCTGCCCACCAGCAGGGTCTGGAATGTGCAAACCATTTGCTCCTCTAAGTGCCCTTGGTTAGAGAAAATAAGACCTTGCGATTTATTATCTGGCTGTAAATTGCTCAACCTTGTTTAGCTACCTGTCTCAGTTTCCCCATTCCTCTTGCCAAGGAATTTTCCTACCTTCTTCCTATCCTGTCTCAGAGTAACAGTAAAAATTATATATTATGTTTACCATAGTAGAGTCAATAAACGTTGACATGGGGACTGACAGCAAGGGAGACCACATTTTCTCAAAATATTTCAACAGAAACAAAGTGTGTGTGTGTGTGTGTGTGTGTGTGTGTGTGTGTGTGTGTGTGGTGTATGTGGTGTGTGGTGTGTAATAAGGTAGGGTCAGTCAGGAAAAATGAGAACCACGAGAGAGTCAAAATTTGTGGTAATGAAAGCCCTCCCTTTGATTATAAGCAAGATACAGACGATCCCCAGCTTGATATTAGTGAAGAAAATGATTTCTAACAAAAACATGGTTTTAATTCCTTAAGCTCTGGTGATTACTCCTACATCAAGCTGACACTCAGTAGATTTATGTCTAACCAGTCATCACTTGTGATGAGTATGTTTTCAAAATGTGTCAGCTCGCAGGGAATATAAAATTGTGATCCCAAGCCATCTTCTTGAACTGTGACTTGGGAAAGATTCCAAGGGAAAGTGCTGACACAGCAGGTAAGGGCCTTCACTTCTACTCTCCACGCTTCGAAGATGTTGGGTGGTTTTTTTTAGGGGGTGGCTGCTGTGGGCTTGTTTGTTTTTGCTAGTCTGCCCTCGACATCAAAGCTCCAGGACAGATAGTCCCGACTGAAATCTTTGTAAACTTCCACAAACCTTGAACTAAACCATATTTCCTAGAGTCCAACAACTGGGTGTAGGAGGAAATTGAAATCCTAGAATTTCCATTCAGGCATTAACAACAACAACAAAAAAAATTGTTAAAATGTTCTAGGAAAACATCTAAAGATATTACTAGAAAAGTTGCACAACTTGTTCCACGAAGCACAGGATGAAATAACTTTAAAATTCCTTTAGCAATTGGAGGTTGCTGGCTGTGTACATAAAGAAGCTGGTGGGGTGGTTAAGCACAGCATCACCTGGCCCTGGCGCACAACCCAGTGACCTTCACCTCTCTGTGGAGAGGGTTCCCCAACATGTACCATACCGTTACTGTGTGCTGGTCTCACGCTAAGCTTAAGGAATACAGAGATAAATAAAACTCTACCCTCAAGGCCCATCCATTCTACAGAAAAATTAACCGGCAATGAATGTAAGGGGCATCATAGTCCAGTGACTAAGAGTATGGATTTAGAAATGAGATACCCAAATTCAATCCCTGACTGGTTTATGGCTTATATGGATTGGCTGTGTTACTTTGAAAACATTATTGAACTTCTGTGCCTCGGTGGTTGAGCATCAACATAGAACCAGGAGGTCATGGTTCAACTTCTGGTCAGAGCACATGCCCAAGTTGTGAGCTTGATCCCCAGTGTGGGGGCGTGCAGGGGGCAGCCGATCAATGATTCTCATTATTGTCTTCCATTCTTTTCATCCACCTTATGATCATTTCTCTGAACTCTTTCTCCGGCAGGCTTATTTCTGCTTCTATTTCGTTTACTTCCTTTTCTGGTGATACCTGCCTTTCTGTCGTATGCGGGCTGTTTCTTCTTCTTCCCATGGTCTTTCTTCTCCGGGTCTCTGGTTATGTAGTTCTCTCTCCTACACTGATTCAAAGGCACAAACTACAACACGACCCGGTACAGCACACAAGGCACTTATCCCAGGCGAAATCTGACCTTTGTGTGTGCCGTGTGGATCTCCGAATCCGCCGCCCGCGTGTCTGCGCCGTTCGGAGAGCCGTGTTCTGGGTCCCCGGCTGCTCGGTGGGTGCCCCAAACGCAGCTTTCAGACCGCCGCAGACATCCACCTCCCGCTGCAAGATGGTGCTGGTGGCTCCGGCTGCCTGGCCAGGAGAGCCCCATCCAGCAGTTCCCCGCCTTCTCCTGGAGGATAACTGACTCTTAACTTGCCATCAAACACTCCCCGTGCGACTCTCAGCTGCTCTCTCTCCCTCTGCCCAGCGACAAAGCTCCAGATGCGTCCGTCTATTCCGCCACCATGTTTTTCCCCCATTATTGATGTTTCTATCTCTCCCTCCCTCTCCCTTCTTCTCGGAAATCAGTAAAATAGATAGATGATAGATAGATAGATAAATAGATAGATAGATAGATAGGTAGATATTAATCACTTAGAAGATTGCCTTGCCCTTAATAAATGCTATATTTGTTAAATAACTAAATATATAATAAAATATGAAGAATGACCATAAGAGAACCAAGCATATGGCTCTGAGAATGAAAAAGGGGCATCTAGCCTAACCAGTTTGGCTCAGTGGATAGAGCGTCTCTCTCATCGATGTTTCTAACTCTCTCTCCCTCTCCCTTCCTCTCTGTAAAAAATCAATAAAATATATTTTTTAAAAAGTAACACAAATATAACTATCTTTAAAAAAAGAAAAAAGAAAAAGGGGCATCTCCACCAGCCAAAGGACATCAGGAGTGGCCTATCAGAAGATGAAAGAGACTCAGCAAGAACAAGTCCACGTCAATCAGATGGGCAAGAGAGAGAAGTGGTGGTCCTTGAACTCTTCCCCCAGTATAGCCAAGATGGCAAAGGAAACACAAGTAGAAAGGAAGCAAGGGATCCACCCAATCTATAGAATAAATTTTCTTATAGTTCTAGATTTAAAATTGGAGAGGAGTTTACACACTACCCCTAACATCTTTATGCTTGTTCCAAAACAAAATTAATAATTTTTATTTCTTGCCAGTAAAATGGACTCTGAGGCAGACATGTCATCCCTCTCCTAGGGGTGGATATGCCGTAATCTGGGAGGCAAGTGGCAGAAAGATGGCAATAGGTAATTATTAGAAAGAGCGGGTAAGTTGGCTGGAATATTAGTGGTTACCAACTGAGAAGCAAGCCCTCTTGACAAACTCCACCCCAGGCTACACCAGGGGAAACTCCATAGCAGGCATCTACAAAAAGCTCAGGGACTGCTGTGGGGAACAGCAAAAGGAGCCTACCAGAGATCACCAAGGAGGACCAAAGATCCCTTTGGGTCAGTGGTCAGCAAACTGCGGCTCTCGAGTTTGCCGCTCTGGTGACTAATGAGTTTGCCGACCACTGCATGGGTAGGTAGCTCTCCCCCTGGCTTTTTATATTGCAAGCCCAGCTAAGACTAGAAGGAAAAAAAATATATTCTAGAAGCTGGTACAATTCCAAGAGAGGCAGCAGTTGTAAGTGAGCAATTTCACCTCACAGTTGACTGCCCCCAAGTTATGACTCCACGAGGTAGTGCTTCTCTACAGTTTCTAGGCAGTCACTGTGTTTGCAGACCCAGAAAGGTTGTCTTATCAGCACTCTGAGTCTGAAGCCACCTCTCCGACTTTCACTTGCATTAACCAAACTCACAGAATTATTTAAATGTAAAGGAAAATGCAAATGTATCAACTGACAATGAGCAAAACAACTTTCATTGACCTGGAAATACCAAATAATGATGGAGCTACCCAGCCCTGAGACATGGACGTATTTAATTCTCAAGACAATTACGAGGTAAATGTCAAAGAAACTGGTAATGCTCATTGATTTCTCTGGATCTCTACACTTTCCTGCCTCCCTCTCCCCTTTCCGTTCTGCTGGACAATTGACTGTGAGCAGAAGTGATGGGGGTCACTTCTGAGCAAGGTGGTCACATGTATGGTGTGCCATCGCTACGCTCTGCAGCTGAAGCAAAGGAACTAATGGGCCAACGGACTGGAAGAGGAGGGAGGGGGGTGTTAAAGAGAGGAACATCACAATGAGATCAAAGCTGTCCACCTTTGTGAAAACACATTCTCTCTCTTATTTTTTATTAAAAATTGTTAATGCTGACATAATTGCAGGCATCCCCCTTTTCCCCTCTGTGGCCCACCTCCACTCCCCCACCTCTCCCTCCCTGTCTCTCATCCTTCACTAAACGATTGTCCCTGTCCACGGGATATGCATTTACATCCTTTAGCTAATCCTTTCACCCTCTTTTATCCAGTCACCCCCCAACCCCCTCCCCTTGGGCACCAGCCAGTCTGTGCCACGTAGTCATGCTTCTGGTTCCATTTTGTTGGTCAGTTTATTTTGTTCATTAGACTCCACCCATTAGTGAGATCATATAAGGACCAAGTCTGGCCCAGACAAGATCCCAGGCCCCCAAGCGAGCAGAGGTTAGACAAAGGCTGGGGCCAGCCTGCCACAGGCTACTTGGAGGAGTGCCAGGGCAGCCAGGGGGAAAAGAAGCATCTCAGAGGGTTTGAGAATGGGAGCATTGAAGGCGAAAAGGCTGTCACCAAAGGGGCCAACTGCAGGTGACAGGACATGAGCAACAAGGGTTGGCAGAAGTAGGGAAGTGGAGGCTTTGGGATAGTCAGGGAATGACGAAGAAAGGGGCTGGGTGGGTGAATAAGATACCAGAACCTTAAATCAAGTCAAGGTTACTAATATCACAAATCCATTATTTTAATACGTCACACACACAAATGTGGACATCTGATACACTTGGAAGCCTGCCTTATTTTCATTAGTGATTTTTTTTTTTTGCCTCATATTTGTCTGTCATTCGGACTGGTTTATTTAAAACCCTTTAGGACACAGGTTTGATACAAACCCGTAATATATTTGCCCTTATTAACAAGAATAAATCATATGGAAACTGACAAATTCTTGGAACAATGAATTTCTATTTTGATTTTGAGATAAAGTGATCATGAAAACATGGACTCTGCTATTGTCTTCAGCTAGTGATTTTCTTTTTTATTTACCAAAAGGGACATGGGTGATGTTACACAGATACAATGGAGTCACTCTTTTCAAACAACATTCTTAAATAGTCCAGATGTTAAGCACATCTGATTTTTTTTTCAAAATTTGCTACTTTTTTTATTTAATTAAGCATGGTTTTACTCTCCTGTTCTTTTGGTCCAAGACAAAATAATGTACGTGATATTTCAAAATACCTTTGCCCTTGTCCAAAAAATTTCCACATAGCTTCTGGGAAGCCTTTAAAACTACTTATATTACTTTGTGCTTGGGACCATGAATACTGAAGTATTTGATAATATTCTCAAACATCACAGTGCTTATCTCCAGATAGGCTTTAACTGTGAAAAGATACACTCAGTATATCTAGTCCAATCAGTTTTTGCAAACACTATTTTCAAGCCTGAAAGTGGACCACAAAAATCTACTCTGGGACATAAAGGCAATTTATGTACTTTATAAATCCTGAAACTTTCCCCTACTTTCTCCCACAGGAAGAAAAACCCTTCTTAATTTTTTCCCCCCCCAGAAAATTACAAACTTACCATTTCCTTTTTCCAGTATCCTCGTAATTGTATGGAATTTTCCCACTTTTTTTTTTTTTAATGCTGAAATTCAATCCAGAATTCCCAGTTTTGTCCCACAGGGTTGAATGGAATGTTCAGCATTTTTTTGTCTACTATGCCTCATTAGGCAAGTAGTCAACCGAAATGGACATTTATGATAGAGTTCTCTCATTTTAAGTAAGCGCACACTCTAAACTTGGTAATAAATCAAACTTCTAAATAGTCACTAAGAGTTTTACACTAGAAATAGTTTTTGGTTTTGTGTGTGTTTTTTTTTTAAATCATACAGTGTCCTCCAGCCAATGTTGTCATAAAGTCTGAAGGAGTCGGAATAACGCAGCAAATGGTGGAAATCGCTGGGCCCATTACAACTAAAATAGGAGCCTCTTTTTTTTTTTTCCGTTAAGCAATGAGTCGGAAGAAAGAAATGTAAAGTTGTTGAAAGAGACAGGGCATGACTCAGAAGGCATGAGCCAAGCACTGTTTGCTGGTATTTGCTAATCCCGCTCCGGGGTAATTAGCACATGGCAAATTCAAGGAAGACTAACGGTGATTCAGTGATTTGGAAGGAAAACCTAGGAGAACAAAGAAACTAACTTTATTCCAACTTGGAGAGAAAACCCCCAAGGGGCTCCCCTATCGGACTGGCCTTTACAATGGCTGTTAGACATTGTGGGGGGGGGCTCTCCAGTGGGCCAGGACTGGAGGGGATCAGACACAAGACAGGCTTCGTAGGAATGGGGGCCTGTGAGACTATAGCCTGGGTCCCCACGACTTGAAAAAATGTGTGTGACCCTGAGGCCTCAAAGATCCCAACACAGCAAACCATCAGAATAAAAAACAGGAACGCAGTTGTAAAAGGGAGGAATAGGAATGTGTTTCTTGACAGAAGGTGCCTGGAGAGATTCAGGAGGGTGTCGTATTACCCAGCAAGGCTACCTGAGAATTCTCTCTAATTCCAATTTTCCCCCAAATTCCAGTCTTTCTGGCACACTCCCCTGCTCCCGTGCTCCAGTGAGCTCCCCCTCCTTGCTCCTCCTCTCTTTCTCCCTTCTTCCCTCTCTCTCTCTCTCCATCTCCAGGTCACTCTTCTCTCCTTTACCTCCTTCTAATTTTTTCCTTTGCATTTTCCTCGACCCTTTTAATTCCTTCTCATTCCATCCCTCCACCCTCCGTCTATTTCTCTACCCAATCACACACTGTTCCTATGGGCAAGGAGGTGGGGAACTAAAAATACCTGTCATACAATTGATTTTTTAATGGCACACTTTAATGTATACATGCCAAAAGACGGTGGTACTGTGTTTTTTGATAAAGGATATAAACTTCCTCACAAGCCCCAGGCAGCAGACTGAATTGTCTCCCCCACAAATTTCATATGGGAAAGCCCTAACCCTCAATGTAATGGCATTTTAGAGAAGGGAACTTTGGCAAGTTTAGATGAGGCCGTGAGGATGGGGCCCCACAATGAGATTAGTGCCTTTATTAAAGAGAGAGTGACACCAGAGCACGTGCGCGCCTCTCCCTCCCTCTCTCTCTCTCTCTCTCTCTCTCTCTCTCTCTCTCTCTCTCTTCTTTTCTTTTTCTTTTTTTGGATGAGAATCAAGCAAAGGAAGAAGGTTCTCACCAGGTACCAAATCTACTGACACCGAACTTTAAACTTCCAGTCTCCAAAATTATGAGAAAATAAATGTGTATTATGTAGGTCACTCAGTTACGGTATATTGTTATGGAACTCCATGCTGACCAATACACCCCTGTTAGGGAGGAAGTTAGACGTGAGTGGCTGGGGTGGGGCCCGTCCTGGGGTCCTGAGCAGGGATCAGATCAACATTGCTTTTAGGCCACCCCTCTATGGGGGGACCAGCAGATTGCCAGCAGGCTGTATTTGGAACCAGCCAGTTCTTGGTGCAAGTTCATAGGAAATTGACCTTATCTCAATTGCCAATGTGACCTTACTAGGGCCCTGGACTAACTATAATAAAATTTGCATTTTGGTTTTGACCCTGCCCCCATGGGGTTTTCTATGTACATTACGGGTAAGGGCATGCCCAGAAGAAATATAGTTTCTATCTATCATCTCTGAATGAACATGAAAGTCTCCACCCAGAAAATTCCTCTTTTCTTTCTTTTCTTTTACTTACTTATGTTTTTAAATATATGTTTATTGATTTCAGAGAGGAAGGGAGAAGGAGAGATAGAAACATCAATGATGACAGAGAAATCATTGATCGGCTGCCCCCTCCACACCCCACATTGGGGATTGAGCCTGCAACTGAGTATATGCCCCGACGGACCCGGAATCGAAGAGTGACCTCCTGGTTCATCAATTGACGTTCAACCACTGAGCCACCCCAGCCAGGTAGAAAATCCCTCTTTTAAACCCCAGCCTGCTCTTCGTTTGGAATGTATCTTCAATAAACCCCATTTTGATTTGCTTTCATTTTCATTGACCTTAAAATCTTTCCTGCATCGAGGGAAAAAAAAAAATGGAGGTCCCTCCCAACCAGTAACCCCAATCGGTAACAATCCCGTTTGTACTTTTTGAGGTGGCCAGATGAAGTGGAATAAGGGAAGATACAAACTTCCAGTTAAGAATCCATCTGTTACTTTGGGTTAAAGCCTCCCTGCCAGATAAATACACAGTGAATTCAAAGTTCAGACTTCCTCTAAGACTTGTCTCTCATCTGTTGTTCCAAGCAGGGGGGTGGCTGAAGGACAAAATTGACCGTAGGGCTGCCCTCCTCAGAGATGCCCCCTGCACTACCTGGTCCTACCTTCTGATGAGCGCAGTGGTCATTCCTTTTGGCAAAACTGAGGGTCTCAGGGGCCTTTTTCTCTGTGAACTGGTCCCAGCTTAGCCCAAGCTGGCCCAGCAAATCCTCTGAGTCTATATCTGTCACTGCTCCCAGCACCCCAGAGAGAGGCCTTCACTGGGATCCCTCCCACCTAGTGCTACCACCGCCGTAGCAGGCCTCGGTTTCAATTCTTGCCTTAGGGCAGCGGTTCTCAACCTGTGGGTTCCGACCCCTTTGGGGGGTCAAAGAGCCTTTCACAGGGGTCGCCTAAAACCATTGGAAAATGTAGTCATATAGTTTACTGTTGTTATATTAAGACTGTTACCCATGCTACCCCATGCTTCAAGACAAAATTTCATTTATTTGTAATTAGAAATAAATATTTCACAATATCTAATTGTGATTATCACTATGCTTTAATTATGTTCAATTTGTAATAATGAAAATACATCCCGCATATCAGATATTTACATTATGACTCATAAAAGTAGCAAAATTACAGTTACAAAGTAGCAACGAAAATAATTTTATGGTTGGGGGTCACCACCACATGAGGAGCTGTCTTAAAGGGTCTCGGCCTTAGGAAGGTTGAGAACCACTGCCTTAGGGTGTAGAAGACCTCCTGGATCCTTCCACGTCACACAGAAGCCCAGGGATTCTTGGGACTCTATATCTGACCCTCTATGTTTAGATGCTACTTCCAGCCATTTCCATTTCGTTGCCAGCTGGCTCCATGTTACATACCGTGATGCTCTTAGATGTCTTGAAATGTCCTTAGTCCATAGCTAGAGAAACTAGAAACAAACCTTTTTGCTCTGGGAATATCCACCCTTAAAAAAACTTTTTTTTTAACTCCTTCTCTCCCGTTGGCCATGAAAGTATGAGGAGAAAATCCAAGTCCACTTATTTGACCTCTTCCCTTCCCCTCCTCTTCTGACCTTTCGCTTCTCTCCTGTCTTGGGGATAGAGTGTGTGCGTGTGTGCTTAAATGTATATGTCTGTCTCTCCTCCCCACCTCGCGCCCACCCCCCAACACACACACAGCCTCCTAGAAACAGAAACGTAGCGTTACCTACTTTCTCTTCCCATTAGATAGAAAGCACTGATTGTCACAATTTCCTTCAGAACTTCTCTGATGCTGTCCTTTCTTTCCCTGGGAATAAGCCTTAATGGTGAAGGGTGGAGGAGGAACAGGAATTAGGAAAAATAAAATTATTATATCAGTGTTTTGTTTGTTTGTTTGTTTTTTATTATATTTTATTAATTTTTTTACAGAGAGGAAGGGAGAGAGATAGAGAGTTAGAAAGAAACATCCATGAGAGAGAAACATCAGTCAGCTGCCTCCCAAAACCAAGGTACATGCCCTTGACGGGAATCGAACCTGGGACCTTTCAGTCCATAGGCCGATGCTCTATCCACTGAGCCAAACCAGTTTCAGCTATATCAGTGTTTGAATCACATTCCCAATTTATCACTACTTAATGGGGCATAAGTATAAAACAATCTAACTTTTTCTTAATCCTTGCTATTATGCTGTGTTTTAAACAGGACATATATATTTGGTCTTTCATCCCTGGCACAGAGTTCCTTAAACCCTGGGCGTTTCCTAAGAGAGGAGAGTACTAAAGGGGTCTCTTGTTGGGTTAACAAGGTGATTTTTGGAAAGCAGGTGGACTCTCACTTTCCTAGATGGATGAAATGAGTTCTGACCTCACCTCACTAAGATGTGTCACATAAAATTTCAAGGTCCCTTCTAAAAGATCCTGGGAGTCTATGAAAACCAGGAAAAAAGAAGCGAGTTGCATTCATGACATGAGGCAGATGATTAAAATTCACTACCCTTATTATTGAGTAATTTAAAGATTTTTTTTCTCTAAAGTTGATCTCATATTGACCACATATTTACTTTCTACAAGTTATCAATGATTGACTCATTACTTCTCCCTTTCTCCCACTCCATCTTCTGTGTGACACTACTTTAATCAGTATCTTGACTGCAAAACTGGTTCCTGCCCGTGAATTTGGGCACCATATATACTATTTGTAATTTTAAATGTGATGAATCTGAGCGGAATTTGGCTTTTTACATACCGTATCAATATGCAAAGTTCTAGGGACATCCAAGAATTTTTTCCCTGAAGTGTTTTTGGATGTGTGTGATTAGGTAGCCTACATCTTTAAAGGGGAAAAGAAAAAAAGAAAAAAACTTGTTAGAATCTTTGCAGAAGCATCAATTTAATAGTAAAATGCTGCCTCCTTCTGGATAAATTGTACCAGGCATGATCAGCTTGTAAAACTGCTAAAGAAGTATGTTATTTCACAAATGAATTTTTGTAAAGAATTACAATTTTACATTTTAAAAAATAAAGTTAGAGGACTGGAGTAAACCTTGACAGATTAGCTAGATTTTTCCTTCGGGGCTGTAAAACACCTAAAGTATCTCTTTTATTTAACTGATTTGGTTATCTGACTCTCTTTGGAAGATCTCTGAAGAGTAAGGTCTCTGAGAAAGTAAAAAATAGATGATAAAATTGCAATCAGTATAATTTTCCCTTTCAGATAAGGCTACCTTACCTCACATTCAATTGGCATTGGCATTTATGCATGCACACTCCATGCTTAAAAAAAAATCTGTGTGTGTGTGTGACTGCATGTGTGAATGAACACAATGAAATGCTTTGGTGTTCTAGTCCACATTCTGGGCCCCGAAGTCATGTGAATTTTGGCCAGCCACTTAATCTCTCAGAGTCCCAGTTTCCTTATCTGTACCCGGAGGATAGTAACCCCATTGTCATCCACCCCAAAAACACTGTGTGAGGCTCACTGAAAGAGACAAAGCACCATGGGAGGTATTATGCTCACTTGTTGTCTTAATGGGTTTAAATGGTCACATGCCCGAAGTGAAAGAATGGAACCAGATTTGTGACGATCAAGAAGGAAAATACTCCATGATGTCCTATACTCACAGCTAGTTTGGTTACACTCACATCCATCCACCACCTACTCTCTGGAGAAGAATGCGAGGGGGTGACAACAACGTGAAGGTACAAGGAGAAAAATCAGTGTGCGATCCCTTTCTCCTCCTGAACTTTCCTTTCTCTCCTGTCTTGGGTGTAGCGTGTATGTGTGACTATGTGCTTCTGTGTGTATGTTCGTTTCTCCTTCCCAAACCTCCCCACCATTTCCCCCACACACACAGTTTCCTAGAAACGTAGTGTTACCTTTCTCTTCCTATTGGGTGGAAAACACTGATTGTCACAATTTCCTTCAGAACTTCTTTGGTACTGCCCTTTCTTTCCCTGGGAAATAAGCTCGAAGGGAAAACCAAATCTGTATTTCCGGTTATAAATCACAACTTCGCAGCCAGGATAAGAACAAGTTAGATTATTTCATATCTATGCCCCATTAAGTAGAGATAAATTGGGTACATAAGTATATCATGGGAATATGATTAAAACACTGATATAGCCGAAACCGGTTTGGCTCAGTGGATAGAGCGTCAGCCTGTGAACTGAAAAGTTCCAGGTTCGATTCCGGTCAAGGGCATGTGCCTTGGTTGTGGGCGCATCCCCAGTGGGGGACGTGCAGGAGGCAGCTAATTGATGTCTCTCTCTCATCGATGTTTCTGGCTCTCTATCCCTCTCCCTTTTTTCTCTCTGTAAATATATATATATATATTTCTTAATAATAAAAAAATTAAAACACTGATATAACAATTTTATTTTTCCTAATTTTTGTTCTTCCTCCACCCTTCACCATTAAAGATTACACAGTTTCCCCCTGTGTACTCAAAGTTGATCAGTCAAGGACCCAGAGCGAGCCCTGTTCAACCTTGCACAAACATCGCCAAACCCTGTCTGGAGCTGCAGGTCAGAATGATCCAGTGCGGACGGTGCCCTGCTTCTATCAAAGGGACCTTGATGGTCCTCCCAGGATCCTCCATCAGAGCGGTGCTAAGCAAAATCCAAACCAACGAGGAGACCAAAGGGCACTCTGAATAGTCTGCTCCCTACTCAGCCTCTTGGTCAGTGGTCATGCAGTGTAACCACGCTGTGCCTGGATAGTGCTACTCCCTCAGGCTGATGGGCAGATGAAAAGCGTGATTACAAGTGAGCACTCAGAACAGTGCCTGGCATGGAAGCACTCAATATGTGTTAGCTGCTGTTCCTGCTGCCAATAATATTGCTGTCACACTCATCTGTTTGTGACATTCATTCCTGGACAAAGGATATGTCTCCCTCACAGCTCCTCGAGTTTCTGAGACTGAAGGATGATCCTTTCAATCTTCTGGCCTAATATTTAGAATGCTAGTTACCTGACATTACATATACTAGTATATACTTCTTTTTCTTTTTCAATTACAAAATAATGCATTACAGCTACTGGTGTTATTTAATGACTTAGTAACCAAACCAAGCAACAATTGTTTGTTTTGAAGCCATACAAACAGATGGGCCTAGAATAAGAGCTGGAACATTTCAAGCTGTTCAATATTTTTTATGATAAGGAAATATTCCAATTCCATCTCACTGCAAGAGCAAAAGCAGCTTTAATATCCTGATTCAAAAATATTTGGTGCCCAAACCGGTGTGGTTCAGTGGATAGAGCGTCGATCTGCAGACTTGAAAGGTCCCAGGTTCGATTCCAGTCAAGGGCATGTACCTTGGTTTCAGGTACATCCCCAGTAGGGGGCGTACAAGAGGCAGCTGATCGATGTCTCTCTCTCATCAATGTTTCTGACTCTATCCCTCTCCCTTCCTCTCTGTAAAAAAATCAATAAAATATATATATTTTTTTAAAAGAACCTGCCATACTTTGGAAAAAAAAAATATTTGGTAAATCAACCTAAGAAAAATACTAGAAGGCACCAAAGCTGTCTGTTGTTGTTATTTTTTTAATATATTTCTATTGATTTCAGAGAGTAAGGAACAGAGAGAAAGAGAGAGAGAAAAGCATCAATGATGAGAGATAATTATGGATCGGTTGCCTCCTGCATGTCCCCAATTGAGGACTGACTCCGAAACCCAGGCATGTGCCCTTAGATCAGAATCGAACCCGGGACCCTTGAACTTGGGGCCCTTCAGTCAGCAGGACGATGGTCTATCCACCGAGCCAAACCAACGAGGGCAGTGGTCGGCAAACTGCGGCTCCCCACTCTGTTGACTAATGGACTAATTTATTCGCCCACCACTGAGGGCAAATCTGTTTTGATTGAGGATTTAAAAATGGCATTTGGCCACTAGATGGCATTTCAATTATGTAGCAGATTTCAGCTCACAGTTGATCTAGTTAAAAAGCTTAATTGCTTTGCACTTGGTTCAAGCACTGGCGATTCATGTATTTTGATGCTATGGGAACTCTCAGGAGTTGGCAGAATTGAAGCTTAGGAGTATCTATAGCAGGTTCTACTGTTATAGATACAAAATCCTCTTGGAGTTATGAAAAGAGAGAAGTAATTTTAAATTTCTGCCTGAAATTTTCAGATCCCTTTCTGTTTTTTGTGGGGTTTTTTTTGTGTGTTTTCTTTTTAAGTAAATTATTATTTTTTAAAGTATATTTTATTGATTTTTTTTTTACAGAGAGGAAAGGAGAGGGATAGAGAGTTAGAAACATGGATGAGAGAGAGAGAGACATCGATCAGCCGCCTCCTGCACGCTCCTTACTGGGGATGTGCCCACAACCAAGGTACATGCCCTTGACTGGAATCGAACCTGGGACCTTTCAGTCCGCAGGCCAATGCTCTACCCACTGAGCCAAACCAGTTTCGGCCTAAGTAAATTATTGAGGGTAAGATTGCAAGACTGGATAACGTATGTCTTTTCAATTCATCGGTGTGGCATGAAGTCTGAACAGCCGCAGGGCAGCATAAGTCGCTGCCCAGGGTACCTACGAGCCTCGCCTCTCCCTTTTTATCCGGTGCAGCAGCCTGATCATCTCTGCCATTTCCTTCTCAACTAATTCGTGGGAAAAGCCAGCCGTGGACTTGTGCAACATCCCACGGGAGAAAAAATAGAATCGACTCCTCATTGAATAAAAAGACTGTTGTAAATAAAGGGTAACAGTTAGGTCAGTTATTTTTTCATCTCCCATAAGGATATTAGGAAAAAAAATTTAAGAGTAAGACTTTAAGATAGCCGTGAAGATAAAATAAAATCGGTACTGAAATACGTGTGTGTGTTCTTTCCATATAATAGAAGAGACACTTTTATCTAGGGGGATTTGAAGAGAGACACTGAGGACGGAGTCACTGATGCTTTGATGCTTTCTCGCTCTTTCCCAACATTTCAGAAGGTGACCGGTCAGTTTTAAAGCCTATGGTGCTCCATTCACGGTGTCCACTAGATGGCACTAGCACATATTCTTTTAAGCGGTGGAGCCTTTATTCCCTCCATGAAATAAAGTATGGGCAGATTTAATTATATATGTGATCGGGAAAACCGTGCTGTGATGATCTAAAAAGTTTAATAAGAAAGAATTGTATCTGCGCAGAAACTCCATTTCTTCACCCTGACTCTTTCTCCTTCCTCTCTGTCCCCTCCCTTCCTTCATCCTAAGTCCCCAGCACATCAGATTCTGATTAGCATCAAACTGTTTTAGGAACAAAGCCTCAGGCCCCAGCGGTTTGGCTCAGTGGACTGAAGGGAAGGGTTCCGGGTTCAATTCTGGTAAGGGCACGTACCTCGAACCCCAGCCCTGGTCGAGTGAGTGTAGCAGCAACCAATCCAATCCATGGGTCTCCCTTATATCCAGGTTTTCTCTCTGTGTGTCTCTCCCCCTCTCTCATTCTCTCTACAAAGAAAATCAATGGGAAAATACCTTTAGGTGAGGATTAGCAATAAATAATAATAAAAAAACATTAAAAAAAAAAACAAGGCCTCAGGTTTTTTACCTCAGACACAGAGTTTCCCTCAAACTAAAGGTAACATCTCAACCTAAGTTGTGTTTCAGCCCCAGGTGCATGGAAGTGGAAAGACCCTTCGGGCCGAATCCTCATGAAACCAGACGTAATGATGCCATGGCTGACAGCAGGACGTACACAATAATCAATGACTCCCTACCCTGGCCCCCACCCTCTTCATCCCTGTGATTAATAGCGTTTCCTGTATATAATCTGTCCCCGGGCAAGCCATCAGGGAGGCAGGTTTTAGAGCACTAGCTTACCTGTGTCTCCAAACTTGGCACTATTTCCTGAACTAATAAACCCCTGATTTCTTTGCTGCAAACTCCTGCGAGAATTTTATTGGGCTTGGATGCATACAGGCAACTGAACCCCTTTAGTATGGTAACAAAATTACTAGTTATTATTAGTTAATTATTAGTTATTAATTATTATTAGTTATAAAAAAGATGGATAATTGAACTCTTCCGTATGCCCCTCAAAAGACAGCAAAAGGGTCAGTGCCCTCGGTGGTCCCAGATCTGTCTCTTGCTTCAACGGTGTCTGGACAGAACAGACCCAGGGATGCCCCTTCTTCCAGCTTCCGGCCCCTCTCCTGCTTCTTAGCCAGTCACCAGCTTCAGAACCACCTCTGAGACCAGCCAACATCGTTGTATTTTTCTACCTTAACTCGTAGCCAAATAACCATGAGCTCCCAAAATCGGCATAATTATTCCACTGAGGTGGAGGCTGCGGCCAACCGCCAGGCCAGCTAGCCACTGCAGGCCTCCTGCACTACCTCTCTCTGGGCTTCTATTTCCACCAGGGCATGTGGCTCTGGAGGACGTGGGCATTTCTTCCCCCAGTTGGTGGAGAAGAAGCACATGGGTGCTGAGCATCTCTTAAAGTTTCAAAACCATAATGGTGGCCGCATTCTCTCCAGGACGTGCTGAAACCTCCCAGGATGAGTGGACAAACTCAGGACGCCATGGAAGCCTCCCTGGCCTTGGAGAGGAACCTGAACCAGGCCCTTGTGGAGCTGCAGGCCTGGGTTCTGCCTGTGCAGACCCTCAGCTCTGTGACTTCCTGCAGAACCACTTCCAGGGTGAGGAGGTGAAAATCATCAAGAAGATGGAGGAATCCAAGATGGCGGCATAGGTAAACACCTACACTGCTGCCTTGCGCAACAATTTCAAAACTACAACTAAAAGACAGAACAGACATCATCCAGAACCACAGGAAAGCTGGCTGAGTGGAAGTTCTACAACTAGAGGGAAAGAGAGGGGCTCACAGAGACCCAGAGGAGCTGCAAAAAGCTGAGGTACGGAGACGCACGCGAGGACAGAGCGGGTGCCAGAGTACCTGGCTGGCTTTCTCTGGCGGGAGGGAAACGGAGACTCCCAACGGCATTGAACCCCTTCTCTTACAACACTAAACCCCAGATCCAGCCGAAACTCATATGGGGGGAGTTTGGACTGTGAAAAGGGAGAAGTGCACAGAAATTTAGGGGAGTCGTAAAAGATCAAAGGCCTGGTGGCACACACGGCACTGTGTGCAGGACAGACTGTTGATTGTGCCGCTGGCTTTCGCCAGTGGGCGGGAGACAGACCCTCCCAACTGTGCCACTTCTGACTCCACTAAGCCCCTGTTTCGGGCGAAACCCTGGGGACCTAGACTCGTGTGCTCCCGGAGCACAGGGGAGCCGGAGGGGCAGCGGTTACAGTGGCGTGCGCACAAGGACCGCTCAGGCGATTACCCAGTCACATGAGACTCAGGGGCCGTGGAGGGCGGGGCCGACTGGAAGGCAAGGCGGTCCCTTAAGCCCTGAGACTCCACCCCTCCCAAGCTCAACAGAGGCTTCTGCAGCTTTGCGTCTGGTATCATAAAGCTGAATTCAACACAGAAGTTTCCCCAGCATAGTGAAAATGCCGAGACAAGGGAAGGGATTACAAACAAAAGAAATGGAGGAAAAAAAACAACTGGATATAGAGTTCAAAACCACGCTTATAAGATTTTTCAAGAATATGCTAGAAAAGTTGGATAAATTTAGTGAGACCCAAGAGGAGATGAAAAAGGACCAACTAGAGATGCAAAAGATCCAACTAGAGATGGAAAAAGTCCAACTAGAGATGAAAAAGGACCAACTAGAAATTAAACATACACTGACTGAAATAAAAAATATTATACAGAGTCCTAACAGCAGACTAGAGGATGGCAAGAATCAAGTCAAAAATTTGAAATATAAAGAAGCAGAAAACATTCAACTGGAAAAGCAAGAAGAGAAAAGAATACAAAAATGTGAAGATAATGTAAGGAGCCTCTGGGACAGCTTCAAGCTGATAGCACCTATCAGAATTGTGGGGGTGCTAGAAGAAGAGAGAGAGCAAGATACTGAAAACCTATTTAAAGAAATAATGACTGAAAACTTCCCACATCTGGTAAAAGAAATAGACTTACAAGTCCAGGAAGCACACAGAACCCCAAAGAAAAGGAATCCAAAGAGGACCACACCAAGACACATCATAATTAAAATACCAAGAGCAAAAGACAAAGAGAGAATATTAAAAGCAGCAAGAACCTACAACCAAGAATAATCTATCCAGCAAAGCTATCATTCAGAATTGAAGGGCAGATAAAGACCTTCACAGAGAAGAAAAAGCTAAAGGAGTTCATCAACTCCAAACCAGTATTATATGAAATGCTGAAAGGTACTCTTTTAGAAGAGGAAGAAGAAAAAGGTAAAAGACAAAAAATTATGAACAACAAATACATATCTATCAACAAGTGAATCTAAAAATTAAGTGAATTAAAAATTTTATCAACAGAATAAACTGGTGAATATAATAGAATCAGGAGCACAGAAAGGGAGTAGACTGATAATTCTCAGGAGGACAAAAATCATAAAGCATCAAACAGACTGTGAAATTACAGCAGAAAGATTAAAGTTAGGTGAGGTAGATAAGTGATCAATCAAAGGACTTGTATGCATGCATATAAGCATAACCAATGATCACAGACACTGGGGGGCTGGGGTATGCCTAGGAGGGAGGGGGGGCAATGGGGAGATATGTATAAAAAATTAATAAAAAATTAATAAGGAAAAAAAATAAAAAAAAGAAGATGGGCTACATCTGACTCACCCCTGCAGGCTGGCCGCCCTCCAGGCTGGGCTGGGCGAGTATCTCTTGGAAAGTCTCACCCTCAAGCATGACTAAAAGCCCTTTGGAGCCTAGAAGCCTTTGAGGGGCCCCTCTGCATCCCCTGGTGTCTGGCTTTTACCTGAGCCTCTTCCTGAAACTACTAGCCATTCTTTTAACCACCCTGAAGCCCTTTCCCACGCATTGGGCCAAGACGAAATGAAACAATAAAGCTTTTTGCAGCCAAAAAAAAAAAAAAAAAGACAGAAAAGGAAAGGAAAAGTTATAAATCCACAAGGAAATTCAAAATAGGGGCGAGGGGGGAGAAACAAAAAGATCACATTTTTAGGAAGCTGGCAACCAATGGCTGAGTGTGACTAACCTAGGAAAAAGCTAAACCCAAGCATCCACCGAGGGGACAAGTGAGAAACAAGCCTATTGCACATCGGAATTCAGGGGGAGAAGGGAGTGGGCAGTGACTCAGAGATCAAAATAACTCCCCACCCCAGCCCCTAACCACCTCAACTCCCTGCCTCTGGGCCTGGAAAGGCAGGGGTGGGGTAGACTGAAAATAGAATAAAAATGGGAGAAACCTACTGGACCATGTAAGAAATATCCAAATCTGTAGAGAATTTTTATGAGCATATTTGAGCCAAACTGATGACTTATGCCTGCAAGCACGATCTCAAATGCTCCAGAGAATACGTTTTGCAGCTTCTTTAATGCAGTTGAAATTAAGGAGGAAATTCAGAGAAAATTACATGGCGGTGGGAGAAGCAAAGTGGGGACTGGATTATAAAATATTTAATAAGATTTTGTGCTCTTTGGTTTTTTTCCTAGACGTGTCAACCTGGGTGCACAGAAATAACAGACAGAGCTTGCTTAAGGCAAAGAGAAATCTTTCATTAAATCGTTATCGTCTTGGGGCATGACTCCTAACCATACATCACCTGCCCAGTTGGGAATTTATGATCAGATCACCCTGTGAGGTTACTCTCCATACAAACCCTGCCCCCCTTTTTTTTCACTCATGCAAGACCTCCCAGCCTTTTGGCCCATGCATTTCCCAGAAAGCTGTCAGACCTGATTGACTTGCTCCTTCTAACACTGGAAAGTGGTGGGTCCTCTGAGTGCTAACACTGGGCAAGCCCAGGAGAAGTCTGCTCACTCCCAGCTTCTTAATCCTCCAGTAAAACTCACCACTCATTAGAATTCACCCTTCCCACCAAAATCAGATCTTTCAATACCCACTCTTCAATACAGACAGCCGCCAAAATCAGTTTGCTTAGTGGATAGAGCGTCGGCCTATGGACTGAAAGGTCCCAGGTTCGATTCCGGTCAAGGGCATGTACCTTGGTTGTGGGCACATCCCCAGCATGGGGTGTGCAGGAGGCAGCTGATCGATGTTTCTCTCTCATCGATGTTTTTAACTCTCTTTTCCTCTCTGTAGAAATCGATAAAATATATTAAAATACAAAAATAAAAATAAATACAGCCAAGGGTCAGCAGATATTTTAGGAAAGACTCCAATAGAAGAGATACAGCCCAAACAAAAAGGGGAAAAAAGTAATCTTAGAAGAGAAAGAGACAATGCAGACAGACAACAGAAGAAATTTCAAAGAAACTCACAGGTATCCTCTGAAAAAGAAGAAAAATTAGTGGACACATACCACTAGAATAAGGTGTTATTAAAACTTTTTTATTTTTTGTCCCTAAGAAGCAATCAGAAAAAGAAAGGGCTATTGGAAACTAAAAGTATAATAAGTAGAATAAAAGCTATCTCAGTAGATAGGTTAGAAGATCATTTTTAAGACTTCTCATAAAATAAAACAAAAAGGAAGAAAATAAGAAAAAATATTAGGAGATAAATCCAAGCTCCCCAACAGTACAGTAATAGAAGTCTCAGGAAGAGAAATGAGAATAACACAAAGGGAGAAAATTATTGAATAAATAATAAAAGAACTTTCGCCCAGGCTGAAAGAAATGAGTTTACAAGGCATATTATTGTATAATTTCAGAACATGAGGGGTAAAGAAATAATCCTAAAAGCCTTGTGGAGGCAGGGGACACAGTTATACACACAGGACAAGTAATCAGAACATATGGGAGATCTACATCAACCACATGGCAAACTAGAAGTCAATAAAACAATGCCTTCAAAATATTAAGGATAAATTATTTTTACACCTGGAATTCTAAATCCAGCTTACCTCTCTCTGGATTTAGTGTGAGAGTAGAATAAAGGTCTTTTCAAACATGTATATTATCAGAAAACTTACCTTTAATAGACCCTCTTCCACAAGGAGCTCCTGGAGAAAGTTTTCTACCAAAACAAGGGATTAGATCAAGACAGAGGGAAACCTGGCATCTGTGCCTCATGGAATCCAACCTGGAAGCGCGGGCGAGGAAAGTCTCGGAAGGGAAGTGCAGGGGGAAGCAGTGCAGCTACCCCATGAGACACAACTTGTTTGGATAGAGACCTTTGAGAGGACACCTCCAAGAGAAAAATAAACGTGCAGCCGATAGATTTGTTACCAGAGAACTGCCCAAGTCAGAAGGGGCTCTCCCCTTCTTGGCTCTTCTCATCTGATGAGAAAGAATTCAGACAAGTGACAGACAACAGTGTTGGAGCAAAGCAAGAGAATTTATTAGGGAAGCAGAGCAAGCAGATTTATTAAGAATACACTTGGCATAAAGCACAAGAGGGCAACTCAGCTAGTCTGAGTATTCCACCAGGTGGGAGGGCAAAGGTTTTATACTATTTCCCCCTATAGGTTTCAAGGTTTTCCCCTTTTACATTGTTGCAGCTTTCCTCAGAATTTATGAGAAGGTCTGGCTATTTTATCTTGGCAAGTCCCAGGACTGATGACTTCTTTCTTCAGTGAATAAGATAAACACCCCGCTTTGTCCCCCTTCCCCGACTCCTGCCCTGGCAGCTATTTATCCTGTCTAGCATTACGCCCTTAAGTGGTACCACTTTGGCGGTTTCTGTTATTTGTCCTCCAGGCTTTATCTGTCCTTGGATGTAGCTGGCAGAAATGGCATTAATTGGGTCTTTGGTCTCTATTTTCCCAGACCAGAGTGACTAACCTAGGAAAAAGCTAAACCCAAGCATCGACAGAGGGGCACAAGTGAGAAACAAGCCTATTCCACATCAGAGTTCAGGGGGAGAAGGGACCCCACCTGTGCACAAATTCGTGCACTGGGCCTCAAGTTCATCTATAATAATAAAAGTGTAATATGCTAATTAGACCAAATGACCTTCCAGTCTAATTAGCATATTACATATTATTCTCTAGCTACATATTCTCTAGCTATGGAGGAGAGGTATAAACCACTTGCTCACAAGTGTCCTTGGTTGGGAGGATAAGGGCTTGTGATTTACTAGCTGGCTGCAAACTGCCCAAATTGTTTGGCCTTATTTAATTTTCTTGTCTCAGTTTCCCCATTCCACTTGCCCAGTAATTTTCCTGGCTTCTCCCTATCCTGCCACAGATTTTCTCATTTATTTGATCTTCTGAGAGGTTATTTTACTCTTCTCTTGGAAATTATAGACATGAGATAATATAGTGACCAACACATTAAAAACAAATCAAACCTTTAAAACAAGGTAATGTGTGATCCTGATTAGATCTTGGATTTTTTTTTTTAATAAGCCATAAAAACAGTACTGGGACAATCTGGGAAATTTGAATAGGGGTTATATATTAGCAAATATTATTTCAAGACAAAGCCTGGCACTTTTCCAGTCATTCAACAAATATTGGATCAGGGCCCACTATGTGTCCAGCACAGTCCGAAAGTAGTGTGATTACCAGCAGTGATTGAAGAGGCCAGCCTCCCTGCCTGTGAGGGGTACCATTTAATGGTGAATGTGGACTGAGGGATAGAAGAAAGGGCCAGATAATGATGGTGGAGAGAGCCTTCCAGGTAGAGCGAACTCCCGGCAGAAATGTCCTGAGTGGAAGTACTCCCAGGTCTGTTGGGAGCAGAGCTAGGAAGGAGGCAGTAAAAGAAGTTTCCAGAGTTCCTGAGAAGTCAGTTCAGGGAGGATTTTAGGACATGGTATAGATTTGGGATTTTATTCTGAATTTATTGAGCAAAGGAATGAAATGAGCTGATTTGGGGTCTTAAAAGAATCACTGTGGCTTCTGTGTTGAGAATAGACTAAAGGGGAACCTGGGTACAAATAGGGAAGTTAATTAGGAGGCCACTGTGTTGCAGCTACTGGTAAGTCAAGAAAGATGAGGTGAGAGAATGAACCAGAATATGGAGGTCATCAGGATCTTGACAAGAACAGATTCCAGGGCCTGCCAAGAGAGAGACCTGGTTTGAATGAGTCCAATAAAGAATAGAAAATGAATTTGGAGGAGTGTTGGGTTGTTTGCTGTGAAGGAGAGTAGAAAGATGAAGCAGTCGCTAGAGAACATGTGAGAGAAATTTGTTTGTTTAATTTTATTTATTGATTTGAGAGAGATTAAGAAACATCCATTTGTTGTCCTATTTATTTATATGTTCATTGATTGATTCTTGTATGTGCCCTAACTGGGGATTGAACCTACACTTCAGCGTGTCAGGATACACTCTAACCAACTGAGCTATTCAGTCAGGGCTTGTTTGATTTTTTAGTTAGATAAAGAACATGTTGTGTATTGGTGAAAAATAATCCTATATAATAAAAGGATAATATGCAAATAGACTAAATGGCAAAACAACTGAACAACCAATCAAAACATAGTATGTTAATGATATGCTAAGGCTGCTCAACCACTCGCTATGACATGCATTGATCGCATAGGGGCAGTCAACTGGTCAACCAGTTGCTATGATGTGCATTGACCATCAGGGGGCAGATGCTCTGACCAGTAGGTTAACTAGATGCAGGGGTCTGGCTGATCAGGACTGAGCAAGATGAGCTGGGCATGCCCTGGATCCCTCCTGTGGTTCTTCCCAGGCCCAATTATGAACGGTGGGGTCTTTCAGCCTGGCCTGCACCCTCTTGCAATTCAGAACCCCTTGGGGCATGTCGGAGAGCCAGGTTCAGCCCAATCCCACAGGGCACTCCTCTTGCGAGGGCACCAGACGCAGGGCTCATGCTGGCAAGAGTTGCTGTGGCAGCGTGAACCTCTCCCAATCAGGACTGATTGGGCACGAGCCCACAGCAGGCACAGTGGGACTGGGATGAGCAGAGCAGCAGGTAGGAGCTATAGGCAGAGTTAGACTATAGGTTTTGGCCCAATCTCTGCAGGCCACCCAGAGGGAACCCACCCATGCACAAATTCGTGCACCGGGCCTCTAGTTCATCTATAATAATAAAAGTGTAATATGCTAATTAGACCAGATGATCTTCCGGATGAAGCTGAGGCTGTGAGGGAAGCCCAGGTTTCGGGTGCCAGAGGGAAGCTGGTGCCAGCAGCTGGGGGAAGGAAGGCCTACCCTTGCATGAATTTTGTGCATTGGGCCTCTAGTTGATTGATAATTGTATTAACTGATTGTGTTAAAGAACAAAATTCAACTAAGTAAATTTGAAGATCTAACTAACTTCGTTAAACAATTCATAAACCGGCAGCATCTCACACAAAAAGGAAGGCTTTTAGAGACAGAAAGATGGTGAAACAAGACAGTGAAAAGGGTCGATTACTTCAGGCAACGCCATCTTTCCTTGAGGGAAGCAAAGGGGTTTATAGGGCAGATTACTTCACTAGTATTGAGCAGGAAATTCTAGACAGATTGGTTTAAAATTCCACTTCTGGGAGAGGCTGAAACTTTAGTGGAGCTTAGCAAAAGTGATTCCATTTTGGGTCTAGTGTCTCTTGCTAACTATTTGTTAATTGATCTTGGGCACAGCAAAATGACCTCCCTTATCTGGGAATGTGGACGGTCCATGCCCAGGAATGGGAGGAAAGGCTTAATATTTTGCCCAGATGTAGATAGAATGGGGCCGTGGTGGTGAAAGAGAGGGACATTCTATTTGGATTGCTTCTGTTTTTTGTTTGTTTGTTTGTTTGTTTGTTTTTAAAGAAAACCAAAAGAATGAGGATGAGAAAGGTATAGGTTAGAAGAAGAAATATGATACAAGTTATCTAGAAGAATGCACATGTTATCCAGAAGGGTTATCTAGAGAGGCTGAATGTTCCAGGAAAATGTGTAGTTGACAGACAGAAGAAAAAGTCCACAGGAAGTTGAGGTCATACATTCAGAGTAAGGCCAGTTGGCATGCAGGAATGTTTTTCTGCAGCTATGGCATGCTGAGTGGGTTTAGATTGGGAGCTGAGAGCTATGCCAGGGAGTAATTATAATGACTGATCATGACATTCAAGCCAGGTAAGGGGAATATAGAGAAATCACGTGGGGTCAAAAGAACTATGAGAAGGAGTTACCTGCAAAGATTGTAGACAGAGAGTGAGACTAAGATTATGGCTAGGATGTGGTATGACAGAGACTAGAGCAGTTCCATGGGGCATGAATTTTGGAGGACAGGTCAAGGATCCATGAGACTCGTCTATTGGAAAGATCACCTGCTTGCATGTTGAAATAAGGAGTTGCTTCAGAGAGTGGCAGCGAGACATCAGATAAAAATCTTCAAAATATGAGGGGGAAGAATCCAGGGGTACATAATGACTGCAATATAAGAGACATGGAATAAGGTATTGTCTGATAACCTAAGACTAAACGAGGGAAGAGGAGTACAGAGGAGGGGAGATGTGGACTGGAAGTGGCCAAAAGGAGAAAAGAAAATATCCACTCCCTACAACCCTTAACCCCCAACTGATCCTCCTCCAGGCCCAGGGGTGGCAGGAGGCCTTTGACCAGTCACATTAGAAGACCTGCAGGGAACAGTGTCCTCCTGCAGAGCCGGGTTTCTGTGATAGCAGGAAGATGAAAGGAGCATTTAGAGATGAGAGAGTAGAGAAGGAATTTGCTTAGGGCAACCAAGTTTAGCAATACCAAACATGGAAACATAATGTCCACACTGTGCTGACAACTACAAAATCATCCATAATCATTGAGCCTCCTGAGCCCAAATATGCTTGATATCTCAACCTGTAACAAAATTACAACTCTATTTTCAAAGCATGTCATGATGAACGTAATAGTCTATAAGGATATCTACCAACCTTGCTGATAAAGACCTGTGAGCTCTGGCAGAGGATGATGATCCAGAATCATATCTGAGGTGGAACCAAAGGAAACGATGGGGGAGAGGGAGAGACTAGCAGTGAGACATCTCTCAAGTTCTTGTTGGGGGTGCAGGGATGAACCCACCAATAAAGGAGACAGGAAAAGAAAACAGGAAGACATGAATACTTCAGTTAGAGACAAGTTCAATTTGAGATGCCTTCAGACTAACTAGTTGGAATTTCCAGAAGCCACTGCAAAAGGGGTCTAGAACTCAGGAGAGCAGTGAGGCATTTTCAAGCTTTTCTGGAAGAGAATTGATTAGAACAACTTTTCTGGTGATGACATGATTTCTTACTAGTATGTTTAACAGTTCTAGCAGTAAAAATGTCAACACGATTGCTGACTTCTTAAAGACTAACAAAATCATGATTTTTGTTTGTATTTTTAGAACGACAAAAATAAAACTAACCCCCACAATGCTTTCTGTCCTTAAAACACTGTATATGGTAATAATAATAAAATCCTACAATTAGACAAAATGTTATTTGGACTAAGCAAGCTTTGTGCTTTACCATTCCAGGATCCAGGTTCCCAACTTTACAGTAAGGTATAAAATGTTTTTTTTTACTTCTTTTTTTTTTCCTTTCTTTCTTATTTTTTCCTAGATGGTTCATGCATGGTTTGCCTCCTGGGTCATTGTCTGCAAGAATCTGAGAAGCTATAGGAATATGCAGGACAGACTCAAGGCCCAGCTTTCTCTTCAATGTTGGGGGAAAGGCTGTGCATCATGGAGCAGAGCCCTATGCTCCCCCTGCACCATCTGGGAGCCCCAGGAAGAGAGACTTTCCAGGGTACCCATATTGCAGTAAAGTGTCTATAAATATTAAAGCCCAGCGACCAGAATGGTGGAATGACCAGAACTACCAGAATGACCAGAATGATCAGTAACTATGACATGCACTGTGGTAGCCAATCAGCCTAATCTGGGCCCCAATTGCCCCTCCCCCCAGCTCAGCCCTGATAGGCTCCCAACACCCGAATCAAGAATGGGGCCAACTGGCCAAAGGCCCATGGCGCCTCACCCTCACTGGCCTGGCCTGAAGGGCCCCCATTGGGGCAGGTCAGATGGACCCCACCCATGCAGAATTCGTG
This sequence comes from Lasiurus cinereus, assembly GCA_011751065.1. Lineage (NCBI taxonomy): Eukaryota > Metazoa > Chordata > Mammalia > Chiroptera > Vespertilionidae > Lasiurus > Lasiurus cinereus. The sequence goes on along the minus strand of JAAGEH010000045.1, from coordinate 12,652,599 downwards.
CACCAGGCCTCTAGTAAAATATAAAAGTTAAAGAATCACTACACCATAAGGTAGAATTTTTTTGGAGAAAATAAAAAAAGAATAATATAGAATAATTACTTCTGTGAATTGTACACTTCAGGGTAGACTTATAACATTACACAAATAGGGGAATAATGTATCCCAACATAAGTGTTTGGACTGAAGATCATAGAGTGTGTCATTTTTTTCTGTTTTTACTATCCAACTATAAAATGTCATTAAAATTAACATTTTTTTCTTCTCCTCTCCCAGCTTTTTATTGTGATATAATTGATATATTACATGATGAAAGTTTAAAGTGCCCAATGTAATGATGTGGCACGCATATATTGTGAAATGTTTACCACAAGGTACTTAACACATCCCTCACATGATTACCATTTTATTATTGTTGTTATGTTGAAAACATTTAAGATCTCTCTTATTGGGAAAACTGGATAACCACATGCAAAAAATTAAATCTTTCACCACTCACAAAAATTGACATGGAAATGGGGTAAAGACTTAAACATAACACCTGAAACTGCAAGACTCCTAGAAAAAAAAAAAAACATGGGACAAAGGCTCCTTAACATTGGTCTTGGCAGCAACTTTCTGGATATGACACCAAAAACACAGGCAACAAAAGCAAAAATCAGGAAATGGAACCATCTCAAACTTAAAGAGTTTCTGCATAGCAAAGAAGCAATCAACAAAATTAACAGGCAATTTATGGAATGGGGAAAATATTTGCAAATCACATAGCTGATAAAGGCTTAACCTCCAAAATATATAAAGAATTCCTACATCTCAGTAAGGAAAAAAAGAAAGTTTAAAAAAAAATGAGCAGGGGAACTGAATAGGTATTTTCCCAGACAGGGCATATCAATGGCCAACAGACAATGAAAAGATGCTTCCCATCACTCATCAGCACGGAAATGTAAATCAAAACCACAAGAAAGATCACCTCGTACCTATTGGGATGTATATCATAAAAATACAAGAAAGTGTTTGTGAGGGTCTGGGTAAAAACAAAAACTCACCCACTCTTGTTGGGGATGCAAACTGACAGAGTTATTATGGAAAGCAGTGTGGAGGTTCCTCAAAACATTAAAACTAGAACCACCATTTGATCCAGCAATCCCAATCTGGGGTCGATAAGCAAAGGAATTGAAATCGGGATCTCGTAGAGATATCTGCACTGCCATGTTCTTTGCAGCTTTACTCACCAATAGCCAAGACATGAAAACAACCTAAGTGTCCATCAACTGATGAACAGATAGAGAAGATGAGATATATACATCTATAGCCACACCCCCTGCTCCCCCCCAAAAAAGGCTGGGGAAATTCTGTGGGTTATAACAACTTGGATGAACCTTAAGGGCATTATGCTAAGTGAAACAAATCATACAGAGAAAGGCAGTAATAGTCTATGATCTCACTTATGGAATCCCCAAATCCCAAACTCAGAGAAACAGACAGTAGAGTGGAGGTTACCAGGGGCTGGGGAGTGGAGGAAAGGGGAGGTATTGGTCAAAGGATACAAACTTCCAGTTATATGTTTAACACATTCTGGGGGTCTAAAGTAAAGTGTGGTGATTATAGTTAGGAATACTGTATATTGAATATTGCCGAGAATACATCTTAAATATTCTCACCACAAAAAAGAAATGGTAATAAGGTGGCAGGTTGGAGGTGGTAACTATTGCTATGGTGGTTATATTGTTGCCTATAATCACCACGATGTACATTAGATCCCCAGAACTTACTCCTCTTATAACTAAGTTTGCACCATTTGACCAACATCCTGCCCCCTAGCCCCTGGTAATCACTATTCTACTGTCTGTTCCTATGAGTTTGTTTTTTTTTAGATTCCACATGTGTCAGATCATAGAGTACATATTTGACTTTTTCCTGACTTATTTCACTTAGCATAATGCCAAGGATCCAATTATTTTTAAATTATGGAATGCAGAACACTGTAACTTCTCTCAATATTGGGAACTAGAACATAAACCAAACTTCAAATGTTTTAGCAAAATACAAAATGTATTTCCAATCAATTTCTGCTAGTTACTGTTGACCAAGTAGAATTGAGAAACAGAGAAAGATGAAGTGGTAATGAGAAAGCACACTTCAGAAAGTTGGTATTCGCACGTTTTAGTGAATTCTAATATTCATTTAATATTAGACATTAGCCCTGGCAGATTTGGCTCCGTGGGTAGAGTGGCCTGTAGACTAAAGGGTCCCAGGTTCCATTCCAGTCAAAGGGTCAAGGGCACATGCTGGGGTTGCAAGATAGGTCCCTGGTGGAGAGCATGCAGGAGGCAGCTGATCAATGGCTCTCATCATTGATGTTTCTAACTCTCTCTCTCTCCCTCTTCCTTTCTCTCTGAAAGCAATAAAAATATATTTTTTAAAAATTAGACATTAATTCCTTATTTCCAATTCCCCAGTCTCTGGGTGAACATGATGTGCACCCAGCGACTGGGGAATTGGAAATAGCAGCAGAAACTCTGCCTACTTGGAGGTTTATATTAGGTTAGTGACTCTCTGTGCTTCATCTTCCCAAAAGTGTATCGAGAATAACATCCCCTAGTGGAACGGAGAACAGGTGCCGCCACATTGAGAACCATACGGGGTGGCCATATAGCTTGGAAACACTGATATTTTATTATTTCAGATAGAATCCCTGTAATTACTTTCCAGACTTATTCCATGAAAGACCAAAATCATCTAAGGAAATGCCTCCCAGAGGCACAGGCAGGCACTGGTTGGAAATGATGTGTTTCTGACGTTTGATAGCATCTGCAGCTATGCTGTTTATTTCTAATCGAGTTTTGCATCATTTAGAGTTTATACAGATGACTTTTTTTCAGTTTCTGACTCTAAACAGCTTGCCACATGCTCTCTTCTATCTCCTTTCTTCACTATAAACACACACACACACACACACACACACACACACACACACACTTTCACTGAGCACCTGTGGAAGCAGAAGGCAGCTTTTCCTTGAGGAAATTTTATATCCATCTATATGAACTCCACCCCCTACCCCCAAATAATCTTATAACAATAAAATAACCATTGTGAAAATAAATTTTTAAAATTATTCTATTCTGTTTTCTTTTAGGGTCATTTTTGGATGAGATTTAAAGCCAAGGAAGTTTCAAAGGGGGCTTCAATTATCAAGGAAATACAAAGTTAAAGAAACAGAAAACAAGAGGAGAACTCGGGACGGGAACCAAAATCATGGAAATGGGGGTGGGGGTGGGGGAGTGAGGAAGGCGAAAAAGGGGGGGGGGGCAATACCTGCGCAGGCCCAGCCTGTTGCACAGACAGCCTCAGGGTGAAAGCCGTGGCCTGAACTCCACCCCTCCTGGGCGAGCCCCAGCGATCTTTGGGCCTATTTCACTGTCTGTAAGATGTAAACAAAACCTTAGCCCTTGGCAAGTTCAATTCTGATTTGATTTCTAATACACCTTGATGTTCACTTGAGCTTTCAATAACTGTATGAAAACAATCATTCTTTTCAGCTCTTCAAGTGCTTTCAACATGTAGCCTTTCCAGATGCCACTCCCAGGTAATTCAAACGAAAACTACATTGAAACTAAATCAAAATTACATGAATCCCCTCAAGTCAGAGTAGATGTGGCTTATTTCCGTCTCCAGATAACAAAGTTGCCATTTTATGGATGCCCCCTCCTTCCCATTACACACCGAGAGGACCCGTCAAAACAGGCAAAAGCTCCCAGGTAACACCGAGTAATGCCGGATTTTGCCATGTACTTTTTAAAAAAAACATGTTATATTTTATATCAAGCCTGTAGCCCAGGCTTGTGCCCTGACGGGGAGTGGAAAGGTGACCTTCTGGTTCACAGGTCAATGCTCAACCACTAAGCCACCGGGCTGGGCTGCAATGTACTTGTTGTTTTGTTTTTGTTTTTTTAAAATATATTTCATTGATTTTTTACAGAGAGGAAGGGAGAGGGATAGAGAGTTAGAAACATGCATGAGAGAGAGACATCCATCAGCCGCCTCCTGCACCCCCCACAGTGGAGTTGTGCCCGCAAGCAAGGTACATGCCCTTGACCGGAATCGAACCTGGGACCTTTCAGTCCCCAGGCCGACGCTCTATCCACTGAGCCACACCGGTTTCGGCTGTTTTGTTCTTGTTTCCTTTTGTTTTTTAATTGACTTCAGAGAGGGAGAAGGGGAGGGAGAAGGGGAGAGAGAGAGAGACATCAGTGATGAGAACCATTGACCTGCTGCCTCCTGCACGTCCCCTGGAGGAGCTGGAACCCACGACCCAGGCGGGCGCCCCCGCTGGAGCCCCCCCGGGACCGCCTGGCCCGTGCCCCCCACTGCCCCGCACCGGCCGGGCTGCGGCGCGCTGTTAACCCAGCCCCCAGCGTGGGAGGAGAAGGGCGAGGGTGAGGGCGGGCGGCCCTGCCTCCCAGCCTCATTAGGACACGGGCAGAGTTCAAAGCCTCCGCCTGGACCGCTGGGACACGACAAAAAGCCGGAAAGGAGCGCGGAGCCTCCCGATCCGGCCCGCCCCGCGAGCCGCAGAGCCGGACTCAGCGGCTGGGGGAGTGGGGGAGGCTCCCGTTGTGACGTCACAAGAGGCCGGCGCCGCGGGGCCCGGGGAGTGAACCCGCGACGTCACAGCGGCCGGAGCGAGCCGGCGAGTGAGATCCGGCCGCCGGCGGAGGGAGCCCGCTCGACCGCGGCACCCCGCACGGGAAGAGCTCACCGCGCGTGCGCAGGGGGCCTGACGGGCAGCTCTTCCGGCTGAGGAGCGGCTTTCCCGGCAGCCCCTGCGGCCCGGGCGGCTGGAGGCTTCCTAGAAATGACGGCGGGCCGCCCGCCTCCCTCGGGGGCCGCCGTTGCGAAATCCCTTTCGCCCTCTGGCCGCGCCCGGCCAGACCCGGCACGCGCTCCGTGGCAGAGCCGGGCCCCGCCCCCCCCGTGGGGGTTTTGGGGGGGGGGGGGGGGGGGGGGCGGCCGCGCCTGCGTGTGGGCGCCGGGGTCCTGGAAAGGGGGGAAGGGACTCCCAACTGGCCAAGCCCCTGGGCCGTTTCCCCTCCCGGGAAGCCTGCCGGCCTCTCGGCCTCTCCCTTTCGGCCTGTGGGTGACTGACGGGTCGCCAGAGTCCTCCTGTCGATGTTGCAGATGTCCCAAGACCTGTGTCGTGAAATCGCGCAGAGCAAGCGGGGTGTTCTCGGGGTGACCTGGGGCGCGAGCAAAAGGCCAAGGACCCGGCGGCCCTCGCGCTTAAAAGCAGCTTTTGCAACACCGGGAGGGTGTAGGGTGGCGCGTGTCCAGCTTTCGTTTTCCTCCAAGCAGCCACTTGTTTCCCCCTGAATTTGCTCAGCCCCCGGGGTGGCGGGATGTCTGAGTCCAACAGAGCAAAGGAAACCGCATGATTCACCCAAACCGCTGCTGCCACAGCTCGCCTGCAGACCCGGCTTTGTTTTTGTTTTTTAACATATTTTATTGGTTTCTCACAGGAAGGGAGAGGGATAGAAACATTGCTGAGAGAGAGGGAAACATGGATCTGCCGCCTCCTGCACGCCCCCCTCCTCCCACTGGGGATGTGCCTGCCACCAAGGTACATGCCACTGACCGGAATCGAACCCGGGACCCTTCAGTCCACAGGCCGAGGCTCTCTATCCACTGAGCCAAACGGGTTCCGCAGACCCGGCTTTGAGGTTGGAAGTTGCGGTGGTCCCGCTGGGACTGGACAGAATGAATGTGAACTCTTAGGGAGTGAAGAGGTGTCAGAAGCGTCCTCCTTTCCGTTCTGAAAACTGGGGAGGCAGGAGGCATTATTGTTAAATCTGAAGACGGAACAGGCATGCAGTGGCCCTCTCACGCGGACTCCTGCGCTGTCTGCGAGGCTCCGGGGACACGGAGGAAAACACTGGCCGGAGAGGAACGACGAGGTCTCAGCTGCAAACAGCTCCTCCGGGGAGGAGGGAGCTCGAGGCCTCTGAAATGTTCCCGTGTTTGTGAACACAAACACATTGTACTTGCTGGCTCTAAGGTGTGGCAGATGAGCCATATCCGGGGTGTGGTGTGCATGTGTCATGGTCGCTGGGCGGACACCTTTTCCTTGAGGCAAAGGGAGACCGGGTCTCGGAGAGGTGACTGTCCCAAAGTACAGGATTTTAGTCCATCCAAGTAACAGTTCCTCTAAGCACCTTCGGGTGGGGCTGGGGAAAGCGTGCACTTTCAGCTACAGAGTGAGATGTGTGTATTGGATTGTTTTCACTGGCAATGGATGCTACTACACCTGTCCTCACCAACTGCCCTGCACCTGTCCTGGGAACCGAACCGGCAGTGCAATAGAGCTTTGGGGGCTGTCATGGAAGGAATACTGACTGGGCATCAGAAAACTAGTTCTAGCCCTGGCTGGTTAGGCTCAGTGGATAGAGCATCGGCCTGCAAACTGGAAGGTCCCAGGTTCGATCCCGGCCAAGGGCATGTATCTTGGTTGTGGGCACATCCCCGGTGGGGGGGTGTGCAGGAGGCAGCTGATCGATGTTTCTCTCATAGATGTTTCTAACTCTCCCTCTTCCTACCTCTCTGTAAAAAAATCAATATGTATTTTTAAAAAAAATTAAAATAACTAGTTCTAGCCCTGGCTGGTCTGGCTCAGTGGATAGAGCTTTAGCCTGTGGAGTGAAGGGTCCAAGTTCCATTCCCGTCAAGGGTACATGCCCAGGTTCAGGCTTGACCCCTCAGGAGGGGGTGTATGGGAGGTAGTCAATCAATGATTCTCATCATTGATGTTTCAATCTCTCTCCCCCTCCCTTCCTCTCTGAAACAATAAAAGAAAAATAGTTCTAAAATCTTCGTCAAGTTACTTTATATCGCTGAACTTTCCTCACATTTAATGTGGATTTTGCGACTCTCCTGAATTTTGTATTTTCCCCTTCCTTTTAGCATTTCATGGACTGTTTAGCATTTGGTATACTCTGGTCAGTCTTCATAATTTTAGTCTTTTTTTTTTCCTTCTCGGATGTTTCTAATTAGTTGACCATTACATTTCCTGAGTTCTAAAATGGCCAACGGATCATAGACATTACTTCAGGCTCCTAGCAGTTTGATCTTAACATCAAGCATAAATGTTTACTAGGTACGCACTAGAGGTTTGTGGGGATAATTCTATCTCTACAGATTTTCATTATGGACAGTTCTTCTTTGACATAATGTGGGTAAGAGCTGTTATTAAAAATGCAATTTATTGTCAATCATTCCACGGACTGTTTATTAATTACGAAGGTGTAAAGGGACCTTTTTAATGGGTAAATCTAGTGGGCCCCGTAGTAATCAAATGACCAAAATTAACCAAAAAATTAGACATTGTGTGCCCCTTGATTTGAAGCTTGAAGGATACAACATCATTCCTGGGGAAATGTTCAACCTGAATTTAATCATAAAGACACAATTATAGACAAATCCAAATTGAGGGACATGCTGCAAAAGAGTTAGCCAGAGCCGAGACCGGTTTGGCTCAGTGGATAGAGCGTCGGCTTGCGGACTGAAAGGTCCCAGGTTTGATTCCGGTTGGGGGCATGTACCTTGCTTGCGGGCACATCTCCAGTGTGGGGCGTGCAGGAGGCAGCAGATCAATGTCTCTCATCGATGTTTCTGACTTTCTATCCCTCTCCCTTCCTCTCTGTAAAAAATTAATAAAATATAAAGAAAGAAAAAGAAAAGCCAATACTAATAATAAAAAAAAAAACAGTTGGCCAGAAATCATGAAAAGCATCGTAAAAGACAAAAACCCTAGGGAATTGTTCTAGGTTGAAGAGACACCTAGAACAAAAAGTCCTTTGCAGAGGACTTGATGTGAGGCTACTCTTTTTATTTTATTTTCTTAAATATATTTTATTGATTTTTTATAGTGAGGAAGGGAGAGGGAAAGAGAGAAACATCGATGAGAGAAAGACATAGATCAGCAGCCTACTGCATGCCCCACACTGGAGATGTGCCTGCAACCAAGGTACATGCCCCTGACAAGAATCGAACCTGGGACCCCTCTATCCACTGAGCAAAACCGGTTTTGGCTACTCTGTTTTTTTAATTGAGAATTCTTTTTTTAAAAATATATATGTTTATTTCAGAAAGGAAGGGAAAGAAAGATAGAAACATCAATGATGAGAATCATCGATAGGCTACCTCCTGCCCACCCCCCACTGGGGATCGAGCCCACAACCTGGACATGTACCCTTGACAAGAATCAAAACCAGGCCACGGCTCTATCCACTGAGCCCAACCAGCTAGGTGAGGCTCCTCTGTTTTTGTTTTCTAACGTTCACAATGGCTAAATATGATCCTCAGGTTCCCAGAGTTACCTCCTGTTCCTGCTGAGAAAACGAATTGTGTGGGAAGCTTCAGAAAAGCTGGTTCTTATTATTCCTAAAAGTTCTGCACTGAAAATCTGCTTGCCTTGAATTTTTATTGTAAATAGAAAGAGTACTAAACAGGGTCAGCTACTTCATTACTCAAAATTAACTTTCAATCCTTAAAAGGAAAATGGAATAATTTTCTAAAGTTTTTTTTTGGGGGGAGCCTGCTTGGTCCTTTCTACCTTTAGTTGCCTAGCCCAGTGGTGGGCAAACTGCAGTTTGAGAGCCACATGTGGCTCTTTGGCCCCTTGAGTGTGGCCCTTCCACAAAATACCACGTGCAGGTGCACACATACAGTGCAATTGAAACTTTGTGGCCCATGCGCAGAAGTCGGTTTTCGGCTTTCAAAAGAAATTACAGTCGTACTGTTGATATTTGGCTCTGTTGACTAATGAGTCTGCGACCACTAGCCTAGCCCCAATCAGAGAGAATCCTCACCTGAGAATATTTTTTCCTTTGATTTTTTTAGAGAAAGTGGAAGGAAGAGAGGTTGAGAGGGAGGGATGGAGGAAGGGAAGGAGAGAGAGACAGACATCTATGGGAGAGACATTGGTTATTTCCTGCATGTGCCCCCACCCTGCAGGGGCTCAAGCCTGCAACCCAGGTACAGGCCCTTGATCTGAATCCACCCAGAACCCTTCCATCCTCAGGCCTGAACTACCAGCTGGGGCTCAGACAGCTTCTTTTAAAAACTCCCCCAGAAGATACAAATGTGCAGCCGGGGTTCAGAACTACTGGTCAGTCCGTAGTAAGTAGAGGTGACTTAGTTTTAACTTTTTCCAAGTTAGTTTTGGAGTGTATTTTGCCCTAGTGACATCATTGCCAAACCTGAAAGGTATTCCAAACTCCCTTTGCCCTACAGATCCCAGAGTCGGTGCTCTTTCCATAATTAAACGCATTAGGCCTTTAAAACCTAGCTCTGTACCCAAAGGGAATGGGGCATCTCGTCCCCCCGACAACCTCTCAAGAAGTTCAAGAGTGGGGTAAAAAGAGGAAGTAAACCAAGATCAACTCGCAGACGGAGCAGTTTGGCTCAGTGTCACTGGTGTGACTTCAGCTTTTAAGAAGTGTTTGGCAATTGCTAGCTAATATTAGATGGGAAAAAAATAGGAGACTAACTTCTCCGCCTCTAATTGCACTGAGCACCTAGAAAGACAGAGGCTCCCCCCGGGCTCAATCAGATTACCTGGGTGGGAGTCTCACCCCGAGGCTGTTTCTGGGAAGGAGGGCTTTTCCAGATTACCCAGGGCTGGGCGCTGCCGCACCGGCACCGGCACCGGGGCCCGAGTCTCGCAACCCAGGCTCCGGGTCGCCCCGCCTTCCCCCTGCACCCTCCGATGCCACCCGCTCCTCCGCGACCTTTTTTGGGGGGAGCCGATGCGGTTCAGATTGCGGTCTCCTAAAAATGCTATGCAAAGCGCTGCGCTCCAGACGCCTCGCGGGTCGTTTTAAAAATCGCAAGCGTGCCTGCCCCCTGGGTTCCCCGGGGACCCTGCGCCCCGCCAATGCTAACACTCGGGAGTGAAGGGAGGAGCAAGGGGGCGCAGGTGGCACAATCGCGCCGAGGTGGCAACTGGCCCAGTCTCACCGGGGAGGGGGTGAGCTTGCACAGCTCCCGCTTTGTTATTGAGGCTAAAAACATCACAGGCGAGGCAGCCCGGACCTCTCTTAGCCAAAAAGACCTGGGGGCCACCCTGACCTCTTTGCGGGGGGGGGAGGTCCCAGCAGAGAGGCCGCCCAGCTCACCCCCGGGTCCCACAGCGCGGCCACTGACTGGCGGGCGGGGAGAGAGGCGCCGCCGGCGCAGGGGGCGGGGGGCGGGGGGCGCCTGGAGGGACTAGTTGGCTGGCGCCGCTGGGCGTGGTGACGTCAGGGCGGAAGCGCACGCGGCGTAAAGCGGCTCCGAGCGCGGCGGTCACGGGCACATCCGTCGCGCCGAGGACGCTGGTTAGTTTCGCTCCGGGTTCCGGCTGCGTCGGGCGTGCGTGCAGCTCGCGGAGACTAATGGCGTCCGGGCCTCACCCGACAGCGACCGCCGCCGCCGCCGCCGCCGCCACCTCGTCGTCGGCCGCCGCCCCCAGCGCGGGCGGCTCGAGTTCGGGGACCACGACCACGACGACGACCACGTCGGGAGGGATCCTGATCGGGGACCGCCTCTACTCGGAAGTTTCCCTCACCATCGACCACTCGCTGATCCCGGAGGAGCGGCTGTCGCCCACGCCGTCCATGCAGGATGGCCTCGACCTGGGCAGCGAGACGGACTTGCGCATCCTGGGCTGCGAGCTCATCCAGGCCGCCGGCATCCTCCTGCGGCTGCCGCAGGTCAGTGCCCGGGCCCGGGCCGCCGCCGGGCGCGCCGCCCCGCCTCGCTGTCCCCCTCCCACCAGGTGCCGGCACGGGGCGGGGGGCGCGGGGGCCGGGCATGGCTCTCTCGGGCCTTAACTCCTCGGGTCCCCGCCGGGGCCGGGGCGGGGGCGCGGGGCGGGGAGGCGAGGCTCCCTCGGGGCTCGCGGCGGGGAGGGAGGGAGGGGCGCGGAGCGAGCGGCGGCGGCGGCGGCGGCACAAAATGGCGGCGGCGCCTGGTGCGGGCCCGCCTGACCCCGGCGCTTCCGCTCTTCTCTCTGGTCTGCAGGTGGCGATGGCCACGGGGCAGGTGCTGTTCCATCGGTTCTTCTACTCCAAGTCCTTCGTCAAACACAGTTTCGAGGTGAGGACGGCGGGCGCGGCGAGTGAGGACGGGTTTCTGCGCCCGGAAATGGGGGTGCGGCGGGCCGGCGGGGCGCGGGGGGGGGGGGGGGCGGGTTGTAGAGAAAGAGGGTCAGTGTTAGCAGCGAGCTCTCCCCGAAAGAGAGGGCTTCCTCCGGGCCGTGGTCCCTCGTCCTCACTCCCCAGGAAGTGTAGTGGGGACTTTGGGAATGTGTCCCAGGTCCTGGAACCTGGGAGAGGGACCCCCCAGCCCTCCGATCAGTAATTAAGAATTTTCAGCCGGATTCCGAAAGCCCCGGCAGACTGGGCTTGGCTCTGGATGCAGAATTGAGGAATTAAGCAATTAAATCACAGTATTCACGCAGGGCCGGAAGCTTATGGCTGGGAAACGTCACCTTAATTTTATTTCACCTAAAGGTTGTCCCGACTGTGCCCTACTAAAGTTTTTTTTTTTTTTTTCCCCAAAAAATAAATTCCCTAGGGTTTGGGGGGGGGGGGGGCACTTTTTCCTAACTGCCCGGGAGAGAGCCATAAGCTAACAGCGTTTCTTGGATTATTCTTGCAGATTGTTGCCATGGCTTGTATTAACCTTGCATCAAAAATCGAAGAAGCACCTAGAAGAATAAGAGACGTGATTAATGTGTTTCACCACCTACGCCAGTTAAGAGGAAAAAGGTAAGATTGGCATTATTGAGCACAAAACATCTCTTGCTGCTGCTACTGTACTGTGCACACCAACCATCAAAGTCAAAACATTTCTTTCCTCTCAAGTTAAAACCCATGCACAGGAAAACTTACTTAGGTGTTGAAATTCACATAGGAGCACACTGATACTTAACCAAAAACAACCCCACAATTAACCAGCCATCTGAAGTTTGTAGAGGCAGTTGCATTTATGGACAATCCTAACAGTGCTGTGAAGCAGTCCTGTGGCTTAAGCTTAAACAAGAAAGGGGAATGCGTTTGGCTCAAGTGTGAGTGTATTCTGTAAGTTGTTTCTCCCCACCCCTCTCTGGAAGACTGAAGGCTGGAAGTTTAAACTGCAGTTCAAGCTAATAACGTGGCACAGTTTTGTGTAGATTGTGTCTCTACCCGGAAGTCCCAGTTAACACTTGATCAATTGAGGTTGGCTTTTGTTAGAGTACTTCACCATTGAACTACGATATACCGGATCTGAAAGGACTGCAGGATGATAAAGTTTGAAGTCAAAGGGATTAAACAGGTATTTTGTCTTGGTCAGATAAGTCCCAGTGAGTGGGTTAGAAAAATAACTCTTGATTGATTGGGTTCTATTTAGATAAGGCCCATTTAATTTCCCTTGTAAGAAAATAGAGACCAAAAGAGTGCCTTATAGGTGTTGTGGCTCCATCATAATACTTTATGTGGACTTACATGTTCATGTGAGGCAGTACCAAAAATGTTAGTTGCAGCACTTCCGGTGACTTCTGGAACATGCTGCAGGAGATAGCTGGAATAGATTAGGTCTTTTCACTTTTTAAGAAATTGTGATGTTTTGTATGGAGTTTGAAAGGAAGTTATAAAAGGATTTTAAGTTGTTTTGGGGATTGGGTGTTGGTTAGTGCCAATTTGGTAGCCTTTCTGAGTGTTTCTTAATCAGCTGAATCTGTAGGTTGGCATAATAGAACTATTCAGAGACAAGCGGATAGAAAAGTAACCTTAAACCAGTTAAAAAGTGAAACATTGCTCTTCAGATAGTTTTCACATTTTTCAGTTTTCTTACTTTTTTTTTTTTCTGCCATCTTTCCTCATTCACCCTAACCAAATTCAGGGATAGACTAATTTTTTTATTTCATTTTAAAATATCTTTTAGCTTCTTGGTGAGGAATTCCTGGAAATTGGGAAGATTGCAATTTGGTATTTAGTATGGTCTGAGCTAAAATTTACATTTAGATATCTCGCTGATTCTTCAGGGTGTTTAAAACACAATAATCCTAGTAAAAAGGCTTTTCAGTGAAAGGATTCTGTGCTTGCTTAAAGGAAATAGCCAACTCTTAATCACTTAATAATGATTATCTACTTTGAAATTTTTCTGTGAGCCTTAGAGCATTCTTCCTCCATCTCAGAGAGTAGTTCTTAACCATAAAAATCTTGGAATGTAAAACATTTCACCTGAATTTTGTGTCTGTAACTGGTTTTTGGGGGGGGGTTGTTATGGAGAGACTGATTTTTGTCTCGATCTTAGAAGCGACTAGCATGAAATTTAAAAGGAGTTAATTGCATGGAAGCCTTTTTTTTTAAGCAGGATGTAAAAGTGTTTCTATGCATATTACAAGTTTACTCAGACATGTAACTTGTATATGTTATTAACTTCAACTCTTTTTTCCCTTGCAACCGACTATACAGCGACCAGCTACATTTACCAAAGCCTGGGTGATGTGGAGTGGTACATAGCGATGAAGCTGTCGTCATGGCAACAGTGAGTGAAGTATGGAAAATCCCCAAGGAGAAGCCAGTGCTCTGAGAATAGGTCACTGGAATCGGGGACTAACAGGTTGGCCACTGCTGAACCATTTAGAAAAACTCCTGTTTCTTGTTATAAGCTTTAATCTTTGCTGTCCAAGTTATTGTAACTGTAGCTTACTTAATATCTTCTTTTTATAGATTAATGTCATTAGAAAGTATTATCAGTATTATACTTTAGTTGATAAAATAATGTCAGTTTATTTTAATGTTATTTATTTTAATGAAGTTTATGAAAGCTTTATTGTAGTGTGAACTAGAAAATTACAAAGGAGGAATCATTTTTGTAGCCTTTAGATCTTTTTTTTTTTCAGTCCTGGCTACACATTAGAATTACCAGGTGAACTTTTATAAAGTATCAATGCCAAGCCACATTCTTTATTATTTGACTGTTTCCCCCCTTTGACTTTTTTGGTAGTTTGGTAATTGTCCTTTAAACTCAGAATAAATGGCTGAATTTAATAGTTTACAATTATAATTGGCTTTTGGGGTGGAACATGTTCACAGTAAATAGGGTTTTCTGTAGTTTCAAGGAAAGGCTCAATAATCGTGTAATTTACAACTTACAAAGATAAGGCTTGTTTCTAAAAGAAGACATCTTCAGACTATGCAACCACCATAGGGTGTGGTATTTTCAACATGTATATAGATCATGGATGAAAGTTGGAAGGGTCATAAGTCCAGCCTCCATTCACAGTTTTATTTTATGGCTCTTACGGTGGTCTTCATTTTGCTTTTAAACACTGCTAAATAAAGAATGACCCTTTAAGTAGTATTGCAGATTCTGTGTATTGAGCAGGTGTCTGCCTCTTTGTAAACTGTAGTATAGTTCCTTGAAGAACTAGTTTTCATACTACATGAGTGAAACTTAACCATGTTTGCATCTCCTGATCCTAATTTCCTTTTCTTCAAGGTGTATTTGAACTGAATCATGCTAACAGAAAAATAGCTGTCCTAAGAGGACAGATAATAAACTTCCAATGGCCAAAGCCCAAGATTTCCTATTAAGACTAAAATGTGAAAATTGTTCTTTTTATATAAATTAATTTGAAAAGTATGACAAACTTTAAAGCTGGGAAGGTAGAGTTAGATTTGGTTGTTAGTTGACAACAAATTCTTTTTCTCTCCTAATAGATAATTTCTTTTTTAAGAGATTTTTTTAAAATGCCACCTCTTCAAACTTACAAGAAAGGAGATTTAACATAATTGGAGAGGAAGACATTCTAGTAAACCTTAATTTAATGTGCTTGTTGCTACAGAAAGTACTAATTGATACTATGTTAATATAAAGAAACCACTTGCTTAGATATTCTTGAACCTATTTATCTGAACACATTTTATTTCTACAAAATATAAGTTGTAAATTAAACATTTATTGAGCCTTGATTTGTGAGGAAAACCAATTCTGTACAAAAATGAAGGTGTTGGATTATACACCTACAGAGTTAACTTTGAGAACTGTAGGTATTAGTAAGCCTAAGCAAAAAGTTGAGTATGTAGTTGAATTAATAGTGGATAATGGATTTGGTTTCCTTAATCATTCGATGTTATTGGAATGATCCTTTGAAAAGTAGTATTGCAGATTTCTGTGTATTGAGCAGGAAAATAGAGGGAAAGTAAAGATTGTGGCAGAGTAGATGGAAAATAACAGGTGGTTTAAACAGAATTGATAATTAACCCTGATTTACCACCAGAGAGTAGCCATAATTTGAACAAATGTTTAGCTGGTTAATTCTGAGAAAAAATGAATTTTAACAGAATTTGAAGGAAACTTTTAAAGGAAGCTTAGTAAGATGTGTAAAGTTTACTCAAAAGAATGGGAAATGAGACAAAACTGCTGTTATGTGGTTTCTAATGGTGCAGTTTTGCTGTCCCAGTTGCAGTGGGTTAAGAGTTAAAATTCTGGGTGTCCCTATAACACTGAAGGTCTCCTTTCTCCTAATGCCTGTTGAGGGAGACATTAGTCTGAGGTGATTTACCGTCTAAATTTCCTGTCATGATGAAACCTGAAAAATAATAAACCTTAAGTTCTTTGAGATATGCTTTCATGTATACATTTATTGCTCTTGAAGTAAATTTGATTTTCTCCCTCCAAAGAATTTGTAGCTTATTGTCCTAATAAAAATGGATTCATTGATACTATGTTAGAAATCGGCTCAGTCTCTTAATTGATGGCCTCATTCCTCACACCTTTTATATCTGTAATAGGAATTGAGCTAAGTGAAGGCCATTTTCATTCAGCGTTGTTAATCTTAGCAGCTATTTTCCATTTTGTCAGCTTGCCAGCTTTTGTCTTGTTTTATAGAATTTGATTTTAAAAAAAATTGAAATGACTTTGCAAGCATTCTAGTTTTCATCATTTTAAATGTGAGAAAATAAGTGATTTCTACTCTGATAATGTCACTAACAGGGGTAGTTAATGCAGCTTATTCCACATTGTTATCTAATCTTCAAGTGAATGTATTTAAATTGGTTTTTGATTTTAAAGTGTTAGCATACATTTTTCTGGATTTGCTGTGCATGATAAAAGGAGTTGTGAGTTGGGGTGATATTCAGAATTATTATCTTTTTAAAGTAGATGTTGTATTCTGCCCAGGACAGAAACTCTTGAATCTTTTTGGCTGAGTATGGGGAAAATATTTAAATATCCTACATATATATGTATATACTTAATCAATATTTTTAATAATATCTTAACAAAAACATATTTTGTTCACTCTAAAAATGTACCAAACAAAGGACACCAGGACATTTTATGGGCTTTTAAATGAAAAGTCCAAGTCTTTACCAAAAAAAAAAATTCTCAGTAAGAAGCTAATTTTGAACATAAGATTTACATAAAAATAAGAAACCGGTTTTTCATTTCAAGACCTAAGTAAGATAGTCTTTTAATTGAATGTGTTGTTTCTAACATATTGAACCTCTCTTGATAGATAGCCTTCTACGTAACTTTGGAAGCTATCAAACTTGAATCTGGCACAGAGACCTTGAGTGTTGTCCTCATTATGGTCTTTCCTTCTCTTGCATTGCTAAATATACTGCCTAATAACTACAACTCAACCAAATTTAGGCATGGTCTTTATTTATCACTTTGAATTTTTAGTCTGATTTTACAAACTATTTTGGTAATTGAACTAAATCTGTAGTTTCCAGATTATTTTCTTTAACAGAAATAGAATCTTAGGACAATTTGCTTAAACAAATTGCCCATTTGCAGGAGAAATCTGGATTAGCTACCCAACATTTTTTCCCCTTAATTTTAATTTTGGCCATAAAGTAACCAAGAGTTGATATTTTATAAAATGAGTAAAATCACTCTAATCTTACAAGGTCTTACAGTAAATATTTTCAGGAGCACATTCGTTTGTCATTGCAGAGAGTCTGGAGACTGATAGGATTTGTGATAAGCTGTCACTGACATTAAGCAACATATATACCTAAAGTATCCATATGAAAGAACCAAAGATAAATACAAGAGAAATAGAGTGATGTATTTTCATTGCAGGGTTGAGTTAGTTTCTATAGGAATTTAGTCTAGAAAGTATATATTTAATTAGCATAACTTGGACAGCATAAGATTAATGCCTTAACTTGTTTGCAGGAGTTTAAAAAGCTGGTTTCTGTTGCCAATAGTTGGTTGGAAGGGAAAACGGAGATGCCACAAATAAAATTTTTTGGATGTGCAAAACAGTTTTGATTTTATTTCTTACAAACTATAGGACTCCAAGCCCCCTCATCCTTGATCAAAACTACATTAACACCAAAAATCAAGTTATCAAAGCAGAGAGGAGGGTGCTAAAGGAGTTGGGATTTTGTGTTCATGTCAAGCATCCCCATAAGGTGAGTTATAGAATACAGAAATTGCATTCGTAAGTATTAGGGTTTTCTTAAACTTTTATCTTACATGAGTATATGTTTATATGTTTGTATATTTAGAAACCTTTTGGATTTTGAAATTTATTAGAAAAATGGGAGTAAAAAAGACAGGCTCAAAACTTTACTGTTGTGTAGCATTGATAAGTTCTTTTTGTCTCTATGGTTAACCCAGTTTTCCCTACCTAGAAACAGAGTTGATGATATAAATCATTCCAAGGAATAAATTCTATATATATGTGTGTGGGTGTGTGTATATATATGCACAAAAATGTCTGGCATGCTACCTGTTGCATAGTAAAATGTTCAAGTTGTGTTGGCTGCTTACTATTACAGTTCCTGAATGTTCAAAGGTTTCTCTAGCAAGTCTTGGCTTGCATATGACTAACATAAGTAACAGCAAAATAGTTACAAGAATGGGTGCCCTAAAGCAGAACTACTATCTGCAATAGAAACTTGTCTCTGCCATTAGCTGTGTGACTTTGGCAGATATCTCTGTTCTTAGATTTCACATCTCAAAAATTGAAATACAGGTCCTAAAATACCTCATCTGAACTGAGGTAAAGCTACTTCTATATGTGATAAACTTCACTATAGAAATATTCAGTGTTTGATAACTTACTATAATACCCACTAGGAGTATTACAATGTATCATGCCCATTGTATAACTTTTAAAACATAGTGTTTAGGGTTGGGACACGCGGAATTGTACCTTGGGAAATTAAATGCTATAATCTTATTTGCAGGACACAGTACCTGCCACTTAGTATTCATGAAAAATTAGAATTTTTTTTTATTGAAATAACTCCCGATTTTTTTCCCTGTACAATCTTGAAACATTTTAAAACAATTTTTATGGAATCTAGTAGTGTAATAACCCACATTAATTTAGATACATTTTAGATTGGTCTGTATTATTTAAAGTAGTTTATAGAAGAATTAAAACTTGAACCTAATATTTTCAGTTGCTTATATGCATTGAACTCTGTACTCTGAAAGAACCAGTGATGTGCTAAACTGAGTTTTTTTCCCCTTGTCCTTTAGATCATTTTTATGTATTTACAAGTCTTAGAATGTGAACGTAATCAAACCCTGGTTCAAACTGCCTGGTAAGTTTGTTTGTTTGTTTTTTACAATTTTTCCTAGTCAGGAAAACAGAAGCAGAAATAAAGTAAGTTTCATTTTCCCTTTCCAAAATAATGAGATGAGTTTCTTTTGGTGCTTTTTGTGTTTTTTTTTGTTTTTTAATCAAAAGGTAAATAATGCTTATTTCTGCTTCCTGTTTTCTTGGCTTGACTATTTATTTTTAATGGAGAACTCAATTTAACTTTTTTCTTTTTTCTACTCTTTAATTAAAGGGTAGTCCATGATGGTAAGTCATAGAACTCTGCCCTCTGCACTTCAGCCCATGACCTCAGGATGGCCTGATTGGCTGCCCTGCTCTCCAGCCAATCCAGTGCAAGCTCTCATCCGAGATTCACTGAAGTGGTCCATATCCATCTGGCAGCATCTTCTAGTTCTGTCGGGGTGTCAAAAGGATTTGTATATTTACTTCTAGAAGTAACTATTCAACATGCCTATGTATTGAATGTATACCTGTAACTATCAGAATGAATAGTTCATTTTTGATAGATTGTTATTTGAGCATTATGAATTAAATGATTTTTTTTTGTTAGGAGTTTGACTAGATTTCAATTTTCAGTATGTATAGCATGAATTCTACCAAAGGAAGCTACAACTTGTAGCTTAAAGTGGGCATCATTTCCATTCTGGATGAATTTCTAGCTGCTGGACTATTGCAGACAATAACAAAATTAAGTACTTGATTTTTCAAAGCACTTTATAACTTGGACTTTTGAAATGGAGATCTGTGATTTGGAGTGCTAACTTATTTAAAGGTAAAGTAAAACAAGGACTTTTGGTCCAGACATAACTACTGTCTCAAAGACCATAGGTGTACAGGACTTAATTTTTATGTTCTGGACTTATGACTGCCATGCTTCTTTTGGATTCAGTAAATATTAATAATAGAAAAGTCTTACTGCTTTTATAAAATGCATGACATTTTTAATACATGTTTTGTAAGACAGATTTACCAGTTACGGTAAGGATTTTTAAGAAACCACCTTGTAGTTTAACCTTTTAAATAATTTGTAAAAATTTTTTCAATACTTCAGGAATGTTGTAAGGGTTCACTACTTAAGAAATCAAGCAGTTTATTAACTAAAGTAGTTAATTGCTTTTATTTGTACTTACAAAAAAAAGGTATATAAACAAGGCTGTTTTATATATTTATTGCTCTTCACTTGCCTGTCTAGATATTCTGAAGTACTTAGTTTTCTTAATATAACTTGGTGAGTGCTTACCTTTTTACCCCTGTCACAGTACTTTGAATTTTTTGAAAGAACTTGATTGACACTGCTTTTCATTGTGGATAAAGGAGAGATGGTCAATAATTAATGGCTTGAAGTATTGTTGGAGTGGTTTATCATTTCTGAAATTAGTTACTCAGAATTGACTTTTAGAGCATTGTTTTTCATAAAAATATAGTTTTAAAATTATACATGTACTATTTGGAATAATAGAATTATTTTAAAGGAATTTAGTCATAGGAAAGCTGAAGAATTGTTCTAGTGTTAAATTCTTATCTCTCTGATTTTTGAGTTAAGAATTGTTATTTGCTAGAATATAATGAGAAGAAAAAAGAATAAAGTAGATTGAGTCTCCAATTTTATGTAAGCTTTAGAACTGGTTTATGTCCAGAGCTTATGATTAAAATTTTTTTCAGGAATTATATGAATGATAGTCTTCGAACCAATGTATTTGTTCGATTTCAACCAGAGACTATAGCATGTGCTTGCATCTACCTTGCAGCTAGAGCTCTTCAGGTAGGTTTAGATAGCCTGTTTCGTTTTATTAATCCTAATAAAAAACAGTAAACATTTTATCTAAATCACTCTCTTTTTATGGTTTAGATTCCATTACCAACTCGTCCCCATTGGTTTCTCCTTTTTGGTACTACTGAAGAGGAGATACAGGATATCTGTGTAGAAACGCTTAGGCTTTATACCAGGAAAAAGGTAATTCTGTTTACTCGTGTTTGTGCTAATACTTTCTCAATGGTAACACTCTAAACTGTGAAGGAGAGATACTAACTTCATTTTCTTCCAACAGCCAAACTATGAATTGCTGGAAAAAGAAGTAGAGAAAAGAAAAGTGGCCTTACAAGAAGCCAAATTAAAAGCAAAGGGATTAAATCCTGATGGAACTCCAGCTCTTTCAACCCTTGGTGGATTTTCTCCAGCCTCTAAACCATGTAAGATTTATTCAGAATTAAAATGAGGTGGGCACCGAAGGTGTGTGGTTATTAGAATGTTTTAGCATTTAATATTTGCAAGGAAACAATGATGTTAAGAAGCCATTATTGCCAAAACTGGTTTGGCTCAGTGGATAGATCCTCGGCCTGTGGACTGAAAGGTCCCAGGTTCGATTCTGGTCAAGGGCACGCACATTGGTTGTGGGCACATCCCCAGTAGGGGGCGTGCAGGAGGCGGCTGATCAATGTCTCTCATCAATGTTTCTAACTTTCTATTCCTCTCCCTTCCTCTCTGTGAAAAAAAAAAAATATATATATATAAAGCCATACTACTTTCTCTTGATAGTCAACTAAAGATATACTTAAAAGCATACTTGAATTATACATACGAACAACTTTTGACCTTCTGTTAAATCCAGTAGTTAACATGTCTTTATTATGTTTATTTAAGCATCACCAAGAGAAGTAAAGGCTGAAGAGAAGTCACCAATTTCTGTTAATGTGAAGATGGTCAAAAAAGAACCTGAAGACAGACAGCAGGCTTCCAAAAGCCCTTATAATGGGTGAGTATACTTGAGTTAGAACTGGCCCCAGGAATCTTATATGTGATTAATTTCTAACACACTAGGTACGTAACTAATATACTGTTTTGTTTGGGTTTTTGTTTTGTGTTTTTTGAAGTGTAAGAAAAGACAGCAAGAGAAGTAGAAATAGCAGAAGTGCAAGTCGATCAAGGTCAAGAACACGATCACATTCTAGGTCACATACTCCAAGAAGACAGTAAGTAATTAGTCTGTTAGAAAAAACTATCTTTTTTGGAGTTTTTAAAAAGTTACTCTTCAAAAAAATTGAACTAATTAGGTGTGAAAATATTTTTGTCTGATTTCAGTTAGAAAATGGACTATTTCAGTAGTCACTTATTACCCAATAAATCAACCATAGCCAAAGAATCTTCTAATCAGCTTTATAAGTAGACTAGAAGCCCAGTGCACAAATTTGTGCACCAGTGGGGTCCCTCGACCTGGCCTGTGGGATTGGGCTGAAACTGGCTCTTTGACATCCCCTGACGGGTCCCAGATTGCAAGAGGGCACAGGCCAGGCTGAGGAACCCCATTGGTGTACGATTGGGGCCGGGGAGGGACTTGCAAGGTTGGCTAGCTGTGGAGGGCTGCAGGGCATGTTCTGCCCATCTTGCTCAATTCCATTCAGCCAAACCCCAGCAGCAGGCTAACCCTCCTGGTTGGAGTGTCTGCCCCTGGTGGTTAGTGATATCATAGTAACTGGTTGATTGGTCAACTGTCTGCCTTCTGGTGGTCAGTGCGCTCCATAGTGAGTAGTTGAGCAGCCCTAGCATATCATTAGCGTATTACATTTTGATTGGTTAAACGGATGACTGGATGATCAGACACTTAGTATATTAGGCTTTTATTATATAGGATTGTGGCTCTTTTTCATGTGTGGAAAATACTATCTAGAACATCCTGTAAAACTTACTAATTACTCTCCTGGCATATAGACATTATTTACATTTAAGATTTGTCTAATATAGGCTTGAGGGAAGGTAGTGAGGGGTAGAAATTTAATAAAAGTCTTCACTCTGGCCTGTTGTCAATACAGGCCTGACAGTTCTGTCTTCCACCTGTTATGAACACTACCAAAATAATATCTTTCCAGCAGAAATTGAATCTAAATCTCAACTTTTTATTTAAGTTACAATAATAGGCGGAGTCGGTCTGGAACATACAGCTCGAGGTCAAGAAGCAGGTCCCGCAGTCACAGTGAAAGCCCAAGAAGACATCATAATCATGGTTCTCCTCACCTTAAGGCCAAGCATACCAGAGAAGATTTAAAAAGTTCAAATAGACATGGTCATAAAAGGAAAAAGTCTCGTTCTCGATCTCAGAGCAAGTCTCGGGATCACTCAGATGCGGCCAAGAAACACAGGCATGAAAGGGGACATCATAGGGACAGGCGTGAAAGATCTCGCTCCTTTGAGAGGTCCCATAAAGGCAAGCATCATGGTGGCAGCCGCTCAGGACATGGCAGGCACAGGCGCTGACTTTCTTCGTTTGAGCCTGCATCAATTTCTGGTTTTGCCTATCTACAGTGTGATGTATGGACTCACAAAATATTAAAAGCAAACTGATTAGGATTTGATTTCTTAAAACCCTCTAGGTCTCTAGAAACACTGAGGACATTTTGAAAAGAACTATGTTTTTTAAAATTTTTTTTTAATTTTTTTTTTTTTTGCACATTAAAATGCCCTAGCAGTATCGAATTGAAAACCATGGTCGGGTTCAATTGTACTTATTATAGTTGTGTATTGTTTATTGCTATAAGAACTGGAGTGTGAATTCTGTAAAAATGTATCTTATTTTTATACAGATAAAATTGCAGACACTGTTCTATTTAAGTGGTTATTTGTTTAAATGATGGTGAATACTTTCTTAACACTGGTTTGTCTGCATGTGTAAAGATTTTTACAAGGAAATAAAATGCAAATCTTGTTTTTCTAAACTGCTTCAAATATTTTGTTAAATTATTTAAATGAGCAAAATTTTAATAGTAAAATGGCTGTACTGATAATCCGGCAAATATATTCTTAGCTAGTTTGAGATTTTACAATTCTTAAGTCTTCCCTGTATATATGGAAAAAGAAAATGGGAGTGTAACATTAATTAAGGACTATTTCTAAAGTGAACGGTCCTCATGAACAAACAAATGCAAACTTTTAACATGATGGTGAGTCAGACCCAACTATTGAGCTTTAAAGGTTTTTTTTTAATTTATATATTGAGTGATTTTTATCTAGGTAAGGATAATTCAATAATGAGGTGAGGCCCTCAGAACCTGGTTGGTTGGCTGATAAAAATCTTGCACACTTGGAAAATGAAGTTTTGAAAATGCCATTGTTGTGTATCCAAATGAATCTTTTTCAAATTACTTATATTGAGAATTATTTTTCCCAATACTTTAGAAGTGAAATTAGAGATTTTAAAAGGCCATAATAAAATACTGCAGTATTTTATAGGTACACTAGAGGCTCAGTGCATGAGATTCGTGCACTGGGGGTGGGGTTTCTCTCAGCCCTGTCTGCCCTCGCAGCTCGGGATCCCTAGATAGACATCCTTCAGCGCTGCTGTGGAGGCTGTGGAGAGGCTCCTACCACCACCACTGCGAGCTCTTGCCTTGAGCCAGATTCTGGTTGCATAGCTCCCTGTGTGGGAGTGTGCTGACCACCAGGGAGCAGCTCCTGCATTGAGCATCTGCCCCCTGGTGGTCAGTGCTTGTCATAGTGACCAGTAGTTCAGCAATTTGGTTGATTTGCATATTCCTCTTTATGTAGAATTAGGTTTTCCATTCCATTTTTTTTTCATCCACCTTGGTTACTTGTCCACTGTATGTGGCTCCAAATGATTTGTTGCTATTTTGGAAAATCAAATACACCTACAAAAAGATGAAGACTTAATGCCATTAAGGATTTTTTTTTATTTTTGATTTTTTTTAAAGTTAAAGCTTCTGAAGAAGATTACAAAGGTTTTCAAACTTTTTCACCAGTGGCGGGTTGTAGGGCTGGAAAAAGTAGAAAGCCTCACAAAGCAGCTACATTGAAGGAAACAAGATACATTTGAATTTAAAAATGTTGGGTATGCTATTTATATACGTTCTGTTTCTAACCTAATATAGCTTAGCATGAGAGGGTCAAGAGTGTTCCTATTACATGCTCTAATAGTATTTCTGTAGACCTTAAACTGCCTCTAAATAGTGAACAATTTGTTTCCTTTACATGACAGGCATTGAAGAAGGGCAAAGGCAAATGTCAACAAAGGTCCTGTTTAAGAGATTAATCTTTTTAAAAATATTTCTTTATTGATTTCAGAGAGGAAAGGAGAGAGAGAGAGAGAGAGAGAGAGAGAGAGAGACATCAATGATGAGAGAGAATCATTGATCGGCTATCTCCTGGACACACCCCCACTGGGGATCGAGCCTACAACCCGGGCATGTGCCCTTGGCCAGAATCAAACCTAGGACCCTTCAGTCCACAGGCCAATACTCTATCCACTGAGCCAAACCAGCTAGGGCAAGAGATTAATCTTGAATTCTCAATTGTGACAAGTTTCTACCTACCTTCTTGTTTTGAAATAACTATGGATGTGTGAAATTCCACTCTTAGAAGATGGAAGATGTGGAGGGTACATCTGCATGGGGGTTAAGGTTTATATGTCAGAGGTTGCTTTGCCAAGGATATCTCCTCCTGTGCCCTAATTTTTGTCTTGTGCTATTAGTTTTCTAGGTTCTTGTAAGGAGATTTACAAACTTACACCGCTCTTCCTGAATTAAAATATATTTTTTTGGAAAAATAATTTTAAACTTTAATGCTGGGAAATATCAAATAGAAGTAGTAGAGTACCCATTTCTCAGCTCCAAAAACAGATCAAATCGTGGACAGCCAGCCTTGATTACACCTCACCAATTCACTCCACCTCCACCCTTACTTGGAAGAGAATCTCAGATAAATGACTTCATCCTCAAATATGCCAATTCAAGAAAAAGGTAAGAACTTTAAACTTAATCATAGTACTTTTATTATTTAAAAAGTTAACAGTAATATCTTACTATTCAGTTAGATTTTCCTTTTTCTAAATATATTTTTAATGATTTCAGAGAGGAAGGGAGAGTGAGTGAGAGAAACATCAATGACTAGAGAATCATGATCAGCTGCCTTTTACATACCCGCACACTGGGGATGGAGCCCACAACCTGGGCATATGCTCTGACCTGGACTCAACCTGAGATCTTCTGGCTCAGATTGATGCTCAACCACTGAGCTACACCAGCTGGACTCTTTATTATCTCTTAATGATTTGTTTTTATAATTGGTTTGTTCAAATAACATCTATATATGTGGCTTTGCTTTTAGCCACAGATTCTCCATTGTACCATGTAATTTAAAGAATTGGATCATTTGTCTTGAGGAATTTTCCATAGTCCAAGTTTGCTCATTGTAACCCTATGGTGTCACTGAACGTGTTTTTTGTCCCCTGTATTGTAAACTTATATATGGTAAGTCTGCATTAAATTTAGGTTTGAAAACTTTTTATTGGTCCACCTCGACAGCCTTGTATATATGTTCCCCAGTTGTAGCTATATGTTCTTATATCTTTGTTTCCTACTATGGCTGTAAACCTAATGCTTATAAGCTGTTGTTTAGTATTTGTGCACAGTTCTAAACACAGCTGTTTCAGAATGCTACTTCAGATTAGATCTGACTTCTCAACAGTACACATAAAGCATGGCCACACCAGGCGCTTTGGTTCCAGCTGTCCTCTTGACCTTTCTGCTTTTGTCACCTCTGCGCAGTATAATTCTAACCTAGTTCTAAGTACAGAAGGAATTCCTACCCCGCCTGCTTTTATATGTCATCAAATTCCTTCCCCCTATATCAGCTGTCACCTCAATAATATGTGTAGTGGCATTTCTTATCTACAATTCCCCAGACAGTAGCTAATCCACTTAAAAACAATCATCTGTTGTCCTAATACATAAACTTGATGGTTTCCCATTTCACTGCATAAAATACAAACCCCTGACTCTGGCTATTTGTGAGCTGACCCTAGTCAGCCTCTTCTATCAACTAACCTCTCCCTCAAATTCTCTTCCTCAGCAGTTACTGTTCTCCCTGGTAGGGATGCTCTTCCCCCAAATCTTATGTGATAGCATCGTCATTATGGTCACCACTGTAAAGTCATGTCTCCAAAGAGGTCCTTTTACTCCCAGCCAGTATGGCTCAGTGCTTGAGCTTTTTGACCTATGAACCAGGAGATTGTGGTTTGATTCCTGGCCAGGGCACATGCCCAGGTTGCAGGCTGGATCCCCAGTGTAGGATGTGCAGGAGGCAACTAATTGATGATTCTCTTTTATCTTTGATGTTTCTGTCTCTCTCCCTCTCCCTCTCTGAAATCAATAAAAGTATAAAACAAAGAAGTCTTTTACACTCTTAACTAAAATAAGCCCTTTTAGACACCCCATCCCATTCTATTCCTTAGCATTAATTTTTTCATAATTCTTATCTGAAATTATTTTAATAATCGACTTTCTTATTCATTAGAATGTAAGCTGTAAGAGAACAGCAGGAGTACAGATTATTCACTATTGCATGCCCCTCACCTAATCCTACAATAGTACTTGCTGGTATTAGGGTATGCAATCAATATTGAGGAATGAATTTCACATACCACTCATTTCTTGACACTTTCAAGCCCGCCTCACTCAAGTGTGAACAACTGCTGTTCTAGGTATCTGGAGCTCACAGTCTAAAGGAGGTAGATTAAGCATGTCAAACTCAAGGGCTAACACAGGCCTAGGTTTAAGTTTATGTGGGCTGCAAAAAAAATAAAAGCTTCAATTTTTATAGAAATGTACGTAAATTTATTTCAGTAGAGACATGCTGAATACAAAGGGCTGAAATAAATGAGTAATCATTAACATAAAATAATAAAACATTTTAATAAAAATATTTTTTTCTTGAACATCAAATTACCAGACACTGAATAACTGCAGAAATTAATAAGCATAATGCAAATAAACCTATTTTTCTTGTTCTCTGAAAGCAAAATATTTCCTGTTGTGCACACCAAACAAGTCAGTACAAGACTAATGACGTGGCAATCAGCTGTTAAAATATTCACTGCTAGTATTAGTGGAGAGAAATGGTGCACCTGTGCATAAGGGAAATGAATGCAACACAATTATAGTAATTAGTCATTAGTGAACATCGTAGTTCATTATTAATAACTAGTGGCCCTGTGCACCAATCCGTGCACGAGTAGCTTAGCTAGCTGCTGCTTGCCTCAACTGGCCAACCCACCCACTGCCACTCATAACTGTGCTGCACGTAGCTCACTGCCACAGGTAGCTTGCTGCTCTGCCCTCCTGTAGCTCTCCACTTCTTGTAGCTCGCTGCCCCACCCTCCTGCTGATAGGTCGTTATGTGATGGCATCCTGATCAATTTGCATATTACCCTATTATAAGTATAGATTATGTATAACAGGACATTATCAAAATTAGGAAATTTTTATTAAAATGTTTCTTACATACCATTATATTGGGTGGGCCACAAAAATATTTATTGTGGGCCGCATGTGGCCTGCAGGCCGCAAGTTTGACATGCTTGGACAACAGCCCAGGGGTAACAAACTGGCGAGCCATGGGCCAAATCCTCGCTTGCATGTGCCTTTGGATGTGCAATGTCTGTTTTAAGTGAACTAGCTGCTAACATTTTAAAATTGGAAGTAGTAACGTAAAGACCTAGACTTCCAGCTCCTTTTTAAAAATGAGAAGACATGAGATCTACAGTCAGTCTCTCAAGACAACGATTGGCCCCAAGTAGCCCCCAGGTTATGGGGTGTGCACTCCAGTGCATTATAGTTCCTTCTACTCCCTCATAATTGAAACACTGAAGGCAAGTATCCATTTGCATTACCAGTGTGCTGATAAGGGTATTTTTCTTGAGTAATGCTCCTTTTGTTCAGTGATGTTACCTGCTTGGCCCTTGCAGTAGACCCCTGACATCTCAGAAGACAATCAAGACTTAATGAACCCCTCATCTGTGAATGTGATATTGTGTGTATAGGCTCCTGGGTCAGTTAAAAATCAAATTGATTCTTTGCCCTACATCTCCTAGTTAGCCACAGTATAATACAGTTAACCTTTTCAAACTGTTTGAGTAGGCAGCTAGGTAGATAGGAGCTGCTGGAGAGTTGGTAGGTAGTGCTTGGAGGGGATACGAGTGAGATGAGACAAACCAAAAATAGACAGTGGAGGTACCAGGCCCTTCTGTGAGAAGAACGATGACTCAGAGCCCCTCCAGGATGTGGTCTAACCGGTGGCATAACATCTAAGGAGCCTTTTATTTTTGGCGGGTGGAAGTGTGTGTGTGTGGTAGAAGTAGGAGATGGGGAGACTCACTGAGGGGCATTCCAACTTCGGGGAATAGATTCTCTGAACTTCCAAATATCATGGCCCTTCATTTGGTTTTGGCCAGCTGAGTTGCTTCCTCAGTTTCTGAGTGTATTTCTTCCCTACAGATAAATCCTTGTCTGCTTCTGCTGTTATTTGTTGTTTCTTGTTTGAGTTTTTTCCTATAAGTAGGACAAGAACTGGGGGCACAGAGTGCTGTCTCTGGCCAGGGCTATCTTTAGCCAGAGACCACCCCAACCACCACTGACAAAACTAGCAGTTCTCCCTCGAGCAGCTTTCGCATTGCTGGAGCACTTGCAGAAAAACTCCACAAATGGACTTCTCCTGTTTTTATAGAGACCATATGACACATCAGATCTTTGTGCAGAAAACAAGGCACATCATAAACCTAAGCCACCAGGAGGTTTCATACTTCACACTAGATTATAAAATTAAGTTTCTGCTCAGTACTTACTATTTTCTTGGATCTTATCAAACAAACCAAGTTTTATTCACTTGATAATTACTGCAACATAGAGTAACAATGAACAGAGCCATGCTGAAATTTATGAGCCAGGCTCTCCGTTCCTAGCAGACCACATTTTATGCACAGTTAATATTAAGAATCAGCAAACTCCCTTTTGATTTACTCAAAAACAGTCAAATTGCAAACAGTTAAGTGTCTACTATAATCACGTGTTACCCGATGTGGGCTGTCATGGAAGTGATCTATCTAAATAAATGAGTTGTGGAAGAAGTGATCCAAATAGGCTGTTGGGACTCAGGAAACAAGTTACAGAGGCCAAAGAAGAGCCCTAGGAGCTTAGGAAAAAGTAAGGCAGAGAGAATGGGGAAGAGAGAGGGGAAGGTGAGGGTGTGCCAGAGTGTGTGTGTGTGCACCTGGGGCACGAAGGGGTTGGGAAAAGGGTGGGCTTGAGAGGCAAGAGAGAATGAGAATATGAAGTGAACATTTAAAAAGAACTTTAATTTTGAGTATAATATATATATATATATATATATATATATATACACACATATATATGTCTAAGCAACCATTATGACTAAACTACCAGTTGACCAGTCATTATGACACGCACTGACCACCATGGGGTAGACACTCAACACAGGAGCTGCCTCTTGGTGGTCAGTGCACTCCCACAGCCAACCTCCTGTGGTCCCTCCCCCAGCTGGCTGGCTCTGATTAGGACTGGGTGAGATGGACCGATTCACCCTGATTACTAGCCAGTACAAGGGACCTCACCTGTGCATGAATTTGTGCACTGGATCTCTAGTTTCAGACATAAAATAATTGCAAAAATAATACAAGAAACCTATACTTCACTCAGATTCCCCAAATGCTATCATTTAACCACATTTGCTTCGTCACTGTCTCTCCAAATATGTGTGTGTGTATACGTTGTAAGTTTTCTGATATTTTTGAGAGTAATATGTGGTCAAGATTTTCCATTACCTCTAAGTATGTCAGTGTATGCTCCCTAAAAACAAAGACATTGCCTTGCATTTCCACAATGTAATTATCGAAGTCAAGAAATGAACATATTAACCAAAACTATAATCTACTGACCTTTTTCAAATACTGCCAGTTTTCCTACTAATGCCCTTTTCTGGTCCAGGCTTCAATCCAGAATCACATGTTACCTTTAGTCAGTCTCCTTTGATCTGAAATAGTTCCTCACTTTGTCTTTCATGACCTTGACATTTTTTGTTTTTTTTTGTTTGGGGGAAGTTTATTTTTCCCAACATTATAGTTTAATAAATTTCAAATCTCTAAGAAAACTGTGAGAGTAGCACAACCAATTATCTTATATTCATTATCTAAGATTCATTAACAGTTAATATTTTGCTATATTTGCTTCATATCTTGATATAAGCATATATGTGTATATATAAACTGAGTGGCCAGATTATTATGACCACCTGATGTTTGTAGGCAAATTAGACATACACTGCATCGCATGGGATATGGAAACTGAAGGCCTGTTCAAACACCTTTGCTGTCTGCAGTTACCAAGATAAAACGTCTCCAATTCACACAGGAACACAAGGATTGGACAGTCGAGCATTGGAAAAAAATTCATATGGTCCGATGAATCGCGTTTCCAGTTGTATCATGCAGATGGCAGAGTGAGAATTTCATGAAAGCATGCACCCCACATGCATAAGTACAACCCTTCAAGCTGGAGGGGGCAGTCTTATGGTTTGGGGCATGTTTCCTGGCATGATTTGGGCCCTCTAATTCATGTGGAACAGCATCTGAATAGCACAACATACCTAAGTATTGTTGTTGATCAAGTTCATTCTATCATGTTGATGGTGTATCCCAATGGAGATGGCTTCTTCCAACAAGACAATGCACCATGCCACAGTGTTCGTATTGTGCAGGACTGGTTTCAGGAACATGAGGGAGACTTTACCTTGCTTAGGTGGCCCCCACAATGACCAGATCTCCATCCAATTGAGCATTTGTGGGGCGAAGTTAAAAGAGCCATCAGGCAGCTGGTTCCACAACCATCAAATCTCACAGAACTGGACAGTGCTATTCATCAGGCCTGTTGTCAGAGTCCTCACATCACCTTTCAACATCTTGTGGAGTCAATGCCAAGGAGAATCACCCAGTGTTGAAGGCAAAAGGTGGCCCCACGATGGGTGGTCATAATAATCTGGCCACTCAGTGTCTATTTGTTTGTTGAACCAGTTGAGTTAACGTTACCCCTAAATATTTTGGCATTTATTTTGTTGCTCAGATTATTCCAGGTGGGGCCAATGGGAAGGAATCCCTTTAAGCTATGTCGTATGTCCTTTGAGATGAACATTTATCCTATGTCCTTTGAGATGTCCTTCTTCACCTGTGGTACTTTCCAAAAGATTCGCACCATTTGTGTGTTCTCCAGAAGTGTATAATGAGAAGCCCATGGGCTTTCTCACTAGGACTGGCTTTAGAGGGGATGACCTGACACTACTAATATATAGGGCTTCTCATGGATGTAATTTTCTTTTGGTCTAGGACAATGAATGCAGCATCAGTTCCCTTGCTCCTATAATCTGCTCTCTCCTGACAAGAGCCTTTTAATCTGCAGTACAAGATAGTAATAAGAAGTACTTGTGCCACTAGAGGTCACTGTTCAACTACATGTAATAGAAGATATTTCACTAAATCTTTCATCAGCGGACTGGGAAGTCTTGTTCTGAACACAATAAGGATTTGTGTGTTTTCAAAGGATCATGAGTGTCTTTAGACACGCCCACTCACGTCTCATTTAGGTCTTAACCCAGGCTTGAACCTTTGATAACTCTAAAGGTTCAACCTATCTTTGCTGAGTTCTGCTGACAGAAAAATACAGACAGCAACCCCTACTTCACATAAGATAAGCACTATGTTCCAGATGCCATTCTGTTTCATATATATATATATATATATATATATATATATATATATATATATATACACACACATATATAACATTTAACATCTTTTTAAAATGCTATGGTAGGGGGCATGACCATGAGGAGTTGATTTCACATAACCTAGTAAGTAGATGCGCCAGGATTGAAACCCAGAGCCCATCCACTTGCCCACTACATTGTGTATCCACCAGCAGCCCGGCTTTGTTACCACCTCCTTCCATATCCAGGCCCGGGATCCCTGTCCTCTTTATGAAACGTCCACGTAATGAGATCTGAAGTCGCCAGAGGTCTTTTCTCCATGGCAGTGGGTGCTGCTCACCGGCTGTGCACCCTGGGGAGCTTGTCCAGCAGTCAGGCCAGTGCCCCATCTTGGCTCAGCTTGCCCGCTGCGCTTGCAAGCTGTCCACGCCCTGGATCGATCCCAGGAACACGTGACTCCACCTCCCTCCGTCTGTGTTGTGCTCAGAGGACCTGAGGCCACCAGCTTTCCCTGCTGGCGCCCTCGCTTCCTAGAAGCAGCCGTGGCTTGCTTTGGAAGCTGCTTCAAATTCAGCCCCATGGAACCTGGTAAAGTTGGAGACCTTCCCTCCTCGGCAGGGGGTGGGGGAGGAAGCATGGGTCTTGGGCTTAGCCTGACCTGCTTTAGAAGCCCAGGCTTCCTGCTCCGTGCGGTGTGGCCTTGGGCAGAATTGCTTAACTCCTCTGAGCTTAAGTTTCCTCATCTGTGGGTAGACACTGATGACACTCCCCTGGCATGAATGTTGTGAGAATGAGTGAGAGACATAAAGGACACTGGCACAGGGTAGGAGGTACTTGATAGATTTCACTATTATCCCTCCCTTAAAGGCACAGCCCCCCTTTCACCAATCAGAAAAGCTGACCCTGATGTGGCATCCTCAGTGGATCTGGCCTTTCCCCCAGAGCATGGTGCCTCTTCCTGCCTGCGTCATTCCTTGAGCAATGAAGACTCACAGGCTGACACATCTCTTATCCCTGCCTAATCCTCTAATTTGACTCCCATTAGAGCTGAGACTGCCCTTGGTATACAACTCTTTATAACCTGTCTCAACCAGGGACCCAGAAGAGTAACTACTCGGCAAATGACGGTTGATCACAGAGACTAATTGGAGTCATATCACAAGCATTTATTGAGAATATTCGCCAAGGGTCGGCAATGGGCCAGGCTCTGGGAACAGTGAGGTGATTAAAACCCAGTCCCCCTACTACAGGAGCTCCTACTCTGGCTAAAAGTTTCTGCAAAGGCCTGGAGCAGTTCATGCTCCTTTCCAAGCATCTAGCTCCCAGGGGCTGGCTTTCTAGGTTGAGGCTGTCTGCTTCCCTGGATCTCCAGGCCAAAGCCAAGTCCACAGCCCAGAGCCATGTCACCCTGGAGAGTACATACATACCTGGTATTCAGTGCCCAAGGACCAGGAGGCCATTCAGGCCCCCACAAGCTGTTTCTACCACTCGCTCCTTCAGACCAGCCCTGCAGCCTCTGATCTCCCAGGGCAGCGGTTCTCAACCTGTGGGTAGCGACCCCTTTCGGGGTCGAACGACCCTTTCACAGGGGTCGCCTAAGACCATAGGAAAACATACATTTCCTATGGTCTTAGGAACCAACACACCGCTCCTGGGTGTAGCAAAATGTAGCAATGTAGTTTACTGTTGTTACATGAAGACTGTTGCCCATGCTACACCACGATTCAAGACAAAATTTCATTTATTTGTAATTAGAAATAAATATTTCACAATATATAATTACATATTGTTTTTGTGATTAATCACTATGCTTTAATTATGTTCAATTTGTAACAATGAAAATACATCCTGCCTATGAGATATTTACATTACAGTTCATGACAGTAGCAAAATTACAGTGATGAAGTAGCAACGGAAATCATTTTATGGTTGGGGGTCACCACCACATGAGGAGCTGTCTTAAAGGGTCGCGGCCTTAGGAAGGTGGAGAACCACTGTCCCAGGGGGAAGAGATGATGAGTGCAGGAGCTGACCCGTGCTGTCCTGGCCACAAGGGGACAGCGCAAGACCACAGGTAGCAGAGAACTCGGTCAGGACAGGCTCCTGGTGACTCACTCCAGCAGCGCGGTATCAGAATGATTTGTTCTTGGGTGGAGTGGATGAAAGGGGGAGAACAGGCCGGAAAAAATGAAACCATCTGTTGAATTCACAAGTTGCCACAAGTCATGAGTTCAACCGATGTTCAAATGACTAAATATTTTTAGTGCAAAAAAATAAGATAATTGGAGGGTTTCAGAGAACAAGTTTGCTGTCTGCAAACTCAAATGGTGACTGAAGAAATACTCTGCATTAGCCAACGTTTTACTCTTTCATTTGCAAAAAGGGCACGACATTTTTTTTTTCCAGGAAAAGGAAGGCTTTCAGAATTTAAAAGAAACAAGAGTTTACCGACTCAACCCTCTCTGCAACAGAATAGAGAACCTTTCCTCGTTTCTGGGTTCAGAACTGGCAAGCAGTTGGGCACTTCATAAATATTCATGTATGATGCAAATGTGAAGATGCAAAGAAACCATTTTGCCATTTCCGGAATCCATCTGAGGTGCCAGTGATGGAAGCAGGATCTCAACTGTCCTTTGCAGATTTTGCACAAGAAAAAGCCCCGTTTGGCTGGTCACACGGGAAGAAACGGAACAAGAGCAGTGGATTCATCTGCCCTGGAGTCTTGGGTGGCGACTGTACGTACAGGGAGCAGAGCAAACTGAAGCAGTGGGTAGGGTTTTTGTTTTTATTCTTTTCATTTTTGTTTGTTTAATCTTCACCCAAGGATATGATTTTTTAAAATTGATTTTAGAGCAAGGAAGAGAGAAAGAGAAACATGGATGTGTGACAGAAACATTGATCGGGTTGCCTCCCATAGACATTCTGACTGGGGATCGAACCCGAAACCTAGGTATATGCCCTAACTGACAATCGAACCCGCAACCAACCTTTTTGGTGCATGGGACAACACTCCAAACAACTGAGCCACTTAGCTAGGGTTCTTTTTTTTTTCTTCCTCTTTTTTTTGTTTGTTTGTTACTATTCTGGGTAGGATTCTTAAACCAACACTCCCCAAACATCTAAGCAGTTGTGATTCAGTGACTCCACTTTGTTGAGAAAACGCCCATGTTTCACCTTCCCTTGGACGGGAGGCGGTGTCTATAAACAGACATCAGGTCAAAGCAGGGAGTGGCGGGCCGTTTTAGTCATCTTAGTCCGTCCTGATCACGCTGTATCAATTGAGCTGAGGGACATTCAGAAAGAACAGGGTGAAACCAATACTTTGGTATGTTGCCCAGCCAAGGGCTGCTCGTTTTGGCCCGAGGTCCGCCTGACCTTGTCCCTTGTAATCTTGATAAACGCACCTCAGTAGCCACTGCCCAGCCAGCCAGCCTGTGTTGCTGTAGCCAGGTTCTGGCTGAAACTGTGCCAGGATGGCTTGGAGACCATCAAGGGAGCTGGCCTCTGTCTGCCCCTACAGACACCTCTTTCTGGGATCTCAGGAACATTTCACCTGCCAGAGGACTGACTCGGGCCAGAGCGTGGGTGTGGTGGCCACTGCTTGGGTATGGGCCTGGGCTATAATAAGCCTGGAACCGAGCAGGCCTATTTCCATATACCAGCCCCCCTACACACTCCACACCCCACCCCACACTGCCACCCTCAGCACTAGAGCAGTGTGTGTGTGTGGGGGGGGGGGGTATAACGGTGGGGGGGGAAGGGGCAGGTGCCTCCTCTCCAGTGGCTTTACCGTCATCCGGGGCTCCCAGCCTTTAATGAGCTCTGAGGCTAACACTGATATAGGGGCAGGTGGGAGCTGAAGCCAACATCCTAGAACTAGCCCCAGCCAGCGAAGTGGCACCTGAGCATGCAGGGCTGGCCCCCGGAAACCCAGGACTTGCCACAGCATCTTCAGACCTCGGGGGCTGAAGGGAGTCCCCTCAGCCTCGCCTACACATATCTATTTCCTGTGCTCCCCTTCCTCCTGCCGCTCAATCTGCCCTTCCATTCATGCCTCAGATCTGGCCGAGCCCCTGTATGTGCAAGACAGACCTCGGCTGAGGCAGGTAGGCTGTGGCTCTCTCCTCCCAAATCGAAAAGGCCAGGAAGGAAAGGAGCCTTCACTGAGCCCTTGCTTTGTGTCAGGAGTTTAGATGCTCTCTCTCAACCCTGCCCTCATACCTAAGAGGGAGGCCTCAGCATCGCCCTAAGAACAAGAACGGTGTAGAGGTCAAGGGACGCTGCCCCTGACTGCGGAGTTCAAAGTTCAGCTTTGCTCCTCACACGCTATGCGACCGTGGGCAGGTGATTGACCTGCATGCCCGTCTCACTGGGAAAATGGGAATCAGGCTATTGTGGGCATTTAAATTAGTTAACGTATGTCAAAACTGCATAGATGCCCAAACCGGTTTGGCTCAGTGGATAGAACGTCAGCCTGTAGACTCAAGGGTTTGATTCCGGTCAAGGGCATGTACCTTGGTTGCAGGCACATCCCCAGTGGGGAGTATGCAGGAGGCAGCTGATCGATGTCTCTCTGTCTCATCGATGTTTCTAATTATCCCTCTCCCCTTCCTCTCTGTAAAAAACCAATAAAATATATTTTAAAAATAATTTAAATCAATTATATATATATAATTATATATATATATATATTGCATAGAGCAGCCCTACAGAACTGTCCGTTGTCCCTATATGACATATAGTATATGTTGTTATCTGTTATCTGTAAAAGACGAGAAAACAGAGGCCACGAGACCATGTGCAAACCTGATTCTAATGGGCTCCACACACGTTCTTCCCTCTTCCACTTTGCTGCTCTTCAGCACTGCAAAGCGCTGTCCCCTCCCAGGGGTGGTAACGTTCAGCTCATAACCAGAGCCTTCAGTGAATTTTAGGCCAGCGTGTGAGAATTGGGGGAACAGGGGCCACCTGGGTCTTGTTTGCGACCACCCCCGACCCCAACATTGTGTCCCATGAGCTGAGGGTTGCCAGCCACTAGCAGCGGCCCGTTTCTCATCTCTGGATGTTCTGGAGAGAGCTGGAGCTCGCATCTGCCCTTTACCCCGATGCCGGCTGAGGCCACCCCATTCTGACCTGCACCTCCTTGTCCCCATCCCCATCCCCATCCTAAAATTTGGGTGGTTTTTTTCCTGAAACGATGGCAGCGCTGGAGTTTCAACCCATGCCTCCCTGACTTCACAGCCCGTGTTTTCTCCCTTCTTATCTCAGCCCGTTGCCCCACAGCTGCGCAGAGCTCGGTGGCAGACAGACAAATGAGGCCACAGGGCCTGGCACAGGCACGGCTTGGCCTTCCTGTGTGGTGGAGGAAGGGGACGGGAAACTGGGACAAAGGCCAGAGCCGAGGGCAGGCGCACCCATGCATAGCTGAGTTATGGGATCACCCCGGCGGTAAATCCAACCAACAGGCGGGTCAGATGCACCCACCTCACCTGCTGAGGGCCTCCCTCCGGGCCCCCAGCAGCAAAGCATCCAGGTGTGTCTCGGTCAGGTGAGCCACCTGCGGTGTTTTCTGGAGCTTACATCATCCTCTCCTAATTAGCCCTGCGCCCTCGGCCACAGCTCTCAGCCCCTCTGCACCTCAATGGACTAATGTGTAAAGCAGGACAGATAGGCCCAGCCTCCCAGGTGTTCCTAAATGGTGAAATGAGGCGCCAGACGCCAGCGTGCCAGGGGCTTGCACACAGGAGATGTTGACGAAGTGGGAGTCGACCTCGACTGGGTAAGAACCCCAGCGACAAAGATCTGGGAGCAGCCTCACTGGGATGAAGAAGCAAGCCTTTGTTTCACTGTACTGCCCTGTGAGGGTCCCTTCTCAGGAAATCCACACCTGGATCCAGTGGCATCTGTGATGGGTCGTCAACTGTCTTTCTGCGTCCCTATCTCTGTGACACAGTTGTCCACATGCCCTTCTACTTTTGATCAATTTCATTGACTTCAGAGAGGAAGGGAAAGGGGGAGAGAGAGAGAGAGAAGCATCCATGATAAGAGAGAGCATTGATCAGCTACCACCTTCTAGGGATCAAGCCCACAACCTGGGCATGTGTCCTGACCGGGTATCTAACCATGACCTCTTGGTTCATAGGTTGATGCCAAACCACTGAGCCACACCGGCCAGGCAGCCCCTCCACTTTTAGACCCTCCAAACGTTTCTGTAGTGTGCTCACTAGTTTCCTTAAAGCAGCGGTTCTCAACCTGTGGGTCTCGACCCCTTTGGAGGTCGAATGACCCTTTCACAGGGGTCGCCTAAGACCATCGGAAAATGCAGATATTTACATCACGATGCATAACAGTAACAAAGTTTCATGGTTGGGGGTCACCACCACATGAGGAACTGTATGCAAGGGTCGCGGCCTTAGGAAGGTTGAGAACCACTGCCTTAAAGCGAGGTGATATTTGTCACAGGCGGACCCAGTTTTCCTCAGTTCTGCAGTGAGTGTCTGGGTGCCCCGCATCCTGCCCGCTGAGGATGGAGAGAGCAAGGCCCCGGAGCTGGAGGGGGCCACACAGGGGGACCTCCAGCCGTCTGGCAACCTTCCATGCCAGTCCCCATGCCAGGAAGCTGAGTCTCAAAGGAGGCTCTTCGGAGGCTGGGTGGGGAAAGAAAGGCCGGAGAGGGGCGTAGCGGGATACCTGGCATGTCCAATGCTGGGTAGGAATCTGTCCGATGAGAGGGAAACAGAAAGCGGCCTCCCAGACCAAAGAGCAGGAGTTTCAGGAGATTACTGACCACGCCTAGGGGATGACTGTTGCCTGGATTAGTTATTCCACGGGTCTGAAGGGAAGGCTTGCTAATTTTTAATTTTTAATTTTGTTTTGCAGTGTGTCTCCCCACCACCAGGCAGACGGTTCTCATTCTGCATTTTCCAAGTCCAGAGTGCTAACCCTGACACAGGGGCACCTCACTCTTTCTTCTCAATCAGCAGGCCCGGGGCCTCCACCTCCAACCATGGCCTGGCCGACCAGATGTCCTGGAGGAGGGGGCGCGGTGTGCGTCCAGATTACCTGGGTGCAGGCTGTTCCCCTCTCTCCGGTCTGTGACCTTTGAACCGAAAGCTGCTCACTGGGAAAGAGGGGTGGCTGCTGTGGTAGCAGTCTGAGAGCGTGGGCCTCAGAAACAGGAGGCGACACAGCAGTTACTGGTCACCTGCCATGAACTTAAACATGCAGAGACTTACAAATTTCTCTCCATCTTTGGGGATCTTTAAAGGTCTTAAAGGCTGAAGAGCAGTGAAGTGCTTTTGGTTTCTCACCTGTTCCTCCACCCTGTCCCCATCCTCTGGGGGAGCAATACAGGCCCTTTGGGGGAAGCCTTAGCACAGTGGTTCTCAACCTTCCTAATGCCATGACCCTTTAAGACAGCTCCTCATGTGGTGGTGGACCCCCAACCATAAAATTATTTCCGTTGCTACTTCGTAACTGTAATTTTGCTACTGTTATGAGTCGTAATGTAAATATCAGATCTGCGGGATGTATTTTCATTGTTACAAATTGAACATAAAGCATAGTGATAATCACAATTAGATATTGTGAAATATTTATTTCTAATGACAAATAAATGAAATTTTGTCTTGAAGCATGGTGTAGCATGGGCAACAGTCTTCATATGACAACGGTAAACTACATGGCTACATTTTCTGATGGTTTTAGGCGACCCCTGTGGAAAGGCTCCTTTGACCCCCAAAGGGGTCGCGACCCACAGGTTGAGAACCGCTGCCTTAGCAAGTGACACCATCAGGCCTCCACCAGGCTCCCTGCAGCTCAGAGGAGCACGCACACCCCACATGGGTCCAGGCTGCCTTCATTATACACTTCCTCCTTTTGTGGGCCACGTCCTCTGTGAAAATAGATACAGATTTAACCTTATATTTAAAAAACTAAAATCGCATTTTAGGACTGCAGGGGCGTAAAAATAGGTCTCCTCCAGGCTGAGTTCACGATTACATTTTCATTGAATTGTTCTGACGAGGGGGGGGGGGTGACGGAAATGAAAGGGAAGCGAGGTGAGTGACGGGGAGCGCGCTGGCCGCTCGGGGGCGGCCCCAGCCCGCTGGCAGCTCCCGGGGAACCTGGCTGGTAGTGGGTGCGGGAAGGCTGCGCCCGGACCGCTCACTCACAAAAGGCGGCGGCTGCTGCTGCGGCTGCTGCTCCCCGCGTCTCCGAAGAGAGGGAGGGAGGAGAGGGAGGCCACGCCAGGCGGCCCCGGGCCTGGGGGTCTGGGTCCCACCGGACGGGCGGGCCGAGCAGACCGCCCCGCTCTGCCTGCGGTGCGTGCCCCGCGGAGCCTCAGCCCAGCTGCATCCTCCGCGCGCACCGGGGCGGGAGCGGGCGGACCTCACCTACCCCGGACCGCGCAGCCCGGCCACCTTCTGGCGGAGGTGACCCCGCCTTCCAGGCCGCCCCCTCCACCCCTCCAGTCCCCGCAGCCTCCCCGGGGCCAGGCCTGCCTTTGTTCCCTGGGCCGGCGTCTGCGTGAGCGAGCCCCGCAGGCTGCAGGTGGCAGGCGCAGTCACCCCCACCCCGCTCCCCGGAGAACTGAGCGATGTCCCGGGCACACGGAGGCCCGCCCCGCGCACAGGGCAAGGCAGTGGGCGCTCCGTCTGCGCGCTCGGCATGATGCATCTCATCTCGGGGGCGGCTTTTCGGCCTCCCCAGGGGCGCACCCAGCGCGCTGCCCGCGGCCTGCAAGGGCACGCAGGGACAATAGGCCTCTCTACCCCCGCTCACCCAGGCGGAAGGGCGCCTCCTTCAGGAGCCTGGGTCTGGGCGGGGGACTGGTGGGTAGCTAGTCCCCACCGTTTCCTCCAGAAGTGAGGAGAAGGGTGCACAAGCCCCTGTGAGAAATAAAGGGCAGGCTGCCCCTTGCTGGGTGAGCAGGAAAAGACTGGGCATTTTTTCTTTCTTTCTTTTTTAAAAATGTATTTTACTGATTTTTTTACAGAGAGGAGGGAGAGGGATAGAGAGTTAGAAACATCGATGAGAGAGAAACATGGATCAGCTGCCTCCTGCACACACACCCCCACCGGGGATGTGCCCGCAACCAAGGTACATGCCCTTGATCGGAATCGAACCCCGGGACCCTTCAGTCTGCAGGCTGACGCTCTATCCACTGAGCCAAACCGGTTTCAGCAGACTGGACATTTTTTTTCAAAGGGAATCGGGAGATGCCAGTTGGTCCTGCCATGGAGGTGGCAGAAAGCAGCCCTGGTGTAGTTGGTACTTTCTGAGAGCAGCTTTGTGGTTCAAAGGAGCCAAGAGGGTTCTGGGAGCAAGTAGAAGGTTCTTTGGCCAAGTATGGCTAAGCTTGAGGCCACGTCATGGCCTTACACAGAGGCCTGGGCGTTCCAGATGCTCTGGGGACAGAGGTGACGTCCACCCACGGAGCAGTGCCCATCCTCGGGGTCACCAAAGGTAAGCATCTCTTCCCACGCACACTGAGTGACCCAGTGCTGGTCTGGTTAGGCAGGCCCGACAGAAGGAGGGGTGAGAGGCCCGTCACATGGATGCAGAGTTAGAGTCACTGTTCAGTCTCTGCGTCACCACAGTCCCACCCCTGACCCCCTAGGAGACTGGTGAGTAGAGGTGACAGTCTAGTCGAGGTTGGAAGGAGGGACTGGGAAGCCTGTTCAGGAAAGGAGAGGAGTCTGGGCAGAGTGCCTGGCCCTTCTGGAGGCTGGGGATCCGGTGCCTCCCGGGGAAGTGATCAGATACGGCCCTACAGGTCAAAGCTGACCCACGGAGGGCTTTCCCCAGGCTGAGCCGGACCCAGCATCAGGAGCTCTGGGTCAGAGGAAGATGGGCTTTCAGACCAAAGAGGACTGTTAGGGCGACCTGCTCCGATCGCCTCATGTTGGCAATGGAGGGACTTTGGAGGAAATAGAGTCAAATGTTGCCCAACAGGATGGTGTGACTGGCGGAATGCCCGTGGCTGCTCAGAGGACAGGAACAGGAAGTCCCGGCTTCTGGCCCAGAGCTCTTGCCGGTAGATGACATGACCTGGAAAATGGAAGGGAAAGGTGCCGCCTGAGGAGCTGGCTGTCTCTCCGAGGTCACTGGGCTGAGGAGGAAAGTGTACCTTCATTTTAAGGCCCCGAAAACAGTGTGATTTATCAGAACAGCTGGCCACAGAACACACAACCGGCCGGAGGTCACAGGATGGGAAGGACAGCTATGACATGGTATCTGAGGCTCCTTCCATTTCATGTTCTATGACCTGCTGTTCTAAGATCCTGAGGCGCCAAGGAGATCAGAAGGAGTCTGTGTGCTGACTTGAAGGAGCAGGCCCCGGGGTGGGGTGGGAGGAAGGGGGCGGGGGGAATGTGCAGTTACTCATTCCACTGGGGCTTCCCTGGACCGCTCAGGCAGTGCTGAGTCAGCAGCTGCTTCGGAGACTGGCACCATTGCCCAAGGCCTTCAGTGGTGTTGTCCTGTGTGGGGAGACCTCTCACAGGTCTCGCCGCCCACCTGTGCGTTCTGTGGACCCCCCCGCCCCGCCTTTGGGAAAGCAGAGGGCTGCCTGCCTTCCTCCCTGCGCCTGTCAGAGCCTCTGGCCCAGGCGGGGCTGGGGGCTGGCCCTGTGACCCAAAGCCAGTTTGTTTTCTTGAGTTCAGCAGTCAAATTCTTTCTTTCTTCTTTTTTTTTTTTTTAAATATATTTTATTGATTTTTTACAGAGAGGAAGTTCTGGAAAGGGATAGAGTTAGAAACATTGATGAGAGAGAGACATCGATCAGCCTCCTCCTGCACGCCCCCTACTGGGGATGTGCCCACAACCAGGATACATGCCCTTGACCGGAATCGAACCTGGGACCTTTCAGTCCGCAGACACTCTATCCACTGAGCCAAACTGGTTTCAGCCAGATTTCTTCAAATGTTTATTTTGCCAAAGAGAAAGGGCGCCCAGAGTTTAGATTTGGAAGGCACCTCAGAGGACAGCCAATTCTGTGATTTCACAGATGAAGAAACAGGTATGAAGAGATGACACGCTTTCCCCAAGATTAGACAGCACCTCTTTCCTCGAGGCCACCGTTACACCTGGCTCCAGTCAGCCAGGGCCAGGGGCTTCTCTGAGAGGTGAGTCACAGGCCCGCCTCTGTCCTCGGGCCTGTCTGCGGCAGGCAGAATAATGCCACACACACACACACACACACACACACACACACACACACACCCCTCCAGATGCCCACTCCCTATCCCCGGAACTTGTGACTATATCACTGTGCATGGCTAAAAGGTCTCTGCAGATAGAGTAAGTGAAGGAGCTTGAGGTTAATGGGATTACTCTGGATTATCTGGGTGAGTCTCATGCAGTCACAAGGGTCCTTTCTGAGTGAAAGATGGAGGCAGGAGAGGCAGAGAGATTGAAGGTGCTTGCTGCTGGCTTTGAACAGGGGGCAGGGACCTCGATTCAAGGCATGCAGGAGGGCTCTAGAAGCTGAGACAGTAAGGAAACAGTCCTCCCCAGGGCCTTCGGAGGGAATGAAGTCCTGCTGATACCTTCATTTTAGCCCTGAAATCATGCTGGACTTCAGACCGCCCAGGCTGTGCTCTAATAAACTTGTGGTACTGTATTATTACGGTAGCACGAGGTAACTAATACATGCCACCTTACCTCCCCGTCCCACTGCTATTTAGTTTGTGGTCTTCAAGAATGTGCTTGAAAACTAATTTGTCACCCCTTGATTTCTACGGAATGAGATATAACAATAAATAAATCTGAAAGTTACAGTACAAAAATACCAAGTCTTCACTCAGTAACAAAAGCTGGAGATGCTGAATAATTTGGATTCCGTTGGATGTAAAAACTAAACCACTTAATGTTTCTCTCATCACCAACCTCGTAAGCTCCCTTGGCTGGATTATTCTTGTACTTTCGGAGGCAAAATGCTAGGCTTTCCTAAAGCTTTTCTGGTCACTTTCAGGTATTAATA
This sequence comes from Lasiurus cinereus, assembly GCA_011751065.1. Lineage (NCBI taxonomy): Eukaryota > Metazoa > Chordata > Mammalia > Chiroptera > Vespertilionidae > Lasiurus > Lasiurus cinereus. The sequence continues at coordinate 12,608,448 of JAAGEH010000045.1, read as the reverse complement.
AACATCTCATTTTTAGGTGTGGAAAGGCCAGTCTAGTCTCACAACAAAGCTTTCATCTCTCATCGAATATATAGCTTCTTCAACCCTCGTTTGGGCCTGAATAGACTCTGAACCGTGCAGAAGAGCAGCGGGTGTGCCGGGGAGAAAGGTGGTCAGCTTGACCAGTTTCCTACCTGATTCTCCCACTGCTCCGCATCACTTTGCGGGCTCTGGCTCCTCCACGGTGGGGAGGGAAGGGGCAGATGGGACCGACTCCGAGTGGGGCAGATGACCCAGGGACAGCTCCTAACTCATGGAGGATTTGGGAGATCTCCAACCACACAGTTGTCTACCAAGGTATCCCTACTGCTGGCTGCCTCCTAGAAGGTCTTCCTTCAGCTCCTCCACAACAGTGCACCCCATAAAAAAGCCAGCTTTCTTTTGGGAGCACCTCACTCCATCTTGGGTGGGGTCTCTTTCATGGTGGCACCTCCCACAGCCTCCATCTGATCCCCGGTGGAGGCACCTCTTTGCAAAGCACTGCAGGCGCCCGCCCCGCCCACCCAGCCTCTTCGCTCTCCTGTCCCAGGCCGCTCCAGCCCGAGTCCCACCTTTGGACTTTCCCAGGTAAGTTTCCGTGTTCTGAACCATCCTAGCCCCCTTCTGCCATTGGACGGTTTGTGGGAGGCCGCTGCCCCTGGAGCATGGGGAGGGGTCGAGCTGCACAGACGCTCATGGCATCACCCCGGCTATGGTGGGGCATTTCAGATCACTGCAGACCTCATTACAGTGAGGCCCCAGCCTCTGTTTCCCTCAGCTCCCAGGGACACAGGTCCAGCCCTCCTAAGACGCCTCTCCCCACACTCTGTCTCAGTCCTGCGATGGCGTGGGACCAGTTGCCACAGCTTTGGCCGGTTGGGAGGTGAGAGGTTCCTCTCCTCCTGGGAGATATGCCACCTGGTCCCAGGGCTTCCCTGGAAGTTCCCCTCACTTGACCTGAGGTGAAGATCCACATTCTCAGCATATTGACAACTCTCCTCAAAGAAGTTCCCCTAGTCCTCCCTCTCCCCCTCCTCCACTTCCTCTCCTCCTCTCCACGCCTTGTGGCAAGTGATGGGCACATGGTCTGGGCTGGGTTTTATTGATCACTGCTTAGCAAGCTCTGTGTGGATGGTCTGGCTCCCTCCTTAGGATGTGCAGGGGCCACATGATACCCCTAGACCTCTGCTGACATTCTGTGGCAACAGGAAAGGCCCCCTTATCATCCTGCTCCAGAGCAATGGAATGTGTCAGGTTTCCTTTTTTGCCTTCATTGCCAAGGCCAAGTTTAATACCTGTCTGAGAGGCCTCTCCTCAGCCTAGACGTTTGAATCTTTGGCTCTGCCTACCCCTCTGCCCCTTCCTCGCTCCCTCCCTGTAGCTCACTCTCTCCTTCTCGCGTCTGTTTTCTTTCTTCCCTGTGCATTTACTGCTGCCCGTTGGTTCTTTTCTCTTGCTTTGATGGCTCCGTCCACTTGCTTCAAGCTAAGGCAGAGTCACCGAGAAGTAAATGAGCTGTTTTTGTGTTTTTGTTTCACTGTACATTTCCCAGGGGATGATCACATGGGGCAGGAGGAAACCATGGGTGTTTTTCCTGTGCAAAGTCACAACACCCAAAACACACAGCTGGCGTTGGTTTCACTAGAAGTCACAGTGGCATTTCTCTTGAATCAGGTGATGGAAGATACATGGCAGAAACAACTGGCCACGAGTGCCACAGAAAGTTGGAGAAGCATTGAAGGCAAATGTCTAAAGCAAGTTATGTCTTATTTCCAAAAGAGACTAATGGTGGCTGAGGGAGCAGACACGAGACACGGGTGCTGAGGAATTGCAGCGCTTGAGAGAGTTGCTCTATCAGAAAAAGAGGGAACTAGATACCCACGTGTGAGAATGTCAGAGTGCCACATCAGGGCTCAGAGTACAGCCAGGCAGTCACTAGAAGGGACCGAGTGGCTCTATGGCCTGGAAGACCCAGCTAAGGCTTCCTGAAGGGTATCAGTACGAGAGAAAGGCTGATGATTGTGGGAAAGGGAGCCACATGGTGGGGGCAGAGGAAAAAGAGAGGCATGAAGGCAAGGGAGAGCTGTGCCCGCCCTGTGGTGCCCAGCAGAGAGAGGAGAGGCGGACTCAGTGTCTGCCGGTCTGCGTGGGGCTTCTCTGAGTGAAGAGATGCAAGTGGGGTGAGTCGCCAAGGCAGTCTGGACAACATTTTAATATTTTGGTGGATGGTCTTCCGATCCTCGTCGTGAAATACACAGCGCGGGCTCTCTCAGCTTGACGTGCTTCACCATTTGATGTGAGGCTTCTGATGAGGACCTGCCTGGGCTGGGGCTGGAGCGGATGGGCTGATGGAGTCACAGCACCCTGTGGCTCTGGGGCGACTAGCACACTTGCGGTTCACTGTTCAGTGTAAGCGTATAGATGAGCGCTCCAGGTCCGCCTCAGTGTTTAGGCCTTGTTTTTAGGATAAAGAGATCTCTCAGGGCATCGCCTTTCTTCAGAGCAATGATTCTTTCTAGACTTTCGTGGACCTCAGCTCACTCAGAGGACATACATTGCTGAGCTGTGCTCCCTGAGTATCTGATTCAGTAGGCCTGAGGTAGGCAAACCCTGTGGCTATACTGAGCTGTGGTCCAGGGACCACACTTTGAGAACCACTAAGAGTCTCTCCCCCCCATGCCTAGACTACTCCCCAATCATTGAATTACAACCTCTAGAGGGGGACACAGCATCAATATTTTTTTAACCTCTCTGGGAGGTTCCAAAAATGATCCCAGCATCAGGTCTTCTGTTCTATGTGAATGATTTCTAAGTGAAAGACATTTAAAAAAAAATCATTTGGGCAAGAAAGCAGCATTTCCTGTCTTGTAATAAAACAACACTGGGGTATAACTGGAGAATGAGAATTCCCACTTATTGAATACTGATGCTGTCCCAGGATTAACTAATTTGTGTAGAGAGTGCCTGGGAAGGCAAATGGGCATTCTTCCTTAATAATTTTCAGCTGGACCCAAGGAGACAGGCAAAGCTGTGTCTTAGTTACACAACTTACCAAAAAGGCAGATGTGTTCTCAGCCTTGACTCTTATCTTTACCCAGGTGTAGAGAAGTGGGTTTTGATATGTAAATCAAGTGTAGCACTAGGAATGGTCAGGCCTACTCAAGAATGGAAATAATTGCCTTTGTCTTGACTTTTGGTGAAACTTCCTGGTATTTGGGGGTATAAAATAACACGCCGCATTCACTCTGGATCACTGTCTCTCCATCAGAAGCGGGCAGCGGTCCACGTGGCCCCACCTTTTCTTTCTATCGCTGTATCTTGTCTCTTTCTTTTATTTCTCAATCCCCAGCCACCTCTACTCAGGAATTGGACCCACTCTCTAGCCGCGCTGGACAGGGAAAAGAGAGAAAATAGTTATAAATTTGTTCCTTACAACTTCCCCCACTTTATGGAGGTATGAAACAGGCCCCCAGTGAAGTTAAGTAACTTGTTCAAAGTCATGTCTCTCGTGACAGGGTTGGGATTTAAACCCGGGCACCCTAGTTTCAGAGTCCCTGAATGAGGCCTACCCTATAGGGCTCTGTGTGTGCTCAATTCCTGGGAACCTAATAACAGCTTTGTTCTCTGTGAGCAGTACTTCGGGTGAACTTGGAATGAGTCCCACCATCTATCAAACTGGGTTGGAATCCAGGATCCACCATTTCATAGTGATGTGACGTGAGCAAGTCCTTTCTTTAGCCCTTCGGAGCCTGCCTTCTCATCTGGAAGATGGGTGTACCTGTCTCTACCTCAGATGCCTACGGCGAAGGCTTACAATCAATGAGGCAAGCCCTTGGCCCAGTGCCTGACACAAGGCTGAGGTTCCAGAAATGTTCACTGTCTTCCTCTTCTCCCTCAGCCTTTCCTCTCCTGGTCCTCAGGACCCCAAAGAGTTTTTCCCAGTTGCTTCTTGAGTGACTGCAAACGCTATTTTCCTCACCGTTGGCAGACACGTTTGACTGCACAAATACATTCTGGGGAAATGAGAAAGTCTTCCTGCTGGATGGAAGGAAGCGCAGATGTCAGGCTTTGTTGAACAATGAGTGGGGGACACTCCACACCCTTGAAGGAAACGTGTGCTGCTCCTGGAAGGAACAGACAGCCTGATTCACTGGCTGTGGTGTCCTGGCACACCCCAGAGCAGCTGCGCTGGACCCAGGGTCCGGGTGCTGGGTGGAGCACCCACAGCCGCAGGGCGTGCTGCGAGTCAGGCGTTACTAATGGAAACGTCCTGCATCTCCGGAGTGACTCACTCACCACAGTCAGACATTAGACTAGATGCTCTTTCTTGAGGGGAGATAGACAGGCGGAGCCTAGCTCGCCGTGCTGGTGCACCGTTCTGGGGTAGGCTTTGGGGGTCTTACAAGTAAAAGTCACCCAGAGCTAAAAACGATTGCGCATGCTGTTTAAGACATTTTTAGGGAATCTAGAATTTTTATATGCCCTCACTTCTGTGAAGTTTTGAGTGGTGGGTTGTTAAAGGAGATAGAGGTACTTTAAGCGAAGATGGGATAAGGAAATCGGAGAAAGAAACTCTGCTGGTGGTTGGGGAAAACAAAAGATAGAGAATGGGAACTCTTCTAAACCTAGGCTAGGAGGGATCCTAGTCACTGAGCAGAAAATAGAGCTCAGAGACTCCTGGCAGTGGAGGCAAAATTAAAAATAAAAAAAGCACAGCCAGACTTTATCCTAGCACTGAAGTCCAAGTGGAAGTTGTCTGCAAGGTTTTTTTTTGGTGGTTGTTTTGTTTTTAATATTAATCAATGTGATGAATGTCTATGGCAGTTTTACAGAGAATGTAAAGTTGTTCTTCGCTGCCCTAGCCCATTTGGCTCAGTGTATAGAGCATCAGCCTGCGGACTCAAGGGTCTTGTCAAGGGCACAGGCCCAGGTTGCTGGCTTCGTCCCCAGTAGGGGGCGTGCAGGAAGCAGCAAGTCAATGCTTCCCTTTCATCATTGATGTTTCTATCTCTCTTTCTTCCTCTCCCTTCCTCTCTGAAATCAATAAGATAAAAAAGAAAGAAAGAAAGAAAAAAATTGTTCTTTACTTGACCGTTTCTTCAAATGACATGGGATACATGTTTGGGAAAACATCTCTACTGAGTACCAGAATAACCCAGTCCAGAAGAGAATGTTACATCCTGAGAAGGAAAACCTTGTATATTACCATTGCTGATTGTTTGGGCAACATCTAACGGTCTTTCCCCTTAAATGCAAAATGAAACATTATTGGAGAGCACCATTTATTAGCTTTTTAAAGGAGTATGTGTAACGGTGAACAACTTGCTGTGTAGGCCGGACATCTGAGGTGCAGCCTCTGGAAGGAAAGGGAATTACAGTTTTGTGCTTCTATTGGAACAATAAAGGTGTTGAGGTGAAAGGCATTTGTGCACATTCCAAGGAGATTTTCAAATCTGGAAAAACAAAACCTGAACGTTTGATAAACTTATATTTCAAACGAAAGCTGGAAGAGCTTGCTTGGGTTTCTGAAAGTTAACAACAGCAAAAAGGGGGCCTGTTTTGAATTTCAAAGAAGCAAGGGAGACAGGAGTTAACAGGCGAATCACCATCGTCTTCCTAAATGCATTCTCATCACTAAATATATTAACTTCTTTAAGGGTAAGACAGCTTTCAGATGGTCAAAATTCAGATAGTCACTGAACTGTGGCCCAGCACACCCTTCACGATTAAACTTGGCCTAAAGAAGCTTCAGGAATTTTCAGAGTCAAGGGCAGAACCCGGGGTTCAGCCCAAGTCACCAGAGCGACTCTAGAACCTCCTGTCTTCCTGAACGTGTGGCCTCTTATCCACCCCACAGCCTGGAGCCCACCTGCAATCTTCCCGATGCTGCTCAGATCACTGAGCAAACTGTTTGCAAAAGAACAGGTTCAATTTGTAAGAAAGACAGGGAACACCAAACACCCAAGCACAGGGGCACAGGCATGAGGCAAGGCCGAGGCCGACGAGTGAGCTGTGTGGGATCCCAGGCGCTTAAGGCCTCTCCAATGCCCAAGGCTGCACCAGGGTGGGGAGGCTTTCTGGAACTCAGGGTGCAGGGAGGGCCTTGGCCGCAGGCACAGAGCCCTGATCAGCATCCAGTGGACTCTGGACAAGGGCATGTGTCCCTAAGACAAGTTGCCATAGGTGCTGTGGTTTCAGGCTGCTAAACACATACATGAGCTGCTTCCTGGGTTGTGCGTTCCTTGGATGTGTGGTCTGTCACATGCATGGACAGTCTGTAACCCTGAACACAACTGGCCAGCAGAGGTGCCACCTCATCCAAAGCTGCCACCTTCAGTCTTGGCCGGGCAGTAGCAGGAGAGAAGGAGGCTTGGGCCTTGGGCACACTCGTCACACCAAGTCAGACATTCAGCCTTCTGGGCTCCTTCCTGTCCTGTGAAATGGGACCATTATTGACACTAAGCTTCCTACCCACCTCCCAGGGTAGGATGTGAGGCAGGAAATATGAAAACACGTTGAAAATGGCAAACTTGCTTGTCATCAATTAACTCACTGTCAATCCCATTTCCTTCTAGATGCCTTCCTAGATTAGAGTTGATTTTGGCCTCTGGGGTTTCTTAGTTTGTCTTTCCTTATAGTGACTCTAACTTTAAATTTATCTTTGCTTCCCACACCTAAAAGAACCACTTGACCTGTGGTTTCATGTTTCTACTCTGCTGTTTATAACTCCTTGTCTATGCAGGTTTGGAGGCCCAGGCCAGATATACAATTTCTCTGGATGGGGCCTATTTCACAATCACTTTTATATTCTGTTCTTCAAACATTTAGAATTGGGTTGATGGTAAAAATAATTTTAGATATTTTAACTTTTGCATAATAGTATTTTTTCTATGTATTAAAGTAAGTACATAGTTAAGATTGTTCAACTCTATGTAATTTAAGTCATAGACTAACTCTATGTAATTTTGTACCCTACAATTTTTCCAGCATTATAACACATGCTACTATTTTCCCACAGCATTTAAAAGTGTATGTAAACAGCCGAAACTGGTTTGGCTCAGTGGAGAGAGCGTCAGCCTGCAGACTGAAAGGTCCCAGGTTCGATTTCGGTCAAGGGCATATATCCTGGTTTCAGGCACATCCCCTGTAGGGGGCGTGCAAGAGGTGGCTGATCGATGTCTCTCATTGATGTTTCTAACTCTCTATCCTCCCTTCCTTTCTGTAAAAAAATCAATAAAATATATTAAAAAAACACACACACAAAAAAAACAAAAGTGTATGTAAACATAATTCACAATAGCCATTTCTCCATTTAGTAGGCTATAACATATTTTACTCAACCATTTCCCTACTGTTGGACATATGAGTGGTTTCCAGTTTTCCACTGTAATAAATAATACTTCAATGAACTTCTCTTTTTCTGCTTTCTGTTTGCTTCCTTAGGATAAATTTCTATGAGAGGAATTCTGGGTCAAAAATTATAACATTTTCTGAAGACTTTTTGATGTGATGCTGTAGAGCAGCCGTCACCCACCGGTGGTCTGCGGACCACTAGTGGTCCATGAGGTCTGAAAGGCTGGCGACCGCTGATGTAGAGGGTAGCACTGAAATAGTTTGGAGCAATAGGATTTCAACAAATAACTATGATTGACCTGAGAAGATGACAGAAAGAGAGAAGGATGGCATGGGGAATCTTCTAGAGCCTTAAGGCCTTGTTCTGAATATACTAGTATATGTATATATATATTTTTTTCATAAATATATGAAACAATTGTATGCTTTAGAGCCTTACCCCTAAACATTTCGCCAGCATCACTGATAGCCTACATGTATGTAGGAAGTTGGGAGAGCATCTGGTAGTAGTGGGTGACAAGCGCTTACTCCAGGTGAAAGGTAGCAATTGGCCCTATACTGCTGTTGTCAGGGTTCCAGTGACTATAGAAGCAGAAAGGATCTTAGGGATGTCCACCCATTCTTCATCTTGCAGTTGAAAAAACTGAAGCTTAGCTCTCCTAGGTCAGTGCTTCTTAACCCTGGTTTGTTTTAAAAATCTAGGGTCTACCCCCGGATATTCCGAATTCCTTGGTCTGAGGGGAGCTCAGGTATCAGTGTCATACAAAAACACCAGAGTGACCAGGTACTGACATGACCTAGGTTCAAGAAGTTCTGGTAACGTGTGGGCTTTAGAATTGCTAATATCTGGGTCAAATCCCAGCTTTGCCATTTACTGGCTCCTTGATTTTTAGCAAATTAATGACTTCCTCTCAGAGTCCTCATTTGCATATCCTAAGATTGTCATGAGGATGAAATGAAATTACCTATGCAAAGTGTATTTTGAGGGTCCTGGCACAAGGTTGGCATTCAAACGTGTGGGGTTCTTTAGTAGGTACCCAAGGTCCCATAGCTAGTTAATAGCAGAATTAGAGGGCCAGTCAGAATCATGTGAGGCACCCAATGAATTCTTGTTGGAGTTCTTTTTATAGGTTGGTCTTTGAACATGAATATGTATGTAACTGAGCAGTTCAAACTCCAGTCTGAGTTGATGTTAGTCAGAACAATAAGAGAGATTTATCTCATTTGCTAGGTATTAATTTGCATCTTATTTTTAATTCTTCAGCTACAAAGGCACCCATTTTTACTCCGATAAAACAATTCATTACAAACTAAACTCCTGCTGGAAAAATGTTATACTTTTATAATTACATACATGTATGAAAATGTTTATGTAACTCCTGTAATAAGCTCAGGTTATACCAGTTAAAATGTCTTTAAAAAAATTGCCATGAAAATTGTAAGTAAGACCCCCTCCAGCAACAGGCTAATACTTCTTCACATTCCACTAACTTCAGCCTATAGGTGGTTAGCGTAATATTTTCTGTTTCCTTCTGGATGGCGGGATGGACAGATAGACAGGTAGAGAGAGGAAGAGAGAGGTGGGATTTTGTTTTAACAGATTGAGGCCTGGCTCGGTCACTCATGGTGGATAAAACTTGGGAGTCATTTTTTCTTTGCTCTTTTGCCTTCTCGGGAGTGAAATGAGGGCTTTCATGCGCTGATGGGGGCTTTAGCACAAAGTGAGTCTAGAATTGTGATGCTGATCCGTCGGAGACAGTTGTTAAATATTTATTAAGCGCCTGCCGTGTGCGCCGATCACTATGGCAGGCCGTCCTGTGGGAATTGCAGAGCCCTAGGCCTTGAAGGGGAGTAGCTTGGAGTCTAGCTAGGAGAGAAAAAAAAAAAAAACCCACGTATGAGGAACAACGAGGGACCAATTTCCACCTGAGAACTGCGATAAGTCCAGCCCAAGTGACTCATGCAAGAAATAAATGGGAACATTTAGCAGATGACAATCACCGAGAAATGGAAAAGCGGTTGAAATTCAATTTCCTGCCTCTTAGCGCTTTATTTTTCTTCGGTCTCTGACACAAAGTCCTGTGGAGTAATAACCTGAAACAAAGCTGTGTTAAGCTCCTTGGAGCCGGGCATTTCCTCACAGCACATTCTAACCCTTTGTCCGCATTCTACGCCCCTATGGCTTCGCCCGGTTTCCAGCAGCCTTCGCCAGCCCCGGGCCTGCCCCCCACCCCTGGCCCCTTTGCAGGCCTTGTGTGCCTCACACAGCTCTGGACAGAGCCCATACTGTGCAGAGGACACACAAAGGGGGCACAGTATGCAAATGGCCGTGTAGGAAGTGTGGCAGCAGGAATGCTTGAGCGGTGCCATCGCTCCAATGGCCACGGGGAGGGCAAGTCCCGAGCTGTGAGTCACCCACCGCCCTTGGCAGGGCAGAGCAGCTAATGGGACGGGGTGGGCATTCTGGTCTGACCCCATTCTGAGCAACTCCCCAAGCGCTTCAATGACCCGTTTGTAACAGTCTCTCCCCGCAGCCGGGAAAGCACCCTCCGTGGCGGCCTATGGATGGAACCTCAAAAGGAAAGCTGTCTGGGTCGTGAAGGGAGGAGAGGAAGCCTGAGACGAGAGCTGTGGGAAGTGTGGACTCGGGAGCTCTCTGCGATGGAGCCTTGGGAATGATTTCCTTGACAACGGAAGGAGCACTGACCAGGGGCATGAGTGTTTCATTTTTTTTTTTTTTACATATTTTATTGATTTTTTACAAAGAGGAAAGGAGAGGGATAGAGAGTTAGAAACATCCATGAGAGAGAGACATTGATCAGCTGCCTCCTGCACACCCCCTACTGGAGACGTGCCCGCAACCAGGAAACATGCCCTTGCCCGGAATCGAACCTGGGACCTTTCAGTCCACAGGCCAACGCTCTATCCACTGAGCCAAACCGGTTTCGGCGAGTGTTTCATTTTTTCACACGAGGGTGGCATACTTGCCAGGGGGGTAGAAAATGCTTCGCTGTAGCCCAGGGCTGGGGTCTCAGCGCAGCCACGAGCTCCCTGTATGCTCCTGCACAAATCACGCCATCTCCCTGGGTCTCAGTTTACCCATCTGTAAAATGACGGGTCGATCCAGGTTACATGGGAAAGGCCCTTCCTGACAAGAACATGCCTGCTTCTACGCAAATCCCTTGGGGGTTGCGAAATGACTCCTGGCTGCGCCCAGAGAGATCTGACTTTGTGCAGGCGATGAATAGAGCATATGCACCGGCTCTCTGAGTGGGCTGGGGCACCTCCTTGCCGCCCGCCGTGCACGCTGTGCCCGCTGCCGCCGCCCCTGGGAAGAGAGAGCTATTTTGAGGCAGGGCTGATTAGAGATAAGGTGTCTCCTTTCTTCACGGGGCTCTGGCCCTGACTCACCCGGAGTTCTTGGGTTGAAAGCTTAACCCTTGATGGATGGATGTCAGCTCACCCCTCTGCTTGCCTCCCAGAACACGGCTGCAGAGCCCGGCTTTATCAGTGCCCCTAAAGGACATTCTTTGACTTCAGCTTGCTTGGAGAGCTTTTCTGAAGTGCAGCCCTTGCTGGTAACCTCTCTCCTTGACATCGCTTGTTTGCTCTTTCCTGTTATTCCCAGAGTCTTCTGGGTTATATAAAAGGGAATGTCTCAGTAATCCTCTTAACAGCACAGAAATCCGGCCACCCCCGGTTAGGTGCGGGGGGAGGAGAGGAGAGGGGGGATGGAAGAGTCACAAGATTCTTGAAAGAGGCACTAGACCAGAGTTGCAAAAGTCTTTTGCATGGAAAAGCTGGGAACACAAAAGACCACTAGAGTTTTGCTGCTTTGAGTGCCAACAACACACTTATTCTAAAATTTTAATAAAAAAATGTGTTGTTGTTTTTTTTAAATCAACCTATGTATTTAACATTACAAATGCTTGAGATATTTTCTCCCCATTTACTTCCACTCTCGGTGTGTTATCTTGAATGGATGTGTTTATTTTCTGGCGGGGAAATGATGTTGAAAGCACTCTTGTGACACGTGACATGACAGGCCCGTGGGGCCGTGGCTCGGGCTGCTGTGCCTGACTTTGTTCAGTGGCTCGGTCCCTAACAAGTGGGATGCAGATGGCATCGCTAAAAACTGGCTCCTATTTCAAAGACACTTGAGAGAGTTCACCTCTCCTGAAAAATGTGCACCAAAGCCCTTTCTAATGAGAAGAATCACTTTCCTGTTTGTTTTTAAAATTAAGCTTTTTGAATTTTGTGTTTTCTTGGCATAAAGGGAGATAACCCAACGTGGAAAATGCTGTCTGAAGAGAGCGATGGAGTCACCGTGACCCAAGGTCATGGGAAAGTTCTAGTCACCTCTTTGAAGTTCTTTCTTTACCCGTGAAAACAGGATTGTGGGTGCGTGCCGAATTCACAGATATGGGGTGGATGGTGAAATAAAAGAGGCCAGTCTGGGCTCCAGAGCCCGAGTTCCCTCTCAGGTTTCGGTCCTTAACCACGGACAGAAAGGGCAGAGGCACAAGCAATGGGAGAGGTGGCTTTCCTTTCCGCACCTTGGTTTCCTCATCTGTAACAGGAGAAGTGTGTACAGAACCGAGCTGCTGGAGGGAGCTCCCAGTTGCTCAGAGGGAGCAGGCACCTGAAAACTCATCTGAAGAAACACAAACTATTGCCTTGGCCAGTTTGGCTCAGTGATTAGAACATTGGCTTGTGGACTAACGAGGTCTCAGGGTTGATTCCTGTCAAGGGCACATACCTTGGCTAAAGGCTCAATCCCCGGCCCATGTGGGAGGCAACCAATAGATGATGTGTCTCTTGCACATCGATGTTCCTCTCTCTCTGTCTTTCCCCCTCCTTTCCTCTCTCTCTCTCTCTCAAATAAATATGCAAATAAATAAATAAATGGAGAAAGTATCCTTGGGTGAAGTTTATAACAATGACAAAAATACATAAATTATTTGGATATTTAATCTATTAACCCCTCAGATGCTTTCTTTTTTAAAAAAATTTTTATTGAATTTGTTGGGGTGGCATTGGTTAGTAAAATGAGATAAGTTTTAGGTGTACAATTCTATAGTACATCATCTGTATAGAGAGACCACGTTAAGTCTCTTTCCATCACCATTTATCTGTCCTTTACCCTCTTCTACTTCCCTCCACCCCCTTTCCTTCAGGTAATCACCATACTGTTCTCTGTGTCAATGAGTTTTTTCTCTTTTGTTTCTTTTCATTCAGTCCCTCTGTCCCCCTTATCTAGCCTGCTCCTTAGACAGTTGTCAGCCTGCTCTCTATGTACGAGTCTGTCTCTGTGTTGCTTGTTAGTTCATTTTGTTCATTAGATTCCACATATGCGTGAAACCATATGGTACTTGTCTTCCTCTGACTGTCTTATTTCAGTTAGCATAATGCTCTCCAGGTCCATCTATGCTGTCACAAAGGGTACGATTTCCTTCTTTTTTTGTGGCCAACTAGTATTCTATTGTATAAATGAACCATGGATTTAAAAAATTACTTTCTCATCTATATTTTTTCTTTTTAAACTAAGTTTAATTTTTCCATCTCCTTTTATCCCTTCTATGTGCTCTACCACCTCCACCCATTCCCTTTTACCCCTCCCCCCCAAATTACCACATTGTTGTCCATGTCCTTGAGTTTTCTTCCTCTCTCCCTTTTTTTTTCTATTTAGCTCAATCCCTGCATCTCCCCAGCATCCCACCTGGCCCCCCAGTGCTGTCTACCTATTCTCCAACTATGAGTCTGTCTCTGTTTAGCCTGGAAATTCAGTGTGTTCATTAAATTTCACATATGAGTAGAATCATGTGCTGCTTCTCTTTCACTTAGCATAATGTTCCACAGGTTCATTCATGCTGTCACAAAGGGTAAAATTTTCTTCCTTTTTATAGCCAAGTAGTATCCCATTGAGTAAATGTACCACAGCTTTTTATCCATTCATCAACTGATGGACACTTGGGCTGCTTCCAAATCATGGCTATTATAAATAACACTGCGATGAACACAGGGGTGCATATATTCTTTCAAATTAGTGTTTTAGGTTTCTTTGGATAAATTCCCAGAAGAGGAGTCAGTGGGTCATAAGGCAGTTCCATTTTTTAATTTTTGAGGTAACTCCATACTGCTTCCACGGTGTCTGCACCGATCTGCATTCATATCAACAATGCACAGGGGTTTCCTTTTCTCCACATCCTTGCCAACACTTGTTGCTTGTTAATTTATTGGTGATAGCCATTCTGACAAGTTTGAGGTGATTATGTCATTATGTTTTTAGTTTGCACCTCTCTGATGACACTGAGCATTTTTTCATATGTCTACTTACCATCTGTATGTTCTCTTTGGAGAAGTGTCTATTCCGGTCCTTTTCCATTCTCATATTCTCAATTATAAAATTATATACCAAAGAGACAGTTTCACCCCACTCTTCAGCAACCCTCAGCTTTGTGGCCAAACTTGTTTAATTGGCACCTTCTTTCAACCCTCATGCACTGATGGTGGGAATGCATATTGATGCAGCCACTGTGAAAAGCAGTATGGAAGTTTCTAAAAAAATTAAGATAGAACTGCCTTATGACCCAAGATTCCACTTCTGGGTGTATTTCTGAAGAAACTCAAAACACTAATTGGAAAGAATATATGTACCCTTATGTTCATTGCCACGTTATTATTATTTACAGTAGTGAAGATATAGAAGCAACCCGAGTGCCCATCAATAGATAAGTGTATAAAAAAGCTGTGGTACATAAATATACAATGGAATATTGCTCGGTCATAAAAAAGAATGAAATCTTACCATTTGAAACAGCATGGATGAACCTAGAGGGAATTATGCTAAGTCAGTCAGGGAAAGACAAATACCATATGATTTCATTTATATGTGGAATCTAAACAAACAATATAAACAAACAAAACAGAAACAGACTCAGGGGAGTGTGGGTGGGACCAAAAAAAAGAAAGAAACAGACTCATAGATACAGAGAACAGACTGATTTGATAGTAGCCAGAGAGGAGGGGGACCGGGTAAAAAAGGTGAAGGGATTAAGAACTACAGCATAGGAAATATAGTCCACAATATTGTAATAACTATATATGGTACCAGCTCGGTACTGAAAATATTAGGGGAAACATTTTGTAAAGTATATGATTGTCTAACCACCATAATATTGAATGTAAAGCCCTAGCCGGCTTGGCTCAGTGGATAGAGTGTCGGCCTTTGGACTGAAGGGTCCCAGGTTTGATTCCAGCCAAAGGCACATACCTGGGTTATGGGCTCGATCCCCAGTGAGGGGCATGCAGGAGGCAGCCGGTCAATGATTCTCTCTCATCATTGATGTTTCTATCTCTCTCTCCTTCTCCCTTCCTCTCTGAAATCAATAAAGAAATATTTTTTAAAAAAATATTGAATGTAAAGTGTAATTGAAAAAAAAATCTGCACCTTCCCTCAACTTCAGATTATTTTGAAGTAAACCCAAGGTTAGCACATCTGTAGATATTTAAGAATGTATTACTAAAGAACAATGGTTTATTTTATTATATGTTAAAAAAATGCCTGCAGTCGTCTGTTCCTTGATCTGCAGGCTGGCAATACAGGTGCTTTCCCTTTTAAGAAATTCATTATCTATACACAGGAGGAGCGTCTACAGAGGCACACACATGGTAGGGAGTGAGGGTGTCCTCAGAGGCTGCAGCCTGTGGTAAAGCTTGTAGACATCTGGAACAGGAGAAATTCTTAGGGTTAACATGGGTAAAATTGGTGGAGGATTTCCATCTGCCACAGAAGGGCTGGTCGGGTGCTTAGCATCCTCAGAGCTGCTCCAAGGTGGGACCCCTCAGAGCCAGGCCCAGGACACGTGGGTGACTCGAGGCTCCCAGAGTACACAGTCTGTGCATACATGTGGCCATCTGCGTGGTGAGTGAGCACAAAAGGGAATCTTTCTTTCTGAGTTGTTTTCCTTTGGATGTTACCATGCGCACTGTATTTTTTGTCTGGAATCCTTGGAAAGGGCTCCCTTCTTGTTCTCCACCCTCAGAAGCTCTGCTGTGTTTGGGAAACAGTGAAGTAATTTACATCTCCCCAGCCACCACCATCCAACCCTTGGATTTTTCACTGTGGAGGCAGCTGCCTAAATTTCCTTTCTTCTCTGCCCTCAAAAAATTCCTCAGGGCCCAGCATCTCTGCTTGGGGCTGCCCTGGGACCCCACTCAACTGACCCTTTAGTAACAGCACCTCAATAAGGCTGCTATCAGGGCCAACACAGCCCCCGCCTCCAGGGTAGTTGGGGAGATCAATGGGGATGATAAAGGCAATCACTTACCATGCAAGGAAGCCTCAATCAGTTTGATTTTTGAATATTTAGTCCTTGTAATTTGTTACCATTGCAGGAAATTTTACCATTTATGAAGTAGAAGAGTATTATTGAGTTTCATGCATTCATCACTCAGCCCCAGCAGTTATCAACTCACTAATCTCATTTCACCTATATTCCCTTTTTCTCCTCTCCATCTACCCATCTCCTTCAACACTGAATTATTTTGAAGCTCATCTCAGAGCATGTATTTTAATTTTTAAAATTTGAGCTCTTTCTGAATAGGTAATATTGACATGGCTCAAATTTAAAAAGTACAAAGAAAAAGTCTCTTTCTCCCTGCCTCTGTCCTGCCATATAGTAGATTAAAACCAATGACCACTATGCTTTGTTGTTCCTCCCATTAAAAAAAAAATGGAGTCCATTTTTTTACCTTGAATTGGGGCTGGGTCGTGTGAATTGCTTTGGCCAAAGGTGATACCATTGTAATGAGGTAGTTATTAATAATTGGAAAGGAACAAAGAGATGGCCAGATACTATAGACAAGTCATTTGGGCAGCTTCACCAGGAAGCTGCAATTTCACACTCCCCAGGAGACACTGACCTATTCCCTGCAAGACATTGGGGGAAGGGACCCAATAAATAGGAGATAGACACATGCCCAGTGAAGTTGGGATGACTGGAGAAGATGCTTGTCAATCAAACCTAGGGACAGAGATGGTTGGTCAGAATGGGTGTGGCCACAGCAAATACCTGAACTTTTGGAAACACATAATCCCGTAAACAAAGGAATTCTCTCTGTTGTTGCTCTTGGCTTGTTTGGCTCATGATTCTTGTGGCTCTTGGCTCTCTTGTACCTTGGCCCCATGGCCCATGGCCATGCCCACCCACAGCTATGGACTAATGGGCAGTGGTGGGAAACACGAGCTAAGCTAGCCTGGTGCTGGACTGGACCCGGCTCCATTATGGAAAGAAAACTGGACACTGGCTCTGATTTTAGCTCTCCTGAAGCCCTGGCTACACTTCTTCAATGCCTGGGCTAAGGGGAAAATGGGACTTTGGAAACACAGGGGTGTAATTCCAGGGACATAAAGCTTTCTACCACATCTCACCCTCCCGTGGGGGCCTCTGGAAAGTCTCATTCCAGGGATACCCTAAGAACCCCACCCCCATGAGCAACTGGGGGAGATGAACCCCTCTCTTATCCTCTAACAAAGTAAAGGCTTAAAAGTGTGTGTATGTGTCTGTTTGTGTGTGTGTATGCGAGAGAGGGGCTTGCTTTCTTGCTTCTGGGGATTCCGATATTTCCATGAGAAGAAGACCTTGCCAATCTCCAACCTACAGAATTGTGAGCTTGATACATGGTGGGTTTTCCAGGCTATCCTAAGTTTGGGCTGTGTTGGTGTATAGCACAAGTCAACTGATACCGTAGCAGCTCCCACACGCACCAGGTACATTCCCTCCCAGGGCAATACAATATTACCAGTTTGTGAATCTTTCCGAAGACAGTCTTCCCTTCCCACACCCCTTATTTATTTATTTATTTTTAATATATTTTATTGATTTTTTTACAGAGAGGAAGGGAGAGGGATAGAGAGTTAGAAACATCGATGAGAGAGATACATCGATCAGCCGCCTCCTGCTCACCCCTTTCTGGGGATGTGTCCGCAACCAATGTACATGCCCTTGACCGGAATCGAACCTGGGACCTTTCAGTCCGCAGGCCGACGCTCTATCCACTGAGCCAAACCGGTTTCGGCCACACCCCTTTTTTAAACACGATAACACACAGTTCGGAACCCAGTTATATTTGTTTGGTGCAACAAGGTATTTTGGAGATCTCTCCCTACCAGTGCCTGGGGAACTTCCTTTTAGTGTGCCATGGTGTGCACAGACCGTAAATTGCCTACCCGGGCCTTTATTGATGCCATTTAGAGTGTCACCAGGCTTCTGTTACCCCCAGCAATGCTTTAGGGAATAGCCTTGTACTTCTTCATCTGCACACAGAGGCTTTCTGCAGGGTGAGCTCTAGCCGTGGCTCACAGGGTCTGAGCACAGGGGGCTCACACAGGAATGTGGCCTGTAGGGAAGAAAATGCTTCCGGGGGCTCCCCCTTTTCTCTGGGCCACACTTGTCCCGCTGCATATTCCCACCTGACGTGTCTCTTTCGCCGACCAGAGTGAAGCAGCCAGTGCTGGCATGAGCCCTCTCAGGTTTGCCCAGCTCGCCTGGCCCTCACCACCTCAGGATGGGCCTGGAGCACCAGAGACTCCACAGGATGGGGTGGTCTGACCCCTGCCTCCCTTCCCAGCCCTGGAGTGTGAAACCACTGATGTGTGACACTTCTAGCAACTGCACATCAGTGATTCGTGTTCAGTTCTAGTGCGTTATCATTTATGGGCAGAAATGATTACAAGGCCAATGAAGGCAAGAGTCGCTGCTGTCCAATCAATGCTGGAGCAGCAAAAAGGGGCCTGTGTGGGATAAATTCTAACTGAATACGTACCTCCACCCCACCCCTCGCCATTCACCCCGAGGCGTCCTCTACCGACACCCCTAAACAAAGCCAGCAGCAGGTGAAATGCAGTGTCCTTGCCCGCCGTGCAGGAAGGGCTGACAGAGCAGCTGGCACAGGTGCCAGGTAGCCAGGAGCAAAGCCCAGGCCCACTCCCTGGTCCCCAGCCAGCTCCCTCACGGCCTGTTCTAGTCTCTGCAAGACCCACTTTTCAGAGACCGTGCACAGCCAGCTCCCTGAGGAGATGGAATCCCACGGTGACCCGCTGTCCTTGGCTGTGCCCCCCAAGGGACGCACTCTGTGGAGCTGCTGTGTTTCTCTGGCAGCTGCCCTCCCTGTCTCCCGTCTGGCCCCGTGCAGCCTCTGCTCTGTTCCCGGTCCACACTGACGTAAACCTCCAGCTTCCTCCCCAGTTCCAGGCCCCCTGGCTGGGCTCGCAGACCCCTGGGCCTGTGGTCACTCCAGATTTGGCAGGTGACCGCCATGCTCCGTCCCAGAGGTGCCTGGCCCTCCTCCGCCCGGGAATGGGAAGAATCCTGGGCCCGGAGCTCGCAGGGCAGGGAGATGCTTCTGTCCACACCTGATAAGACTGACGCCGAGGTGAGGTCAGAGTCTGGTGAGGAGGCGGCCAGGCCCCGCGGCAGATAACCGAGGATGCTCTGGGCGCTCGGTGGCTCTCAGGAGGGCAAATACCTGCAGGAGCCAGAAAGCAAACTCAGGGGAAGGGAGAGATGGGGACGGGGCAGGGAAACGCAGCCTGTGAAAGGGACCCGAGATGTGGCCTGGGGGTCTGGGCCAGGGGGTCTCGGGGGGGCCTCCATCTGCCCACACTCATACCCTTTATCTCCCGAGTTGCAGACACTGCGGAGCATTTTATCTCTCACTCCCCGTATCTCGGATGCTGGCGCTGCTGGAGAGTTGCACCGTGCCATGGCCTCGACTCCCCGCCTCAGTCCTCATTCCTGGAAGGGATGGGAAAGCTTTCTCTCCATCTTCCAGCTTAAAAATAGACCTAAAAAAAAAACACCATGAATTCGTGGCTTCAAAAGAATCACGACTCCACTTCTTGGGTGGAATTTAGTTTGGACAATAGGCAATGGCTACTATTGACTGAGCATCATTCATTGTACTTGTTATGCAACCAAACCTTTCTGTGGGGTTGGCATAACCTCCAGTTAGCGGGGGAGAGGACGAAGCCTCAGAGAAGCTTGCCCAAACTGGCAAGGGGTTGGGCAGGAGTCTGAGCTCGGTCTGTAGGTCCCTTTCCCTTAGCACCAGAGGCTGCTTTGAGGTTGCAGGGCAGGGGAGATCAGAAGCCAAACACTGCCGGGGACCAAAACTTCCTCTCCTTTCTCGGTTGTGGGCCTGTGATCGGGGGCGCCTGCCCCAGGGCCTGCTCCAGGCACTGTGCGGACAGAGGGCGGGCATCGGTGGGCCACTGCCAGTCAGTCCAGAGCGGCGCCAGCTGACAGGAGGCTTTGCAGATACCAGCCTCCCCCGGAGGCTCACGGGTGGGGGAGTAAATGGGTGCAAACCCTTTCCTACTCCTCTGGCTGAAACAAAGCACCTAGCATGGTCTGGATGTTTATGTGATTGGGAATCCTGGTGATTTTGGAGGTAGTCTTTGTAGTTAAGAGTGAGGACATAACCCCGCTCCCCCTTTTTTTTAAAGCATAAGCTTCACTTTAACTCCTGTGAAGAGAGGCCCGTGACTCGCTCCCACGGGAAGCTGTGGTGTTGGAATTAATAATCCAGCTCTGTTCCTGCTCTGCCTTTGCCCGGGCTGCTTTCCAAGATGTGACGTGTTGTCCTGACGTTTCTGCTCTGGATGGATCGATGACAATCTGCAGCCCAGGGAGGGGCAGATCCCGGGGACAGACTTGGGTACCAGCGGGCTGCTGGAGCCCATTTACAAGAGGCTTTGAAGTCACCAGAACGCTTGCCGAGCCTAACATTCTGCACACACGTGGTGACCTCGAGGTGGCGGCTTCCATGAATTCCCTTTCCCCTTAAGCCACCGCGGGCAGTTCCAAGTCACACAGCAGGGATCCGGCTTCTGTCTTTGTCTTTCCACTCATGACCGTAGTCCGGGTCTGGCCCATTTTCTGTGTTCCACTCACTTCCTGGCATTGATTCTGCTCTGAAGGGAGCCGAGAGGACGGGGCAGAGGAGGAGGAGGGAGGCTGCACCACCTACCGCACCTTGATGCGCGGAGAGGCATGGGGCGTGGAGGAAGCGCTGGCCTGGAAGTCAGGAGGCCGGGATCCTGCCTGGGCTCTGCTGGCCACTGGCCAGCTGCCCCCCCAACAAGCCACCTCCTCCTTGGGCCTGCTCCAGACAGAATGAGGGCTGGGGCTCTCTGGAGGGTTCAGGATGGAGCAGAAGAGCACAGTCCTCCGGGGAGAAGACCTACTGGTTCTGCTTGCGGAGGCTGCAGGCTCAGGAGCTGTATTGGAGCAACTGTTTGCCAGCCGGTCTCCTGTGACTTAGCTTGTCATTCATCCACCTCTTGCGGATGTTTGGGGACCAAGCAGATGACTGAGCCCAAGGAGGCGGGCTCTGGGCAGGTGTACCCTGATGGATGTTTCCTCAGCTGGAGTAGGCGGTACACCTGGTGCGTGAGTGTGCAGAAAAAAGAGATGGAGAAAGTCAAATATAATTGTGAACTGCTCAACCCGACCAATACTTGTAATAATAAAAACAATACATTCAGCATGGCTTTTAAAAATGTCAGAGATGCCGAAACCGATTTGGCTCAGTGGATAGAGTGTCGACCTGCAGGCTGAGGGGTCCCAGGTTCGATTCCGGTCAGGGGCATGTACCTTAGTTTCGGGCACATCCCCAGTAGGGGGTGTGCACAAGGCGGCTGATCGATGTCTCTCTCTCTATCCCTTTCCCCCCTCTCCCTTCCTCTCTGTAGAAAATCAATAAAATATATTTTAAAAAAAGTAAAAAATAAATAAAATAAATAAAAATTTCAGAGACCTTTCATATCTGTTCTCTTGTGAGGCAGGCAGAGCAGGCATCATGACCCTTATGTTCTGAATATGTTCCGTTATATTCTGAAGTTCTGGGTACATCCACATAGGAATTTGGGGTGGATGTGACACAATCCAGCTCATAATACTACTTCAAGAAACAAAGTGAATCGCCACGGATACCAAAGGCATCCCATACATTTGCTGACTTTTTTTCTGCCCAGTATTTTTAAAGTCTGGTCCAGGTGACCCTGCAATTGATTCTCCCGGGACCTTTATAAAAATAAGCCTGCCCCAGCCCCTGTGTCAGAATCCGGCGGGGACTGGGGAGACCTCAGGGCCCAGGTATGGAGCTTGCTTGCTTTTTACATTTATTTAAAGGCTTGGTTAAATTAGGGGATCGGGAAAAGACATAGCAAGGTGGCCCCTTAAACTCTCACCCTCCTCTCCACACATACACACCTCCTTGCGAGCCCCAGGTAAGGGCCGGTGGAAGAGGAGCAGGAGAGAGGGAGGCGCCTGTGGGAAGTCTGAGTGGGAAGCAGAGTTCATCTCTCACCCCCCGCCCCAGGTGGTTCACTCTGGAGAAGACAATAGAGGTGCTTTTCTTGCTCCAAGCTAGCATCTGGGTGCCGATGAGCGCCCCCTTCAGTGCAGATCTGCAGGGCTTGCAGTGTTGCCCTCAGTGGAGTCTGCCTGCCCTCCCAGGCGATGCCAGGCTGTGGAATGCATGCCGAACGAGGGGCTCCAGTCACATTCCCTGGGCAGCATACCCACCGCCCTCCCCAGCTCCTGGCAGACCCTGAAGTCCCCCTGCCTTTCAGAATGGCAGAAGACTGACTCCCTGAATCATGCTGAAGAGCCTGCTGAGGGTGGCCTTTTCCAGGGCCGCATGCTGAACCGGGAGCAGAGGTTGAGGGGTTCAGGCCTCATTGACTCTGCTCCCAAACTTCCATGGGAGGCCATGGGAGGTGGGGGACTGGCCGGGCCATGCTGGCTCCTTAAGCTGATCCAGAGGGAGCAGATTTGCCATCCAAATGGCCTTTTAAGGCAACCCAAACAGCCAATGGGAGCCCGTGGAGTGGGTGTCTGAGTATGCCACGCCTGAATCGGCGTGGTCACTGGCCTCCAAGTCAAAAGCGCCAGCCAAACAACAGCAGGAGCGAGACTCTCCCTGAAAACAATTCTCCCAGCACTGTGGCAGCAAGGCGCCATCAAAGCGAACGTCGTCGATCACCCGATCCTTCACTTTTCTCTGCTGCTCTGGCTGAGATTTCTCACGTCTTAAAATACTCGCCTGGCTGCAAGCGCGCTGACTCACCTGGCCTGGCATTAAGCAGAGCAGGCAGGAGGCGCCTTCTTGGGCAGAACTGTCAAGACCCGGCACAGAACCTGTTCCTGTCACACATTGTTCCTGTCAAGGGGGAGACGCATTTCTTGCTCTCTTGTCAAAATTGGAGTTGCCAGAGACAGCAAAGCAGTTAGGATGTGTCAGACTCGGGGCTTGTATTAAACAGAGTGGAGGAAATCAGGCAGGTTCATGAGAATCTCCTCCGCATCCCTTTCCCGGCGAAGATGGGGGCCCCATTTCTGATAGGCCGCTATCGAAGGTCCATCCATGGAACCACTCAGCTCTAGCCAGCCAGTGCGCTCCCCCCCCCCCCCCCTCCCCCCCCCACCCCCCGCCACCCCGCCGTTGCAATGTTTGGGATTCCATGAATACCGACTATGGCAGTGATCTCAGAACTCCTCTGATGCGAATAATTTGGAGACTGCATGGTTTCTTAACTTGAATCAATAAACACTGGGGCCAATAATTTTACGGTCAATTACACGCTGAGGATGGGTCCTCCCAGTTTCATCCGAGTTCCACTATACATTGTAGAATATTGAGAACTCTGCAGTCAGACCTGGATTGCCTCCTATTATGCCATGTGACATTGGCCAAGTTACTTGACCTCTCTGACGGTCTCTTTCCTCCGCTGCCAACGTGGAAACAATATCCTCTTCCACATTACACAGCAGTGAGTGTTAAAAGAGGTCACAAGCCAGAACCGGTTTGGCTCAGTGGATAGAGCATCGGTCTGCAGACTGAAAGGTCCCAGGTTCGATTCTGGTCAAGGGCATGTATCCTGGTTGTGGGCACATCCCCAGTAGGGGGCGTGCAGGAGGCAGCTGATCAATGTTTCTCTCATCGATGTTTCTAACTCTCTATTCCTTTCCCTACCTTTCTGTAGAAAATCAATAAAATATATATTTTTAAAAAGAGGTCACGAATGTGCAAGGTGCCAGTACAGAGTCTGGCCCATAAAATCTCATTTCTCTCTCTCTCTCTCTCTCTCTCTCTCTCTCTCGTCTCTCTCTCTCTCTCTCTCTCTCTCTCTCTCTCTCTCTCTCTCTCTCTCTCTCTCTCTCTCTCTCTTTTCAGGACCTGCAATTTGAAATGAGCACTATTCCTGGCTAACAGATGTTGGCACATTTCCGCATGTGGCTGTGCATACTTTTAGGAGGTCACAGAAAACTCCCCAAGAAGAATCAGGAATGATGGGGTTGCAGACCCCGAGACCAGTAGTCACCAAAGTCACCAAAGTCAACAGAGGGGATTGTCAGGGCCCAGAAAGCCAGAGGAGCAAAGTCTCTGTTGCTTCTGGAGATGTGGGCCCACAAATACTCTGCAAAACGTGACAGCAGGGGCAGCTCCAGGGGCACAGGCCGGAGGCCCTGGGAGCCCACCCCCAGGGCTGCCTCTCTCCTGCGCTGCCTCCAGCCTTCGCCCTCTGGTTAGGGTCAGCCCCGGGCCCAGCTGGCCGCTCCGATGTCCAGCCACAAAGTCCTGTCTTCTTCTCTGGCTTTTCCCAACAAAACTTCATGCGTTAGCATTTGCTGGGTTCCCCCCTCACCCTGGTGTTTGTTGGGTCTCAGCTTGCCATCAAAGAAAGAGAATGGGTTTGAGTCCAGCTTTCCCCTCCTTGGTTGGGAGATGATGGTAAATTAACCTCTTTGACACTCCATCTTCCCATCTATGAATGGGGCTCCCGCATTGTTAGGTTGTTGTGAAGACTAATGTGAAGAAAGTGCATATTAAAATACTTTATAAACTGTAAAATACTGAGAAAAAATAATTCACATCCCTCTTAGCACATATACCTTACTGACACATAGTGTGTAAAGACATCTGTCAGGCCGAAACTGGTTTGGCTCAGTAGATAGAGCTTTGGTCTGCGGACTGAAAGGTCCCAGGTTCGATTCCGGTCAAGGGCACATACCTTGATTGCAGGCACATCCCCAGTAGGGGGCGTGCAGGAGGCAGGTGATTGATGTCTCAGATTACTCGTATCTCAACTGTTGGTCGTATTTCAAAGCAAAAATCGCTCGCTCGACGGCTCGTATCTCAAAAATCTCATATGTTAGGGCACTCGTATCTTGAGTTACCACTGTATATATAAAGATATCTGTCAGGCTATTTTCTGATCTTTGCTGTGACAATGCTGTTCAATCCCCAAACCCACTATGGGGTGTCCTGAGCAGTCCTCCAGGGGCACTCAGTGGGTCCTCCAGTTGGCTTCTGTGGAGAATCTGACATTCACCAGGTACTCACTCCATTGAGGCTCATGCCTGGGCCCCTCATTTGACCCCCATTGACCTGGCATTAACCCAAATTCCCTGACTGGTCGGGGGCGAACGAAGCCAGGTAAAAAATCTTCAACCAAATGATAGTTTGTAAGCATCATCTCTCAGGTGAACTTCATCCCAACAGAGCACCTTTCCCTTTGCGCTTTTGGGGAGCCTTTGGGGTAGGGTCTCTTATGTGTATTTACCCCAACCACTCCCCAGGCGCCAGGCACTGCCCCTCTCCCTGCTCTGGTAAAGCTGCCCCGTGGGGAAGGCGCCTTGCTCTCCTCTGAGGCTCATGAACGGTGACCCTGCAGCAAAGTGTGGAGCAGAGCATTTGGCCAGCGATCCTGTCAGCTTTCAGTGACAGCGCTGCTCCGGAGCGGATCCAACGGGAGGGAGGGCCAAGGACAGGCTGGCCACAGTGTGCTCCGACGACTCCCTTCTCCGACATGGACACTTTGCCACTTGGTGAGCTCACTGTGCTTCGCTCCTCCAGAAAGGCGGGGCCGGCCCGGGGCGGTCAGGGAGCGGGGGCGGGCTCCCCACTCGCTCACCAGACATGACTGCCTCCTCGTGCAGACTCCAGTGTGTACCCTCCCGCTCTACAGATGCAGACACGAAGGCTTGGAGGTCAGGTCACTCACTAGTACTCAAGGTCACACGGCCAGCAGGTGGCAGAGACGAGAGCCAAGCCCCGAGCCAAGTCCGAAGCCCGAGTTCTTTCTGATCCAAATCCCATGATCAAAGTGGCAACGTGACATGTTGTTCTGACCCTGGCGTCCATACAGAAGGGCACGCTGTGCCGGTCACTGTTTCCCCGTCCGCACTTCTCTCCTCCCCGGCAGCTTAAGTTACTTGCAGGCGGGTTTCTGTTGGGAATTGCGTCTTAGTCATAAAAAGTGGGGATCCCTTGCCATTTCGCCTTCCTCCCCACCCCTGACTGCCCTCCCTATAGACCTACGACTTCCTGCCGTGTTGTTTGGCTCAGGGCTGAAAGCACCCTGGTGTTTACACAGATGACACAACCAGCAAATCTTGGCTGCCTTAGCCAGTGTTCGTAGAGCTGAGCAAGACACACATCCCTTGACTGGGTTCCCAAAGCCCCTGCAACCTGACCACCCGACACCAGCCCTCTGCTCCTGCCTGCATGTCCTGACCCTGCGTTCTTTATTCTGCCCCCAGCAGTGGTTTGGGGTCTGTGCCCCCATGTCCAATGCCCTGCTGTCTGCCCCCTTCCTGATCGACACACCAGTTTCCAGAGAGGGCCTGAACCCAGTCTTGGCTCCACCTTCCTGGCCAGGGCCCTGACCTTCTCCCATGGCCTTGCCAAAGCTCCCCGTGGGGAGCTGCATAGCCTTCTCCCCCAGAAGCTGCTGCCAGGAGACCTGACTATATCTAAACAAACCCCTCTTTCCCCCTAGAATAAATGGGCCCATTTCCACTCCAGGCATCAGCTCCAGACTCTGGCTGTCCTAGCTCCACTCCGCCGATGAGAAAACCCTCAGGGGAGGGGCAGGCACAGCGGCCTGGCTTGGCCAGCGCTGACCACATCCCAGGAACTCTGGGGTCAGCGCCTTGCAATTTTTTTGGCCCCTCAGACACCACCAGCTGAGATTCTCGGGGGCTCAGGGGACTGGGGGAAGTGAGGCTCAAGCTGGATTTCTCCAAGACCCTATTTTATACCCTATAGCCCCACCCCGCATTGCCTGTCCTCCCGTTTTTGCTTTCTTTCTCTCCATAGCGTTTACAGCCACTTTGATATACTGACACACTCCCTGCAGTTTACTAGTAGTCTGCTCTGCGTGTCCCGCGCCTGGCCCGTGGCTGGAGCTCAATAACGATCTGTCCGATGAATGAGTGGAAGGCCCAGGGCCTTGGCAGGAGATGCCAGAGCACACAGACTGAGGCGTGGGGAAAACCAGGAGTTCTCATTTCTCAACTGTCACGGAGCCCAGCCGCCTGAGGGCTGCCAAAGAGGATTTCCAAACTTCCTCGTCGTCGCAGGGCAATAAAATGTCTACAAGTGCTTCCCCGGCACAGCTCTGGGCACGGCGAGACATGCCAAGCCTTCGGGTGGCTTATTACCCTGGCCTCCTCGGAGCCATCCCCCCCCCACCGAACCACAGGCAGCTCCCCACTGCAAGGCCTCCGTGCGCCTGCACACCGTCTCCTTCCTTTCCAGACATGAGTCTGCCTTACTCATCTGCACGTCCCTGGTGCCCAGCACAGTGCAGAGAAGCGGTGGTGTGTGATAAGTAGTTGGTGACTAAATGAAGGCCTGGATTCCACATGCAGACAAAACCAGCCCTTTCGGAATTAACTGTGTGACTCACACGCCAGGGGATGATGAGTTGATGTCTTCTTATTGTGATTAATGACTTCTTTGTTCCAAAGAATCTTCAATTTGGAGAGATACGTTTGACATCTTTGTCAATGTGAAGATATCTCCTATGGAAGAATGTTACTTATAAAAAGACACAGCAAAACACTTTGAGCGACACTGATTGTGTTTCCTTTCCCCAGACCTTAAATATCTGATTTTACTTAGGGCTGACTTTATTATTATTATTATTATTATTATTATTATTATTATTATTTGGAGTGCTTTATGATATTGAAAATAAAAGTCTGTGGAGAAGAGCTGATGCTGCCTTTGTCATCTCTCTTAGAATAAAATTCGTTTATTACAAAAAGTTTTATTTTTTTAAATATATATTATATTGATATTTTACAGAGAGGAAGGGAGAGAGACAGAGAGTTAGAAACATGGATCAGCTGTCTCTTGCAAACCCCCCACTGAGGATGTGCCTGAAACTTAGGTACATGCCCTTGACTGGAATTGAACCCAGGACCCTTCAATCTGCAGGCCTACGCTCTACCACTGAGCCAAACCGGTCAGGGCAGTGTTGTTTTTTTTTTAAACTGGCAAAAACTACCTATCTAGTTTCTTCGGGATGTAGGAGAGGGGGCTCTATTTAAAAAGAGGAAATAATACAGAGAAAAAGTAAGACAATTGTCTTCATATTCGCAAGAGGAGAGACTGAGCATTTTCTAAATAGAACTGCTCATTGATTGCACTAAGCTTTAACCCAGACAGACTGGATATTTTGAGTTGATTATATTCCTCAAATTAAATTATTTAAACTAATTGAATCAGTGTGTTAAAAAAATTAAGAGGAGAAAAATTGCGCTTTGATTTATGACTTTAAACATTATGTATCTCCACCGAGCAACTTAAGGGTAAACGCCACTTCTCTTCAGGCAGATGAGCGCCTCGAGGAGACCAACTTCCTGTGCTTTGAAAGGCAGAGGAGAAAAACACACATTGAAAATTTCAAAACATCATCCTTATTATTCCTGACAGCATCTGTGAAGCATTTGAAATCGAACCAAGCCTCAAGCCAGTCTACCCAGTTTAGCAAACCAGTGGGTTCCATTTTTGGTTTAGCTGGTTAGAGCTGGGTTTTAGTCGCTTGCTACGTGGAGTTCCTGGCTGACACGGTAACGACAGCATCTATTTTACGTTATTTGTGTGGCGTTGGGCACAGCTCCACGTGCAGATGGGGCTAATCAAACCCATCTGATGGTCAGATTGCTGTCAACACAAGATCCTGACACTTGTTTTGAAGAGCTCCCCGAAGTCCATTCCTAGGCCTGCCTCCTCTCACAGGATGGAGGGAGAAGGACGAAGGAGGAAGGATCTAGATTATCTGGGGTCAGAATGCCCTTTCTTCCCACTCACCCCTGTGGAGGTGCTACTGAGACCCCATCTCAATCCTCCCTGCTTCTCTGCAAGTATGTTTCAGTTTCTCACAATAAAAAGGCTGACCAGAAACTGCACCAGCCTCCCAGCGGTCACTTCCCCTTCCCCTCCCAGCCAACTCTTCCTCAGCAGTGGGCTCTGCCCCCTCCCCCTGCTGCTCATCTGTCCCGACTCTCACCTCTAACCCAGTGTGACTTGGTTTCTGCTCTCACATCCCCATCGAAACTGGGTCACAGGAGTCAGTAGTGGCGTCTTCATTGTCAAAGCCAATGGGCACATTCCAGTGACATTTTTCACTGCTGACCGCGTTCTCACCCCAGAGAATCTCTTCGTTTGGAGGACTGCTTCATGCCGCCTTTTTCCCTCTCTCCCTCCATTTCTTTGTCTGCCTCTCAAGATCCCTATTTTAGCCTGAGGAGCTGGTGTCTGCCGGGGTTTAGGTTCTCACCATCCCACGGTGTTCTCATTCTGCCCACTCTCTCGGGGCCACCTCAGCCCCACCCCAGCTCCAGTGACCACCTCTCTGTTGACCGTTCCCTAACCCAGGTCTCCCTCTTACCCTTGGCACCACCCATGTTCCTAACTGCCTCCTGAAGGTCTTCTCTGGAAGTCCCCCAGGCACCTAGCGAGTATGTTTAAACACCTCGTCTTCTTCTTGGATCATCTGTTCCTCCACTTGCTCTCACAGTAAATGTTATCATCCCCCGTGAGCCTGCCCGGAGAATCCGGCGGTCCTCCTGGATGCCTGCCTTCCTTTCCCCCCTCCCTGCTCCCAGGCACAGCGCCTTGAACCTGGCAGGACAAAATGCGTCCCTCAGAGCAGTGTAGGCGGACAGATGGCTGGATGAACTAGGACAGTGGTTCTCAATCTGTGGGCTGCGACCCCTTTGGGGGTCAAACGACCCTTTCACAGGGGTCACCTAAGACTATTGGAAAACACCTATTTCCCATGGTCTTAGGAACCAACACACCGCTCCTAGGTGTAGCAAAATGTAGCAATGTAGTTTACTGTTGTTATGTGAAGACTGTTGCCCATGCTACACCACGATTCAAGACAAAATTTCATTTATTTGTGATTAGAAATAAATATTTCACAATATATAATCACATATTGTTTTTGTGATTAATCACTATGCTTTAATTATGTTCAATTTGTAACAATGAAAATACATCCTGCCTATCAGATATTTACATTACAGTTCATAACAGTAGCAAAATTACAGTGATGAAATAGCAACGGAAATAATTTTATGTTTGGGGGTCACCACCACATGAGGAGCTGTCTTAAAGGGTCGCGACCCACGGGTTGAGAACCACTGAACTAGGAGAACACGCCACACCGGGGC
This sequence comes from Lasiurus cinereus, assembly GCA_011751065.1. NCBI lineage: Eukaryota > Metazoa > Chordata > Mammalia > Chiroptera > Vespertilionidae > Lasiurus > Lasiurus cinereus. Next base: position 12,578,539 of record JAAGEH010000045.1, on the reverse strand, counting down.
TTTTACTTGAGTCGGAAACTGGACAGTGTTTGACCTTTCGCCGTTTTCCACGTCTTCCTTAACCTGAGGGACCATAGTCCCAGGTGATCTTCAGCTCGGAGGAACTGCCATTTCAGACTGCCTGACACCTTAGGCGTTTAACCATTCCTTCTTATCTACTTCACCCCGTTGCTCCCCGTTTTTTGTGTGCCTGTTCTGCCTTGAAGAAAGGAAGGAGGCCCCAGTGATAAAGGAGGACGTGAAACATTAATGACACCACCTTGCAGAGCGTTTTCACCCCGATAAGAGCTCCCCGTGTATCTTTGCAGCCACCATGAGTCACAGTGAGCGCTGGGAGCGGAGGAAGGGGAGGAGGAGGGGAGAGGGTGGGAGCAGCTGAAGGAAAGATAAACGGAGGCCATTTCCTCCTTTGCCGGTGGTGCCAGGTCATGCAGCCCATGTGAGCCTGCCCGAGGGCTGCGCACGGGAAAGCACCTTCCCCCTCCCGCGTGACCTGTGCCTGGCAGTGAGCGCACCGTGATTGCCTCGTGAACGCCTGTGTGCTTAGCACTCTCTACTTCTCAAAGCACCACACGCAGATTTGAATGACTTCCACGCGCGGGCAGGGTGCTAAGCAGAGTGCATTTGACCTCAGGTGAACCCAGAGACCCTAGCAGGCAGGTCCTATTTGTACAGTATCTCCCATTTACACAGCGGCTCTCAACCTGTGAGTCACGACCCCTTTGGGGGTCTCGAACGATCCTTTCACAGGGGTCGCCTAAGACCATGGGAAAATGCAGATATTTACATCACGATGCATCACAGTAGCAAAATGTCATGGTTGGGGGGGGGTCACCACCACAGGAGGAACTGTATGCAAGGGTCGAGCGGCCTTAGGAAAGTTGAGAACCACTGCATTTACAGACCAGGAAACTAGGGAAGAGAGAGGTTAGCTGCTTCACGGAGGCCATCCAGCTGGTAGTGTCGTCCTGCCAATCATCAGATCAAACCCAGGTGCGCCGGGCGGCCATGGTTACACTAACTTCTGATGTATCACGGTGATGTCTTGCGCCATACACACACACTGATTGCGTGGCACCCCGGGGCCTGATGCATGCGCGCTGAAGGAGTGCCCACACCATGCCAGTAGGAGCTGGATCTGATCCCAGCGGCCAGAATCCAGAAATGCAGCATAGGGGTCTTTCTTCTGGCTTCTTTGGACCTCAGTTTCTTCCTCTGTAAAACGGTGGGGTGGATCCAGCAGGTGTCCTCTAGGGGCCTGTGCCTTTAGCAGTCTGTGACTCTCTTCCAGTGGGGCAGTGCCCCCAGGAGCGGCTGGGAACCTGGGCAGAGAGCAGCCGCAGGAAGAGAGCTGGCTTCTCAGCTGGGGGCCCTCTCCTCCCGCGCTGCGCATCCCCGGCCACCCGGCGGGAGCTGGGTCCCGAGCGCCTCCTCCCCCGCCTCCTCCCAGGGGGAACCGGTACCCGGGGAGGGAGGGGGTGATCCTGCCGGGAGCGAGAGGGAGCCCGCCGGGGCCTGGGCCCCTGGGAAAGCTGTTCCGTGCAGGGGAGCGCGTCCGGGTGGCGGCGCGGGGGCGTGCGGGGCGGCACGGAGCGGCCGGCGGTGCTGTCCCGGCGCCGGGGCGCGCTCTGGGCGGCCTGCGGGAGAGGGGGGGCAGGAGGAGGGGAGGCCCCGCAGCCTTGGCTCGGGAAGCCAGCCCGGGGAGGGTTTCCTCTCCGAACGGTGCCGCTGATGCGAGTGAAAACTGCTGAGGTCCTCGAGGACGCTGGTCCCCCGGGCGGTGGGAAGGCGAGGTGTGAGGCGTCAGGTGCCGGTGCGGGCAGCTGGGCAGCTAAAAGGCATGGACGCCGCAGGGAGGCCCGCATCTCCGCCGCTGGGGGACACATTAGCCCGGGCGGCTGCTTTTACACCGTGGAACAGAGAGAGAGAGAGAGAGAGAGAGAGAGAGAGAGAGAGAGAGAGAGAGAGAGAAAATGCTGGCGGGGGTGGAGTGGGGAGAGGGCACTGCAGCTTTGCCCTGCTCACCCCAGGATCTTACGCATCTTCCTGCTGTGGAGTTCCTCCCCAGAACTTAAGATTGAAAAAAATAATTTTATTTTATTTATTTTTTAATCAGGGGAGAGACAGGATGCTCATCAAAAAGTCCCCCCACGTGGTGCATAGAAAGGAGAGGTCAGCATGCTGAGTCTGCCACCTTTCCACGACCCAGGTCAGCGCAGACTGACCCGGGTTCTGTGTTCCCTGCCCAGGCAGGGGGCACGGACGTCCCGGCAGCCTGGCTCAGTGGGCTGCATGGAGGAGGCAGAGTGGCGGAGGGCCCTCCCGCCCACCCACATGCCACTGGTTCCGCCTTTGGCTGTGGGACTGGGTCCTGTTAGGACCTCACCGTCCTGTTCTGCAAACAGAGTCTTTGGGTCCCTGTAAGCGGTGAGGAGGCAGACAGTTGTCCAGAAAGGGTGGCTGCTTAGCGTTTCCGCTGATCTGGCACAGCCAGAGGCCAGGCCTCTGTGATCCTCTGTCAGAATAACTGGCGCTGAGCGCACCACTCCAGGAGGTGGGATGGGGACAGAGCTGCTTGGGGAACCATTGCTGACAGCACCTCGGCTCAGGTTCCTTTGATGTCACTTCACTGCGTCTCATGTTCTCCCCAAGCCCCCGACCATGTGAAAGTAACGTTAGAAATGAAAGGCTTGACACAGCCCTTTAAATGAAAGTGGATCTGTAGAGATGCCCCATCTTCAGGGTTTGCTCAGGTGACCATTCAGCACTCCCCCTTTTGAGAATTATGGAGGCAAAACCCCACAAGAACCAAAGGCAACCTTCCCCGAAGAGGAGGAGGGGCCCCCGGTAAAGTCCTTGACGTGTCACCTGTCAGGTTCACCAGATCAGAATGAGCACGCAGGGTGGGAATGCGTGCGGGGGGTGGGCGTCCATGTGCTTCTTCGGTGACGAATGTCACGTGTGCCTCCTGCAGAGGGCAGTTGGAATTCGAAGCTGTGGGGAAGCCTCCTAAGTCAGAAGCCGAGACAGCCTCCCCCGGTTTCAGCACAGCTGGGCTCTGCCACATCCATCCACTTCTCCCAAAGGCAGGTCGGAAAAGGGGGTGTTTTAGTGGGGAGATCACGCAATTCAGGGGCTCTTTCAGAGCAGAAAACCCCACACATCCTCATCTTCTGTGAGCCAATTCCTTCGTAGCCAGGTTTAAGGGGAGACCCCCAAATGAGCATTATTGGTTTTTGTTTTGTTTTGTTTTCATGTGTGTTTGTTTTGCTTTTATTTATTTATTATTATTTTTTAAAATACATTTTATTGATTTTTTTTTTTTTTTACAGAGAGGAAAGGACAGGGATAGAGAGCCAGAAACATCGATGAGAGAGAGACATCGATACGCCACCTCCGGCACGCCCCCTACTGGGGATGTGCCTGCAACCAAGGTACCTGCCCTTGACCAGAATCGAACCTGGGACCCTTCAGTCCGCAGGCCGATGCTCTATCCACTGAGCCAAACCGGTTTCAGCTCTTTTGCTTTTAAAAGTCTAACAGAACTTCTATGTTGAAATGGATGCTAACTCCCAGAGATTTCAGACCACCCCAAAAACGTGGGAGCAGAGCCACCCACATACACCCCAAGGGACAGGTCTAAGCCAGCCCCCTCTCCGCCACCCCGGACAGGTCACTAGTAGATGATGGTGCCGCCTGGTAGGTACACTTCCAATGTGGGCAAGTTGCCCTTCCACTCCCACTCCACCCCCAACCCCTGTCACCTCCACCAGCCTGTCACTGCACAGCCATAGCAACCAACCCAAGCCTCACGGGCAGAAAGGCAGGCTCCTGAAGGCATCAGATCCCGCAAGATAGTCGCAATAGCATCCACAGCCTGCCTTTGTGCACCCATCAGAGGGCATATTTATTTGTACAAAAAAGAAATCTAAACGAAAAAAAAAAAAGAGTTCAAAACCACTTTTCTTTTCCGTGCTATATAGTACAGGAGGAAAGTTTCCGGAAGTGGCAACTTCATTTGTGTCTAATTTTGGCGAAATGACTGCAGCCTGCTTCCAGCTTGAATGAGCAGCGCGGTGTGGCTCCCGGGAGTTACTTATTTTAGCGGCCTCCCTCGGGGTGAGTGCCAGCTGCTCTCAGCGGCTGGCGTGTGGGGAGGCCGAGGGAGGCGCTGCCTTGGCAAGTTGGCATCGCGGGCAGGAGCTGTCAGCCGTGACTCTCGGCTCCGCTCCGGCTCCGTTTTCAGTTGGCGGGTGACCTTTCTCTGCATTCAATCTGGGGCCCCGATCACTTCCTTCCTCGGCCTCCCTGCCTTCCCACCTATCCCTACCCACCCACCCACCCAGGCAGCTTGCGGCTGAATCCATCCGATCAAAATAGCGCGCGTGCCAAGTGGGTTGTATAAAACCCTTGGGAGAGACGTGAAAGGAAGCACGCTGTTCTTTAGGGCTCCTAGGGACCAGCGTGTACCCATCCACAAAAAAAAAACACACCAAACAAACGAAACTGCAGGGGAATCACACGATTCTCTCTACAAGTGATGCAGATGGGGCAATGCCAAGATCGTGACTCCAAGAACTCTGGTCCAGGAGTAAGTAAGCCACCTTTACAGTGACCCCAAGGGTCGCCATCTGCTCATACCACACCCTGGGTACAGCCTCCCTCCCCCCTTGCCTGTGGACTGAAGCTAGGGACTCTCTAATCGAACAGAATATAACAAACGTGATGGGCTGTCACTTCTGATATTAGGGTACGGGAGCATATACCTCCATCCTTCGTATTCTCTCTCTTTCTCTCTCTGTCTCTGTGCCAACTGCCATGTTGTGAGCTGCCCTACAGAGCTCCAATAGCGAGGAACCGACGTCCGAGCGCTGCCAACAGCCAGGTGTGTGAGCCTTATAAGGGGGTGCTCCCTCAGGCAGACCTTGAGATGACCTGGCTGGACCTGGCCTGCAGCCTGGGAGACCCCGAGCCAGAGAGAGGCCCACTACTCTGTGTCGGGATTCCCGGTCACAGAAACTGCGAGGTAACCCATCGTTGTTTTAAGCACCTAAGTTCTAGGATAATGTCTATACTGCAATAGAAATACTAATAAATACGAGTATCCCCCAAAGCAGGAAGTTAAGACCCTCCAGTGACCCCACCAGAGCTCCGTCTCTAGCCTGACCTCCAGCTCCAGCCCCCCCACCGCCATCACCCCGGGTCCACTCTGGGACCACACCTCCTTACTCCTATGCTCCTTGGCGTCTTTGTGAGGGCTGTTCCTTCTGCCTGGAACAACCGGGTTCCTCTCCTCCCAGACATTCCTGCTTCCTGGCCCCTCGACACCTGCCTCTGCTGTGCCCTCCGGGAAGCCTTCCTGACCAGCCAGGCCGAGCCCTCCCTGCCCTGGGTCCCCGCAGTATGTTGCCTTTATGGGTGCTGCCACGTGTCACGTATTATGCGGTGCTGTCCTGCTGGTAGACCTGTGAGCTGCCACTCCCGGGAGGGCAGGACACTTTTCTCTGTCTTCCAACCCCTGGTGCCTGCTCAGCCCAGCAGGGAAATACCAGTCCTGGCACAGATCAGTGGCTGTTTGCAGAAGGAAGGAGGGCCTCAGGCAGAACACAGCATGTGGCAGTGAGTTTCACCCTCAGTGGATGCAGGAATCCTGCCTGGGCATCCTCTCAGCGTGCAGTAGGAAAATACTTGGAGTAACGGGGCCATGCGTGAATTCTGAGCACTCAGTCAGCAGGTCTGACGCTGCTGTGGCAGCCTGGAGGGTCATGAAGCTCTGGTGTCCACGTCTCAGCCTTTTGGCTGAGGTCACCGGAGCTTGGAAGTTGACAGTCCTGTCATTCGAGTTGTTATCATCATTACACCCCATGACCTTTGAGTGCCAGGCGTCAGGGACATCCCTTCCTTTTAATTCTAGAGGAAGCTAGAAAGAAACCGTGAAGGCATCCTCGGGGACAACCGGAAAGAGGGGAAAGTGGTACTTGTGTCTCAGCCACCAGGCCCGCAGGGAGGAGCCCGTGGTAGGGGTGGTTGTTGGAAGATGGTACAGGATGGGACACATTGGAAGCCTGTGTACTCATCACCATGTCCTGGTAAGTGTACCTCCTTGATAGAACCTTCCCATCTCTCTCCTCTGTTGCTCCTCTCCTAGTCTTTTTATGTTTAAATATTTTTAGAGAGGAAAGGAAAGGGGGAGAGAAAAAGAGAGAGAGGGAGAGAGAAAGAGAAAGAAACACAGATCAGCTGCCCCTGTACACCCCTACCAGGAACTGGTCCTGCAACTTGGACATGTGCCCCGACTGGAAATTAAACCTGAAACCCTTTGGTGCCACATACCGGCCAGGGCACTCTTCTCCTAGTCTTTTTTTTTTTTTTTAATACATTTTATTGATTTTTTTTTACAGAGAGAAAGGTAGAGGGATAGAGAGTCAGAAACATCAATGAAGAGAGAAACATTGATCAGCCACGTCAGCGCACCTCCTACTGGGGATGTGCCTGCAACCAAGACACATGCCCTTGACCGGAATCGAACCTGGGACCCTTCAGCCTGCAGGCCAACACTCTATCCACTGAGCCAAACCGGCTAGGGCTTCTCCTAGTCATGAACTTGCCTGTAACAGCTTCCTAACTCATCTCATGGCATCCACTCTGACCCTTTGCAAGCGTCTGTCCACGGGAGGCTGGCGCAATCTTTCTGACAGGCACATTGGATCACCCAGCCACCCAGGGACTCCGCGCCTGGTCTCTCTGAGGCCAGTCCTGTCGAGCATCCTGCCCACCACCCCCTTGCTCCTGAGCTTTGGTTACACTTGCGTCTTCCTCAGCCTTGAAGACGCAGGTGCGGTCCCACCACGTTGCTGCAGGGGCTGGCCTGACCTACTTAATCCTCCTGGTCCTCCAGATTCCATTTCACTCATCATTCCCTCGGAGATTGCCTTGACATCCATTTAAATCAACCCCCTTATTGTGTACTCAGGGCACCACGCACTGCAATGTTATGTTAATTCGAGTGGGTATTTTATCCAGCTCATCTCCTTCTCCGCTGGGTAAGTTCCGCAAGGTCAGAGAGCACGTCTGTTTTTGCTGACACGGTGTTCTTGCCACGATATTGGTAGAGTGAATGAATGAATTATGGGGGCCACTGGGGGTCCATGGGAGGAAAACAGAAATGCGGGAAGACTGAGAATTTAATGGAACCCAAAGCTGGGCCACAGGGAGATCATTGGAAGGTACAGTCTCCTAAAATAAGACCTTGGCGTTTCCTTAGACTAACGATGGAATTTGCAGAGTGCACACCATTTATAGAGATGCGTAACTCCCCTACCCCCAGGCCACACAGCCCCAGGGAAAGCCAAGGATTTTGTGTCAACTCCCAGAAGCCTTTGTCTCTGCCTTCCCACCCGCCCCCACCCCAGCCTCCCTGGAGACTCAGGGCACTCTCCTCTGCAGAGCGGGAAGGGCCCAGATGGGGCAGAGACCTTCTGGGTCCTTCTTCAAGGCTCTGCGTGTCTGCATTGCTGCCACCTCCTCAGGACCCCGTGGCCTTTGTCCAGGCACTTTCTGCTACACACCCACAGCCCCATCTTCTCTGCAGGGTGGATGATGGCCACACTGCTGTGGCTGCCCCTGTGAGAACCTCTGCCCCCCACGGATTTGGAGTGATGAACCATTCGCCTCTTCTCTCCCTAAGGTGATTGATTCCCTCTCTTCCTTAACCACCATCTTCTCTCGCAGCAGTTTTGTAGCCAGCTAATCATTTCCCTTATTTGTCCCAGCTTCCGAGGTCTCGGGGTCTAGGGCCTGCGGGTTGGTTTCATTCCTCAACCCGTTTCTTCCACAGCAGGGGGGGCCTGGCAAGACTGGAGGTGGCAGCCGTTCATCCCACAAACATCAGCTGCCTCGGGGAGAGAGAAGAGCAGGGTGGGTCCGCACCCCGGGATCCGGACACCTGTTGGGGCTCTTCGCAGGGACTTTCAGCCCCGATGAGGTGTTCAGCTCTCAGACCAGGATTCAGAATGCGTTTTCCCTACAGTGATTTTTGCCAAGAGCCAGGGGGGTTGGAAGAACAGGAGGCTGGTTTTTTCCAGCTTTTCCTGCACAGATGACAACGTTATTACCCTCAGCTTTTCATGTGCAAGTCTGTGCACAGAGCAGCGGCCAGGAGGGCTACTGAGTCACTGGAGATCATTCTCCTCCCCCGGCCCCCAGCTTTCTGTCTAAGTCTTCCATCTCCGGAAAAGAGGGAGCGGGCTTCAGGGGATTTAAGGGAGACTTGAAGTGAGCAGAGCAGAGCTGAGCGCTGGCCAGGGCAGGACATCATGCAGCGCCTCATCCAGGGAGAGGAGGGGATGCCTGCTCCTGGGAGCCGCATGCGCAGGGGCTGGGGCAGTCAGATCGCCGTGCCCTGGGCAGGGAGGGAAACACCCGCACAGCCAGGGCCTTCTGGAGGCGAGCATTGCCAGTGCGGCCGGTGCCAGCCACATTTAGTTTCCTGAGTCACAGTGGCTGGGCTAACCGTGTGGTGTCAAGAACCCATAGCAAACCCAAATACCTCTTCTCCCGCGGCTCTCTCTCCCGCAGCTCAGCAGTGGCTGAGGTCTTGTTAGCACCCTGGACCTCATGCATCACTGGGCACCTGATGGAGGATCTGCCCACTCTGGGCTGTGAGCTCCTCCAGGCCAGAACCTTGGCCCGGTTTCTGCTGCCTCTCCAGGGTGCGGCCTCTAGTAGGTTTCTATGAGTAAGTGAATGTATAGGGACATACACAGAGTGGCCAGATTATGATATCTGAACGCATAATAATCTGTCCACTCAGTATATATATATATATATATATATATATATATTTATAGGCATATAATCGATCCGTCTCTCTCCGGGCCTCTCTCTCTCTCTCTCTCTCTCTCTCTCTCTCTCTCACACACACACACACACACACACACACACATATATATATATTAGGGTCCATATATATATATATGGACCCTAATATATGGACATTAATTTGTGCATGGGAAGGGTCCAGCCAGCCTGGCCAGGGTGAGGGGACTTGGGTGGTTGGCCAGCCTGCCTCCTAGTCGAACACCTGGTTGAGGGGACAATTTGCATATTAAGTGGTATTATATAGAATATACACTGAGTGGCCAGATTATTATGTGTTCAGAGATCATAATAATCTGGCCACTCAATGTATAGGAGGCCAAAGAGACTCCCATAGGGAAACGTGCTCAATAGCTCAGCACTTTGGTTCTCTACAGTTTGCAGGATCCAAAGCAGGAATAATATGTCCTTTCCAGAGAAGGTATGTCTCCTTCAGGGACTGCCTGAAAATTGGGGACCAGGGCCGGCAGTGGTAGAGGAAGGCCCCAGAAAAATGACACAGGAAATGGAGTTCATCCTAGATAGACTCCAGCACATCGCAGGCAAAACCCCGATTCTCCAGGAACCCCACAGACAGTGCCTGGGCACAGGGCTGGGGGAGGCGGGCTCAGAGGGACGGATTTCAACCCCTTCAAAGACCTGCAGGTGCACGCCCACGCTTTCCCAGAGCTAACCACTAGGGGGCAGGCGGAGGCCGGAGAAGAGGTGAGGCAGAGGCAGAGGCAGAGGGGGCCCTGGGCTGGGCTCACCAGGCCCAGCACACCCAGGCTTGCAGCCAGCACACTGGGCTGTTTGTATGACTCCAACAAGGCCCGACCTCTCTTCCTGCCTGTGTTGGCCCCTGAGATTTTATATGGTGTGGCCTGTGACATCAGATACCGCACCCATGGTAACCAAACTACACAGTTCAGTGTGAATATTAATAAACAGCGGGGAAAAGAGTCCTTGTTTTTCGTCTTTTACTCACCATTTGTGTGTGTGCGTGTATGTGTGTGTGTGTGCGTGTGTTTAATTTAAATTTTTAAAATTGTATTTTTCAACTACAGTTTCCATTCACTATTATTTTGGATTAGTTTCAGGGGTACAGCGTAGTGGTTAGATAATCATACAGTACTTTACAAAGTGTCTTCTCCCCCCATTCTCACTCCCCACCCCCATATTTCTAATACCCACTTGGCACCATACCAGTCCTGTGGTTTTTCTGCTCATGCCTCACGTACCCTTTATAATCCTGAACACTCGAGGTGTACCTGAGTGCCACCAGTTTTTTTTTTTTTAATGAAAAGATCGATGGGGATCGTGTGCATTGGTCTCCTGTTCATCTAGCCTTGAAAACAGCAACCCATGTTTTCATGTTCGAGTCACCACTTCCTCTTGCTCTCCCGCTAACACTCCTCGTGTGCGCCTACTAGTACACATCATTTCAAGAGAACATTACTTTCTTGATAATTTCCACACCTCTTGAAAAGTCATTTCCTCCTAAGAAACTCCAGCAGATGGGACCCCTCAACGGGTTTAAGTTTTTCTAATCCTCAAGGATTCCCTAAAAATAGCACACTGTCCTCCTATACAAATCACCCCCTTTATTCACATCATCAGCCCCCTACACTGAGGCCCATAGACCTGGGCCTAAAGTAAATTAGACTGAGCATAAGGGAATCAACATGGTACCAGGCCAGACCTCAGAAATCAAAATCTCTGTGTAAAAATAAGGGTTGCTTCACACAGCATCAGAGAGTTTGAAAGTAGAGTCCCCCTGCCTGCTGAGAATGTCCAATTAGAAACCCCTCAATGCTTGATAACAGTAATAGAAAGCTTTGCCCGAATGAAGTTAAAGACTCTTCAATAAATTGCATCTTTAATTGGAATGAGAATAAACCAAACGTATTACGTCAGCCAATGGGGAATGGCAAAACCATCCTAAAAGAAATGGACTTCTAGTGGAATCAGGATACTTAGGCAAACCTTTTCATGCTGCTGGCTTTTTTGAATGCCACCCCTGATTTCATTCCAAGCATAATCATGGCTAAGAAATATCTTTTAAAGCTACAGCGGGATGTCAGGTTACTTCAATGATTTGCAAAATACTCTCAGGAGTTGCCTAACAAGATGCATTTTCAGTGATGCCCTAGATGTGTTCGTCTGAAATGGTTTGATTTTCAATTAAAAGCATAAACAGGCTTGGCTATATTTGGACACGGATGTTGCCCGAGTGTCCAGATTCATTGTTTAAAGGTATGCCATAAATATGACATCTGATTGGGTGTTCAGGCTCACAAAGAGAGTAATTACAGGCCGGAGACTGGGAGTCAGCCCTCATTCATCTGAATTCCCTTTTGCATATCAACATAGCTTGACCTTGATTTTTTTTTAGATGCAAGTAAATGACATTGATGTAATTTGAATAAAGCTGTCTTTCAAGCACACTGAGGAACCTGAAATCAGAGATGACAGATTGACAGAAGTTTGAGGAAATAACCAACTTTTAGGAGTTACAGCGGTTTTAAAAACAGTGTCTTCTCTTCTTATCGAGCTATATTTTTCTCTTTCTTCTAGGGAACGTTGGTTTGCCAGGTCCTTTGGCATATGCCCAGATGCCAGTTTCTTTCTGTTTTTTTTTTTTGTGTGTGTGTGTGTTTTCATTTTTAAATATATTTTTTGTTGTTGATAGTATTACAGATATCTCTCATTTCCCCTTTCCTCCCTCCTCCCAGTCCCTCCCTACACCACCCTCCTCCCCCCAGGCCTTCACTACCCTATTGCCCGTGTTCACGGGCTATGCATACAAGTTCTTTAGTTTATCTTTTCTTGTCCCCTCACCCCACATCGAGGGATGTCAGTCTGTCCCATGCCTCCATGCCTCAGTTCTTATTTTGTTGGTCAACTCATTTTGTTCATTAGATTCCACAGATAAGTGAGATCATGTGGTATTTGTCTTTCTTAGTTTGGCGTATTTCACTTAGCATAATATTTTCTAGGTCCAATTCTCTCTCTCTCTCTCTCTCTCTCTCTGTGTGTGTGTGTGTGTGTGTGTGTGTGTGTGTGTGTTTAATTTTAATTTTAAAAAATCTTTATTGTTGAAAGTATTATCTATATCCTCCCCTTTTCTCCTGTTTTCTGTTTTGAGTCTCCCCACTGGGCCCCTGTGGTCTGCTAACGTGACCTCCAACCTCCCTCGCCTTTCTGAGGGCAGGGGCCTCACTTCGCCTCCTGACAAAGCACTTTCAGTCGACTCTTGGGTTTCTTCATGGCTGATTAAACTGTCTGTGTTTATTCAGGACCCTGCTCCGCGTTCTGTGTCCGGCTGCTGACCTCTCCGTGAGTTCATTGTGGAGGAGAAAGCTCACAGGGCCAGCCAACCGACGGCTTGCTGGCTGCTCTGGGGAAGACTGGGTGCCAGTAAACGTTTAGGCCGTTGAAATATTGGTACATCTTTTTTTTTCTTATTTATTTATTTTTATTAAAAATTTTTTTATTAATGCGTTACATGTATACATATCTTGCCATGCATACCCTAACCCCCAGAGTTTTGTGTTCATTGGTTTTGCTTATATGCATGCATACAAGTCCTTTGGTTGGTCTCTTATCTACCCTACCTCTCCCTAACCTTCCCGCTGTAATTTGAGAGTCCCTTTGAAGCTTTACTGCCTCTGTATCTTTTTGTTCATCGGTTTGTAATGTTCTTTATTATCCATAAATGAGTGAGATCATGTGGTATTTTTTCTTTCATTGACTGGCTTATTTCACTGAACATAATGCTCTCCAGTTCCATCCAGGTTGCTGCAAATGGTAAGAATTCCTTCTTTTTAACGGCAGCATAGAATTCCATTGTGTAGATGTACCATGGTTTTCTGATCCACTTATTTGCTGACCGGCACCCAGGCTGTTTCCAAATTGTAGCTATTGTAAATTGCGCTGCTATGAACATAGGAGTGCATAAATCCTTTCTGATATTGGTACCTCTTTAAAGCATGTGACTTTTTGCCCCGTTAGTTTTCTGAGTACAGTGACGGGGTGAGGCCAGAGGCACATGGAAGGCAGCAGTGCGAGGTGGCCTGTGAGTTATAACCACCAGCATCTCCCTGGAACTCGCCGATGTCGATCATCTCCCCATTAAGCTACGAGGCTTCAAATGGGCAGTGGTTCCTTTTTTTTCTTTTGCGATTCCAGTGGACATGCAATGTTATCTTACATTAGTTTCAGGTGTTTGGCGTAGTGGCTATACATTTATATGACTTCCAAAGTGATCTTCCTCCAGTAAGTCTCGTACCCACCTGGCACCAGGCATATTATGATATTATTGGCTATCTCCCTTAGGCTTCACTTTACATCCTGGCAACTATTTCCTCACCACCAATTTGTACTTCTTAGTCCCTTCCCCTTTCACACCCAGCCTGCCAACTCCCCTTCATGCTGGCAATCATCAGTTTGTTCTCTGTATCTATGGGTCTGTTTCTGTGGTGTATGTTCGTTTATTTTGCTTTTTAGATTCCATACATAAATGAAGTCATGTGGTCCTAGCTTTTCTCTGTCTGACTTATTTCACTTAACATGGTAACTTCTATGTCCATCCATGCTGTCGCAAATGGTAAGATTTCATTCTTTTTAAGAAAATACATACTTTTATTGATTGCAGAGAGGAAGACAGAGGGAGAGAGAGAGAGAGAAAAACATCAATGATGAGAGAGAATCATTGATGGCTGCCTCCTGCATGCCCTGCCCTGGGATTGAGCCCACAACCTGGATATGTGCCCTGACTGGGAATTGACCCATGACCTCCTGGTTCACAGGTTGGCACTCAACCTTTGAGCCATACCGGCCAGGCAGACTTCATTCTTTTTTTTATGGCCCAGTAATAACCCATTGTATATATTACCACATCTTCATCCACTTGGCTAATGATGGGCACTTGGGTTGTTGCCCTATCTTGGCTATTGTAAATAATGCTGTCATGGACATAGAGGTACACGTATCTTTAGGAATTAGTGTTTTTAGATTTCTTCAAATAAATACCCAGAAGTGGAATTGCTGGGTCATAAGATAGTTCTATTTTTATATTTTTTGAGGAACCGCCAAACTGTTTTCCATAGAGGCTGAACACGGCTCGTGGTTCATAACAAGAGCAGGCCTGGTCTTACTGCTTGGAAGGGGAGAGAGAGAGAATGAAGCACAGAGTTTAACTGAGTGACCGAAAGACAAGCCAGAACAAACGCCTTAAGCCAGAACCCTCCTGACAGAGATTCTTGTCTTGTCAGCATGACAGCCAACCCCTCACCCATAAGCCTGGTCTGGGGCTCTCAGGCGAGCTCAGCGCCCCCCTCACCCCCCTCACAGCACCACACTCCAGGGCCCAGGTCCAATGCAAGTCCTTTCACTGTAACATGTACTTGCTGTGCCTCCCAAAATCACATTCTTCTAGTCCGCTTATTTGTGTAGGAATCTTATCCGCCCGACTGGACTGCAAGTGCCGGGACGTGGGGACCGGGCCTCAGATCTGTGCGTGCCTGGGAGCACGCGGTGCATACTTCAGTGAAAGTGGGGATGAATGAGGTGCAGATGGACGCTCTCTCCAGGCCTTCTCTGACATTCCTCTAATGCCACCCCGCTCACCTGTGATAACTCGATCCTCCCTCCCCATTTCCCAGAATCCCTGCTGCTCCTGCTTGCACGACTGGAGTGGCCTTATTTTCCACTTTTCTTGTCTGCCCACCGCACCCTCATATCCATGCCTCATCTTTACTAACAACCCTCAAGGGGCTGGGGTCCTGTGGAACCTCCTTTGCTTGTCACTTGATAACACAGTCAGTGGTTTGTCACTCAAGAAGATGATGCCATAATCAGAGAATCACTGGAGCCCATCACTGGTCCTCTTGCAGGCAACATTTACTGCTCCAGGACTCGGCGTATGTGTTCGGTCTCCATTGTGATTGTCTCCCGCAATGCGTCCCCCTCCCCCCCCCCACACACACACCTGTTGCTTGGCGTAGCTGCAAGTGAGTTGGTGACAGAGGAGGAGAATCTTGGTCCGAAGGCAGCGCTTTCAATGGTGGCACTTGGACATCTTGGGCCGGAGAATTCTGTGGTGGGGGCTGTCCTGTGTGTCGTGGGGTGTTTAGCAGCATCCCTCCTGTCTACCCCACCAGATGCCAGGAGCATCCACCAGTCACGGCAACTGAACAGGCCTCCACTGGGAGGGACAAGCACGCTGGGTGGGAGGCACTGCCCTGAGGGCTGGAGGCCGGAGGTCCCAGCCACAGCGGGAAGGGGTGAGCATCATAACGAGGTTTCTTCCTCTCTTTGGCAGGTGTGTGTGTGTGTGTGTGTGTGTGTGTGTGTGTGTGTGTTGTGTGTGTGTGTATGTTGTACCGCCCTATTCGGGAGAGTCTCAAGATGCACTTAAACTACATAGCACTCCTCCACTTGGCCCCTTTCCACCTTAGGGACCATTTCTCCCCTCTCCCCCTGCCCCACCATTAGCAATGGACTGCACTTCGCTTCCTGTGGATTGAGTCCATCTTGTTTGAAGAATCCCACCGGCTTTCAGAAAACTCCGAGGGGCACGTGACGAACCGATAGGAGAGGCAGCTGGTTGGAGGGGCCACGCAGAGCTGCCTGTTGTCCCCAGGCCTGGACCCTGCGCTGCCAGGACACTGTGCTGGGGCATTTGCTCCTCCACTTTGCCCTCCAGGAACTAAATCTTTCTCTTCTCTCAGGGCACCGATAAGCCACTGTGAGCAATAATTCACACAAATGGACTCACCAGAAACTGGGCTACAAAGTAGACTGTGGCTGTCTTGGCTTTACAATGCACATCTCCCCAGAACTCTAGCTGGGGTTTGGAAAGTGGGGCGGGCAGCAGAAAACGTGGTCCAGAGGACACGTGGGGCCCCAGGCCAGCGGGCTCCGGCCCTGGCTGGACATCTGGCTCCTTCTGTCTGTCCCAGCTGCCAAGGGAGCTGATGGGGGAGAGAGAGCGGAGGCTGGGATCTGAGAGGACAGGGAGAGCTGAAAGCGGTGCACAGTCTTCAGAACCATTCACAGCTCCTGCTTCATTTAAATGTCGGTGTCCCGAGGCCGAGTGGACACCTGTCCAGCGTGGGCTCCTGTCACAGGACGCCCGGGAGGCTGCGATGGCTGAGGCCAGTGTGGAATCGGGTCACAGGGAGTCGGGAGCCTCTTGGGACATTCTCTCCGGGCTGTGGAGGAGCCTGATGAAACAGCCCTGCTTCTGAGGAAAGCTCGTCTCCCCAGGGATGGGGGCCGCCCCGTCACCCCAGGGGAGCTGCCCGGCAGGAGGCCAAGCACCCCTGGTAGCTGTGGCCCCCCCCATCTCTATTTTATTTTAGTTTTTTGGTTAATCCTCACTTGAGGATATTTTTTCCATTGAATTTTTTAGAGAGACTGCAGGAGAGGGAGGGAGGGAGAAATAGAGAATAGAGAGAGAGATGGGAGCGGTGGGGAGAGAGAGAGAGAGAGAGAGAGAGAGAGAGAGAGAGAGAGAGAGAGA